>CM053265.1:86051624-87251624 GCA_028583415.1 Protea cynaroides | reverse complement strand
GTACTGATTGGAGATGATGATGAAGAAATTGGTGTTGAAGTTGGTGATGTTTACTGTTGATGATTTGTCCCAAAGGTGCACTGGCTATCTGTATGACACTCCCTGGCCATATATGGATGCACTGTCCTCCAACTTCGATATCTTTTGTCTTCTATCAAAACTGAAAAATTAAGGAACATGGAATATGCAGAAGGGATCGGACTCAGTAAGAACAGAAGCTCTTTGAAAGTGAAGGAGAACAGGGCTTTGCGAATGGAGAAGCCATGGTAGATAAATACTTAGAAAATTGCCAATCCACTTGTTTCAGGGCCTCCAATTATACCTGATGAGACGATCGTGGTTAACTCACTTCGAAGACTGTTGAAAAGATTAAACAAGTCATCAGGGGAGGCTAGAGATGAGAGCCGTCGGCTTAAATGCTCACTTAACCAGTGATTCAGCAAGCCACCAATTTCTCTCGATTGATTTGTAAGCTCATCTAATGCTGGCTCCGCAACATCATCACAAGACTACAAAATAAATTTTAAAAAACATATAGAAGAAGCATCAAAAACTTAAATTCAATAAACTCTGGAAGCAAAGCTTTTCAATCATTTGGTCAAATCAAGTCAAAGTGCCCACTGCCCAAGTAAACCACAAGAATTAATGGCAGAAGAGAGAAACAAAGACAAGCGCACTCAGTTCAAATATGAAAGAACAGACTTCATTAATCAGTCCTATTCACCCCATTTAACCATTAAATATGCAGGCCATTCAAAGCCAGTGTTCTAGAACCAAGTCAGAGTCAAAAAAAAAAAATTGCAAGAATCAAAATATTAAGGGAGTGGGATCGCAGCCAGGCTCCGTGGCTCCTGCACCAGAGCCGAGGCCAATGAGAGCACACGCAGAGGCATCCAACAGGGGTGAGATTTTTCATTTTACGAGGAGATGGGGCGGTCATTTAACCCTTCCTATGTCTAGGTGCAGGCTCCACGTAACCTGGCAGCCTTCCTTTTCACTAAAAACAGATGGGAATGGTTATTGTAATTAGTAGTTTATCGGCAGCACCCCATATACTGTCGAGAACAGAAAATGGTAAAAAAGCGATGCAAGAGCTGCTGTCAATATAGTATTTTGACTTGTTCATGTTGAACGTAGTATGAGTTATAACAAAAAATAAGTCTTGCAACAGTGGTCAAGAGAAGTCCAGGAGTGGTTTTCAATATAACAATGAATGTCCTAAATCCTGATGCATTCGAAGCCATAAACAGAATCTTACAGAATAAACAACCTGCGATAAAGGTTGATCATCCTCCTTCCAAACCTCCCAACTGAACATAAATGTCAAAGACTCATCATACAATCATAAGGGCAACTCTGCGACAGAGAATAGTTCAGGAAATACTTATAACCAGAAACCACCCAATAGACCCAAAATGTCTCCAATGTACTCATTCTTCTATTCTATTTCATTCTTGCCACAGGATTAAAAGACTATTAACTTAAGAACATTCAGTAGATTTGCGTATGCAATATGGAATGCATGCAAATGTAATAGCCCCGACTGACTGAGTTGCTAAGACACATCAACAATTTAGTCAGCACTAAAGAGTGGTTTGGTTCAGTCCAGCAACTACCAGTCAAAGTAACTTCAAATATGTTGTCGTATCAAACTGGACTGGTTCTTAGTTCGATCAAATTTCCTGCACAAGGAAAAAATGACACCGTAGTGATGGTCGGGTGGAGACACCCTTTGACTACGATGCCTAAATCAGTTTGATGGACAAGCGGTATGAGACAGGTAAGGACATTTTTCCTTTGTATTAAGGGGATTTGGGTGGCTAACTTGCTGTCAACTCAAAAGCTTAAGATTGTCTGTCCCTTTACCTGTGTTTGCTTTGTCCACTTATAGGCTAGGAGTGACCTTAATATGGAAACTGGATGCGCCTTCTGTCGTGGCAGAATGTCCTCCCCTGGAGCGTGACTTACGCTTGCAGATTTGGAAATCAGGTGATCTTATGCTGAATCATTGGATAGTGGGATCTCCACTTCAAAATCCCGTTGATTACTCCGTGACGGATATCCGGAAAATCTTGTTCTTTGTACTCGGGTCTTTCAAGGTGGGCCCCCAATCATGCGTCATCATCCAACTAGCACAATGCACGTGAACTCGTACAAAGGGGCCTGTTTCTGGAGAGGCGTCGAGGCCTTCATACTGGTGGGGTGCCGAGGCCTTCTTACTAGAGAGGCGTCGAGGCTTTAAGTACTGTTTTGGCATTAGGCCCATCACCAAATGGGCTGTTCTTTTTGGGCATATACACATGACCCGCGTGCTCTTTGAATGTTCCTCATAAGGACTTGGATTTCAGTGTCCACGTAAGGGAACTTGATCGGGGAGACGTCCTCCTCCGTATCAAAATACATTGCATGTAACATCAGTTTGCCAATTACCCAATGGAGATAACCTGAGAACACAAAAGATCTTACCACCTAAAACAGAAAGTATATAAGCACTCTAAAATTGAACAGATTGTACTAAATGCTTGCCACGTAAATTTCTTGGTAAAATACTCCCTCCGCCAACAAAGATAGTCCTGTTTGAGGTTTTTCACTGTCCCAAAATGTTTATCAATTTTAAAAACCAACATATAAACCTTTGTAGGATCCCTATAATGCCCCATATTTAGGGTATTTTAATTTCTCAATTGTTTCCCTCTGTCACATAAGCCAAACTAGGTATAGATGTATAATGTTGGAAACAGGAGTCTTTCCAGGACAGAGGGAGTAGTAACATGATTGCACAATCTATTAAGCACATAGGAATGACCTGGAAAACAGAACATGCATTGCAAATTTCCGAATGGAAAAGAGGCAGGTGAGCCGGGTCAGGAAGGAACAAGTAATAACCCTGGAAGTCAAAAGATGGAGAACAGAACGCAGATAAAGTTCCTAAAATGAGAGAGTACATTAAACAATGTTAGGTACATCTGATTCTTGTTAAACTATTAACATGACTGCAAAATCTACCACACATGAGATTAACCAAACAAATTCCTCGTTCGGGCAAACAGGACATAAATTGCAAATTAGTGTATGGAGATAACCATAAAACACAAACGGCAGCACCATTTAGAATAGAAGGCATATATATAATTTATAAAAAAAAGGTTACAAAGATTAAATAAGCCAAAGAAAGCCTTTAAGTTTAAAGCCAAACCTTCGTCCAGGCCACCAAGAACAAGCCGAGGCGATTGTGCTGAGAGACGGACGAAAAGGGAAACGTCACTCAGGCTTGAGCTGGGGATGCGTAGATTTGGTGAAGAATAACGGTGAAAGCTCCTACTGGTTTGAGATCTCAACTGGTCTTAGCAGCTGACAAATTCGCAAATAATTCTTTCAATTATTCACCCACTCTGAACTCCATGAATTATTCGAATCCTAAGATAAAATCATAATTGAAAAATGTTGTGCTTTGTCAATATATGTATGTATCTTTTACAAATTATTGCTTAAATTTTGGAATTAATAAAAATTAATAACACCACTTTTATTAAACGCACACTAGTACATGCGATCAGGGCTCTCTCTGCTTCATTACTCACTCAATCACTCATTCTTCCCACATTAGTGTTCACCGGCCACAGCTGCGACCTCTCCCACGCAGTCCAGCGAGACCCACTTCAGCCATCCGAACTCTCTGGCCTGAAACTCTTCAGGGTTCACTGTTGCAACCTATCCCCGCCAGTCCAGAGGTCCAGCCGTCCAGCACTCGAGTAAGGCCCCGCCCTCAGTCACTCTCTCTCTCTCTCTCTCTCTCTCTCTCTCTCTCTCTCTCTCTCTCTCTCTCTGTGTCTCTCTCTCCCCCCCTGCCTATAGAGTTTCAAGCAGCAAGCAGTTTAGATTCTCAAGTAACATTAAAAATTAAAAAAATTAAAAAGCAAACCTTAACCATATTTTTCATTGCAAGAAGTTCAATCAATGGTGCAGACATCACATAATTGGGGCATAAACAAGGCTTCAATCACTAAAACCATAAATCAAGATTCAGGGCCCTTATGAGATCTCAACTACTAAGTACTAACAGTTGACCACTCTTCTACTTTGAAAGCACAACAGCTAACCGCAGCCTTGCGTTGACCCTTCTTGAACCAGAACCGGGTGGAACAGGCTCTGACTGACGCAATGGGTAGGGATGCCTAGCAAAGTGATGGTTCATAATATTTGAGCATTTGATCCACCCTATGAGTCACTAGTTACGGAATGAGAAAAAAGGGCAAGAAAGCAATTCAGTCATTCATCGTCATTGTGGAGATTACCTCAGAAAGCAATGGGTCTTCCTTTTCCTTTGGGTACAACAGAAGGATGTTTGTAAAAGGCTCTGCATGGTGGAGGTTACCTCAGAAACTGAAATGTCTTTACTTACAAAGAACTTCCTCATGATATCCACAACAAATGAGAGTATTTTCATAGCCTTGAGAGCTGATGTATTCAAACAATAAGTTCCAGACAGTCTATCATTGTTAAAATCCAGCGGTTAGTTCCAGAAAAAAGACTCTAGTCAGTGAATACAAAAGCTTACACTGTAGCTTCAAAGCAGAGAAATATACATTTCCTTGTTGAAACCATTCCAAAAAAAAACAATAACATCATAGATAGATACATTAACAAAGTATTGACATAGTGAAGCCAAATTAATCGCATTCAGCTCTAGGAATACAACAACAGGAGAAAAAAAAGATAAAGACATTGAAGAATTATAACATCAGGTTCGACCCATCTCAAAATCAGTTAGTCCAATTGGTGAACCATGTGAAGTAGAACCCCTCTCCAATGGAGGTACAAATGGAGGAGCAGCATATGTGCTCACAGGCATGTTGGGAGGGAGAACAGGCAATTGTGTTTCAAAATTAAGGACCTGCATTGCTTGTCGGATTGAAGGTCGTAATTTGTAATCTGGGTGAGCACACCATAGCCCAACAACCATCAAACACTCCATCTGTAGCTTATTAAAATCCATATTCAATTTAGCATCTGCTGCTTTAAGAAGATTTCCATTTCCATAGAGCTTCCAGACCCACTCCAACAGTACCATCTTATGTTCTTCTGCCTTAGGCTCAACACACCTTCTCCCACAAGCTATCTCCAGGGCTACAATTCCAAAGCTGTATACATCTGATTCCTTGGAAGCCTTCCAAGTAGTAGCAGTTTCAGGAGCCATGTAACCCAAAGTCCCTGCCCATACAGTCGTTCGCGATGTTTTCTCATGATCGATTAGCCTCGCCAATCCGAAATCTCCAAGTTTAGCATTGAAATTGGAATCTAACATGATATTGCTAGATTTGATATCCCTGTGCACCACACACTGGTCCCATTCTTCATGAAGATAGAGCAATGCAGAGGCCAAGCCTAGAGTTATCTTGTACCTCAACTCCCATGCCAACAAACTTTTTGGTCTAAAGAGATGTGAATCAAGGCTCCCATTAGGCATTAATTCATAAACAAGGAGTAGCTCCCCCTTCTGGTGGCACCAACCCACAAGTTGAACCAGATTCCTATGCCGTAAACGACTAATGATTTTCACCTCAGACATGAATTCTTTCACCCCTTGTTTGGATTTCTTGGAGACCCTCTTAACAGCAACATCCTTTTTCTGATCAGGTAAGAAACCTCTGTAAACAGCTCCAAATCCCCCCTCTCCAAGCTTTCCTTCCTCTGCAAAATTATTTGTTGAACGGACCAATTCACCATACACAAACCTTTTAGGCCCTGTAGTCTTGTCAAATTCATTGTCCATGGGTCCATCGGGGATGCTGCTGCCTTCTTTTCTCCTTCCATTCCTATTCTTCAGCAAAATGAACAGAAAAATTCCAATCACAGCAGTTCCACCACCAGCAGGGACTGCTACAATCAATAACATCTTCCAGATTTCATCCCTCTTTTCTGGGAAATTCAGAGTTGAATTGAAATCCCAACTGAGAACACTAAGGGACACGGCGTTAGATCCCGTGGATGCAGCGAAACCAACATAAACACAATCTGGTAAATACTTTGTAAGATCAATAGGATAAGAGAATGTAGAATTCCCACGAGATACTGGATTGGCCTCGTAAGTGAAGGAAATATTCAATTTTAGAGTGCGAGAATTATAAGTAATCCAAACATTAGCTTTTCTCCCACCTGCAACAGTAGTATTATCAAATGGAACACAAACCTCATCTTTGAAAGTAGTGCTGTTGTTGATCATACTGGATTGGCTGCTTGTGTTTACAGCAATGAACTCGATTGCGAAAATCTGATGATTATCTGTGCGGTTGGAGGTGGAGTAGTGATTGTTAGAACCTAGATAGGTAGTTGCATTAAGGGGGAAAGATGAATCCATGGGGGCAAGAAAGAAAGCAAGCCCATCACCATAGGAGTATAGATTGGAGCTAGTGCTGAAGGAGAAATGGGTAGTGAAGTCTGTGAGGTTTCGTGTTTCCTTGTTGTAGAGAGGCACTGGTTTGGTATACGTAGCTCGACCGATTCGGTTTCTGCCGGGTGGGTATCCGGTGACTTGGATGGCTCCTGTTGAGATGTTTGCATTGCCTTGTAGAACAATATCGTGTGTGCTTTGATTGAAATTGGAAAAATTGAAGGATATGGAGGTTGCAGAAGGAATAATAATGAGAAATAAGAGAAAAATGGAGATTTTGCAGGAAGCCATGATTGAGGAGGAGGGTCAGGAAATTGAAGATTGATTGATTACCTTGGAAGGTTTGGATTGTTGATGGCTGTGGTCCTGAGGGATAAGTGAATTGCCTAGAAACACCCATTGTTAACTTTTGGAGACCTTTGTCTTGGACTTTCCCTTTCCCTTGTAAGAAATTTTTGACTCTTGACTTTTAGTTTGCTGGAGAAGAAGCCGCCGCGGATCCTCTCCAGCCGGCCAGTGAATAATCCGAGGCCGTCGGATTACTCAACAGAGACGAAGAGGATCCGACTCGGAAATCGTTCAAGAAATCCTCTTGGGGCAACCCAAAGCGTGTCATTTTGGAATATTTGTAGGAGGAAGTCCATGAACCTCAAGACACTTTAGGGTTTAAGTTTTTCTAATGATTATATCCCCCAAATAATAATAATGTGTGGTATCTCACAAATGCACCGAAAGCATCTTATTGACCCAACCACCTCGGACGACATGAATTCCTTCTTTCACCACCAGTTCATATCATAGGTGTTGTCGATGAAATCCGTAAGGGGTTTAGACCAGGACATACAATATGAAACTCACAGTGAAACACCAGAGTTCTTTCTCGAATAAGGGATTCCCTGAGGTACGAATGTTCAAAGGTCTTCCCTATTTAATCATGAATTTAGATGTAGAGGAAATAACTTGTGTAAAGACAACTAGAAAAATGGAGGAGATAACCAGATGGAGAACCAGATCTTTTCTTTGAATCTTGATTGATTATTGATACTTTTTTTACCAGCTTGTGTATTACATATATATAGATTCACAAACATGTGATTCTTTCTTTTTTTGACCTGTTTTCTTATGACTATCTTTATTAGATATTTAACTATTTAGGACATTATAGGTTAATAGGTTTACGACCCCCTAGTTCGTGCTATAATGTCACATCAGCCACCTTTCGACCCCCCTGCTCGTGCCATAACGTCACATCAGTCACCTTTCGATCCCCTTGGATGGTTTTCGACCCTCCTTTTGGGTTATGTTACCCATAACCACCAAACCATGTCTCCATCATATCGCTTTTACCCAATAATATTCTGACGATTCGTCGGTTGGACCGAGATCCTGTGAATTGGTGGGTCAAGTCAGCATACCTTGCATTAAGATCAATTCTTTAGCTTCTTCCTCTGTTTGTAATGGTTAATTTGAGCTTCACCTAAAAAAAAAAAAAAAAAAAATTAATGCTGTTACCTGGCGTTAACCAATCATGGCAAAAGTCAGACCACTGGATGATATGGGAAAACTGTACAATTCTTTTTTCTTGTATTCTTGTAACCTGATTTGGTAACGGATTCAATAAAAAGAAGTTAATAAAACACAATAAACTAAACCCTTTTTTAGTATCTCTGGAATAACAAATAGCAACTGCAAACCTTTCCTGCATCGGCTCTAATAACTTTTATTAGAGTTAATGATATACTGTGGGTCTCAACTATCAATGCTACATATGGTTTTGTTTTTATTAATTATTTTCATTTATTGTAGTGGTTTTGTTTCCACTAGTTATTTATTTGTTTTCTTATTTGTTAGGGTTTATGTTTAAAATTGTCTAAATTTATTTTCCTAATTAGTTTATTATTGTAATTAAGGAAATTTCTTAGTAACTATTGTTTTTCTTCTTAGATTATAAATAAAAGAACCATAAGAAGAGGAGGAGGAGAACACATTGATTCTCTCTCCATTTTCTCCATTTTCCATTCTCTCCATCTTCCCTTTCCTTCTTTTCTATTTTATTACAACCTTCCTTCTTGACTTGCTTGCTTATTAAGCTCCTGAACTACATGCTGCTGCTGCTGCTACTGCTGTGAGTGGATATGAAAAGCGACCAGCCTTCTACTTTTGCGGCATTGATTTTGTGGGTCGTCATAGCTCGATCCCTGGGAGAGAGCTCTTCCTAAGTTCCGTCGTCTTGCCTCTCTTAATGGTTGTCTTTGAGTACCATTATCTTGGCTTTGCTAATTCTCCGGCAAGGTTTCTTGAGCCTTCTCCATTAGGTAACGCCTTAAATTCCAGCCATTCTTTCTGCTTTGCATTTGATAGTAATGAAACAAGAGTGATTGCTAAATTTATTCGTATTAGACTCAGACGGGGGCTTTCCTATCTTTATTTTTAAGAGCTCTTATTATCTTGATTTTCTTTAGCTGGTTTTGCTTTCTCTGTTTTGGGTGATTTTTTTATTTTTTATTTTATTTTTTTGGTGAATTTTCAGGTGATTGTTATTGTTCACAAATGATGGCTGATGGCCTTTTAGTTGCTCTCTATGCATAGATTTTTGCTTGTAATATCTATATCTGCCATGTTTATTAACTTCTCTGTTGAAAAGAAATCACTTCTGAAAAGAAAAAGGAAAGTTTTTTTAATTACCGAAAACTCTTAATAATATTAGGCAAATATATTTTTTAGACGTTATTTTACTTTTCAAATCAAAGGAAGGAATTTGATTGTAAATTGAAATTTTGATCTGTTTTGTAGTTAGTTACACCAATCATGTGATTTTACTTTCTCATACCTTGAACCTTGTTTAGAATGCAGAAACAGATTTTCTCATTGCTTCTCTCTCCAGTTAGAGTGAACCACGTGATTAGTGAGACAGATTCAACAACATATCAGGGTAGTTTGTTTAGCTTTCGACGGGCCCAGATGAAGTACAGATCAGATCACAGTGCTGTATGTAATGCATTGGATGGGCAGATGCCAAGGAATTCTTTTTCCAACATTTTGTACTTATACACACAGAAGTTCCGATGGTGAAGTGATGTCATGAAAATGTTAATTGGCGACAGGAAAAGGATAATAGGCCATACGTCTCTTTTGGTAGGACATACTTCATAGGTGAACACCCAGATCTCTCCCAGGTTAATTGGCAACAGGAAAAGGACCAAATCCCGGGTATTTTCCCCTCCTAGACCATATGTTTTTGTGTACAGACTTGGTTCTTCAATCAGAAATGGCAACAACGCTGTAGTACATAATACTTCACAACATGACTTAACATACTGGCATTGAATGGTTTACATGGAACTAGTTGTAGTGGAATGGAACCTCTTTTTTCATCTTTTGTAGCACTAAATGATACACCTGAGTTCCAGGTCTAATCACAAATGAGAAGGGGGAGATTTTGGTTGAAACCAATTTGGTGGAATGTGCAAAATTGAAAAAAAAAAATTCTTCCTATCGCCTCCGAGCCCTCCCCAGGTTTACAGCCATGTCAATATAACGCCGAGCATAATTTACCAAAAGTAGTGCCTGTGAATCAAAGATCCATCTTTGCGGAAGCCCAAAGGTCATCTCCACTCCAAGACTGCTGCAGTACCCACTTGGAAGTTACTCACGTTTAAGACTGTCCACGAAAATAAGTTTTCTGTAGCTGGTATTAATTCCTTCCCCATCGTCTCCAAAACTGGAAGGACAAATACGCCAACATTACTGGACACAGCCTTCCTATGTTTAACGAATGTATACCAGAAGCTTTATGACCCAAACTACCCTGATTCCGATGATGGATTCCTTTCTAAACCTGGTGGAGTGAACACAGGTAACTGGTTTGAAGCCACACCCCTTCCACCTCTAGCTTCACGGGGCCAGTTGGATACCACCCTCTCTTGCTCTGGTCTCAAACTAGGGTTGGCTTCACTTCTTGGAGCATCCTTAAGTGGAACACTCAAAAGAGGACCACCAAAGAAAATAGACTCTCCAGCGTACATCAGTTTCTCTGACCGCTGCACAGGAGCTTTGGCTGTAGCAGATTCTGTGGGTGGAACAGTAGGTTTTCCACTGTAAGTGCTTGTTTCTGCACGAATATTTGCAACTCCCACTTGCACTGAAGATCTAATTCGTGCCTCCAAGGCAGATTCAGCAGTTCTTGCCGATACAGGCACTGAAATATATCTACCAGCCTCTTGGTCCCACACAACAGATGTTCTTTTAGCATCTCTAAGAAGAGAAGAAGGTGGAGCCTGTAACGGCAAGGGATCAGTACTGCTACTCTTTTGCATGATCTTATCATCAAACCCTGAGGAATTCAGATGGAATACTGAGTTGTCGAGACTGGAATTGGGAAAAGATGCTCTAGCAGTAGCAGAAGGCCGCTCTGGAGCG
Organism: Protea cynaroides; assembly: GCA_028583415.1. Lineage (NCBI taxonomy): Eukaryota > Viridiplantae > Streptophyta > Magnoliopsida > Proteales > Proteaceae > Protea > Protea cynaroides. The sequence continues at coordinate 87,240,814 of CM053265.1, read as the reverse complement.
AAGCGGGATCCAGAACTTGTGGGATAAGGGTGCTCTTGTGGGAGAGGACTAAGGCTGACTGACTCATGGACATGGCTTGGACTGCTGAAGCTGCTCGCACTTTGAGTCCCCGTCTCATATTCATCCTTGCTACCATGACTTGGTGCATATGAATTCCTCAAAGGAGAAAGTCTAATATCACTCTTGCTGTCTTTGTTCAGTCCCATGTCAGTGCTGATACTACTTCTGCCACTCAGATTTCCACTGGAGCTGATATCAGTATCAGGCAAACGGCGGTTTTCAACTGGCCGGAGTACAGAAGAAGATGCCCGAGCTTTAGCTGCCACTCGCGTAGCTTCATTTGAATCCAACTTTGCAAGCTTCCAAGCACTAATCCGGACAGGCCTCTTGGACTTGTTCCCTCTTTCTGCAAACCCAGCGGCATCTGGATCAACAGTCGATGGTACCATTCCAGGTTCTAAATGAGGAATAATTTCATCCTGATGTGATCAGTTTGAATAAAAAGGTAATCCAAGTAAGAAAAAGGGGGGAAAAATGTTATCCACAACTAAAAGAAGAAGAACAAAAAAGAAAGTTACACAAAGACAACGGATTAGCTACCAGAATATATAATAGTAGAAATAGACCGGTTCTGTTTTTGAACAAGCAGGTATGTGGCAAACCAGTCAATGATTCCACCTGAGGCAGCTACATAAAATCCTACAGGCATTTTTTTTTTCTTTTATTCCTATTTTCAAAACAAGATCTTCTTTAGACCTCAATCCCCATCATCATATGGCTGTACATGTTTTCTGGATATGGCAATGATCTAGTCTGGTGGATTTCTTATGCAAGGTCCTAACTTCAAACCCTCCAAGTCAAGGACACTACTTCATGCATATATGCCATGGTCCATTTCTAATTTTGATTGCCATGAAGTTTAGTTCATTCCAAAAGTAAAGATTATTTTGAATGATTTTACCTGATAATCAACAAACACCCTTGGAGGCGTACACCATGCACCCTTGTATTGCAGACCCAGAGAACTTCCACCACTTACGCCAGTTGTAGCAGACCCAGTTGGAGAATAAATGACATTTGGCATTTCCTCATCTACAGATGCCCCTGCGGGTGCCTCACTCATGGCCCTCATTGCCACGACATACTCGTAAGTAGTAATACCCTGATGTGAACGAAGAAAACAAAATAATTTAAAAAATACATAATACTGTGAGAATTGACATATTTAAAGAATGCAACAGAAACCAAAATTTTCTGGATCTCTGACCTTTCTGATAAGAATCACGTGGAAAAAGAAAAGTTCACCCAGAGGGAGACAAGCCAGCAAAGAAACTGCAGAACATACAGCCTGCACACAAGCAATTTTAGATTGGTAAATAAGATCTTCTGGACACAACACATTAAAAAGATATGCCCAGCCACTGTTCTCCACATCAACTACCATGACACTAACATGGTCTACCAGACAGATATAGAGGTGCTCTAGACTCAACAAAGCAGACATACCACAACAGCTGCAAATGAGGCACGAGAGAAACCATTGCCAAGCCTCTCAATAATTTGGTCCTCCATGCTCCTTTTATCCACGAAGCAACGGACAAAGACAGCAATACCAACTCCAGCTTCAATAACAAGCTAAGCAAGAAAGGAAGGGAGCCAACTATTAACCAAAATATCATGGAACCTGAAAATCAGTGTCACTGAACAACAATGACGATTTAGTGCATACCCAGATGAGACTTGTAGCCATAAGGCATATAAAAGTTACATAATTTTTTCTTCCCACACAATTGTTAAGCCACTGCACAAAAAGAACATGCATGTCAATTTCTGAACATAAATCTAAATCTCAACTGTGCTGAGGAATTATTGCATGTTTGTTTGTTCAAAGCACAGCCTAATACCCGACAATGGTGGTCAAATCCATCAACACATTTATCACAACTTCTACAGTGTTTACTGAACTTGCGCACCTGCAATATGAAGAGGAACATATAAATGATACATAAAACAGGAACCATCTTTGCATAAATCTTTTATTTATTTCCTTGTATCGAATAAGGTAACACACACACACACACACAAAAGCAGCAAATATTATCTTTTATTGACCTCTTCTACAGAAAAAATGATGTGGAGAGATGCAACACGAAAAATAGACTTAGCTGAAGCACAAATGGAGTTAGGTAAATTTCTTCAGACAGAGTAGTAATAGAATGCTAACCCTGAACCAGTGAGATCCAGTGGGAGATCATCTTGCAACATGGTCGCAAGTAAGGAATAATACCAGCTTGGAGAGAAAACTGCCAACTAACCAAAAACAAACCAGAAGTGCAGAAAACTCTGATCGAGTGGTCAAATCAATTAGTAGAACAGGAGTGCAACAAGATGATTTAAGTTTGACGGACAGATATCAAGCGATGGAAGAACCCAACTTGAATTGGGAAACTGAAATTTAGACAAGCTAAGGAAGAATCCAACTTGAATTAGGAAACTGAACTTCAGAGTAAGAACAGAATTTGATGGCAGAATCTTTAAGGGTTCAACTAGTAACCAAATAATGAACTAATTTAGTGACTACCAATAGTCTGAACCTTAAACGGTATTCAATAATCACCAAATAATGAACTAATTTAGTGACTAACAATAGTCTGAACCTTAAACGGTATTCAATAATCAAAACAAGAAAACAAAGGTTTAGAATAAATAGACTTGCAGGATTCTTGAAAATCGATTTGTTTTAGGGTTGGAAAAACAGTATATATATATATATATATATATATATATATATATATATATATATATATATATATATATATAAAAGGACTCCTAATCACTCTATTATACTAACTTGATTTAATAGACTCAAAACAGAACTCTTGAAAGTTATAATCTTAAACTAACTCAAACACTTAACTACTAATCCCGTGTACTAACTTCACCTCGACTTTATGGGCATGCGAATTAGGTCCGTTACAATAAAAACCAAGAAAATAAAAGCCCATTCCCCCAACCTATACCAAAACTACCCAAAACTTGTTTTCAGCTCATTGGACTGCCATCAGCACTCTATGGGCCTCCCAAGCTTTGCATCTAGGCCTCTACCTGGGATCAATGTCTAATGTAACTGCATCAAGAAGACAATTATTAACAGGAATGTCATAATTAGCATTTTAGTTACTTGATATCCCCAAAAGAACTCTCTTAGAAGGGATTCTTCTTCATGTATTTATTCCCACATTTTCCAACTGGAACTACTCAATGATCAATTGCGTATATATGAAAGCACGGTACAACAAGAATGGTTGAAAAGATGACCAGATGCTACAACTATATGATTGTACAGATCAAGGCCAGTTACTTTGTCACAGTTATCGAACTCAATTATGAGTTTATGACAAGGAAAAAGTAGTGCACTACCTCAGCATTGCACAATGTGCAGAATAAAGCATCTTCCCCAGTGGCTTGTAGCTCACTGGATTCTCCATGTTTTGAGCAATCTTCATGTACAAATAATGCACAGCAGAGTCCTCCAATGTTGAAGCAATCTGATGATCTTCTACCTGCAAGGCCTTCTGGAATCTCCATCATCTCAGGTTCTCTAACTGAACCTTTCTTACTGTAATCAGCTGTTATGGAGCTTCTAGAAGCTGATGATGGAGAATAATGCACTGCAGTTCCAGTTTCACCAAAATTAGCAAGCACCTTCCCACCTGATAACTCCAGATTTATATTGGGCTTGTTTCTTTGCTTCCCATTAAATTTTGACATAATTCCAGGGTCGGCAGGGTTAATCGCTGTAGAGCGGACATAAAGGGTGAAAACAAGAAGTGCCTGCAGCATAAAATCAAGAAAAAATGGAACATCAAGCAGTGAATAAATAATGAAAGTCAGCATCCTTGTACGAAGGAAACAATGGAACCCTAGGAAAACCAGTTACAGATCAGTTACATACCGCAGGAGCGTATATGGCAATTGCAGCATATTCCAAGACATGGCCACCAATGAATGGTGCAAAGAAGGCATAGAATGCAACAACTAACAAGAAAAATACTGTAATTGCAACAACCTATCCAAAAACAGAACACGATCAAAAGATGCATGAGTCCTCAGCAACAAGAAAGAAGAAAGAAACAAAATTTTTATCAAAAAAAAAATCCTATCTTGAAGAATACTAAGAAAAATATTAAGTTCAAGACAATAACATGACTAAAGCTCACGAATAACAACAGGACACGTTAATAACTTGTAATTTGTGAATTATTGAATTACCTAATACAACAAAATCATTGTTTAAAAAAATTGCCAAATGAAAATGGGATGAAGAGAATGGTGTACTCAAGAAAAAGGAATATTCCATTCTAACAAACAGTTTGGAGCACTTCAAATCTTTCTCAAAGAAAATGGGTTACTGAAGCAGACTGCCACTAGAGCTTATTGGCATAAAATAACATGACCATTCAATCCAAACCCCTAATTAGTCATATTCGTTGTTACATTAACTGGTGGGATGCCAAGAATCTTCATTAAGAAGAGAACATGTCAGACATTATTTAATAAATTGATAACTCTGCCAGTATTATGTTGCCGGTTCTAAGCCTGGATAAAGGAGGGTTGGTGCATCAGGTCATCAGCTGACACCCGAAAAAACCTAATCAAACCCTTACATAGATTCACAAACAAAAGATATTAAGCATCATACTAGAGCGTTCTCCATAAACGACGTGTTACACCTGGACCCTGATGTAGTGAAAAATGGGCAAGGGCATCAGTTTCAGTGCTCGGATGCAGTGATAAGTAGGCAAAGCCTCTCACATTGTGGACGAGTGCGGGTAAAGAAGTTAATCCATAAGCATAGGATTAAATTAGCATCTTCGAACAAAGGGTCTTTAACGAGTACAAGCCTAGAATTGATAGATGTTATGAAGAGAAGAAGGATTAACATAGCTTGTATTTAAGAGACTAGATGGAAAGGTTAAAAACTAGGAGTTGGATGAAATCAAACTTTGGTATACGGGGGATAAAAGTATTAGTAGCAGATTGGGCATATTAGTGGATAAAGACTTAAAGAATGACGTGGTGGATGTTAAAAGATTTAGAGATAGGATTATAACCATCAAGCTAGTGTTGGAGAAAGAGGTTGTCAATATAATTAGCGCTTACGCACCCCAAGTAGGAATGGATGCCGGTAGTAAGCTACAATTTTGTGGAACACATGGATGGTTTAGTGCAAAGTTTTAGATAAGGAGAAAAGATTATAATAGGAGGTCACCTAAATGGACATGTAAGGGGAGACCATAGAGGTTCCGAAGTTGTACAAGGAGGATAAAGTTTTAAATTGAAGAATGAGGAGGGGATTTCAATTTTAGGTTTTGTTGTGGATTATAATTTATCCATTGTAAACACATACTTCAAAAAGAAAGAAGAGTATTTAGTTACCTTCAAAAATGGGCATCATAGTAGCCAAATAGATTTATTTTTTCTAATGAGAAGGTTTAATAGGTTGCTATGTAAGGATTGTAAGGTTATATCAGGGGAGAACCTAACCACGCAACATAGGTTACAAGTTATGGATATATGTTTCATTATGCCGAATTGTAACAAATGTTAGATTTTTTGCCTTAGGATAGGTGGTGGAGCTTTAAAAAAAAAATACTTTGAAAGTTTTTTCTAATAATGAGGTCAATCAAGGAAAGTGAGACTTTGAGAGAGACTAATATAATGTGGAATGAGATGACTGCTTATATTCAGAAGTTGCTACAGATATCCTAGGTGTATCGAAGGAAAAACATCATTCCCCTAGGGAGTCTTGGTGGTAGAATGATGAGGTCTAAGCAGCCATTAAGGCTAAGAAATATAGTTTTAAAACATGGCAAAAGACTAAGGATATAGAAGATCTAAAAAGGTATAAAATTGCTAGAAATAAAGCCAAGAAGTTTGTGGGAAAAGCAACGGCAAAGAAATATGAAGATCTTTATAACAATTTGAGCACAAAGGAAGGGGGAAAAACTGCCTATAAAATAGCTAAGAAGAGAGAAATAAAGAGAAGAGATTTAGTCATTTAGACCATGTTAGATGTATTAAGAGTGTAAATGGCAGAGTTCCAGCGAGGGATGAAAACATTAAAAAGAGATGGAACGTTTATTTCTATAGCCTACTAAAATGAAGACATTTCAAGTAATAGTATCCAAAAGGCTGCATTACCCATCAAGCAACAAGTTGTAAGTATACACGAAAAATTAGGGTATCAGAAGTAAAAAAAAAGCTTTAATGAGAATGAATGTAGGCAAAGCATCAAACTCAGATGAGGTCCTAATAGAAGTATGGAAGAGCCTAGGAATCTATGGAGTATCTTCGCTAACCAAACTGTTCAATAAGATTATGAGCACAAGGAAAAAGCTAAATGTATAGAGGAAAAACATTCTAATTTCGATTTATAAAAATAAAGGTGATATTCAGAGCTATAATAACTACAGAGACATAAAATTAAAGAGTCATACTATAAAACTATGGGAGAGAGTTATTGAAACTAGTATGCGATAAGAAACTACTATTACGAAGAAACAATTTGGTTTTATGCTAGGTAAATCCACTGCAAAAGTTATTTACTTACTTAGGAAACTCACAGAAAGATTTAGAGAATGCAAGAAAGACCTCCATATGGTCTTTATTAACCTAGAAAAAACTTATAACAGAATCCCTATAGAGTTAATTTGGCAAGTATTAGAGAAGAGAAGTGTTTCAAACAAATATGTGAACATAGTTAAGGATATGTATTATAATATGGTGAGTAGTGTGAGAACCGTAGAGGATCATAGTAGTGAATCCCCAATTACAATTGGGTTACATCAAGGATCAGTTTTAAGCCCTTATCTATTGCCCTTAATATGGATGAGTTAATAAAAAACATTCAAGATGAAGTTCCTTGTTGCATGATTTTCGCTAATGATATTGTTTTAGTGGATGAGACAACAACAGAGATTAATGCCAAGTAATGGAGATTAACATTTGAATTAATAGAATTTAAGATTAATGCCAAGTAATGGAGATTAACGAATAAAGAATATATGGTGCGTAACTTTAGTCATGCAAGGACAATTAATGAGGTGATGAAAATTGATGAGAGGGATTTACCAAAAAGTGATTCTTTTAGGTATCTAGGTACAATCATGAATAAAGAAGATTATAAGAAGATGATGTTTCACAGAGGATTAAAATAGAATGGATGAAGTGGAGAGGTGACTGTTACGTGAACGGCGTATTCCTTTAAAACTTAAAAAAATAAATTATAAGACAATCATTCAACTTGCTATGATGTGGTGCAAAATGTTGAGCAAGTAAGAAGCATCATATAAAAAAACTTAGTATAGTTGAGATAAGGATGTTGACTTGGATGTGTGGCAAAACCAAGATAGGTAAGGTAAGGAATGATCATATTAGAGCTGACTTAGGAGTAGCGTTGATACATGATAAACTTCGAGAAAGCCATTTGAGATGGTACGGCAATGTTCAACGAAGGCCTTTAGAGGCTCTAGTACGACGGAGTGATTTTATTCTGATCTAAGGATCTAAAAAAGCTAGGGGTAGACCTAAAATGACTCTAGAAGAGGTGGTGAGGAAAAACATGCATAGTTTAGGCCTTGTTTCAAGTACGACATCGAATAGAGCTGATTAAAGGGCAAGAATCTATGTAGCCAACCTCATTTAGTTGGGATAAGGCTTTGTTGTTTTTGTTGTTGTATAAACTGTTTACAGTGTCAGTATTTCAGTTATGAAAATAAATATTCAAAGCAACACGACTGTAATAGATTCTTGAATGGCACATGTCACATCTCAGATTATCAGGGATATGAAAAAGGCCAAGGGAGAATCCACCGACAGTTGATTTGCAGGAAAAATCTAGAGATCAAGATTAACAGAAATAAATCAGCATTGGTAGAGTCTCAAGAAGGCCTTTTTTAATGTTTCATTTCCAACTAATCAGCCAACATATGATAGAAAAAGGAAAACTCTGACAAAAATTATGATTAGTTGTGTCTATGTCCCAAAGTTGACAAAACATAGAATAAATAGAAATTAGACTGAAACAGGAACATGACAATATTAGACTATCAATCTTAGGCCTGGCCTCCCCATCTCTCAAAGTGAACACAATCTCTTCTCTTGTTAAAACCCAGAGTTCCAACTCACAGGAATAAGACTCCAAAACGCAAAAACTTTGCGGAAAAGAAAATCTTTATACTCAATGAATTCATAGCAGAAAATAATTTAACTTTAATGCAAGACCAGAGGGTTGAAGTCCAAAAAATAGAAACAAGTACATAGATATTAACCATGGAAAAGGCAGTCAGGGTATTAACTTTAAACTTCGTTAAAATGATGATAAAAAATGTCAACTGAGAGATGAAATTAACACAGAAAAGTGGAATATTACGCCCATCCACAAACGCAATGAGAAATCCCTTTGGTAATCAAAGAAACTAAAATAAAAAATAAACACAAAACAATTAAATCAATACCCAAATAGAATCCTCAAGGTAACTACAGAAGATAACCCACAAAGTAACACTCTGAATTCTTACAAAAGAAAGTGACTGATGGACGTTACTAGCTGCAAGAGTCGGAAAATGGAAAATGGAAGTGACATTCAGTTGAATTCATAGAATACTCACAAAACCCAAAAAACCTGTGAAATATACCTTCTTGGAGGTACTTCAATGGGTTTTACCCAGTGAAATAGAGGTATCGATTCAAGTTGAAAAGCAAAAAAATGGAGAAAGAAAATCTGATAACCACACTCTGCCCTTCTCCAAGAATTATGAGAAACCCAAGAAGAAATTAATAGATTAAACCCTATTTGGAGCATGTAACAGATACCCACGTCATCATATTGCAGTTTGAGCAAAACCTTAGTCAGCATTTCAAATCAAACAGTCAACTGAGTCAAGCAAATGAACTCACTAAAGAAGATCAAACCTGGAAAGTGTGAGCAGGAAGTTGCCAGCCATGGCGCCTCACCATAACTGCTGAAATCCTTCCGCAGCCAAAACCGAAGCACTGGCCGATCCACCACAGATCACAACACCAGGAAGAAAAAAAAAACAAACCCTAAAGCATAGAGGGAAACGGACACCAAACCTCCCTATATTTCTGCGTAGCCTTGGAAGTCTGCACTCCAGAATCAGCAGAAAAAGAGAACCAAAATATACATACAAAATAAAAATAAAAAAATAAAAAAATAGCATCAACAACAAGAAAAACCCAGTTTTGTTAGAGGTCTCTCAAATCGAAAATAGGAGGGAGGGACAGCCACAAAAACAGAGGTGTGGGGAGGAGAGAGTGAGAGGAGAAAAGATGGGAAGTTCAAGAAGACGTAACACAGAACCGTTGACGTTTTGGGTAACTGGGATTACTAGATAGGAAGGTGGACTGGAAACTCAATTCCAGAGCCTTCTCTTCACCCCTGATTTAGAATAAAACAAAAATAGAAAGAGAGAGGGTTTTTGTGGAATCCCACTAAAATATTCCATTGCAGTTCCCTCCTCGTTAGTTGAAGGAGATTGATTATCTTTTCAGGAAAAATACAAGATCAATGTTGGCCCTGTCTGGGTGCACACTGCACACTACTATGCTTCTCAATCAAACAACTTGATGTTACTAACAAGAAACAAAGTTAACTAACTTAATGCAAACTGTCCAATCCATCATCCATGGGACCATCTAAGAGGATTCGGTAGGCAACAAATCAGTCCAAACAGAAAGATCTTAGACCCAACATGAATCTCTCTGGCGCTGCGCTGTCCAATGAATGGATCTGATGGCGGAGACGCCAGCGTTAGAGAGGGTCCCGGGCGCTCTTAGCCCTCCTCGTCGCCCTACAATAGGGACAAAGCCATATTTATTTATTGGGTGTCAAAATCAAAAGCATTTTAAAAAGAAAAAAAAAATCAAAATCAAAATCAGTATTTAAACTAAGAAGTCCAACTTGAAGGCTAGAGGCCTAGAAATATCTGTAATCTTAATCCCAACCCTACCCTTTTTAATTTTTCCCCTTCTTATGAGTAGTAATTCCACCCTTTAGCTTTGATCATTCATGTGGAGATTGGTCTCTTGATGGTTTAAGAGATCTGGTAAGAGACCCATTAATCTTGTGTTCAAGATCATATAAATCAGAACATATCTTTTGTTGTCTTGAGAACCAAGCCAAGCGAAGGGTAGCTACTGCTTGAGCAATTTTGTATCACTGTGCATCTGATTTATCAATAGGATTTGTTTTTTTGACTGTAGATTTTTGGGATCACAAAAACTTGAGTCATCTGCCTATCCAATTCGTAACTAACTTGTTAAATCATGTTTTGGATTGGGATTTTTCAACCAACAATAAATGGGTATGAGTAAACTTTAAGCATCAGCTTTCACTTGCTAATTTGATACTCTGACTTAATGTTGAATCAGGTTTTTAAAAAATATTTATTTTATTTTGTCACATTTATTTTATTTGGTATAGTCTGCATTCTGCAACAATATTATATATATATATATATATATATATATATATATATATATATATATATATATATATATATATATATATATATATATATATATATATATATATTAGTTAGTTATCCAAAAATATTATAAATCTTTGCAAATTGGTTAGATTTGTAGGTACAACTGTACAAGGGTTTGCATGCATTTTTATGACTATGGTTTGACCTTATTTCTCTAGTTCCAAGTCATCATATTTCATTTAAAAAAAAGACTATGGTTTGACCTTTCTGACCTCATTAATTGAGGGTTATATGGACAACTGCCATATTTTATGGTAAACCCAATCCATTCCCATTTCCCACGCCAGGTACAGGGCTCAAGCTGAGGATATTGGATCTTAGCGCTGCCATAACCAGACAAGGATGTAATGCAAATGCTTCCCATTTCTACTTTTATAATATGAAAAAGACTAAAGAAGAATAATTACACAGACTTGATCATGTTGCTTGTAATCTTTCCAATATTATTAATGAATCATTTTGTCGGCTTTGTGTTTCAGTAATCTCTCTCTCTCTCTCTCTCTCTCTCTCTCTCTCTGGTTTTCTGAAGCCACACATCACGTTTGTGCACTATCTTCTGGTCTGGTTTTACAGAGCTGATCTGAAATTGATATATTGTGGGGCAATTAAACTCTCAGAAATTTGTGGTTGTCATGCATCATGATTGGACCACAAGGCATCGAAACATGATTATATTACCTACCAAAAAGGTAAAGGAGGTTGTTGGGCAGAATGGGTTTGGATTGATCAGGTTGGATTGGTTGGGTCAGGTAAGATTCAGCTTGGTTTGGTTTGGTTTGGTTTTAGCTCAATCCTGTACATGCCCCATAGTTAAAACCAGATTAGCAATCATTCCATCCAAACCCTATAAAAATTAAGCAGGCTGGTGGCCACCACCTTACACAAATTTACAAAAATAAATGAAGGCAAAAAGGATGCAGGTCAGGTGTAGGTTTGGAGTGCAGATCAGCGGTCTACTTTTGCTACATGCCATGCCAATTAAGGAAATACAAACCATTGAACCGAGAGAGGGCACCATTTATTTATTGAAGTTCTTTTTATTTTCAAGTGAAATGGTGGAAATTTCTCTTGTAAAATATGATTTTTCAATCTTTGTTTGACAATAAATACAAAAAATATATCAAGTTTCATGTGAAATGATGGATAAAAGAATTTCTTTTTGTAAAATATAATCTTTCACTGTTTGTTTCACAATAAAATGCAAACAAAGATATCAAAAGAAAATACAAAAATTTTACAATAAAACAAACAAAACCTAAATGCTAAATCCGAAACCCTAAAATTAATGGCCCACTTTGAATATTCACACATTTTTCCTTTTATCTTTTGTAGTAAAAATTTTCCCTGAAAAAAATGCTTAGCCAAACCGAGTGAAAAGTCCAATGTGGTTCGGATTGGTTAATGGGTTTGGCAAAAAAAACTACACATGTACATTGTGGTCAATGAAACAATTTAAGAAACCACACGCTGCAAGCCTGTATAGGCATCTTACGCATTAAACCAATGATAGGTAGCAAAAAGATGCATCCAGTGTGGTCCAGGTGTATTATACAAGAGGACTGCATCTTTAATAAAGAGGGAAAGAAGAGAAACCGACCTTGAAGGAAATACACACTGGCATCATATATTTTCTTTTTTCCAAAAGCGTAATATGAAATCCCTTAAAGCAAAAACCACAATATAGTTAGAGATGTCATCTGATCGAATATGGATAGATACAAATCTAGATATGATCAGATCCGGATACCTCTTAAATGGATATGGATGCAAATCGAATTTGGATTTTTGATTATCGATTGATTATCTTTTCATCATTCTCTAGAACTTAGAAAATGTTAAAAAATCCTCAAGATCATTAGCTGCTTAATTTTTTTATTAATTACCATATCTAATGTTATGGATTATTCAAATTTGGATCCAGATACTTTTGACTGGATATGCAAATACAAATGTGAATTGAATTCAAATTTTCAATTATCCTTTTACGTCCCTGAATGTTTTTTTATTTAAATAGTCATCCCTGAAATTTTTAAAGTAGAATAGACTAACAGGCTAAGGAACACTTAATATAACAACTAATCTTTGGAAGCTTCTCACTTTCCGAGCATTTGACCAACACATATAAAAAAAAAACATAACGGGAAAGGAATCCGAATCCATTCTTATTTTTCTACTTTTAAGAAGAGAAAAATAAGTGGATTAAAAAACCAGGAACACCTAGGTAACACCCTAATCTCTTGATCTTTGGAAGCTTTGGGAATGTTGCAGTCTCTGTCCCTGTCTCCGAGCATTTCACTAAAACTTCTCTACGAGCATCTGTATATGTAAAAATAACAGGAAAGGAATCCGATTTAATCCACTCTTATTTTTCTATATTTCTTGGTTATAAAATTCATTAAAGATAGAGATAGAGGTGCCTTATTCCACCCTTCGGATAACCTTTTCCTATTCATTGATTTCTGAAAAAGTTTTACCAAAAAAAAAAAAAAAGATTTGTGAAAAATGAATTTTATATATCGAGGGCCCATGAACACCGGCCAAAGTCTCAGAACGAATCTACGTCTGCATTCTCAAATGACTATTCTAACGGATATAATAGAAAACAGCTGAAAAAAATCATCTGAGCTTGGTACCTCTTGCATGCTAAGGCATAGTTGAAAATTACTAGAGAAGTAGAGAACCAGAACCATTGAACTCGGTGTCTTTTGCATGCGTAGCAGCCTTATTTTTTTCATAATGAGTACCTTGCTAAGGCCCCATGTAATTCGAACAAAAAAGAAGTAAATTTTTTTAGGTCGTGGGCTCTGTTAACAGCATTGTAGGCTGAGCCCACCACCAATGGTAGCAGGCGATGATGGAACCATCGCAAGTAGGGGGGGGGGGGGAGGATTCAATTCGTCTCCTGCCGACCCCCTGGCAGGAGACAATTTGAATCCAGTAAGGGGAGGGGAGGAGAAAGACAGAGAGAGAGGGGATGCCATAACTCCCACTCCGCCATTCAAAGAACCTTTTTCCCATAAAGTTACAAGATTACACAAAATTGAGTTTGGGTTTACAAAATTATCCCAGCACTGTTGCTCACCCTGAGAGAACTTAATGATGCACCCCAAGCATTGTTTTCCCTTAAATAAATAATACTAATCGTCTATCATTATTCAAGGTCACTCGCACAATAGCCAAACCAAGTTTATAGACTGGGTATGTTGTTGCGATCATGTTTTCAATGGAGCTTTCTTTTCTCTGTCAGATATTCGAGCAGGAGCTGTTGAATGTGACTTAAACCGACCTCTTCCCCCCTCTGCTTCCTTCTCCTGAACAGAATAAATCATACAAAATATTAGTTTTTCTTCATGGGTGTAGTAAGCACAAAGAAATTAAAAAACTGCCAATTCACGATACAGTTACAGAACGTCAGGACGTGGCAAATAACTCAATCTCTAGCCAGACAATCCACTTCAAATGTTCCCTTTCAACCAAGGTCTACAGTTGCAGTTAGAAGCCGTATGTTTATCTTCACCAAATAACAAGTCAAACTAACTTACCCAAAAAAAAAAAAAAACAAATCAAACTACAATAACATATCTAGTTTTCACCATTTCAAATTACCGGTGTCTTGAAACAAAACGAATATTAAGAATATGACTTATCTATTTGAAATATATGCATATACTATGTACCAACACTAGGAAAGGAGTCATGATAGTTCCACACATACAAATCCAGTGTGTGCGTGGATTTGAAATAGAACACATGAAACTTGCAGCATTATGAACAAACAACACTGGTTTTAAGAGAGAAGGAAAAAAAAAAAAACAAGGACGGGCAGAAAGGCATTTCAATGCAAAACAAGCTCTTCATTTGCAGTTCAGATATCTGCCATTCATGCTAATAATGGCTAGTTCAGAGTGGAGACATGTTTGTCACAACACTATGTAAAAGCAATTTTTGTTTCCTTTTATCTTCCACCCAAGTTGGCAGTATTGATACCAACCTATCGATCAGTCAACCTAAAGGCAAGCAATTTCAAAACTGGTAGACATACCTTTTTCTTTACAATTTGAACCACATCCTCGTCATGGAGATATTGAGCGAGACCACAGTGCTGTGGATAGTGCCTTGCACTTGTGCCCCAAACAAGTACGTATTTAACCTCCTTCACCAGATTTCTGTGTATGTGGTTACAGAAGTCTTCTACCGTACAACCACCTCTGTCCTAAATTCAGACACCAAAGAAGTCCAGATCAATAAGGACAATCCCCTTTTACATAAAAAAATGAAAAAATTAAGGACAATCTCCTTTACTAAATGTTTGATAATAAAAAATATATTGAAGAACAGGACAGAGAACTTACAGCAGAAAGAACTACAGGGTCTGAGAAATCCGGTTGCTGCCCCTGTGGCTTTGTGTAAACTCTTACAAGCCCCATTGCCTCCCACATCTTTGCCAGTAGTCTATCTAAATTCAGCTGTTTAATAAATCAAAACATGCATGTTACTTCTTCTCAAGCTACTGGAACAAAAGAATAAAACATCATTACATCGCATTTTTCATAGAATTATTTTGTCCTATTTATAGATTCTTTCAGGAAAAAAATTTAGCAAATTGAAATTTGGCCTAATAATACAAGGTAACCTTACAACCCAATCATGCTTGAAACTTCCTCAACTTTTGTGATTGAAACACCAATTCAAGGCTGTCTTCAATATTAACAAACTCAGGTAAGTTGTACCATCCATGGTTTTAAATTTTGAAAGAGTCCAAAGTCTAAGGTTTCTGGCCTACAGGTTTCAAACTCAGCAAAGCGAAGATGTATTTTTAAGCTCAAGATTAAAACCACTTAATAGTACCACTAAGTCATACGATTACCCAATTCATACAGGAAAAAAAAACCACCCAAGATTTTACTTGTTTTTTGTTTCGCAGTAAAGAGATGCCAAGTGAAGAACTTACCTTCAGGTTGCAACTAATGACAATGGAATTTGGTTGCCGGGCTAGTTTGTCAACATCATCAATACCAACGACATCAATCTTGTTGTAGACATATATACATTTCATGTACTTACGGTTTCCCTCAATTACATCTATGAGATCATCCACTGTAGCATCCTCACGGAATAACAACTACAGTTGAAACCATCAACAAAGGACATGAGATTCAGCCAGGTAAGCCATATAATGTTCACTATAATGCAATATTGCTACTACAAAGATTATTAAGTTTTTAACCAATTCATGGGTATAATGTAATATTACTACTACAAAGGTTACGGGAGGTGACCGCTTAACAGAAAAATATGGTTGAAGGTACGGGATATACAATGGAACAGCCTTATATAGCAGTGTAACATCAGGCGCAGCAGCAGTTGTGACTCAGCTAGATATGAATCATGTCTTCTATAAATAGGGATTCCATCTGCTAACCCTTTGCTTGTTATCTATTTCCTCCCCTTCATAAATTCACTGTTAACTATAAGCAGAGACTTCTTAAAAGTAGGAAAAGAATATGTCAATCCATCAAGTGGATCCTCTGTTCAAGTGGAGAATTTCAGCCCAAGCGTTAAATAAATGGATAAACAAAACCCTCTTTTAAGGGTATTTCTGATACTCAACTGAATTTTATAAAGGAAGAAAATCAAGAGGAAACAAAAAGGTTAAAAACTTCAATATGGGTAGTTATGAGGAAGAAGGTATAATACATCATGGGCCCTACAGTTGACAAAGGCAGGATAACTTTTCAAACACATGGCTGAATTGGCTGACTATCTATCAGATGGACAATCTATATTTGCCACATCATCCTTCCATGTGGCAGAAATAGAAGAAGTCAACTAAATAAAGATCTAGATGATCCAAAACTAGAAACCTATTGCCGTAAACAAGATGAAGGGCATGAAATTGCAGAATTACAAACCTGAACAGAAAAAGAAAAAAAAACATGAATAATTTCAGAAGATTTGTTCGTAGTATTCTTGGGAATCTGCTCGTCTCTGCATTCCTACTACTTTTTTAAGCAGCTTGAAGTTCCTTAGGTGAAACAGAAGGCTACTTAAAGATATTGGAATCACTTCCAATAATACAAAGCAGCCTTTCCACCTGCTTTGGCTATAGAAAGCTGACATTCACAACAAAAGTTTAAATATGATTAACAAGAATATAATCAACAAGACAATCAAGCCTTGATGGTCAAACATTTGTCTTTGCATCCCACTTCAATAAAAGGACTCATTCATCCCAAGAAGTTGCAAGACAAAATCGTACAATATTGGAATTTTATAAATTAGAAGTCTCAGAACAATGCAATTATTTTACCCTCTTGGTTTCTTTATGTAATTCATTGAATTTCTGAAGATATAGTTGCAACGAAAAATTGGAGAAAACAAAAGAAGGTACCTCTGCATTGTGTATCTTGTATTCATGAAGAATTTGATAGCAAAGTTTCTCATCCACATGAGTCAAAGGTGCTGTGCTGTTGAAAGAAATGCCCCCTGTCTTTTTCTTCTTGAAGTATATCTGCAAAGAAATAAAGCATGACCTCAATGAGCCTTAGAAATAATGAACAAATTCTCTTTTGTACCCCTCAGCATATATTTGTCCCCAACCCTCCCCAAGGACCAAGAGAACATATCATACGCATTATTTAATTCGATCTTTATTGGATCTGTTAGCGTAATTAATTAGCAGAGTCCTACAAGTCAGAGTTCTAGTTACAAACTAAAGAAGCAAGATAAAGGAAACTAACAAGCCCATAATCTTTGACTAAGTCAAAGATTATCAACTTAATTAAGACATTATCGAAACCTGCTTTGACTAAGTCAAAGCAGATATTAATTACGCTAACCGGCTTATTAATTATGCTAACAGGGTCAAAGTAAATCAGTAAACAGTGGTCGGGGTGCCACATTTGACCTGTCTTAATACAAGTTGTAACAAAATAGAAAAATAGGAGAAGATGGAGAATATATCTGTTCCTCTCCTTGTAATACTTGTACATATAAAGAAAGAGTCCATGATTACAAAGGATTCTATTCTAAACAACCGCCACTAGCCTACCGCAAACAGATAACTAATTAGTCCAAAACAGTAGATAAGAAAAGAACAATCGAGTCCAAACTTGAATAGGAAACAATCTAATTAGAATTGCAGACTAGATAGGACTGTAGACTAGATAGGACTGTGAAGTCCTATTCCAACTCAGCAACAAAAGTTGTAGAATCCTTCTCCAACTATGTATCTGTCCAAGTAAGTCCTCCACGATGAGGACAGTATGTTGATGAAGAACTCCCACACGATGAGGACTGTTAGCAGTCCCACATGATAAGGTTATTGAGTCGGTCCTCTACCATGTGGACTGTAGTGTAGTTTAACACAAGCGAAAGCTCAATAACAAAGCAGGGTTCTTCCAGCCAAGTCAAAAAGTCAGTAATCAGTCTTTTATTTGAAGTCCTAGTCTTAGAATCCAAAACTAGTCTGTAAGGGACTTCAAGGTCTCTCTTACAGGTGAATGCCTGCTCCTCCTCCTTCTCCTCTTCTATTTTATTTTAGAACACACCACCCGTCTCTCTCTTTGGTTTTTACCCCTTAGCTTTTGGTTTCTGTAAATTCATGGTTGATGTTTGTGTAGACTGGGCACTGTCTCATGTTCGTTCTCTCCAGCATGAACTGGTCTGCCAACCAGTTGATGGTCTCATCGGGTGAACCAGTGAGCAAAGTGCATGTCGAAAGCACGACTGAATCTGTGGAGTGCATGAGTGTCAGTTGCAGCCTTGCAGGAACCCAATTAGCTCTCTCTCTCTCTCTCTCTCTCTCTCTCTCTCACACACACACACACACACACTAATGCGTTTCTTTCTTCTTAATGAATAATTTGATTCGTTCCCCTGTTCCAGAAGCACAGGTCCTTCCTCTCAATCTTGTCTATCTTAACCTCTGTATTGTTCTTTATCTTTTCTGTTCTCCTCTGCTACTGGACTGAAACTGTTCATGTTCTTTCTGGGTCAAGTGATTATATTATCTATCTCGTTAAAAGAGAAATCGATTCCTTTCAATTGGGAAGAAGACTAATCCAACTTGCCATTATGGCTGCAAGCAGGCCAGACCAATGTTAACCCATTTCAGGAATGGTTTATGATCGCACCCAGATTCAGCTAGCTTTTGTTGTTTTTTGTTTCTGAATTTGTTCTAATGAGAGCTCAATTTGAATTCATTCATGACTGGAGTTGATTCATGAGCTGCATTTGATCATACAAGGTAGAGGAGGAAGAAGAGCATAATGAGAGACCTTTTATTCTCATTTCTCAAAGTGGTTTTTAAAATGAATTTCTTGTTCTTGAAATTATTTTCAAGTGAAGCAATCAAACAATTTTAATTTTCTGACAAAAAAACAATTTGTTGACTTACTTCAATAAATCAAAGAGAAATTGAAATGGAAATCACACCAAGGGATCTTAGTTCAAGGAGTCAGACTAGTTTCGACCGAGTTGTAAACCTTAGTCTGGTACCAAACTGTTCATAAACTCATCAGGTTTCGACTGAAACCAGGTTTCGACAAGCACTTGAACCAGGTTTCAATCGAAACCTATTTGTTTCAACACTCGGAGGTTTGGTTTCAACCTTACAAGTGTAGAATGGGAAAGGAAATAGTATACATAAACAACACTTATTTATGACTAATATCATTTAGGTAAATGTCATTAACTTTTATATTTCATTTTATATTTCATTTACTTAAGAAATTATTCATAAATAAGCAACCCCCTCCATAGTTTAAAATTCAAATTCTAAAAAGATAAGAAGTCCACTCTCCAATTCGAGAACAAAAAAAGCATTTTCGGTCGCGGGGGCGATTTTCAACTCTCAAATTCTAGGCTTTTTCTTAAATCTAAAAATTCCATAAATCTTATTAGAGTAAACATCATTAAAAACCAAGAGTGCACCAAAATACTTTTTGTTTTGATGTCTAAATTTTTATTTAAATTCATATGACTTTAAACAGCATTCGTGTACTCCCAACAGGATTCGACCGGGACGTCACTCCTTCAATATAACTCGAATTCAAACAATCTCAGATTTGTTGGAAAGCAGATATGTTACCTTTGCAACAAATCCAAAATTGCTTAAATCCGAGTTATATTGAAGGAATTACGTTCCGATCAAACCTTATTTGGAGTACGAGAATGCTATTTAAAGTCGTCTGAATTAAATTAATTTTTTAGACATTAAAATAAAATATTATTTTGGCGCACACTTGGTTTTTAGTGATGTTTTACTTTAATAAGATTTATGGAATTTTTATATTTGTAAAAAAAACATAGCATTTGAAACTTGAAATCACCCCGCGACCGAAAATGCGGTTTTTGTTCTTGAATTGGAGAGTTGACTTCTTATCCTTTTGGAATTTGAATTTTGGACTATTTTAATTGGATTCAAATGGGGGTGTTTGCTTATTTATTAATTTTATATTTCATTTACTTAAATGATATTAGTCATAAACAACTGCTACCTACTTAACTCTGAACACAATCCCAAGTTTCAATGTATACTAGTAAACTGGGGTCAAACCACATAATTCCATTTTGGATATTTTTTTTCTGAAACTTATTGAGAGAATAAGTGTGAAATAATTAAAATAGGCTACACAAACAAAATCAGGCCCAAAAAACAACATTTGGCCTTGAAACTTAGGTTTCGAGTTGACCCGAGAAAAATAGGAGGTTTCAACCGAAACCAGGTCGAAACCTGCCTCAAAACCGAGACCTCGAATATTGAAGAGGGCCTTAGTGATCCTTTCAAATTCATAGCTAAGTTTCTGTTATCATTACTTCCCAGATCTGATCCCTGTAATTAAGTTTAATACTTAGATCATAATTTTCTGAGTAAGCAGATCTCTCCCAATACATTCCTAATCTCTCCTCTTTCTGATTCCATTTTCTTATAGTTCTGTCCAGTTATTTTTTTAGTTTTACACTCTGTTTTCTCTTTAACCTTACATTTGTTATCAGTCACATTTGTCACTTTCTTTGGTTCTTGGTATCCAACAAGCAGGCTCCATTACCATATTCTCTAACAATTGGTGTTAGGGTTCTTAATCTGCATTAATCAGATATATGGAATGATCAAGAAAACTCAACACAGGAAACAGAAGAAGAAAAACAATAGGAGGAATGAAGATTGAATGCAGAAAGGAATACAAGCACTCATATAGGATAGTGGCAATCACAAACATCCTTGAAGGGATAGTCTTACTTGAGGCGGTCTCTTATTTAAGCGCAAACCCACAGCTTCAAGCTCCTTTGTCAATATTTGTCGATGGCCCTCACTCTGCAGCATGCGATAGTTGGTGTTTATAAGGAGGGTGAAATAGGACAAACAAGCAAGTAAAATTTATGTTCAAATTAGAAGGAGCCAAAACAAATAACAAGCAACTCAAAGAGACAAATGAAGTTGTTATATGAATCAAAACACAAACTAAAGATGTGACAATAGTATATAGCTACAAAAGTAAACTTACTTTAGAAGCATCAAGAACCATCAACACGATGTCTGATGACTTGGAAACCGCAATAACCTGTCAGATGAGACATTATGACAAAATTCTGTATATTCGAAGGTAATTTTTATCAATTTGTTAAAGAGAACAAATTAGAGCAACACTTAGTTTAGAAGGAGGGAGAGAGAGAGAGAGAGAGAGAGAGAGAGAGAGAGAGAGAGAGAGAGAGAAGAAGAAGAAGAAGAAGAAGAAGCTAGAAAGAGGTGGTTTGAACCAATATAACAAAATTGCCACATAAACAAATAATGAAATGAATGCAAAAAAGTATAGAAGAATTACTTAGGTTGTTTACCTGCCTGCCACGTCCTTTGCCTTCTGAAGCACCTTCAATGATTCCGGGAAGGTCAAGAAGTTGAATTTTAGTGTCATTGTAATGGATGATACCAGGAATACATGTAAGTGTTGTGAACTCATAGGATGCAGCTTCAGAATGTGTCCCCGTTAACATAGTTAAAAGTGTCGACTTCCCCACACTACCAACAAAACAGAAATTCAGTTATTTGCAAAGATAAAGTATTACATATCCACAAAAACAAACAGACAAACATATCTCTATTTGCTGTTACAGTTGTATTAGAGTGTGATCCTGTATGGAGGCCTAGACATAAGACTGGAAGGCCTACAAGGGGCGGGTGGAAGTACAATGAGCTGAAAACAAATTTGGATGGTTATATTATAGGTAGCACATTTTATTTTCTTGGGTTCATTGTAACGGGCCTAACTTATAAGCCCATAAAGTAAGGGTGAAGTTAGTACACAAGCTTAATAGTTAAAGTTGAGCGTTTGAGTTAGATTAGGCTACTAATTGTAAGACCCCAGATTTCGACATGCAAATTTCGAGGATGAAATTTTTATGAGGGGAGGATGTAATTAAGGATGTAAATGGATAGCCGAAAATCTGGATTCGATTCACATCCATAGTTGTCAAGGCGTCGCCCAAGCGCCCTTATGACGTCTTGGAAAATCGGGCGCCTTGGTCGCCTAAGCAGACGCCTTGATAGCCTAGGCGGGTGCCTTGGTCACCTAGGTGACCCGTCAAGCCTCCAACACCTTGGTTCGCTTGACAACTATGTTCACATCCACATCTGTTTAGGGGAATCCGAGTCCAAACATTCCTCGGATACGAATTTGGATATCATTTGTTTAGACTTTAGCCTAGTGTGACACATATAACCCTAGGTTTTAGAGTATTAAGACACAACCTTAAGGTTTATATAGCCATTTTAGGATTTTGCCTCTAACATGTTAGGGTGGAATACGTTTCGTCTCTTACAGCCTTTCTTGAGTTGAGGGAAAAATGAGAAAGTGAAGGTGTGAAACAAGGGTTTCAACTTCCAACTGCCAATGGCCAACTGCCGATTGCATCTGCAGACCACCGATTTCTCCTGTAAGTTTCCCTCCTCTTCTTCGTTTTTTTTCATTTCTTGTACTCTACCTCAAGCATCAAAATCCCTAAAAAATGCACCTCTTTGCTTAACGTTGGGACCGAGTTCTGTACCTGACTCCTGCTGCTCTGCACTACTGTCGGCAACTCATCAGTTGCGAGTTGGGACTAGCAGTATTTTTCTGGCGTTCCAGCAAAGCAATCCGACCATCGACGATTTAGGTAAGCCCGCGCAGCCTCCTACTTTCCCCTGTTCCTCTTCTGTCTGCATGATTTATGTACATTTGAAATTTTGCATGGATTGTGCTCCGTAAACTTCATTTGCTTACTTTTTGAGAATAAACCCCTAAGCTCACTCACCTTCCACAATCAGTCAATCGCTTCTTGTGGAATCACTAGCATTAGTGATAGAGGTCTGGAAGAGAAGCACTTGAGAAGGCATTAACTGTGTGTACTATACTGCAGCCTGCATACAGGGCTAGAGGGCTTGTCATGGTTGCTTTATTACTATACTGTGTATTCTTTTAGTTGGCTTCTGTTCTTTTGCTAGTCATAACCTCTATGGCATTAAACAGATGGTATATTGGTATGAATTTGTGCTTATCTTATTTTATGTACTACATGCATAGTTTTAAATCTCGGCGAGATCTCGAAGATCTTGGCGAGATCTCGAAGATCTCGAGGAGCTCGAGACCAGATCTCGCCTCGATACAGTGTCTCGACCATCTCGACTAGTTCTCGAGCATTTCTCGACATTTTCGACCATACATTTTCGACCATTTTCGACATTTTCGACCAGTTCTCGACCATTTTTCGACTAATTCTTGACTGGTCTCGACATAATGCATGAATTATGATTGTATAGTCTACTTGACTACTATGGGTTTTTTTTACTATGAGAATTAACTAATTAAGTGTTATTATGTTTATTCTTCTTCTAATATATCATTTTACTGGCTCATTTGGTCTTTTGTGATCTTCTAGTAGTGTTACATTATGTAGAATAGCCAATATTACCCTAGGTTTACATTTGAATTTCAAGTCGACACTGCCAAACATGGGTGTAAATCCAAACAACCACCATATGTGATTATTTATACAATTTTATGGTTTAAATATGTTTATATATGCTAAAATAAGGTTCCCCCAGAGTATTAAGCTTTAAAATGGTCATTTTAGGGTCGAAATACACATTTTAAGCCTTCACGGCTTTTGTGCAATGTCTCGACCGAGATTTCCGAGATCTTGGTTTCTCAGAGGGTCGAGACACCCTCGAGAATCGAGATTTCGAACTATGACTACAGGCAAGTAGATGTCTATATTGCTGGAAAATAGAAATCATAGCAAGTTAAAAAGTTGCAATGTCCTTTTCTGTAGAATTAGAAATGGAGCTGGTTATGCATTCTCAGTTACACCTCAGTTTTTTGTCAGACTATTTTTTAAATTTTTTATGATGCGGATTATGATTTGAGTCTTCGCTGTTTTGCGGGAGGTTATCATTCCTCTGCTTGCGTGGTTCTATTTTTGGTTCTTTAACTCAATAGTAAAGGTGCTTCTGACTTCTTCCAGCCATAACTTCCACTCACTTGTTTGCATAAGTGACCTTTGTGAGTACTATGCTTTGAATGAATCGTCTTTGTGCATCTAGATCATTTTTTAAGGTGTTCTCACCTTAGCACACTATATTTTTCCAATCGTTTGTGCACAGTCAACACACTTGCAGGAAATATTTTCCACAATTCAATTGGACCCCACTTTGGAAATCTCTTTAATGAAAAAGTCTACCTGGTTTAATTAATAGCAAAAATATTTCAAACTGAGCTGAGTGTGGTCAACCGACCAGATTTGAACTATGATAATATAAACAAAGTGGACATCGCAAACTTATCCTTATGTGATTTTAATTGTGAATTACAGAGGAAAGAAGTGCTTGTGGATATCCTAACTCCTAAGTGCTAGAGATCGTGAAAACTCTTCATTTCCCTATTTAATTGCTTGTTTGCTACCGGTTCTGTTATCGTACCTTACTTTATGCTTCTGTTTTTTGCAGAGCTTACAATAATTGCTGGATCCAGGGAAAACTCTTCCTTTCCCTATTTAATGGCTTGCCAAAAGTTAAATATAAAAAATAAAATAAAATAATTGCTAAGTCCTTGAGTCTTTGATTAGGTGAAGCTACCTGCATTCCTAATAATTATCATGAATTCCCAGATGGTTCTATTAGTTTCATGTGCTTTTTGGGTTGTCAGTATTTTGGAATGAAACATATCCCTTTTCAGATTGGGATAAGGCTTAATTGAGTTGGATAGAGTAGAAATGTAGCATTTTCAGTTTGTGGCGTTAGCCAGTAGGATTTGATCCATGTAAAGGAATAATGATAGATATATAGGGTATTGTAGCAACATTGGAACATGAATAAATCAAAGATTGGAGGTCATGACTTCCTTCTTGGCTGATCCATTGTTGCTGTGATTTGATTACCTAAATCAGTTCATTGTGTATAACTTCTTTTGGTACAAGACTTTGCATGTTGATTTTAGTTTTCACACTTGTGCAGGATACAAGCCACGTTGGTACTTGGTACCTCTACTCAGTGTGGGGGGCACTATGTGTCTATGTTGCTCTATCTTCAATGACAAGCAGGTTGGGGGACACGCAAGCATCAAAAAAAATGTTGGGGAACATGGAATACTCATACTTCTTTGAGAGACTCAACAGCAGAAAATGTAGAAGTGATTGGTCCTTTGTATCAGTAACCCCATGGTTTCAAATGGCTTCATTCATTCTGAAACAATGAAAAAAAAATTTTTTTTTTTTTTTTGGGTTCTTCGATGGTTTATATTGTACATTTATTTCAAAAACAGTGTGTTGTATACTTTCCGGATTCGAATTAGGATTTTAACCGGGTCTCCGGTTAAAATTCAATTCGAATTCAAATTTAGTTTTTATGCATCCAGCGGATTTTGGATCTGATTTGGAAAAGGTATTTGGTAAACATATTCAAATTTGGATAGTGGTGTATCCGATTTGAATCCGATCCGTTTACATCCCTAGATGTAATGCCCAAGATTTCTAAAATTAATTTTCTGTTTTGGTGTAGTATAGTGAAATTTGGTGACATTTAGAAATTAGGTGCTATTTAGCACACCTTAGTGTTGTTTAGATAATGTATTGTACATTATTATTGTAACAGAAATAAACAAAGTAAACCGACAGCAAGTGAAACAGAGAGAGGGGAAGAAAGAGAGAGAGAGAGAGAGAGAGAGAGAGACTGAGATCGATTCTGTTAAGAGGGACAGAATCGATTTCTATGTCCTTCACTCCTCCAATCTAGTTGCTATTTATAGATGAAGGAAGTAGAGAAGAAGAAGATCTAGGACCCCATAAGATGAGGAGTCCTAGTTACAAAAGATGATGGAATTTGCACATGTCAACATGACAAGGAATCCCACATCTAAAGTGAAAATAATAATCCGTCCTACTCTAATAAGGAGAAGGGAATTCCACAAGAGAGGGTGGAGTTTCAAACATTAGGATAATAGAAGAAGATAAGAGATAAGACATTAATAAACAATTCTCTCTGCTGCTACCTGTCCAAGGAGTCTGATTATTTATTTGCTGATGGCACTGGAACATGCCTATGAATGGGCCCATTCTGTTGTCATTAGTTAACATCCCCTTCAAGCTGGAGCATATAAGTAATAAGTCACTCATGCCAAGCTTGGAACAGTTCAGTCAATAAGCCGGACCAAATAAAGACTTTGTAAGGATTCCAGCTAACAGATTTGAAGAAAGAACAAAGGGGGAAACTAATAGCTTCTCCACAACCGCTTCACAAACAAAGTGACAATCAACTTCAATATGCTTAGTGCGCTCGTGAAAAACAGGATTACTATTGATGGAGAATAGCAACTTGATTGTCGCAGAACATAGTCAGAGGTCGAGTCATTGGAAAACCCAACTCTTGAAGAAGATTACTCAACCACATAAGTTCAACAGAAGTATAAGCTAGGGTAGCAGAAGTGGATGGACTTGCTTGCTCAAGTTGATGAACTAGTCGTAGTAATGCCTCTAGATGATTGGACAAGTTAAGGCTGCCAAGAGCAGGGGCAGGTGTAGGAGCAGATACAAGGATGTCATCAGTGGATGCGGAGTTGGCCAGAGCATCAGCCTATTCAGGGCGGCCATACTTGTCCCAACAAGTGTCAATGTTGTGATTAGTCTTGCCACAGTGAGTACAGTACCTGTTGGCTTTATCAGATTTGGAAATTCCAACACCATGACCAGATGGGCCACGTCCATGTCCACGTCCACGTCCTCGGCCAGAGCCACGACCTTTACTTGAGGAGGAGTCTCGCCCACGGTCAGCATATAGAGCAGAGTTATCCTTAGCAATAGACCAGTAGTATTATCACTATGAGGCGCCAATCGTCGAAGACCAAAGAATTTCTCATTGAGGGTAGGAATCTTCTCTCCAGCCAGAAGCTAACTTTTTACTGATTGACATTTAGAAGGACGTCCAGCCAAAAACTTGTCTACACATAGAATTCTACCTGTTCAGCCTTAAGTTGTTCAAGGTCAGTAGTAAGGGCTTGCAAGGACTATGGTTCTTCAATAAGACCTTTAAAACCACTGTAGTATTCATTCAATGATTTATCACCTAATGAGACGTTGACGACTTCTCATAAGGTCATAAATTCTAAAGATATTCTTCTCTTGAGCATAACTAGCCTTAAGGTCAGTCCATATTGCCTTAGCAAATCTTATGAAACATGACACTAGAAACAATAAAAGAGTCAATGCTACCTCATAAACAGGTTTGAAGAGTAGAGTTTTCACGCATCCAATCATCATAGGCTTTAATAGCAGTGGCATCCTTAGAATTACTAGGTGGAGGGTCATCATTCAGGTATTGAAGTTTACCTTTAGAGTGAATGTAGGCTCGGACAGTTTGAGCCCACAAAATGTAGTTAGAAACTCCCCTTAATTTAATTGAGGTGATTTGGACATGATGATGGGTACTGTCCAAAGAGGACTTGGAATCAGCCATAGATTCCTGAGTGTAGTAAGAAATAAAAGTCAATGAGAGGTTGAAAAGATATCACCAGTTAGAACTCTTGCGACAGTAGATCAGCAACATAGTGTCGATAGCAGCAGTAGCACTAGTTGATCCAGTAAAGCAGCAGCAGTAGGCAAGGCAAATCTAGTTCAGTACATCAGAGCAAGGGTGCAGCAGCAGTCAATGCAGATCTGGTTCAGCACAGCAACAATAGTTTGAGATCTGAGGATAGGTTTCAACGGCAGTAGCAGTCAGCAACAATAGTTTGAGATCTGTTCGGCAAAGCAGATCAAGAGAGATCCGAGAATATATCTCGATGGCAGCAGCAGTAGTCAGCAACTATCGCAGTGAACTCGATCAGAAGTAGGTGCAGTAGCAGTATCAACCTATCTCAGCAGTAGCATAAGGGAAAGCTCAGTTTATAGGAGTAGGGACTGAGCTAACCATAGAAGATAAGCAGCAATAAGGTTGCTACAACAAGTAACTTAGAGAATGTTGTAGAAGACTATCAAAACAGCAGAAGTAAGATCACTATAATTGATCTTCTGCTCTAATACCATGTAACAGAAATAAATAAAGTAAACCTACAACAGGTGAAACCAAGAGAGAGAGAAATAAGGGAGAGACTGAGATCGATCTCACCCTTACAATTATTACCTCAGACGAAGAGGCTGATGAAGCGGAGCAGGGAAGGCGTGAAGGACATTCAAGCTATCTCCTAATAATTGATTTTATTTTTATCATAGTTGTCAAGGCGCCAAGGCGAACCAAGGCATTGGAGGCCTAATGGGGCACCTAGGCCACCAAGGCGCACGATTTTTCAAGGCGTTACAAGGGTGCCTGGACACCTAGGTGTAGGGGTGCTAGCTTTACCCTGACAACCCAAACCAGCACTAAGCCCGGACAGGGCCAAACCTGTCCTGAACCCTGACAAGGCCGGGTTTGGACCAATTTTTTTTATTAAACCCTGTCAGGGTCGACCGGGCCAGGGTTGAGGCCTCGGGCGAAGCCCGGCCCAATATATATATATATATATATATATATATATATATATATATATATATATATATATATATATATATATATATATATATATATATATAGAAACTCTAAATCCCTAATTCCTATTTCCTTTCCTAAGAAGTAAGAATCCTAACGCACTCAGCCTCTCTCTCGCAGTGACGGCAAGACGCAGCCTGAAGAGGCGAAGCTCTCTACCTGCCTCCTCTTCCCTCTGTTCCTCTCCCTTTCTTCCTTTCCCTTTTACTCTCTTCTCTGTCATTATTATTATTCTGGTTACCGTTCCTTACCTACTGATGTCAAGCCAACAGGGATGAGAAAGACTAGATCGATCTCACCAAATACAGCCCTGCTCGGTTTGAAACTTGGAACTCAGATTCCCTAGCTCTGAGCAACCGTACCTCCAAGCCCTGACCACTTAAGGTTTCTTTCTCTGTGAGAATCACAACCTACTACTCAGTCAGAATCCGCAGCACTGCTAGGTTAGTTTCAGTACTATACTATTATATTGGTTTTCTGGTTGTTGAATCAAGGAACTATCGTGTAGATTAATTCAAGGGGTTGTGCATCACTGAATCTTGTTTAAAGTTTCGAGGCAAACCAAGATCATATGAAGAACAGAAGTAGTTTTGTTGTTTCGAAATCTGCTGCTCTTCCGCCTCTTACCTGCGGTCAAGAGGTTGAAGAAGACTCCTTTCTTCCCACGTTGAGATGCCCCCTCCTTTAGTTGTAAATTCTTTTCTGAATTCCGATTGTTTTCTCAAAATTTTCTTGTATGTTCTTTATAAGTTTTTTTTTCCCCCCTAAAAGGTCCTATTTATGTTCTCTAAATTTTTGTTCAATCAGGGTCAACCCAACCCAGCCCAGCCTAGTCAGGGTCAATCAGGGTTGGGTTGGGTTAGGTTGAACCCTGCAAGGGTAGGGTTAGGGTTGGAGATTTGTCTAACCCTGACAGGGTTGGACCCTGGACTAACTTTAAAGGGCCTAGGGTAGGGTTAGGATTTGTAAATACCCGGCCCCATTGTAACCCTACCTAGGCAACGCCTTGACAACTATGATTTTATTAGGATGGTTGTAGTAGGATTTTAAGTTTCAATGAAAAGACAATTTTATTTCAAGTTTATGGTTATTGTTTACATATACTAGACTGCCACCAGTAGGTTTTGGGGATTTTTTTATTATGTTATCTTTTTTAGTTGGATTTTAAGATATTAAAAGTTTGAGGTTTGATTTTATTGAGCAATCATTTGATCAGCGCCCGTGAAGGCTGAACCTTCAACTTAATACGGGTTTGGGTCGTGACATATATAGCTTTTCAAGATTTTTTTAAGGTGTTTGCTTACTTTAGTCATTGTGTGACAGTGACTAGGAGTCCTTTTACAAGTTAGTTTAGGATATTTAAAAGATTATATGAATGTATACACCCATAATCAATTAGACATTATTTGAATTAAGAACATTGAGTTTTCTTAAGAGTTTTGGTGATGTGGAATAGCGCACACGGGATGTCTGACTGCTGCTTCTTCTAGTTCTGATCATCTCCTACAAGCAGATGTCATCTTTCTATTCTACTTCTTAAATCTATTATATCCTCGCTTCCTTTCTATTCTCCACATCTATCCCATATTACTGGTTGTTTTCCAGCTTCTGAAATTCAGAGGCATCATTCTGAATTCTGTTTTAAACTTATCTCATCAATTTTCTGAAAACTGATCAACAACTACCTTATTTTCTCAAGCTCTTAAATATAGTTTGAAACTGATCAGCTTCTTCTTCGCTCTTCTTGTTAAGATATAAGGGTTGTTATTGTAAGGGAAGGGGCCCATTCCTTACCCCCCCCCCCCCCCTTCCCCCTCTTTTTAGTTATAATAAATAATGCAAGTAACAGGCCTGATTAGCAGGCCCTTGACCAATTGGTTTTATTTTGTTATGTTTGTAGTGGACCTAATTATATAGGCCTACTACCGGTTATGTCTTAAGTAGAATAGGAATTGGTCTTGTTGACTAGGTCTTTCTACCTAGTTGGATTGTAACCATGGATTAAAATCTCGGCGAGATCTCGCCAATTTCGGTGATCTCGACACTAGCCGAGACGAAAATGGAGGCGATAACCATTTTCGTCTCGGCATTTACATGTTCTCGCCGAGATCTCGGCTGTTCTCGCTATTTCTCGCCAGATCTCGCGAGATCTCACGAGATATTGCTTTTTGCTTCTTTTTTTTCCTTTATAAACAGACAGAAGGGTCTGTTCTCGGTCGAGAACTTGACCGAGACTACCCCTTCTGTTTTCTTCTTTAGTTTTTCAAACTTTCTTCATTTCTTCCCCATTCTTTTTTTGTTTGGACTTCTAAAGTGCTACGAGTGGTGCTTCGGACTGCGAGGATTGCTGTAAGAGCTTCATATCAACTGTTGAAGGTAAGTTTCTTGCCGAAAAATGAGATTTTTACATGAAACTACAAAGGGAGAAAAAAAAAATTTCTAGAATGTGATGAAATTTGTATATGTTAGTTACGTGAGCCCGATCTACAAGCTCACGGTTTCAGATTTAAATTTTGATTGTTGTAGGTATTTTTTTCAATTATTTGCATTTAAAAATGAATTTCCAGCAATTAAAATTTAAAATAATTATTATTATTACTCATTTGATGATGATGACCTATTTATATGTTAATCACCGTTGGCCGATTTACTGTCCTACGATTTCAGATTTCGATTTCGGTTGTTGTATGTTTTTTTTTTTTGAATTATTTATATTAAAAAAATAATTTTCAGCAATTAAAAATTAATTTAAAATTGATTAAAAATGCTATAAAATCGGGAAAAATAAGGAAAAATGTTCTGATCGCATTTAAAATATGAGAAAAATTTTGAAATGTAATTTCTGTTGTGTTCAAGTTTGTAAGGTTATTGAAGTTTGTGTTTTCTATGAAACAGTGCTTGGAAATTATGTCGAGACCAAGTTCTGGGGCAGGCAATGGGGGCGACGGTACCGGTTCCCCCCCGACCCGCATGGCAAGATGCGACCGCCCTTCGGGGTGATAGGAAGAAGACCCCAGTGTAATTATTTTTGTGGGAAGAAGCTTGGTCTGGCGGCATCACAAGACCGAAGCAACACTTGAGTGGATTGGGCAAAGATGTTTCCAAATGCCCGCAGGTGTCCGTGGAGATATCCGGGGCCATAAGGTGAACAGTTGAGGGGAGGGAGGCAGAGGAGGGCAGCAATGGAAGGAGAAAAACAACAATTTGAAGAGGCAATTTGAGGCACCGTACCAGAATCCAGTGAGGAACATGAGGCTGAGGGATGGGATGTAGAAGATATGACAGAGGCAGAGGCAAGAGAGATGCGTCATGCGGCAATGGCTAGTAGAGAAACCCTTACATCAGATGCAGAGAGGAGACGGACAAGAGCAGCTACGTCTGGAGCAGGTGGCAGTGGTAGTGGATTTGCTGAGCCTGAGCCACAGAGACGGAGCAAAGGGATTGGTTCTTGGTTTTCTAGATCACGAAGTAGAAGGGAAGAACCTGTGCCACGGGGACGGGATGATTATGTTCAAGTTCTAGAGCAAGATCCCGCAGTCTTTACGAAGCAAGGTAGTAAGCAAAAAAAATAAAGGCAATGTTTGGGGGAAAGAATAGGGAGTCAGTAGGGTATTCTTACTCTAAGTGGTCGTTTTATCATGGCATCCCAGCAAACGCCACCACAGGCCCTTTCTTTCAGAGCATGCTAAATGTAGTTGCTGAGGTAGGTACAGGGGTTAGAGAGCCAAATCAATATGAGTTAATGACTCATTATTTGCCTCAACATAAGAAGGAATTACAAGACTGGATTCTAAGCCAGAAGAAGAATTGGGAAGATTTCGGAATAACTATTATGTGTGATGGTTGGACTGGTCCTACCAGAAAGTCCATCATCAACTTCATGGTTTACTGTGATGGGAGGACGGTGTTCCTTAGGTCTGTTGATGCATCAGCTGAAGTAAAAGATGCAGATTATATTTATGGGCTGTTGCAAGTGGTGGTTGAGGTGGGAGCTCAGAACGTTGTCCAAATTGTGACGGACAACGGCAACAATTTTAAAAAGGCAGGGGAGATGTTAATGAACAATCCCGACTACAATCTCTTCTGGACTCCATGTGCTGCTTATTGTATTGATTTGATGTTGAAGGACATAGGCAAGATAAGTAAAGTCAAGAGAGTGGTTGAGCAAGCAAGACAAGTAACCACTTTCATCTACAACCATGGTTATTCCTTGAACATGCTCAGGGAGAGATGTGGAGGGGACTTGGTCAGACCAGGCATCACCAGATTCGCTACGAACTTCATAGCATTAAAGAGCTTTGAGGCTAAGATGGCCGGACTCAGATCGATGTTTGCATCTGAGGATTGGTTTTCGTGAAGACAATCAGCTACACCCGGGGAGTGGAAGCACGAGTACCATCGCCGCACGAATTTTGGCAAAATGTGAAGGTGGTAGTCAGGGTGTTGTATCCTGTAGTACAGGTGTTGAGATTGGTAGATACTGAGCGAAAACCAACCATGACACTTCTTTATGCTGCTGTGGATGCATTGAAAGTACGTGTTAAAGCTTTGATACCACGTGGCTACAAGAATTATATAAAGATCATCAATGACCGATGGGAGAGCCAACTCATGCATCCATTGCATAAGGCTGGTGAGTAAATTTGAAAATGTATTTACTTTAGTGTTACTTATGTACCAATATAATTTTTATTTGCTTTAACCATGTGTCCAACTGCCAAATATTTCAAGATACTATTTGAACCCCAAGTACCGGTATACGCATGTACTTGGGACGAACGCAGAACTCATTGAGGCAAGTGAAGCTAGTGGTTGCAAAGTTTGAGCCGGATCCCCGGCCACAGGCATTGGCAAACCTAGAGGTGAGTTGTGTGCTTCAATTACTGGAAATATGATCGCCGTGACACTAATTGTACTGGTTACTGCTATTGCTAGTGCGGCAAAATTATATATTGTAATTGCAAATATTTATAAGTTTTCAATTGTGTGTAGATTAAAACCTTCAGGGAAGCCCGTGGGTGTTTTGGGTTCCCCGCTGCAGTGGCTGGACGTGACAAAAGTGATCCGTGTATGTATTACGTTTAATTGACATACGAAATTAAATTATCTTATGTTTTATGTATTACGTTTAAATGACATACGAAATTAAAATATGTTATTGTTCTTATGCAGCTGAATGGTGGGTGTTGTATGGTAAAGATGCACCTGCTCTGAAGAAGATAGCAAGTAGAGTGTTAGCTCAGACATGCTCTGCATCTGGTTGTGAGCGAAACTGGAGTACTTTCAACCTCATTCATTCAAAGAGGCGGAATCGACTTGGCTCCCAACGGCTAAATGACTTGGTCTTTGTGCATTACAACATGAGGCTGAGGGTGCAAAATATGTTCTTTGATAAGGAGGATGATACCCCGCTCGAGCTCGCCAACATCTTCCAGCTTGACTCTGAAGAGGAAGATCCATTGGTAGAGTGGGTGCGGGACAGGGGAGTACCTGTGATGGACGAGCCCGGGGGGATGTCTGACTCCCATTTGGCCACCCATTTGGATACTGATGTCGACGAGTTTTTAGCCTCGGAAGAGGGTCGAGTCTACACACAGTCACCCGTGCCGTTTGACCCTCCTGCTGGTACTGATACAGAAGATCCTGAGTGGAATTGGATTGGTAGTGGAGCTAGTGAAAGTGATCATGGGGGTGGGGGTCGAGCCACTTTTGTCAATATTGGGACTGATCCAGAGCCACGAGCATCACCTGTTAGATACACTGGGGAGAGCCAGTACACTCATGTAACACAGGATGATGACCATGCTGCACGTGCGCCATCCTCATCACGTAGACCAACTTCGTATTCGCGTAGGCCTCGGCATCATTCCCATTCTCAATATGATGAAGATGCTGATTATAGTAGCACAATGAACGCCAACATTAATAGCCTCTCTAGTGGCTTACAAGGATTGAGTGTGGAGGAGAATAGCAGTTATTGCAGTGGACATGAGCAGTGGAACTTTCCTGGATATAGCACTGGTTCAGCATACACCTCAAATGATTATGTTGATATCAACTTCGTCCCCCATCCCACTATGACTGCATATGGTTCTTCTTTCGACGATGGTTCAGATGCAGGAGCACATACACGGAGTCATAGTGGACCAACCAACTTCTATTCCATTCCATCAATACTTCCACAAGATTCTACGCACCAGAGTACTACTTTAGAAGTTTTTCCATTCTTCCCAAAGATAGGTATCCTTCGGACAGCTACTGATGTTATATTTATGAATCATGTGCAAGACTACCAGAACTACTTTGCATCAAGAATGTCATGGGAAGATTATGTTGCTCAATTGGAAGACAATTTGCGTCGACAACTTTCCCAGATGTATGATGATAGTAGGATGGATCATCCACGACACTCTACGTATTACTAGACATTGTATCTGTATAAGGATTGTGGAATTGTGGACTATAGGCACAGGGGGACCATGGGATCATTCAATGTTGAATATTTGAATTTTGAACTATGATGTAAATTATGTAATGATTTATAATGAAGTGTTATTTTGTTTCTCTTTCCCCTAATGCATTATGTTATTGTCTCATTTGTCATATTTGATTGAATATAATAGCTAATATTAACCTAAATTTACAACAGACTTCAGCATTGACTGTGAAAACATGGGTGTAAACCCAAACAACCACAAATGGTCATTATTTTTACAATTTTATACTCTAAATGTGTTTATGTATGTAAAAATGAGATTCCCCTAAAGTTGGAGATCGGCGAGATCGGCGAGATCTCTTTGATTGTAACTAGGAGAGAATCCTAAGACCTGTTTTTGCTCTCTTTTGCTTTTTATATATACAGTAGTAAGAGGAGGGGTTATAAACACTCTATCTCGGTGATGCTATAGCAATATTATGGATGGATCGATACGAGCCGATTTGGCTACCCAAGCCAAACCTGAACCGGCTCAAACCCAAACCAACCTTTTGGTCTGGAAAGGGTTGGTAGAGGATTAATTAGAATAGGAAGTTTCAATATTAGGTTTCCTTATTTACTATTTCTGTTTTAGGTAGGGATTTCATTCCATAAATTAGATTTTATTTCATAAAGATATCGTTTAGTTTCTATGTTTCAATCAATTACTTTAGGAAAGTTTTATCCTTAAATAGACCTTGTAATCAGTTTTTTTATTTCAGAATTGAAGAATGGAATAGAATGAGGATTTGTTATTGAGTTGGTGCCTACGGCAGAAATTTAAAGCTCTCTCTCTCTCTCTCTCTCTCTCTCTCTCTCTCTTGTCTCAGTGATCAGAATCGACCACTCCCCCTGGTCTGATTATTTCCTTCCTTCTTCTTCCTCTTCCTTCCTCTTTCCCTCTTCTTCTTCCTTTCCTCTATTTTCCTGTCCTGGCTGTAACCCCAATCCACAAAACCCCTTCGAGATCCCTCAATACTCCCCCACTCATTCTGAAACCTTGGGGATTGGATCTCTATCCTAGGGCGATATCATTCCTGGAGATTACTGTTGCTGAAACCCCCTTGGTAATAGAACTAAATCCAGGTTCAGATCTGATGCCCTGTTTCTGCGCATGTCCTTGGATCAGTTCAAGTTGAATCAGCAAACTGTTCAATCCAGATTTATTGATTTAAATCATCTAATCAGGTCTAGGCGACTCTGATCCTAGAGTTTCTGAATGGTTGCATCAGGTTTTAGGGCTGTGTTTCGATTGGTTAACTGGTCTCTACCGTAACTGATCTTGATGTCGTGAGCCTGAAGAAGATTAAGATTAATTCTGTTTTCCATAATTGCCCTTACCTTATAAAATAAAACTGTTTTGTTTAACCTTATTTCTTTATTTCTAATTCCAATTCAGTCCCAACGTATTGTTTGGTTATTTTAGATTTCTGATTAATTACGAGACTGCCATTCACTGGTTGAGTTTTGGATTTATTTACAATTCTACCACTGTTTATTGAATCAAGCTTGCATATTATTTGGGTGGGTCCACAGCAGATCTTATTAGGGTTTTCTCAACCCAGATCCCGCATCACTCGGTTTTGTTACTTGGGTAGCTTTCTTCCTTATTTTGTTACACTTCTAGCTTCCTTTCTGGAACCTTGTAATGCGTTATTTGGTCAACAAAATATTAATTACTAGTCAAGAAAAAAGGGGTTTGGGAAGGAAATAAAGCATCTGCATGTTGTTTTCGGTTATATGATTCAAAGACAATCAACTGTTGGCTTTTCTTTCCAGTAACTAAGTAGGTTAGATGGTATTAATATAGCAAGTAAAAATTGTCACAAGAAATACTAAATGTCAAGCTAATATTGAAACATCTTCTAAGACAACTGTCTTCCTTTAGATTTCATACGTTTAAATAAAATCGTCCTTCTAATTCCTGTAAGGTGACAAACCTTGGAAATCCTATCAGTGCAACACGTCCATGGCCAAATTTTGTTACTTCAAAACCCTCTCCGGCTCCACTAGTACCCTGGTCCATAACATTAACAAAGAAATGATGGCCTAATTAAATTATGAGAGGAAATAACAAAGGCAGGAATTTAAAGCACATAGGAAAGGCCATCTATAATGGACAAACGCAGCAGTAACTGTGTAGTCTATTCCGATAAAAATCAAAGGCTACAACAGCAAAAGCAGACAAAAGCATCAACAATTCTTATACATTGAAGTAATTTTCATGGGCAGAGGTTTAGGACCATAATTGTCAAGGCACCAAGGCGAACCAAAGCGTTGGAGGCCTGATTGGGAGCCTAGGCGACCAAGGAGCCCGATTTTCCAAGGCGTCACAAGGGTGCCTAAACGCCTAGCGACGCCTTGCAACTATGTTCAGGACAGGAATCTTTGGACGGGTATTAGTTCTGTCACATGGCAGGTTGATTGGGACTACAATTTTGAGGACGCAGGTATATTCCAAGGTTCCCCGCTCACATGTCAAGTCTTAGCCCAAAAGTTAGCTAAGGCTGCGTTTGTTTAGCCATAGAATTTTTTATAAGGGAGAGGATTTTCTGAACAAGTGGAGTAGTGGCCCTCACACAAACTATTGTATTAATATCTCTCTCCTCAAAAGAATTGATAAAAAATGTGAGGAGGCATAGTCTACGCCAATTGCTCAGAGAGATTTTTCCCTATTTATAAAATTTATTTTATATTTTAGGCCATTTGACTTCTTTTTTTATGTACATGACTAATAAGCATGTTTGGACATGATTGAAAGAGGGATATAATCCAATTGTATGATGCAGGTGAAATTCTTCATGGATGGCAGGAGTACCAATAGTCAAGACACCATAACTAATTTGGTAAAACAAGATCCTGAATTTCGAAAAAATATATGTTTTTTTCCAACTTTATGTACTGCATATCAGTAAAACATCCCCCCCCAAAAAAAAAAAAAAATCTTCTTACTTTCTTGTATTGATTTACAACAAATCCCATAAAATATTTTACACGCAAGAAACACAGTCCAAGTGGCAAAATAAAGCTCTGAAAATCCAGGAAATCAGAGGGTAGACACCAACAGACAGCTGAAAATTACATGGAAAGATGCCCATACAAGGGGAGGTATACGATTTAATTTGAGTCAGAAATTTGACATGTGGCCTAACAAGACCATCCCAAGATATCCAACAGCCAAAATTGCAGCATTGTTGCCATGTGGCATAAATAGGAGGACCATTTAAAGATGTCTTCTTTTAGACCTCCACCACCAAACCTTTTGCACTAAAGTATTTTTAGGCTACTTGAGGAATCTAGCATTCCACTAAGAACTAGAGCCACATGTAAGACTTGGTCATAAGTAGGATTTTCCTTCCAATCCATGTCTACATAATATCAAAGATGAATGATGATACTCATGGCAGATGCATACCGTTGGACCTTAAATAGAGTGCAACAGGGAACTCATTTGGGGTAACTTTTAGTGCATTATAACTTATATGGGTAAAAGTGAGTCGGATAGTTAAAAATCAAGAAGGCATTATTTCTATTGTGGGCACTTATCCTAATACAAATTGATTTACGGCATACATATAAGAAAGCATATTGCATATAGACAAAACTAAGTGTGCGTCTGCAAAGAACAAACATAAGATCAACCATGGAAAGGATGACTGCTTACTTTTGGAGGCTCCAACAATTGTGTCCTTAATTTCGCTATCTTTGCCTTGAGTTGTCCAAGATGGTACTCTGTATTGAAAGATAACAATTATATTTTTCAATCCTATTTAACAACTTAAAAAAAAAAAGTGAAATGGAAAGGATGTTGGAAAAAAAAGGCATAATAATTTTTTGAATTTACAGATTGCAAATTAATCAGGGAAATGAATTAATGAGATATAATGCAGCAGAGCAAAAGAAGACAAGGGGCTAAAAAAGATACTTTCTGTGGGGGTTTCTAGTAAGCCTTCTCTGTCCTTCCAGCAGTCTTTCCATAGTTCTAATTTGTTCTTTGTCAGTTTCTAATTTTTGCAAGAGTCTAACTAAGAGCTTAGCCAATGTTTGGTTTCTATTTTCTTCTATTAAAAGCTAAGCTCTTAGACCACAAGAAAGTTCCTATTTCTTTTTCACTGAGTTATGGGTCCTAATTTCTATTTCTGAATTTATTAAGTAATTGTTTTGTAAATTAAGCTTACACTTGGACCCTCACCTATATCTAAGCCATTGAAAGCCAAGAACAGAACAATGAAAATTCTTCATTTACTCACAAAACCGTGTGAACTCACGTGGGTATGGGATCCAAAGTCTAGAAAAGAAAAGGAGAAAATAAAAACTGACCTAACTAGCTGAGCATACTTGCGGCAGACCAGAATTGGATTTTTTTTTTTTTTTTTTTTTTTTGGTGATCTACTTGAATTACTTTTTTGGTGTTTGTTTTTTATGTAACTTAAGTAGGGCTTGCTAAGTAATATGAGTGGTTTCAAGTGTTGGGATTTATTTTCAGTTGAAATTGCATTTTGGGGCATATGTAACTAAAGGTTTTAGATAAGGGTATTATTGTAATTCTCACATGGAATAAGTTTCTAGTCCTTGTGGATAGGTATCAAGTTACTTGTAGGAAAAGTAACTAGTTACTTGAACCACAATATATATATATATGTATATATATATATATATATATATATATATATATATATATATATATATTATCAGTCTGCCTTGGACTACATATCGTTATTGGTATCAGTATCGATACAATACAGGCAGTTACGAAACATTTTTTTTAAATAGAATGGTATCAAATTGTATCTGTTCGTATAGGTCAATACAAGCCAATACGGTTCAATACAACCGAAACTAACTTGATACGGCTACTGCTGCTGCCGCCAGAGGAGGAGAAGAAGAGGAAAGCAGCTGCAACAGCAGCGACCACTGCTGCCATTTCCAGTGGAGAAGAAGAGCAATAGCAGCAGCAGAGGCCACTGCCGCTACCGCCAGAGGAGGAGGAGAATGACAAGAAGAAGAAGAGCAGCTGCAACAGCAGCGATCACTGCTGCCATCACCAGAAGAGAATAAGAGCAGTAGCAGCGGCAGAGGCCACTGCCACTGCAGCCAGCGGAGGAGGAGAAGAAGAAGAAGAAGAGTTGTGATCACTGCCGCCATTGCCAGAGGAGAAGAAGAGCACAGTTGCAGCAGCAGAGGTCACTATTGCTGGCTTGCTGCCAGCAAAGGAGGAGAAAAACAAGATGAAGAAGAAGCAAAGCAAAAGAAGGAGCAGCAGAAGATGACTTACCTGGCCACTACCACAGAGAAGAAGAAGAAAGGAGGGAGGAAAAGGTTGGCAGAAGATGATTTACCTGGCCATGCCACGGCGACTGATTCCCCTTCCGTGATTTGAGAACTTTGTGTTTGGGTGATTCTTGGCACCATCCATGGAGAAGAGGAACTCAAAGCGTCGATTTATTTTAGGGGTTTAGTTTTGTCTTTGTTTTGGCTTCTTTTTTTTTTTAAACGTGTATGATTCCATGCATGTCAGTGTAAATAGAGTCTGTACAAGACCCAATAAAACCATTGCCAAAAAAAACAATTTTATGAAACACAAAACAATTAAAAAAACCCATAATGCCCAACGCGTAAGAAACTCCGAGAAGACTAAAGCCGACCACATAATGTCCTATGATTCCTTCTCTCAACTGTCGAATCTGTAAACCCAGAAAGAAAGATAATTCTCCAAGCATGCTCATCTCTAACTCTCTTTGCATCCTCTCAGCGAAGTCTTGACACAACTTATCTCTGTGACTGCCAAAAATGATGTCATCTACATACACAACCACTATGATATGTGTTCCTTCAACTGCTTTAATGTAGAGATTACTGTCAACCATGCCCTTTTTGAACCCCAACTGACTCAGATACACATCCAGTTTGGAATACCATGCTCTAGGTGTCTGCTTCAGTCCATACAGTGCTTTCTTCAACTTGCACACTATGGTA
Organism: Protea cynaroides; assembly: GCA_028583415.1. Lineage (NCBI taxonomy): Eukaryota > Viridiplantae > Streptophyta > Magnoliopsida > Proteales > Proteaceae > Protea > Protea cynaroides. Next base: position 87,199,740 of record CM053265.1, on the reverse strand, counting down.
GGATCTTCACACAACTGAAATCCATCTGGTTGTTCAATGTACACTTCTTCTTCAAGGTTGCTATTTAAGAATGCTGATTTTACATCCATCTAAAAAACCTTGAAACTGTGATAAGCTGACAATGCAAGAAAGATTCTAATAGCTTCCAACCTAGCTACTGGTGCAAAAGTCTCGTCAAAATCTATGCCTTCAACTTGTGCATATCCCTTGCAAACCAATCTGGCTTTATTTCTCATCACTTGACCATCTTCATTAAGTTTATTTTTGAACACCTATTTTGTACCAATGACATTTTTGTCACTTGGTCTTGGAACTAATATCCATGTATCATTTTTCTCAATCTGATCAAATTCTTCATTCATAACTTTTACCCAACATTCATCTTTGCATGCTTCATCAACAGTTTTGGGTTCAACTTGTGACATAAGAGAATAAGCACATGTCTTCATTCTCCTTGTTTGCATCATTTTGTCTGGATCACCAAGAACTTGACTTTGTGGATGATTCCTCTCTATTCTAGATGGCATGTGTCTCCTTTCAACTTGTTCATTCTCAGAATCAGACTTCTGTTCCACTGCATCTGATTTGCCTTGTTCACTGTCACTTTCAACATGAACATCTTCCTCAATAGGATATTCAACAGTTGCATCACCCAGATCACTAGAGCCCATTTCATCAAACCTCACATCAGCACTTTCTACAATCTTTTCAAGCCTTTTATTGTAGCATTTATAGGCTTTGCTCTTAGTAGAGTATCCCAGGAAGATACCTTCATCTGCCCTCTCATCAAATTTTCCCAAGTTCTTTTCTGTGTTCTTGATGTAGCATTTACTTCCAAAAATCCTAAAATATTTTGCAGTTGCCTTTTTCTTGAACCAAAGTTCATAAGGTGTCTTCTCTTCATGTGGCCTGAGCATGCATCTATTGAACTGCTGTCTGCACTGCTTCCTTCCAGTATCTCTTCCCTAAGTTTTTTTCACAAAGCATTGTTCTGGCCATTTCCTGAATTGTTCTATTCTTTCTCTCTGCAACACCATTTTGTTGAGGTGTTCTTGGGCAGATGTTTGTCTTCCGATGCCATGCTCAAAACAAAACTCATCAAAATCAGACCATGAGAACTCACCACCTTTATCAGATCTCAAGCATTTGATTTTTCTTCCTGTTTCATTTTCAACCCGATTTTTGAAGTTTTTGAATCTCTCAAGTGCCTTAGATTTATGTCTCAAGAAGTTTATCCAAGTCATTCTGGTGTAGTCATCAATGAACAATATAAAGTACTTCTCGCCATTTATGCTCTGAGTCCTGGTGGGTCCACACAAGTCTGTATGCACTAGTTCAAGTGGCTCACTGGAGTAGTACTTCTTGGGCTTGAAAGTGACTCTTGTTTATTTTCCCTTCTGACAAGATGAATATATAGGATTGGTTGGCTTCTTCATCTGGGGAACGTCTCTCACAGCATTCTTTGAGCTAATTTTGACAAGATTGTCAAAACCAATGTGTCCCAGTCTCCTATGCCACAACCATTGTTCATCATCTTGTCCAAGCAGACAAGATCCATCAACACTTTCGGACAATGTATACAAATTTTCAGTTGTCCTTAACCCTGAAGCGATGACTTTTCCATTGTCTGCATGTCTCACTTCAAAACCAGATTTGTTGAAGACAACATTATGGCCTTTATCACATATTTGACTAACACTTAGCAAATTATTCACTGGTTGGACTTATGCTCTATCACCATCCGTTTTAGGCCATTCACATATAGCACATCAGCTGTCTTTACCCTTCCACTGTCAAGTTTTACAGTCCCCTTTCCAACTATCTTGGCACACTCACTGTTGCCAAATTTAACACTTCCACCTTCATATTGGTTGAGCTCAATAAATTTATCTTTGTCACCTGTCATGTGACTTGAACAACCACTATCAAGGATCCAAGGAACTGACTTGTTTTGGGCTTTGAGAGCTGTCTGAACAACAAAAGAGAACTCTTCAACATCATAACTGTCTTTCTCAACCCAAACAGTTTTGTTTTGTAGCTTTCTTCTAGGTACAGCTCTAGTTTTCATAGTGCTTTGTACTTTAGGAGCTGTCTGTTTTACTTCTCTAACAGGCTGTCTTTGTGGAGTAAGAATTTCCATACTCTCTCTTGCAACTTGCCCAAGATAACCACATCTATAACACTCAATGTCTCTGCTCATCAGTGGTGCAAAAGAGTTTCCGCTGGCAAAGTTCATCTGCTTGTTTTTGAATTTACAAGTCAACAACTTGTGCCCATATGTGTTGCAACAAAAACAATAATCTAGAAAGAATGTACTTTGTTTCACTGGTGCTTTCTGTCTTCCAATGTAATCATCATTCTGCTCAATTCTGGTTGATCTTTGTTTACTGACTGCAGGGCCCTGTCTGTATCTGTTTTCCCTGACTGTACTCTGCTCCCCCTGTGTTTGTGCCTGCATAGATCTTCTTCCCGTGCCAATGGTACTACCTCTCTAAGCAAATATCATTTGCTTTCCTTTCTGCTTTTGTGTTACAGGAGTTCTATTTTCAGCTACTCCACCTATACTTTTTCTGGCCATTTCTCGTTGTAATGATTCTAGTATGAAACCCAAACCATACTTTGTTCCTGCCGGTCTCTGAACACTGAGTATTTCATCAAGTGCCCTACTCCCCTCTATTTGTAGTCTCTCCAAATTTTCTATAGGTGATGGAGATTCAGTTTCCATCATTTTCTGAACTTCTTTCAGTTTAATGAGTTCTTCTTCCAAAACAGAGAAGTTCTTAATCTTCAATTCTTGTTCCTCAAGTTGTAATTTAAGAGAGAAAATTTTCTCTATCGATATATTATTTTCTATCACTTTCAAGGATAACTGCTCATCTAGCTCATTTGTAGTCTTTTTGCTTTCTTCAAGTTCTCCAGTCAAAACACTTACTTCTTCATTTTTAATATTAAGAAGTCTACAGATCTTCTTATTCTTTCTTCTCTCATCATCAAGATCATCTAGTGCAGATGTGAGCTCAGCTTCAAAGTTGATTTCACCTTCATCTGTCATCATTTACATAAATGAGTTCAGTCTCCTTTTCTTCAACTAGTTGAACCATAAAGAGTGCTTCACTGCACTTGTCATCCACATCATCATCTGTTTCATCTTCTGAGATGTCTTCGGCATTTTTGGTGATGAGACTTCTTCTGTTCAATCTATTTCTCACATTTGAAGAAACTTTCTTCTTGAGTTTTCTTCTTTCAATAAGTTCATCTTCTTCTTCGTCACTTAGATTTTTCTTTCTAAGAGGACACTTGGAAGCAAAATGTCCTATTGCTCCACAGCTAAAGCACTTGAGTGGCAATTTTCCTTTGTATCTGCCTCTCCCTCTTGGAAGTTTCTTGACAAAATTTGCCTCATCTTCATTGTCAAATTCGCCTTCTTCATCAGGTTTCTCCTTTATGCTTAGCATTTTCATTGCCTTGAAAGCTGCTTCTTTGTCAATGGATTTTCCTTTGATGAGGGGCATTTCAATCCTCATCTCATATGTTGTGAGAGTTTCTAGAATCTCATCTAGTGTCACTTTATCAAGATCTGTGGTCTCCTCCAATGCTGACACTTTGGAGTCATATCTAGGTAGAACAGATCTCAAGATTTTCTGAACAACAATAGACTCTGACATGTCCTCACCCAAACATCTAATGGAGTTTGCCACATTGTTCATTCTGACTACATAGGCAGCAATATCTTCATCATTGGTCATCTTCAATGCTTCAAATTGCCTTTTGTAAATCTGAAGCTTGGCCTTTTTTACCTTGGTATCTCCTTCATATAAGCTCACTAGTTTGTCCCACATCTTCTTAGCAGAAGTGCATTTCATTACCTTAGCCAGTTCCCAGTCAGGCAATCCACTAGATATGGCATTAAGCGCTTTCTGATTATTGACATTTTTTTCTCTCCTCTAAGTCAGTTGAAGGAGTGGAATTTAAAGTAGATGTTGAGTAACCTTCAACCACAGGCTCCCAGATTTCATACCCTAGGGAGTTGAAGTAATATTCCATTCTCTTCTTCCAGAATGTGAAATTTGTTCCATCAAATTGGGGCACTTTACCATGTCCTCTATTTGAAGCCATCACTGTCCCTCTGACCACTCAACTGTTGATTAGACTTGGTTGAGCCCTCGCTCTGATACCAATTGAAGTTCTATGCTTCCACTGAGAGGGGGGGTGAATCAGTGTCTACTTAAATTTTCTCAAATACTGACTGTTTATGGAGCTGTTACAAGAGCCCTGTAACCACAAAAGCGCATGCACAGTCACCTCACAACCACTGTGTGGCTAGGCCAACCGACATGTGCATACCCATCCTGCAAAACCACAGCACTTCTACAAACATCCACATTCACAAGAAAACAACACAAAAGTTATGTGGTTCACCTCCACACTATGTGAGGGCTACGTCCACAGAGTAATGCCCCTCTTGGGCTTCGTATTTACTCGATACTTTTCTTCTTTAAGTTGCTACAACAACTAAGGTGTCACAATACCAACTTCTACCCTTGATAGTACAAAGGCTTGGGTTACAACCCCTTTCTGGTCAAGTCCCAACTTGCCAGAGAATACATTTAATGGTTTGATAAGAAAATTACAATTCCTCCCTACCAATGTAGGCAATGCTTCTAACAAGACTTTTCACAAACACTTGTTCTACTAGGTATTCTTAATAATGATAGTTTTGATGGAAATGTTACCTTCGAAACATGGCTCAAAGAATGTAGTCAACTTTATCGCCGATGTGCCGCTAACATTGCTCTTTTAACACCCCACAAACCTCCAACTTCATTGAGGATTTTTTTCAAACACTTGGTGTGTGCTTTCCATGCCCTAGATTTCCCACAAGACCTTCTTTTCTATAATTTCTCTTCTTTTCACGCACACAAGCCAAATGAGGCTTCAACAACCCTTTATATGAGTTTAGAAGGCCCAAATTAGTCAGGGCCGTAGATCTGGAAGGCTCTCAAATCAATCCAATGGCTGAATTTCAAATTAGATGAAATATGGTGACATGCGGCATGTCACTCAAGGTCGGCTGCAATATTAGCCATTAGATCACCCTCAAAAGTGCGGGAGAAATCTTGTCCACCGGATCTAAGACGTGATGAAATGCTCAACGGGAGAGATGTTGACCATTGAAAAGGAATCTGAAAACAGTCATACCTGCATGAGCGCAACACCGAATCATCTCATTACTTCAATGCAAGAAGAACTATGATATAAACTTGCAACACCCAATAGAATCAGTCGCGGGTGGATCTGACGTGAATATGTGTCAGCGCCTTTCTTGTGCATCGATCTGAACCATCAGATTAACATATCTGTAGTAAAACCTCTTTTACACCCTTGATTTCGTATCTGACTTTTTTCTAATACCCAAAATGCCCTTCACAATACATTAAATAGCCTCTGTAACTTGTCAAGAGAGTGCAAAAGTGTTAAAAAAGTATTAATAGATGAAAACTTCCAGTAGAGTTTTCTTTCTCCTGGATTATCATCGAACACTTGATGAAGGTATCGACACTTAGTCGATTTTCTGAGAACTCAAATCGGCCATCAATGTGGGGACATGGCACCATGGTTGTGCACATGGTCCATGCGGCATGGCTGCTTGTGGCATGGGCCTTGCTGGCCTTTGTTGCTTGCGGCTATGGCTGCTTGCGGCATGGGCCATGCTGGCCTTTGTTGCTTGCGGCTATGGCTGCTGGTCTGCCTTGGGACATGGCCACATGGCAGTGGCTGCTGGCCCTTGTGGCATGCCATGTGACACCATGTTGCCATGTGGCACCATGTGCCACCTCATCACTTTCTCTCTCTTCAGATTCTCTCGCCTCCATTGTTGGAGTATATGTTGTAATTGTTGGCAAATAACCAACTATGATGAGAGAGAAAATAAAGAGAGAGAAAGTGATGAGGTGGCACGTGGTGCCACATGGCATGAAACAAGGGCCAGCAGATGAAATGCGATGATATGGAGAAAGAAGAAAGAGCAAATAATGTTAGAAAAAATAATGAGAGATGGAGGAGAGAGAATCTGAAGAGAGAGAAAGTGATGAGGTGGCACATGGTGCCACATGGCAAGATGGTGTCACATGGCATGCCACAAGGGCCAGCAGCCACTGCCATGTGGCCATGTCCCAAGGCAGGCCAACAGCCATAGCCGTAAACAACAAAGGCCAGCATGGCCCATGCCGCAAGTAGCCATAGCCGCGAGCAACAAAGGCCAGCAAGGCCCATGCCACAAGCAGTCATGCCGCATGGACCATGTGCACAACCATGGTGCCATATCCCCACATTAATGGCCGATTTGAGTTTTTCAGAAAATCGACTAAGTGTCGATACCCTCATCAAGTGTTCGATGATAATCCAGGAGAGAGAAAACTCTACTGGAAGTTTTCATCTATTAACACTTTTTTAACACTTTTGCACTCTCTTGACAAGTTACAGAGGCCATTTAATGTATTGTGAGGGGCATTTTGGGTATTAGAGAAAAATCAGAAACGAAATCAAGGGTGTAAAAGAGGTTTTACTACAGATATGTTAATCTGATGATTCAGATCGATGCACAAGAAAAGCGCTGACACATATTTACGTCAGATCCACCCGCGACTGATTCTATTGGGTGTTGCAAGTTTATATCATAGTTCTTCTTGCATTGAAGTAATGAGATGATTCGGTGTTGCGCTCATGCAGGTATAACTGTTTTCAGATTCCTTTTCAATGGTCAACATCTCTCCCGTTGAGCATTTCATCACGTCTTACATCTAGTGGACAAGATTTCTCCCGCACTTTTGAGGGTGATCTAATGGCTAATATGGCAGCCGACCTTGAGTGACATGCCGCATGTCACCACTTTAAATAGTGAAATGTTGTATGTCACCATATTTCATCCAATTTGAAATTCAGTCATTGGATTGATTTGAGAGCCTTCCAGATTTACGGCCCTGACTAGTTTGGGCCTTCTAAACTCATATAAAGGGTTGTTAAAGCCTCATTTGGCTTGTGTGCGTGAAAATAAGAGAAATTATAAAAAAGAAGGCCTTGTGGGAAATCTAGGGCATGGAAAGCACACACCAAGTGTTTGAAAAAAATCCTCAATGAAGTTGGAGGTTTGTAGGGTGTTAAAAGAGCAATGTTAGCGGCACATCGGCGATAAAGTTGACTACATTCTTTGAGCCATGTTTCGAAGGTAACATTTCCATCAAAACTATCATTATTAAGAATACCTAGTAGAACAAGTGTTTGTGAAAAGTCTTGTTAGAAGCATTGCCTACATTGGTAGGGAGGAATTGTAATTTTCTTATCAAACCATTAAATGTATTCTCCGGCAAGTTGGGACTTGACCGGAAAGGGGTTGTAACCCAAGCCTTTGTACTATCAAGGGTAGAAGTTGGTGTTATGACACCTTAGTTGTTGTAGCAACTTAAACAAGAAAAGTATCGAGTAAATACGAAGCCCAAGAGGGGCATTACTCTGTGGACGTAGCCCTCACATAGTGTGGAGGTGAACCACATAACTTTTGTGTTGTTTTCTTGTGAATGTGGATGTTTGTAGAAGTGTTGTGGTTTTGCAGGATGGGTATGCACATGTCGGTTGGCCTAGCCACACAGTGGTTGTGAGGTGACTGTGCATGCGCTTGTGTGGTTACAGGGCTCTTGTAACAGCTCCATAAACAGTCAGTATTTGAGAAAATTCAAGTAGACACTGATTCACCCCCCTCTCAGTGGAAGCCTAGAACTTCAGTGGATTCTTCATCAAATTATAGTGGACTCCCGGAGTTCTCTGGGAGGATTCCATTCAAGCTTAGAAAAACAATCTGCCACACTTCCAGAAGTTCCAGGCCAGACTAATTTTCTATTCCGTTTTCATATCCGCTTGTTCTTACATGATACCTTCATTACCTTGTTTTGTATTTCCAATCTGCTGGTATACTCTAAACTGAAACCAGCAATTCTGTGCTTTGTTTTAACTCTACTTTTGTTTCTATGCCCCATCTTCTTGTAAATGGGTTAGGCCGTAACGCACCCCCTATTGTAGTAGGGAATTAATGCAGTTCAAGGTTCTAGAAGGATTCTATAAGCAAGTACTACAATTATAACCAGGATCTATGTAGAAATCGATAGAACTAATGTAAGTTCAGAATTAGTTGAGATTAAGAGAATTGAATAATTCACAAGCCAACAATCAGAGCTGACTGGAAAACCTGGTCAAGTGTAAGGGCTTAAGTGTTCTATCAATTATCATGAGAATCTTGAAAATCATATTAGAATTGATAGATGATTCTCAGACTGCTTATCTTTCAAGCCAAGTTCTAGAACTAAGAAACCAAACTAGAGATCAATGATCAGATCTTGGATTCAGATGTATAACTATTCAAACAAGTCTCAAATATTCAGCTTTGTAATTCAGAATTAACATCCAGCAAGAACGATTGCAGAATACTGAAAGGGAAGATAGGGGGAATACGATAGGATCAAAAGAGGAATATGATGAACAGAAGTAGAGAGGTATCACCTGGTTACTGGAGAACCAGAACTAGGAGAGGAATTGAGCGAGAGAAGCAAATGACCAGATCTGGAAAACCAGACCAGTATGCACCAGCTCAACAACACCAGAACTCTTCAAAAAACTCAAATTTCATTTCCAAAACCATGTCTGAAGGAATGTTACATATATGGAAACTCTTTACAATTCCTAACTAAACTCACAGAAGTACTCCTAATCACTCTCACACACTGAATTAGCTTAATATACTCAAAATAGAACTCTATACTTGCTAACAAGTATCGTAATCTAACTCAAACTCCTCTAACAAAGACACTAACTCTTGCACCAATTTCACCCCACCTTGATGTGTTTATAGGCCCATTACGTTAATCCCATAAACAAGTGATCCAAGACCCATGGAACCCATCCTCGGCCAAAAGTAAAGCCTTCCTAAGCCCCATTAGGCAGTCATCACTGCATCAGGAATTCCGTGCTGAATTCAAACTGTTGATTTTGACTGTCAGAGAACTTAACTTGGGCTTCATAGGGTTTGGAAGCACAGAAATTATCTTTTCAAATTCGAGAACTTTTATTTTCTTTTTGAGTTTCGAAAACATAATTATGGCTTATTTTTCTCACTGTTTCTGGTTCCCTGCTTTTGTCTCTGAATTATCCCATTCTATTTCTGCTCTTTCAATCTACTTAACTCCTAACCATGTTCTGTTCTGCAACTGCTGCTCTGTAATTACTGTTTCTTTGCTATCGTACTAGATTCTATTCATCTCTGATCCCAACTGCAGAAAATCCGTTTCTCTCCCTCAAAAAGGCTCTAGCAGGTCTGACCTAAATCTTAATTTGGCCTAGGTTTCAGATCTCCACATTACTAGAACCCCAAATCCAGAATAAGATCTCAGCAGTGTATACATTTAGTGAAAATGAAAAGAAATGGGAAGATTACATACTTAATAGTAGGGTCACACCTATCATTTGTAAGGTACAATTAAGAGAAAAAGAAAGCAACTAGGATATTTTCACTTGACGCAAGTAAAATATAATTCTACACATAGAGTTCAGACCATATAATGATCACTTTTTACCTTTTTATCTAAGGAGGTGGGGGAACATGTTCTATGGACCAAAAATTCTGACATGGAAAGATATTAGAAAAATAAGGATATAAATCAATGAGGCAAGGCTGTTATTTTGTAACAGATATAAAAAGAATAACCTGTGGCTTTATTTTTCTGTGTCCGTGCCATTTCAGCTTCAATTTCTTTTATTTTTTCTATGATCCCCATCTTTCCTAGATATACCTGCCACCATAAGATACAGTTATTAACTCTCCCTTCTCCAACATCATGGCATCAAATCTTAAATCAAGAAAAAGAACCATCACAAAAAGCGTAAACAGAAGAACAAGCTGGAACATGGAACTTGATTGACAAAAGACCAAGTAAAGATAGGTTATGCTGAAACCAAGAAATTTATCAACAAATGCCGATAAAAATAAAAATTGAATACTAATCAAAACCAATGTTCACGAAACTTAAGCATACATGAAATGATATGACATTGAACAGATGGAAGATTTTTTGAACAAAGATAATGGTATTAGTGAACATTTAAAAGATGCATTCACATGATTTATTTGCTAATATAATTGACTAAATACGATATTTTCTATAATACAATATAACCTACTAAATTGGGTAGAAAGCTCTAAGCCAAAGTAATTATTTTTTTTGAAACAAAGATAATGGTATTAGTGAACATTTAAAAGATGCCTTCACATGATTTATTTGCTAATATAACTGACAAAATACTATATTTTCTATCATGCAATATAACCTACTAAACTGGGTAAAAAGATCTAGGGCAAAGTAATTATCACTAAATTAGTTTGAGCACGGCTTAGAAAATTTTTAAAAAAAAAAGATCAGGCCATTGCTGGTAAATACGAATACAGGAAAAAATTAGAAACAAATATTTTCAGATATTAATTAGATTGAAATTCAATGGTACTTTTAAAATCCAAACACACACACAGCCCAAAAAAAAAAAAAGGGAAAAACAGATACGGATAAGTTTGTGTTCAATACAATTCTTACTTAAAGAATTCGAGACCAAAAATATCGGGAATTCAATATGGAAGTGATATGTTCATCTCGCTTTATAGGGATAGGATCATGTTCTTAAAAATTTCAGCAATTACTAGTTAATACCAAAACACCCCCCAAAAAAAATCTGAATGCCACGCCACTAGTGACATTTGAGCATGGAATGTGACTCCATTTCCCTCTTGCGTTACATAATGATCTCTTTGCTGTGGAGGTTACAGTTATAGCTTAACCTAACATGCAAATTTTTTTTTTTTTTTTTCAGAAAGGCGAAATAAGTTACTTTTTGCTTACGCCAGGAGTAGAACTGGAAAACTGATCCTGATCCTGATCCTTCTCCTTCGTCAAGAAACAGCAATTTTGGGGAAGCACCGTTTCGATGGAGTCTACTCTCACCGTCAACAAAACAGTGTCACTGGCAGAGAAACTCGTATTTCTCTTTTCTTCTGTTAAAATTCCCTGGAAATCGATAGGTTACGATGTTCAGATCATTAATAGGATATCCGATTGGTTCAGAAGAAGGGTTATGTAGGGTTATCCGATATTGCAGGGCAAGATATTCTATGGACATTTGCACTTAGGCTTGGAGATTTCAAACACACAACAGTTAAATCAATTAAGGCGATGAAGTATGCTCCAAACCAAGTGTTCGTGAGGCCTTTCATTACGGCTTTACCCATGGAACAGGGCAGGTGATAGGGAGAAGGAGAGGACTAGTAGGCTTAGGACCTTACCTCTAAACGTCCGGCGACTGAAGTTTGAACTCCTGCAAGCTGCGATTTGCACTGCCCAGGTCGTCCACTGAAAGAGAGAGACAGAAGAGATGATGAGGGAACGTAGAAGAATCGTCTCCTTCTATGGGTCCACCCTCTTGCTCCAGTACTTACTTTACAACGGACATCCAGTTACAAAAGAAAACCTGCATTCCATTTCAAGGGTCTGGATCAAAAGCTATGAAAGAACGGGCAAGTGTTAGTGTGTTACTTCGTTAGCAACACCAACGTATTGAATTTTTTTTTTTTTTTTTTTTTTTTTTTTTTAAGAGGGGGGAGGGATTTACATAGACTGTCCCTTGACTAAGGGTGTCAAAAATGGGCCCGGTCCGGTAGAACAGACCGAGCCGGCCTGAAATAACCCGAATCCAGTCCGGACCGAATCTTAATTGATAGGTTTGGTCTCGATTTGTAAAGCCCGACACCGTTTCAGTCCAGACCGAAATCAGACCGGACCGACCCGTTAAGAAACCCGAACTAGCCCGAACACCGGTAAGGTTCATCCGGGCCCAATTTCTTAATTTTTATGATTTTAAATTTTGATGGATTATATTACACTGTTATAGTTCACTTTTTGATCCAAAAGATTATATGAATCTATAGTTGAAAAAAGTATGTTAATTGTTACAATTTATTGAATTACATACATATAAAAGGAATGATGCTAATTTTATAGATAAAAATAATAAAATATACAATATATCTTACATATAAAATTGGTTCGATAAGCTTGATAAGCCCGGTCCGGACCGAATCAGCCCGAAATCACTTCAATAAGCCCAACCCGATAACAAACCGACACCGGACCAGCCCGTTAGTTATTGTGTCCAGCGTAGCCCAACCCAGCCTGAACTCTTAACTGACATGTTTTGGGCTGGGCTTATAAAACCCGACACTGATTCAGTCCGGATCGAAACCGGCCCGGACCGGCCCGTTGACACCCTTACCCTTGACAATTGATTTATTATACAGAACTATCATTTCTTATCAAAAGTTACACGGATTCCCTTTAAAATAATATTTTATAGCAATATAATCCACATCGAGCGTTAAAAGCCAACGAACTATTTTTAAGATAGTACTATCCTTACTAAATATAAAATTACATAAATATATCATCATTTATCTCTTGAATGAGATTTCTATAAATTCTCTAATTGCAGGTTGGATAACTTGTAGGTGCTTTGTTCCAGAGATAGACGATGATATATTTATATAATTTTATATTGAGTAAGGGTAGTATTGTCTTAAAAAATATTCATAATTTCTCTCATTAGTTTTTAACACTTGGTGTGGATTATACTATTTTAAAAAAAATGTTTTAAAGGTAATTTGTGTAACTTTTGTCAAGAGATGACAGTTCTCTATAGTATCAAATTGTTAAAGAGCTAGGTATCTATAAATTCACCCCCACCACCCCCCCCCCCTTTTTTTTTTTTTTTTTTTTTTTCTAGGATGCAAAAAAAAAAAGAAGAAAAATTTGGGGGGAAAATTCGCTTGCCACAAATGCACAACCCTCCCTTATTTGATAATCATGTGTCACACATACCCTAGCCATTATAACACGTCTATTAACTGATAACATATTTTTCAATTAAATATTGAGATACCAAAAATACCTTTGGACACATGTAAATTTACATTTACAACATTTTTAAACTTAACAAAAGACATTGACTTAAACTAATTTCATTGATCGAAATAAAGGAAAGAAGAGGAAGAACTAAGCAACTGAGCCTTGTCGTTGTTTCAACTTTCATCGGGGACCTTCACTGAATAAGCCTTTTTGTTCCGAGCTACTCACCACAATCCTTGACTGCTATCCTTCTATCTCGCTTCTCGATGTTGTTCTCACGCTCTTTCCTCAAATCTCCAACAATTCTCTCATCGTCATCCCTTTTGTCTCTAAATCAACATTGTGTGCCATGAACATGATTTTAGTTTTGAAGAATTGGGTTCTACCTTTCAAGTTAGACTATTCATATCTACATGTGACTTAGCAAGGCTACAGAGACCTTACTTGGTCATTTTATGCGGTGAAGGCTTGTTTATGAGTCCTTCAATGTTAATAGACAACGTAACATGCGTGAATGCATATATGTTACGTTTATGTATGCTAAGATTAATTTCTAATTTTTGTAAATTTATCTTCAACCTTTTCATATTTTTACGACAAATTCAACAAGAATGTTTGTCTTTTAACCAACCCACCCCCCCCAAAAAAAACAGGGGAAATTTATCTAAAGATCTCCTTGACAATTGATTTACCATATAGAACTACTATATTTTGACAAAATTTACACAAACTACCTCTGAAACAATGTTTTATAATTGTATAGTCCACATTTGGCGTTAAAACCTGATGGGAGAAATCCTAATTTTTTTAAGACTATACTACCCATACTTAATGTAAAATTACAAAAATATACCATCGTCTATCTCTGAAACAGAGACTTTACAAGTTCTCCAATATGCAATTGGAGAACTTGCAAATGCCTTGGTTCAGAGATAGCTGGTGATATATTTATGTAATTTTACATTAAGTAAGGGTAATATTGTATAAAAAATATATATATCAAATTTTAACACCCTTACTCAATGATGGCTTGGCGATGCTTAATGGAAGTCGTTTCCTACAAGGGAGTGGCTTGCAAAAAGATCTGTCTTTGTCAATGGTAATTGCTTCCTTTGATGGGGTAGAGAGGATAAGGGAGATCATATTTTTTTCGAAGAATAAATTTCAGCTACCCCCTATAATAGTTTCGAAACATCACCTACCATCCACACCTTTCAAAAAACATCAGCTACCACCCAAACGTTTACCACCGTTAATCAAATAGATCCACTCCGTTTAACCAATCCTGTTAGTTGCTGATGTTATCCAAAAATAAATTTTAATTGGACAATAATACCCTAACAGATAAGTTGAAAGACATTTTTACCCTCCCTCGGTTAACTGATCATAAACCCCTAAATGGTCTCTCTCTCACTACTCGTGACGACCTCTTTCCACCCTCCTGCACCGCCTCTCTCTCTCTCTCTCTCTCTCTCTCTCTCTCTCTCTCTCTCTCTCTCCACCCCGTGCACACCACCGCTGCCTCCACTGTCTCACACCATAGAGCGAAGGAGACGAGAAGGAACTCGATAGATAAAGTCGCCGGCAAGTGAGACGACCAATAATCTTTTTGTCATCTGCTATCTCTTTCTTCAAAACCAAAACCTCCCCTTAGATTTGTCATCTTCAACCTTCTTCGTGGCCTTATACTGTTCCTCCAAACCATGAGCTAGAACTGGGAGCCGGTCGTGCACCCAAGTCTAAGCCCAAGGCTCTGGTGCTTTGAGATCCGAAAGTCGTGAACCAGGCTCTATGTGCGGGCAGTGATGTTCAAAGAAGAAGAAGCAGATGTGCCGGCAGTGTCCCAGAAAATGGGTCCCTCTCTGTGTCACCACTGATTGCTAGAATTCACTCTTTCAATTTCTTCATCGAGCTCTCGCTTTGTCCCAGCTGCTCTAACCCCATTTAGTTGCAGAAAATCCCATTCCACTAATCTTTCTTCTTTGTTTGGATTCTCCAAAATTATCTCCTTCCCCTTGTACCTATCCTTCTCCAATGCACACAATAGATTCTTCCCTGAAATATCTTTCTCTTGAAAACCCAATTTTGGATTCTTGCAAAGATAGCTCAGGATCAGTTCTTGTTAACCCAGATTCTCAATTCTTGAAGCTTTTGAATGGAACCCATCAAGACCCACCTTTGAATCGCTTAGTAAATCGTTACCCTTATTGGAGAAACCAATTTTCCCATATGGGTTTTTGAGATTTTGAATCAAAACCTAATTTCTCTATTTTAATCCCAAATATCGTCATTAATCTGAAATGATGCTATGCTAATTTCGTAACTTTTCTTTTTCCTGAAAACCAGAAAAAGAAGAAGAAGAAAGAGACAGGAAAACAAAAAGAAGAAAGAAGGGTTATTTTAGTAATTTTGTTAGTTTTTTAAAAATTTAAATTAAAAACATAAAGGCTAAAACGGTCTATCACTCATTTCGGTCACCTCCGTCAGTTATTTAGGTATAATTGATGTTTTTTGAAAAATATTGGTGGTAAGTGATGTTTCAAAATTATTATGGGGTAGCTGAAATTTATTCTTTTTTTCGAATATCCGTACCCTCAACATATTTAGAAAAGAATAAAAAAAAAATCCTTTCGCATCAATTGTAGAGTACTACACATGTGGAAAGCTATGTAAACAGCAAGATGGATCTCTAACGAAGTTGTTAAATTGGCTTTTTTATGCTACAATTACTCAGATGTGGAGAGAAAGAAACACAAGAGATTTTCTACAACAAAACAAGACCTTGCAAACAAATCATGAAATGTATTAAGAATGATGTTATGTGAAAATGTAAATCTCGGTGTCTATATTCCAAATACCATAATCTGTATTGGTTGGTTTTGTAATACCATATTCATTTTGGATATATATATATATATATATATATATATATATATATAATAAAAAGATGAGATTAATTAATTTTGTTTTGATTCAATTTGATTTTTTCCCGATTTCAATTAAAAATTGACACCCTCACGTCTAACCGACAAAACAACCAGTGACACCCTTACATCTAAGTTGTAGCCGACAAAATAACAAAACCCAAGTCCCAACCACTGCCACGTATTACCGATTCAGAGCATCACTTCATCACCGGGTCATCACCTTTACACCTCCTCAGTCCTCCCCCTCCCTTCGTCTGATCCATCGTCAATTCATCACCGATTCATCATCACCCACAAAACCCAGAAACGGATTTCCGATGCAGAGCATCACTGATCCTCTCCCTTTCCCTTCCCTTTGTTTTCTCCTCGTCTGCTAGAAAGTTCCTGTGGAAATCCAAACCCTAGAAGATTTTTCCGAATCCACCAATCTTTTTCTCTGTGTTTCCTTGGAGAGTAGTTTTAGATCCCAGAACAGTTTCTTTCTGTCAATACTTTTAGATTTCCTAAAACAGCTTCTTTATCTAAAATCAAATCCATTTTTCCATGGATCTTGCACCAGAACAGCTGGAGCATCTAACTCTCCCAGAAATCCTCAAAGAGTCAGTCACAATTCCAAAATCATCTCCAAAGACATTTTCTCTCATAACCCTAACCCTGATTTTCCCTCTCTCCTTTGCCATCTTGGCCCATTCTCTCTTCACCCAACCTCTCCTCAAACGAATCGAAAGACAGTCTCCTTCCAACCCTCAACTCCACCAAGAGTGGACTCGCCTCCTAATATTCCAGTTCTGCTATCTCATCTTCCTCTTCGCTTTTTCTCTCCTCTCTACCGCTGCCGTTGTTTTCACCGTTGCCTCTATCTACACCTCCAAACCTGTCTCTTTTACTTCCACCATCTCTGCAATCCCTCGTGTCTTCAAGCGCCTCTTCATCACCTTCCTCTGGGTTATTCTGCTCATGGTTGTCTATGACATTGTCTTCGTTGCCTCCCTTGTTCTTCTCATCATAGCCGTCGATGCAAACAGCCTGCTTCTCTTCTTGTTCGCCCTCATTGTCCTTTTCACTCTTTTCATCGTCCTTCACGTTTACATTACAGCTCTGTGGCACCTCGCTAGTGTTGTGTCGGTTCTCGAACCCGTTTATGGAATTGCGGCGATGAGGAAGAGCAAGGAATTGTTGAAGGGGAAGACCCAGATGGCTGCAGTGCTCGTTTTCGGGTATTTGGCGACTTGTGGGGCGATTGGCGGCGTTTTTGGATCGTTTGTGGTTCATGGAGGGGAAAATAATGGACTGTTTGTTAGAATTGTGGTTGGTGCGTTCTTGGTTGGGGTGTTGGTTATTGTGAATTTGATAGGATTGTTGGTTCAGAGTGTGTTCTACTATGTCTGCAAGAGTTATCATCACCAGGGTAT
The DNA here is from genome assembly GCA_028583415.1 of Protea cynaroides. Classification (NCBI taxonomy): domain Eukaryota; kingdom Viridiplantae; phylum Streptophyta; class Magnoliopsida; order Proteales; family Proteaceae; genus Protea; species Protea cynaroides. Next base: position 87,182,412 of record CM053265.1, on the reverse strand, counting down.
TGATAAGAGTGCTTTGCATGATCATCTTGGTGGCTATCTCGGCGAGTATGTGCCACTGAAGAGTAGTATTCAGATGGAGAGTATGGAGATCTGAGTGAGGGGGGAAATGTGTGTACTCTGTTTTACTATGATAATAATGTAAAGAGAGAAAGATGTTTTCGGTTAATATTTGTCTTTGAATCTCATCTCTGCTTTCAATAAAAACAAAGATATATATGCTCCCATTCTCTGCTACATTAGTTAGTTTTTAGCCTGTTATTGGTTTTATTTTGTGATTAACATTGTAGATGTTTTTAAATGATGGGAATTCTTACTAGTCAGAGGGATGAGCTCTTACACTCGTAGAGTTGGATTTACATCTTCTTTGTTTTATTATTATTTCTTTCATTTCTTGGTTTTGTAAGTTTTGCTGTATAGTTTATTGCTTTTGCCAATTTGAAGTTCATATGTTAATGTCATGAAACTTATGGAATTGATGTATTGCTTGTTCTCTATTACATGAGTTGTCATCTAGGAAACTGATGAGGTGGTGGTGTTTATTCCAAGATTACTTTTATTGGTTGTTTCTTATGAAGACGAAATGATGAGGAAAGATCATACTTCAGTCTTGTTGTAGTTCTTCACATGGAAACAAGTACATACATATGTATGGGTCTTCTTATTTCATCATATTTGGTCAGATATATGCACTTCATGACAGTGGGGGTATTGGTATAATTAAGGTAATTGATCATCTTGAATAGTTTTGTTTAATTATTATCATTGTAATATGCACATTGTGTCTTTATTCCCTTACAAGGAGCATCTATGTATTGATGATTTGTCTTTAACCTGGTCCACACATTGTGATGGGAAAATATGATCTGTGTAACCAAAACCAAGGGGTTGGACTTGGTCGAGTAGGAGTTGAGTAACCTGGTGCGGCATAGTCAACTGAATTTGGAGAATGAATTTCTTTTCTGATTTTGTGCTCTAGTGATGAGTTATTAATCATATGATCGAGGGAGATGCAGTGGGAAGCTTGAATTGTAAGTCAAACACAAGGTAAAACTATGTGCCATGTTTCCAAGTATTTAGCTAGAGCAGCAGAGGTTAAAGAAAGAAATGTGTTAGCTGTTCTCTCTATCACTTTATACCTTATACAGATTAAAATTAAAGCTCCACTAAACCTGAGAATAACACTTACCATTAGGTACTGGCAAACCCCTGATTATTCTCTATGGGATGACAACATTACTACCAGCAGCTTGAAGGAGGTCTTGTTGACCACTGGAAGTGACACTCCCCTGCAATTGTTCTGGAATCCATGCAATTGGCTAGTCCCTTTTTGGAGCAATTATTGGTGTAATTGTAAGAGACTAGACAAACCCCAAGGGGTAGCTCTGTTGGTTGAGGGCCTCACAAAGCCTAAGGTTATGAGTTCGATTTCTCTTATTTTCTTGGGGCTATTCACATGAGATGTTTAGTGTTCTTCATTGCTTTTGGTGAAAATTGAAGGGTTCTCATTTAATCGAGAATGATCTGGTCCACGAGGTTGTGGGGTCAGTATGGGTTTGCAACACCAGTTAGGCTGAAGGTCTAGATACTTGATCTTTACAAAAAGAACTGGGTTTGCAACACCAGTTAAGCTGAAGGTCTAGATACTTGATCTTTACAAAAAGAACTGGTAGTTGGATATTTGGAGAGAGAGAGAAGAGGTTCAGATTTCAAGAGAGAAGAGGTCCAGATTTCAAGAAAGAGAGATGAGAAAGAAGTACATGCGGGCGGCTTGTACTTCCTTCTCCCAAATATAAGAAGCAAAATGCAGCACTCTGTTATTGGATTGTGATAGGTTGCTTAAGAGTGTCTTTTGAATGACACTGGTTTTATATTTTATAGCGTGATATATCTTTTTCTGATTCTGGATGGGTTCCAGTTCCACCGATTTGTGTCGGTTTTGATCATGGCCGATCCCGATCCAATACATGATTCTTTATTATTTTTAATTATTTCTAAATGAAATCAACCATTTGTCAACATTCTATTGGAGCCATATCCAATCTCAATCAATATCATTTCAATTTGGCAGCCGATACCTAGAACTAAAGCCTTGCGGATACTGGTTTTAGGGTGGACGAGGATCACTGCAATCAAAATTTTAGGATATCCTGCATTTTCATTATATTTTCTTGAAGAAGTTTTAATTATTTTAAAATATAATTTTTATATCTTATTTGTTCTTGACGTATTTGGCTTTTAAAACAATAATACAATGCACAGATATTTTCCAATCCCTATGTAGTTTTATTTTCTAGTCTATATATACCAAAAGAGAAATTGGGTTTTTCTTTTTAAAGCCCAGAATCGGTTGAAAAGAGGTGTCAAGCAAGACTTGGTCTCATATTCACAGCATGGAAGAAGAGGCCCATTTTAAAATTGGGCTTCTCAATCTTTTTTCAGCCCAGCCAAGGCAACATTCACAGAGATGACTGTGAAATTGTGATGTTTCAGAGCCCACATTTTTGGATCCTGAAGGATACGATAGGTTGCATATCGATTGTCTCTGGAGTATCAGATTCAATAATTATTCGGAAGGAAGGAGAGTAATTCAGAAGAATTCGTTTTGTTGATTTAAGAATTTGATAAAAAAAAAGGGGGTCAAAAAATGGATTTAAAATAAATTTTGGATTCGGATTAATGCAGGAATTATTTGTTAAATTAAAGACAACTCGTGCAAAAAAATGAGATATATATGTTTTTAATATTGTTCTTCCTGCCTCACATAATCATTCAATTATACAAGTGATATTAATCTAAAATAAAATGATATTTTTAATCCCCTTTATGATATTAATCTAAAACATATCATGTGTTTGTCTAATTTGATGGTATTTAATCCCCTTTATGATATCTTAAATGGAAATTAATTTGTTTGCTCTTTTCTTCTGTTTCTGCTAGTTGCATCATTTGATATCATATATATATATATAGAACATTTACGTTTTGTGTCATGCTAATGTGAGGTCTTATTATTCTATGTTTGACTTGTACCATGTTATTTAATCCTATTGATGTAGTGCTTACTTTATTTTTTATAGTATATATAAGGCATATTGATACTTAATTCCATGTTTTGTTTTATGGTATATATTTGTATTGCTTCTTACTTTTATACTTATGTGTTCTGAAATTTTTAGAGGTTTCTTATTAGTTTTTGTTTCTTGAATATCATTGATGATTTTATTTGAAAATATTTTGTATAAAAAAGGTTGATTTTTTTTTTTCTTTTTTTCGAATTGATCCTATGCAGGTGGAGAATCTACAGCAGAGAACTGTCAAATTCTTCAAACCTGAGTGAAATGATTTAAAACTAACAAGCCTTGGGTGGAAAAAAAAAAAATTGAATTGCAGGGTTCCCTTGTGATTTATAGTTTACTGGTATATGTACACTTAATCCCACAAAATTATAAATTATGTGATGAATAAAGATAAAAGACTAGTTTGGATAATATATATATAGTACAGTAAAGAAGGCAACGTCCCAGGCTAGCTCCAAGCTGCTGCAACCACATATAATTGAATCATGACTTTCTTCTTTTGCTCTTTTCATTTTCTCTTATTACATGGATTAATAATGATTTCACACATATGTTCATTCATAAAATTCCATTTTTTTCTCTTTTTGAAGTAAAACAAGCCAGTAAGGGACATGTTATCATTCATCACTTGTTTTTTTTTTTTTTTTAATTTAAGAGTTAGGCTTTACAAGAGGCCTAAGGACTCTAATTAGGAGAAATTAATAGATAGTTTATGTGCTTCTTCTTATGATCGTGGCTAGGTTTCTATTTAAACTTTTCTTGTTCAAAATAATACTCAAAAATAGAATTCAACTTAACCTCAAAATCTTTCCTACACTTTTTTAGATCAAACTCTATTTTAGAAAACTACTATTATGCTTATTTGGTTGTGTGTGTTGTGTGTACTATTATGCTTATTTGGTTGTGCTATTATGCTTATTTGGTTTTTGGTTTTTGGTTTTTTGTTTGTGTGTGTGTTGTGTGTGTGTGTGTGTGTGTGTGTGTGAGAGAGAGAGAGAGAGAGAGGTGTGTGTGTGTGTGTGTGAGAGAGAGAGAGAGAGAGAGAGAGAGGGGTGTGTGTGTGTGTGTGGGAGGGGGGGGGGGAGGGGGTGTGTGTGTGTGTGTGTGTGTGTGGGGAGGAGAGAGAGAGGAGGAGAGAGGGGGTGTGTGTGTGTGTGTGTGTGTGTGTGTGTGAGAGAGAGAGAGAGAGAGAGAGAGAGAGAGGAATGTCGAGCCACTGGAAGCGGAGAGAAGAGAAATATGAGAGAGAATGAAAAAACACCAGATCGGGAGCCCTTTTTTGGCAATTTAAACGAATTTAATATTCTCCTCGGAGAGAAGAAAATTACAAGACATAAAGGAAATAGTGGATTTGTTTCAGTCTTTTGTTGAATCTTTTTCATGGCTAGATAGACAATTTGATAAGGTAATGATTTTTTTTCTGTGTTTCAGAATACAAAGTCCCATTAGATAAGTTGACTGTCCTAGCTCTTCTTTCAACAATTTATTGCTCCCTCTTAGTTGTAGATGTCCATGCTTTGATTTGAAACCACAAGCCAGTTCAGAGTATTAAATTCCTCCTCTTTTGGTCCAGATATTTTAGAATCCCTCCTAGCAACAAACAACTTCCTACTGGAAGGTGAGGCTCCGCTAGGTTCCACTCATGACCCACGTAACAAGCTACACCAAGTAAGAAATGTATAACAATTAGCTCATAGGGACATATATAAGAGGATAATGTAGGTTTCGATTAAATTCTGATAACTCAAAAGAGAAGAATTCCAGAATTCAACCAATGCCAAATGATCTGCTACGAATGCCCATTAAAAAGATTCATTCCCTAGTGGACTGATTTTGTTAAAAAAATTTTGGTAACTTTTGTCTTTTTCCGTAGAGTACCCTATTTACGCGATTTGAAAAGCCAGTTCCCGAGAGGAAGCCTTCTTTGTCACATGTGATAGAATCCTTCTCCTTTTGCGCGGTAACCTTAATGCGAGTAAGGGTGGGGAGCTTTGAGTTGCATATGTTTTTACTGCATATCTCTAGCCAGTATGTACCTTCCTCCCACAGTCTCTCTCCACTAAAGATGCAGATCCTCTTGTAGGATGCATCCTAACTCTACCGAATGCACTAATACAAAACCCAAGTGTGTAAATCCCCTGCCCTTTAACTAAATATATATAAACATTGCGTAGTTTATAAGGTAAGAACTAAGTGACTTAACATGACATCTTTTTTTTAAGGAAAATAAAGGTTCATGCATGTAGTTTGTACATATCTGCATCTAGACACAAGATGGGTGAAATGATCATTCTACCCCTTTAGTTGGATGTCTGTGAGTGTGCTCCCATTGTTCTCCGTACTATTGTAAGAGCCACACAGTCGAACATAAAACCGTTTCCTTTTTATAAAATCCCATTGGATTCATTTAACTTTTAACCTCTAGTGCTGATAAAGTTACGTATGCGAGCAATTGTTATATATATTAATTTAAATCACTTTTGTTTTGATTGTTAATTGCTTCTGTAACCTTATTATTATTAAAATATAAAGATATAAAGTTGGTTTTGACTCTTGATAGATAAATTGCTTTGTTTCGAGTTTTTTTTTTGTTGCTAAAATACTGATTCATTGAGTATATATTCACATTAGAGTCTAAGTTCATATGGAATTAATTACATAATTAAGTCCACCAACCAGTCCACATTCATATCCCAAAGTAAAAGTCTCAACCCCTGGTAAGCCTTTCTAACCACTTGATGTGCCACACCGTTCCCTGCCCTTGGAATATGACAAAAAGAAATGTTATCAAATTTTGGCATCAAGATAAAAACATCCTTAAGAATAATGTCTATAAAACATATCCTTAGAAGATCAATTCTCATTCAAAACTTGAATCACTTCCGGATTATCTGATTCCATCTGCACCGATTTATAACCCTGTTGTATAGCCATAGAAAGAGCTTTCTGAATGACTAATGTCTCCCCCAAAGAAGGTGAAGTGAACACCACATCCTCAGCAGCTGCAAACGGTGGACGCCCCAAATAATCTTTGCAAACAAGACCAATAGTATTATAAGATAAATCCAGTACTGAGAGAGTTGCATCAGTATTGAATTTAACTATTTCTGGTAATGGGGGAAACCACATAGAATGAGTGAAACGATCACCATCTACTGTTTCATCATTCTGGAAATGCCCCCACTTGTTACTATCATAGAACTCATGAAAAACTTTACAAGCTTGGTGCATAACATTTATCGGAATAATGTGCATGTTCTGAAAATATAATTGATTTCTCGATATCCGTAGATACCAGCAAATAAAGGCAATCAATCATAGAATAAGTAGCCGCTGAAAAGATTTATGAACATGTAAAGAAAGCAAGCAACACTGTTCAGTTGTATCCATTTAGGAAAAGTAATATTCGTTTCGAATTTTAATTGTCTCTAATCTTGACGTTCATCTTATAATTGTTAGCATGCAGACATTAATACCTAACTTTGACAACTCATGTCTTTCCAATCTCCACATCACATCCAATATGTAAGTATGCTTTGCATTGTCTTTTATAATTTTTTTAAAATTTTTTTTTTAATTTTTTTTTTAATTTTTTTTGATAAGTGCTTTGCATTGTCTTTTATTTTGCCATTGTTAAAAAATTATTGCATGTCTTTATTACCATCCGATGTGACTCTAGCTAGCTAGTGGCCTGGGAGTGTGAAAATTAACTCTTGTAATAATGGAGAAAATCATAGCCTTAGATTCTTAAACATTTTAGTCTCCATTTGTCTGGAATACTGATAATGAAATCACTAGAAAAAACTTTACTTTGTGGTGGTGGGACGGCTCTCAGTATTGCTTAGATACAACTCCACTCCACTCCACTCCGCTTAGCTCTGATGATTGTCCTTTTCCTCAGTTAGAAAAAGGATGTTTGTTGCCTCCATGTGTCCACTTAAACTGCTCTCTCTCTCATCACTATTCTCTTTTTTTTTTTTTTTTTTTTCTCTTTTTCAGTTCAGCAATGCATCTATGTATGTGCATGCAATAAAGTTTATTTGCTTCGTCTCTTGAAAGTTTTAGTAAAAAAACATTTGCCATTATGCATATGTCCAATGGGTAATTAAGGTTAAGGTTATGTAAAATTTCTACCTTCAAAGTTTAAAATAAGAAAATTTTCATCTACTTTTTTAATTTGAATTTTGCTTTTAATTCATCTAATTTCTAACTTTATGATTAATTTTATGTCTACCTTTTCTCATTAAGTTGACTATCAGAAAATACAAAATTATCCAATTATCCTCCTTGATAACTTAACAATCAAATAATAATTTGAGAATCTAATCGAAGAAAAAAGAAAATGAATGTTTAAGAGAGTAAATATGTCATTTGCTAATGGTTTGGGAGTCAGTAAAAATGTAACTTAACAAATTTGAAAAGATAGTTTTGTCATTTGAAAATTATAGATCATGCAACATCATCACTGATAGAGTTTGTCTAATACATATTTAATAAGTAAGAGGGGTACATGAAATTAATTGCGAAGTTAAGGATTGATCACTTAAAAATAAAGCACAGGGCGATGGCTGAAAATTTATACTAATACCATATAAAGTTTCAAACCCAAAAATTCAAATTAGAAATTCTCTACCAATATATACAAGTTTCTGTAGAGATAAAAAAAAATCTTTTATATATATATATATTACCTTCTCCTAAATTCCTAGACATTGATTTGTGCTCCCTAAATCTTGACCCTACAATTAACACAAAACAAAACCAGCTCATAAAAGGATGAAAATTATATCAAGCCATCCATATTCCATCCTCTTGCATCAATAGTCGTTTATTATATTTTCAATTTGATAAGACACAATTAGGTAAGTGGTCCCTTTTTTTGTAGACCAATTAAAATATTGACATTTGAATATATCATTTCTTTCCTTGATGGTGAACTTTTTTGAGCAGGTTGCTCTGGAGTCACCAAAGGTTGGCGCCGGCTTTGGATATTCTGTGGATCTTAACTGCTTGAGCGCAAAAAAATAAAAAACACAAGCTTAATTAGTATTGACGGGCCGGGTTGTTGGATTTTCAAATACTTACTTTAAAGGAAGGATGTGTATAATTTGGTTCTTGTTTTAATTAAGTATATAATCGAACAAATTGATTGGAAGATAAAAATCCATATAGTTGACCTCATTTAATTTAGAATTTAGATTTTTCAAACTACAATAAAATTTTCAATTTACTCTTCACACACTCTAAAAATCTAAACCTTAAGAGGATTTTGTTATATATTTAGCATGCTATTACTTTTAGAGCGTGAATTTGAAAATTGGGAGCATGCATAGCACCATCTCTATGAGAAGGATTGTATAATGTGTTTAATGAGGCTTGATCTAGTGTATAATTGTTAGATTTGATCACCTTAATATGTGATAGGCTAAAGAGTTTGATTTAATACGTTCTATCAATTCTCGAGTTTTCAACGTATCGATTATGTACTTAACATTTGGTATCAGAGTCAAATATATATATATATATATATATATATAGATTCAGTCAACTCACTAAAGTCGTAATATACCATGGAAGAAAGTTTCCATGAACTAACAAGATCTAACTTTTTTTGGTAAGCAGAAATTCTATTCATCCAAAAGAAAACTAACAAGATCTTTAATGTCTTATCTTTGTATTCGAATTATTGAAACTATACACTTGCTTTCAGTCACTACTCATTAAGGTCGTAACATACCATAAAAGAAAGTTTCCCATCAACTAACAAGATCTTACTTTATTAGAAAAAAAAAAAAAAAAAAAAAAAACAAACAAACCTAACAAGATATTAACACCTTACCTTTTATATACGAAATATTGAAACTATCCACCTCCGAATCAAGGATGAATATTCTCTCTTCATCGTGGATGCATGAGGAAAAACTGCCCCCAAGCATATATAAAAGATTTAATCTCTTTTAGTATGTAGTTACTAAATTAATGCTCTGCTACATCCAATTGTCCATACGAGAATTTTACAATCTAAGGGGTATAACCCAGCTACATGAAAATTACATCATCCACACAGTTGTACAACAAACCCTCTCTAAAACGTGATATATTTTTTAGGTTACTGTTTGTTTTATTCTCAAAAGTTTTTTAAATCAACAATCAAATCAAATGATTTTTCACATATTTTTAAAAAATGATTTACCATTATATCAATGTCAAGAATTGCCATTGTTTTATATCTTTTTCAAATAAATATGTGAAATTACAAGATTAACTCTTACTAACAAAAAAAAATTATATTATACTAATAAAGCAAAAATAGTAGAGTTCTAAATTATGGTATAAAATTAGGCTTTTCAATCTTTAATCACAATGAGATGGATGGAAACTCCATTTGAATTGAAACTTTGAGGAATATTTGTAGGCTAAATTTGAGCCCCACCAGATTTGCTAAATGTTATTTATAAAAACCTGACACAGACTCGCATGGGTTAAGGTGACATAGAGGATTGAATGCTGATTGATCCTCATGGCATTTTTTTTTTCATTTTCGGAGAGGTTTTTCTGAACAAGGAGGGCATGGATATGCCAGAAAATGACACCAGGGTTGCTGGTTCGCATGGATACAGAGGTGGAGAGGAGGGATAGAGTTGGACTGATCGACTCTAGCCGCTGGACCACCAGTTTAACCAATTGCAACCAATTGCACAACTTAAAGATGAGTTTTATACGGAGAAGAGACAGAAAATGGAGTGTATCATAGGGTGATGCACTCTCAATCCTATCGTGGGATGCCTTACTTGTCTACTTGTCTACTGTCTGCTGTCTGCTGTGTGCTGTGTGGCGACTCTAAGATTTGGCATCCGGAGGAAAGCGATAGTGCCATTGCCCGGTTGTTGAGAGAAACCTTTTCCTGGCGTTGTATCACAATCGACAAGACAAATGTGAAAAAACAATCACGAGATCAGATATTGATTGACCCGTCATGCATGTCCCTGTTTTTCTTGGCCAAAATAGCTGATCACTTGCCAAACCAGCAAACCAAGACGATCTCATCCGACTCAGCTTACACTACTATTTTAATTAATTACCAAATCACCCTCAACCCAGCCACATATTTGTATTAGCTAGCAGCTGCTCTACAACTCTACATTATATAACATCTCAATTATGATGAAAATTAAGACATGTTTAGGGATATTACCAACCTAGAAAGATAAAGAATGCATTTTCAAAATTACATCTGTTTACTTCAAGACTTGGCTCGGATGGATCCATTAAAATCGATCCAGATAGACATAGGTTCGAGTCACACTCGAGTCAGCACGATTTTTGAGCAAGTTTCACACATGAGAAACCGATTCTAGGGCTTTTGGGGGTTGATCAATTAGAGAATTAATCAGATCGGGATTGGTTGGACCGGCTGATCCCTCCTCGAATCCGAGTCCTTTTGTCCTTTTCTCCTTTTCTGTTAATATCTAAGATGGTTATTTATCTGGTAAAGTTTGAGAGAGTCATGGCCTAAAAATTAAATGTGTTTTCGTTGGAATCTAAACCAAGTTTCCAAGGTGGAACCTTACTGTAGAAGACAACAAACAAGCATAAGAGTGGTTGAACTTGGGATTCGAGGAGTACACTCGGATGCTTTAAGTCCGGGATCCGAACAATACACAATACAAAGTGAGCGGTAGAATGAATGACCATAAAATGATAAAGTAAGGTAAAAAGTGATGTAACTTTGGTAGGTGAGCTCCTTATATTGTAGTTGACGTGAGTCCCATGCACACCTTTACAGTACAGTTCCAAAATCGCTAAGGTTGGATTTACCCCTGGTCATGGTTGTTGTTGAATCTGCCCTCAGTAGGTCAAATTTGACCCCAATGGTCTGATGATGCAATGACTGTCACATGTTGCATGCCCATTGGTCACAACATGTAGGGGTAGTGCTTATGGGATCCACATCCTCTCCCGCCTGAGTTTGGGCAGGAGAGTTGGCAATTCGGATGGATTTTCACCACCTGGCTCTCGGGTGGATCCGAGCCGACACCCCTATTGGCTCAGTTTGTCAGCTCTGATGGAGGACTTGGATCCACCCGAGAGCCAGGTGACGGCTATCCATCTGGACCGCCAATTCTCCTGCCCAAACTCAAACGGGAGAGGATTTCTATGAATGTTTATGCCTAAGTTTAAGGGAGAGGTTCAACTCTCCCCCATCTTAATACCTTGTTATCTTTGTCCTTTCCCTTGTATATCTTGACCCTCTAATTTTATGGAGTCGTCTCCACCTATATATGGCTGTTCCGCGTACAAAGGATCCATTTTTTGGTGGTGGTTAAACCTGACCCAAAAAAAAAAAAAATTTTGATTCATCATGCGTCCACAACATCAGATCCACTTAGTAAGAAAAAAAGAGTTGAAATAAAATAAAAAATATAATTAATACAGTAGCAGAAATGAGATCTATTAATTAAACAAGGTCTTATAAGTTGAAGTCAACAATGGCACATATGGCATTGCAAGGAAAAGAATCTTTTCTTTTGACACAGAACTCGATCATCAAGTGCTTGTGTATAAAGAATTAATCAACCTCAGGCCTTCTTGTCGCAGCAACATTTAATTAATTCAAATAATTATAAATATTATTTATTGTGATCTATATAATATGTCTACCTTTCTATTATAGAAAATTATGTATATCTATTTACCAAAATATTATTCATTCTAAGGCTCTTTACGATATAGGCTATGATTGATTGGTTGGTGATCAATACAATATTCCCAATATCTTTTGCTTTTTGTAGACATCACCCATAAAGCCTTATCTTTTGTTTATATTATCAAACTTAAAATCCTTTTTAACTTTTCGACAAAAAAAAAAAAAAAAAAAAAAAAAACTGAACAATCGAGTGGAGTTATGTGGAAAAAAGTCTTCTCTTATCCGCTTGTCATTTGTCCATTCAATGGGTTAGGATCGATACATCAAAATTTGTGCCAAATACTCTTCAATGGACGTTTGATGTGGTTGGACCATAGGAGAGGCTTTCCACAATACTAGTAAATGAATGGACTCTCTATATGTAAGACCATAGGATTCTAATCTTATTAGCAATGTGAGACTATTTTCAATACTAATGTGGGGAAATCTGCCATGCCATGCCAATGAGATGCAAGAAATGATATATATAGTTAAAGGGAGAGCAAGTGTTATAGAGGAAAGAGAAAATGTCAAACAACACACTAATAGGAGTGTGGTACATGAGATAGATAGCGAACGAAGAACCCATATGATAATGGAAGATTGAGAAAATATATATAAGAATTTGAACATGGTTCAAGTAATGGGTATTGAATCAATCGATTCGTATCATTTCTGAACATGATCGATCTCAATCTGACATCATTAGCTGGCAAATTTTGATTGGTTTGATATTATTTATGATCAAAGATCCAATCAGATCTTGTACCGGCCATCTGATACTCATTATTTTATTTTTTTAGTATTCCATACCACGTGACAATCATCCACAATTACGTACGTCTTGAGATAAGATCGATTCTAAAAGTATGTTTTTCCAACTGGATATCCGATCCATATTAATGCAAATCGATATTAGATCGATTTGGAAAACCACGAATACCTGGATTCACGTGCTACCTTCTTATATATGAACCCGTCAGAGGTGCATGTTTACTCTACTTGTGGATGGATTAACAGTGGTTATCATTTTTAAATTTTATTTCTAATTTCTCTTCCACATGTTTCTACTAATTAATTACAGATCCCGATATTGTACTGGAGGTACCATATATATGTTGACTGACCGTGGATCGTCTGTACTTGGCTGCTCCTCTAGTTTCATCAGGGCCATTGAAATGCATCGAACCATATGTTGATGCACTCTAAGGATACCACTGCAAGGGCTGCACAACTACAAGAAATCCAATTAATCCAAGTTAATCCACTAGGGGATATAAAGATATTGGGAAGATGATTCCACAATACAACCTCATTGCAATTACTTTCATGTAATTCATAGTTTCACACTCTCTCCTCCCTTCATCTTGCCAACGGGCAGGTTCGGATTGGTTTTCATTCGAACTAAATCAGTGTCGGATTTTATAAGGCTTTACTGAAACATGACCATTATTAAAATGTTCAGATTGGGTGGACTATACTGTGCACATTAACTAATGGGTCGAACTAGTTTTGGGTTGTTATCGGGTTATAATCGGATTGGTTCAAATTGACAGCCTGATAGGAACCCATTAAGCCTATCCAAAAGGCTAAAATAGTGAAGCTAGGGTTTAATATTTAGTATAAATCGGTTTGGTCAATGCCATTATCAGGTTCGGACTCATTGGTTTGATTTTTAGGGATGGTTTCAGAATAACTTAGACCGGTAGAATATGTCATACCTCATACCAAAATATGTCTGGTAACAATTTCGCCTGGATTAGTCAAGATAATTCAATTGACTCAGTCTCAAAATTAACACCCCTACTTTATAGAAGATCCTCATATCCTCATAACGACATTGTGAGGAACCCTTCCTGGCCCTAAGCTAAATATAGTTTCTCAATATCCAATAATTGGGAGTTGTGTGGACAACCATGTGCATACACGGCCATCACCACAGTAGGGTATGAGAGAGAGAGAGAGAGAGAGAGAGAGAGAGAGAGAGAGAGAGTCTGTACCACCATGTATGTCTACAGCACGTGCATAAAAATCGTATTATTAATCATAGCAACTTATAGTAAGGATCTTTCCAAACAAGTGAAAAACGTGTAATTAAGTTCTTAACTTATGATAAGTGCATATGTAAAATATATCAACCCAAAATCATCATTAAAAAAATGGGAAAAAAATCCTCAAGTCACTAGACACGGTTTTAAAAATCAACGTTCCATCTTGGCCTGGATCATCTTGGCATGCGAGGGTGGCTCACAAGCCACCTCACTTATTCATTTAATAACCTCTTTGGAAGAGTTAAAAGCGTTGGATCTAAATGACACGTGACATTCAAATCGATTGTTCATCCTTTATGGGAGGACACAGTCAGATCTATAAATACAAGGGGATAGGGTCATATGTAATGCTTGCACTGTTCTGAATTTCCATTGAGCTCAGGTTTGAGGAACTAGTACTGGTTATGTAGAAATCCTGTCTCCATTCCTTGTGATTTTCAAGCTGTGCTAGGTGGCGGTGACCAAAGTGGTGCTTCGCGCAAGACACACACTTCGGTTGGATGGAAATGGAGGGAACCAATCCCCACACTACGGGTATGTCAAATTTACTTTCGCATACTAACTAACATTACCTTATCAAATTGTCGAAAAATATGGTTCTAATTTGATACAAAATATAGTTCTAATTCTGTACCATCTTGAACACTTGCATACCTCTCATCTTAAAAATATTAATTTTTAGTCGGTATACAGTATACAATTTGACATAAACAGTATTAAAAGTAAACGTTATGTACCATCAGTATACTGGTAATACCGTATCGAATAAGAATAGGATACCAAAACTTGAATCATTACCATATTGGATAGAAAATGGTGAACCAATATAAGTATGAACGGTACGATACCGATATCAGTATCAAATTGACACCCTTAATGTCAACCATCTATGGTTAAAAGATTGGAAAATATTTTTAATTTTAATATTAAAAACGATCCAAACTAAAAATCAGCCCGATCCAAAAATAAAGGATTGGTCCCATTCGGATTGATGCAGGCTGAATCTGGATCGAATTGGATCTTATCGGCCAGGGTCGATTCATATATAAAATATTTAATGTAAATTTTACATAAAATAAACAGAGTTTTAGTGATACCGATTACAAAAAACTATGTTAGTTAATGTGAATGATTTCCGGAGTTGGATTTGCTTCAATCAGTTTTCTCACGTTTTGATCATGTTTTTTTGATCATGTGAACTTCACGTTGTTCTTTCATACCCAAAAAAACAAAAAAAATACTCACGTCCTCCTCTCTGCCTGTGCTAATCATTTATTGACCAAACCGTGTTCCACATTGTCTTTGACGTGACCGCTTCTGGAGCACCGAGCATGCTTAGCTGTTTTGGTGAATTCACACCTGCATCATCGGTTGCAAACATGTGTTTGTGGAATCAAATGGTCTCTTACGGAAGGCGGTTCTTGCCATTGATTCAAGGGTTTGGGATCAGTCTGGCCGTCTGCCAATACATTGGGGGGTAGGCCGGCTGAAATCTGACCTTTGGCAGACGACAGGACCGCAGGAGACGATTTGAACGATGTGTTTGTCAATAAAATGTCAATTACACCTTGTGTACCGTATACAATGTAATAAAATTGCCAATAATTAATTATCCAAAAAAAAAAAAAGAGAAGAAAGTTGCCCAATAATTAATTGTAAAAAAAGAGTTGCTTAAATAATTGATTATTAAACATTTAAGAAATAAAATAAATTCTGACGTAGTTATAATATTATTTCTACAATTACCTCTAATAATGATAATACGAGATTGGTTTTTTTATACATGTTTATAATTTTTTAAGGTAAATGTATATGTAACTTTGTTTGATTTTATGTAAAATGATAGAAAATGAAATCCTTTTTTTTTTAAAACAGGATTTTTTTTATTGTTTTTTTAATGTAAAATGAATAAAACGACATTGAAATAACTTTACATGGATGAAAATTTTCATGCAAACATCATTTGCATGAATGTAACAAAATAGAAAAGAAAGAAAGAGAAGTTGGAGAGAATGGAGAGAGAATCAATATGTCTATGTATGTTTCTTCTCTCCTTACGTCAATGTATTTATAAAGAAAAAATAGTAATCAATTATTACGAGAAAGTCTCTCAAATTAGAAGAGACGAAATAAAAAAAATAAACTAATTTAGGAAAGAAAAGATAGCTTAGTCAAGAAGACTAAAACTTATTCTAATTACCAACTAGACAACTAAATTATTTAGGAAACTATCTTAATAAAAATTACAACGAAACAACCGGACACGTAGGTAAACATAAGGTTAAATTTAGGAGCAATAATGAAGAGAAATCCATGCCTTAGAGGAAGGTCCTTTATTAGGTATAGATGTTGACATCCACAAAACTTAATTGAGGATGATGTGAATAACAAAACCGCAACTACTTTATTTTATAATATTGTTATTCAATTGAATGGTTGAATGGTATTTATACAAGGAAAAAGTTTTTTTTGTTCGACTCCATCGTCTGCACCATTTCACATGGGCTATGAAATGCCCCCCCTTTCCTGTCCTCTCTTGGATTTTTGTGTCTGTCCTTTCATTGGATTTCACAAGGGATGATAGATCGTTCACTAGAGGAGGAACGAAGAGGGAGAGAGAGTACGATGCTAGAAAAACTCCACAAAAAATTCTTTGTAATATTATTTTGTAGTCAACAACTATGTTTCTTATAATATACTCAATAACGAAAAAATGTCTCTAGAATAAAATTGTCATGGTTAAGTCCATGGTGAGGGGATGAAACAAATTATTTTCTAATGGTTTCATAGTGATATTATTAAGATTATGACCAACTAAATTTTTAACTTTCTTAATTGACTTGGTATTTTTACCCAAAAAAAAATGACTTGGTATGTATGTTTTTTATTTTTCCATGATAAGCACCCATAGAATGTTAATACCAAATTAAGAAATGGGTTTTCTGTCTATTTTTATTTTTTTAATAACTAGAACAATACGACTTGAGATTTATATTAAAAACAAAAAAAAAAAAAAAAAAGGAAGAAAAAAAAGAAACAAGATAACTTCAGAAGAAATAACAAGGATTAGGTCTCACATTTTCCTTTTTAAAATATTCTCATCTTTTTGGAGTATCTTATATTTTGTAGGTATTTTAATATTTAGAATGATTTCATAAAATGCTACATGCACAAAACATAAATTATTCAATTTTTGCTCTATTATACTTTGGTCATGACTTGGCAATTATACCACATAATATATATATATATATATATATATATATATATATATATATATATATATATATATATATATATATATATATATATATATATATATATATATATAATTTATATTTATTATAATTGATTTTATTAGATTTTTCTTTCCTCTCTTTATAATAATTTTTTATTTAAAATAGAGGAAAAAAAATATGCAACACAGGAAAAAGGGATGCAATTCTAGCCACCAATGGTATAAAATATGGATATGTGATTTTGGTCGATTCTTATTGAAAGACATTTTTTTTTTTGGGTGCAAAACAAGGGACATGTTAATTAAGCAAAATCTAAATCAATGAGTGGGAAAGAGGGTACAATGTATGAATCATATGTCATATATGGACCCTATAGCTCATTGTTTTCCCATTTTATCTTGTTTGTACAAAATTGTTTAAAGTTTTGTATTTATCTATTATTTCAAAGGTTGACTCAAGACACACAGGCAAGATAGAAACATGATAGTAACGATATTTTGATATATAGGGACCCTAATAATTGTACGTGATTGATTACATATATTGGAAGAGCACTATACCTGATACATAATCTGTCAACTAGAAAAAGTTCCACCTAAGATTTAAGCCACATTTAATTTTCCATATGATATAAATGGAAAATTTTCTGCATGTTTGCACCCATTTTTTTTTTCCCCTTTCTGTAGTTACCAAAAAAAAAAAAAAAAAAAAAAAAAAAGAATTTCCACGGATAACTTTTGAATGTAAAAAATCCCAGCCTTATGTATCTCCTGTATGAAATCTCGGCCGTAGGTAAATTAAGGGATCTACTTTAATGCTAATATGCCATTCTATTTTTGGAATAGGCCAGATAACTAACAGAGAAAACCGTCAGTCCTCCCCATCCAATGAAAGAGAGAACAAGGAACAACACGATGCAGCGACTGCACGACATCGGACTAACGGCTTTTTGTCACTGTCGGGACCCACCACGTTAGATGAGATTGTAATGCATAAGACACCATTAGATTGAGATCTCTGATATTAAACCATTAGATTGGAGTATGTTATCACAAAAATAACTCACCCACAACCTATTGGATCATTTCCCTGAAACTGACATACATCTGCCACAACAACGTGGCTCTGTAAGTTTTTATTGCCACGTTTCAAAACAGAAGAGAGGACGCTGTGCGTGGTAAACTGCAGGGAGTCCTGTCCAGTAGGTATGACAAAACTCATTATTACAATAATTACCCCCAAAATAGTACGAGTTAGGGCCCACCAAAAAAAGAGCACTCAGCCCGTTTGAACCGTTTAGATGTGGGTCGTACAAAATTAGCAAACAGGGACCCATCCAGTCAGCAAAGTGGTAGGGACCACATCATGTAACCAGTTGTGAAGCAGGGGTGTCTCAGAAAAAACCCTCACCAGATAATCATTGCAAGTTTTTCTTTATTAGGCCTTCCATTTAATGCATTTCTATAATTACCAATAAACTTTTTTTTTTAAATATTTAAATATTTTATTAGTTTTTAACCAAATCGAATCTTCCAAGCGAAGCGCGCTGAGAACTCAAGAGAGATTTCTCCTCTCTCTCTCTCTCTCTTCGCTTCTGTAGCAGAGATGTTTTTTTATTATTTTATAGCTCGAAGACCATCTGAAAGCCATGCGTGACGGCATTTTTGTTTGGTGCCGAAGCTCTGTTTCCTGCAACGTAGAGAAGGTACCTGGGACCTCCCTATGCTGCAATCCCTATCGAGTTTTTCTTGCAGTTCTCATTACAGTAAATACGACGACGACATCTTTTGGTTATTGATCCTCGGATTTGCATTAAAGACGAAAGTTCCTGACTGAAATTCTGAAAATTGGAATCGCTGTGAAGAAGCACTGGGATTTTTTTGGAATTGATGCTTTATTCAAGTGCTTAACAGATTGACGCCCTCTGCATTCATTAATTGGTATTTGAGATTCTAATGGTTTTATTCTTCGTTGACTGAGATTACTTGTTTTTAAGCTTACCCCACTGGGGAATTTGTAATGACAGCTTAGTTGAAATTTATCCAAAACGTTATGTTCAGCTGTGAGATCCTCAGCTGGTTTGTGGCTTCTGTTGAGACCCGAGGGAGGTTGGTGGCATGGATGGATAACTCTTGAGCTTTCAAGTTTCAACTGCATGGGTTTTCTGCTCTTCTGAGGTCTTTAAAGTTTTCTTGTGGATTATTGGTTTAGTGGTTTGTATTGGATTGGAGCTCAGATAAGATTGCTTGGGGACAAGGAAGGATTATTGAAAGAGCAGGTAGTGAATCGGATGCCAGATTTATGGCTTCTATGACTTCAACATCAATTGACGATGAAGGTACTAATAGAGGTAACATGTGGGATTTGGAGCAAAAGCTTGATCAGCCCATGGACGAGGAGGCTGGAAGAATCAAAGATATGTACAGAGAAAAGGTGATATAATTGTCCTGTTTTAGCATTTTCGCTTTTGGTTCTACCTTTTTTTCATTCAATAGACGCAGGGTCATGAGAAATCCCTTTCAAAACTCTGCTTAGTTAGGTATATTAATAATACTAGATATGAAAATTCTTCTCACAGTGTTTATCTGCCTTGAACTGTTTTGGTGACTAGTTCTGCACTTTTACTATTTTGGGTGGTTCATGCAGATGTGAGGATATGTGGGAGCTCATGGGTTGGTTTCAGAGATGTGGTTATCATTTTTTGGCAATAATAATTGCCACTTAAAACTAGTATTGGTTGCTGTTGCTGATTTAGTTCCTTTTTCGTTTGCGTCTTTCTCCAGAAATTTTCGGCAATGTTGATTTTGAAACTTGCATTCCAGAGTCTTGGTGTTGTATATGGAGACCTGGGCACTTCTCCCTTGTATGTTTTTTACAATACATTTCCTCGTGGAATTCAAGATCCAGAGGACATCATTGGGGCTCTCTCGTTGATTATATACTCTCTTACTCTTGTTCCACTCCTCAAGTATGTCTTTGTGGTGTTGAGGGCAAATGATAATGGTCAAGGTAAACTGGTCTTAGAACATGAACTTGCTATATTATTGTTTGATTTTTTTTTTTATTTGACAAAGTTTGAAGCAGATATTGAGCTTACTGTGCCTCTAGGCAGTCATATGCATTAAGATGTATATTATTAATGCAGATGAAGCTGTAAAAATTGATTTTATGAATCTTTTGTGTCCATGAAGTATGTGAGACACCACTGATTAAATGGACAAATTTATCATCAATGAACAATGCATTTCTATTTGTGGCAGATGAGAGGGATGGAACAGAGAAGTGTTCCCACCCTATCAATCGTCATGCACCTTGCTTACTCTTCGTAATTATGATATTGTATCTTAGTTTTCACCTTCTCATTAAGAGTTAAGTTTTTCCTTCTGAGCTGATGATACTGCTGTTGGTTGTGGACCGTGGAAGAAATGGCTCAGAGAATATAATATGATTTATTTTGGTTTAATATATTGGTCAAATTCTAAAAATTAAATTAGAGAATAAGAATTGCCGGAGTATATGTTCAGATTAAATAACAGCACAAATATGGCATCCCAATATAAGATTCTTGGTAACCATAAATTGCATGTAATTAACCAAGAGGTTTTTTTTTGGTGGCAGCTAGAGAGAGAGAGAGAGAGAGAGAGAGAGAGAGAGAGAGAGAGAGAGAAGGTAGGGCTTGACCCCAGGTGGCCCGGTCTCGGATACAAAAACCCAAACTTTACACCTTTTTTATTACGTCGATATTACCAAAATCAGTATAAAATTTATCAATGCATATTGTCTCGTGTTAATTTAGTTGTGGCCGCCAATGATTTCTCAGCATTATAGGATGCTACCATCTGCTATTGATATTGATGAGGTATTGTTATGTTCCCAAAAAGCTCATCTTCTGTGTTTTGCAGGTGGAACATTTGCTCTTTATTCATTACTTTGCCGACATGCAAAGGTGAAGACTATACCAAACCAACACAGGAAAGATGAGGAGCTAACAACATACAGCCGACATGTATTCCATGAGAAATCATTTGCTGCAAAAACTAAGAGATGGTTAGAGAGACACGAATACAAGAAGAATTTACTTCTTATTCTTGTCCTTGTCGGTACTTGCATGGGGATTGGGGATGGGATTCTAACTCCTGCCATTTCAGGTCTTGCACTTTCGATGTTTTGAGCTGTTTAGGCTTCATCTTACTTTTTTACTTCATAAATTTTCCATTCTTATTCAGTTTCGGCATAATAGGATGGAGTTGCTATAGATGGTTACTGTTCATGCAGGTTTAAGGATTTAAATGTGAAACTCTTTGCCGATATAAAAATGTACATTATCAAATTTGTATTTGAAGGATGTCTCCATCTTGTTTGCAGTATCTGCATTCTTTAACTCTATATAGTGAATTAATATGAAGTTAGCTAACATAGGATCAAATAGGTCCATTGTATCTCTAACACATAGGTTTTCTGGACCTGGTCGAGCCTTTTTTATATAGTGTAATTGTAACCCAATTTATAATTGGGTTACATCAAGCTTTAAGTCTTTATCTGTTCCTCATTATGGATGATTTAACCAGAGACATTCTAGGTGAAGTGCCTTGGTGCATGCTTTTGGCTGATGATATTGTTTTGGTGGATGAGATAAAGGCAAAGATTAACGCTAAGTTAGAGCTATGGAGATCAACATTGGAATCAAAAAGTTTTAAGATAAGTAGAACAAATACAGAGTATATGATGTGTAACTTAAGTCACACAAGGACTAATAATGAAGTGGTGAAAATTGATAAGAGGGAGATACAACTTAGTGATTATTTTAGGTATCTAGGTTCAATCATAAATAAAGAAGGTGATATAGAGGATGATCTTTCATAGAGGATTAAAATAAGATGGATGAAGTAGAGAGGTGCGTCTGGAGTGCTATGTGATCGCCATATTCCTTTAAAACTTAAAGGAAAATTTTATAGGACAGTCTTTCGATCGGCTATGGTGTATGGTGTGGAATGTTGGGTAGTTAAGAAGCATCATATCATATAGGTAAACTTAGTGTAGATGAAATGAGGATGTTGATATGGATATGTGGCAAAACTAAGAAGGATAAGATAATGAATGATCGTATTAGACTTGATTTGGGAGTAGCGCCGATACGTGATAAGTTACGAGAAAGTTGTTTGAGATGGTATAGCCATGTTTAACGGAAGCCGTTAGATGCTTCAGTATAGAGGAGTGATTGATACATCTTGAAGGATCTAAAAGAGGTAGGGGTAGACGGTAGACCCAAGATGACTCTAGGGGAGGTGATGAGGAAAGACACATATAGTTTAAGCCTTGTTTCAAGTATGACATCGAACATAGCTGATTGGAGGATAAGAATCCATGTACCTTAATTGGGATAAGGCTTTGTTGTTGTTGTCGACCTATCTCACCATCCCACTTGAAATCAAAGATGTAATCTGTCTTGGCTAAGGGCATATTTTCCATTGATTTCTTCGGGTGCAATTTTGCACAACTTTCTACATGGTTCAGTTGGTAGTCCTTTCAATCCTATAAAGCATGGAAATGGATCAGGTCTAGGTTTGATGTTGTAGTAACCCAAACCATACTGGCTCACTACAGCCCTCTGATGACTGCTCTATGTAACTGGAAGTCTGAAAATCAAATTTTTGTTGAAGCTGTTGATTCACGTAACTCCGTTTCATGTTTATCCAGTTCCTGCTAAAATTGGATTTAATTTTAGTTAGTGATAAATACAGAAAGAAAAATCTTTCTAATCCATATTCCTATCACGATCAGGGGATATAGCCATATTCCTAGTCTATTTTGGTTTGGAAATTTAAATGTTTGGTTTGGGTTACTACAACATCAAACCTAGACCTGATCCATTTCCATGCTTTATAGGATTGAAAGGATTTAATCTTTATGGTTTGTAGTAACCCAAACCATACTGGCTCACTACAGCCCTCTGATGACTGCTCTATGTAACTGGAAGTCTGAAAATCAAATTTTTGTTGAAGCTGTTGATTCACGTAACTCCGTTTCATGTTTATCCAGTTCCTGCTAAAATTGGATTTAATTTTAGTTAGTGATAAATACAGAAAGAAAAATCTTTCTAATCCATATTCCTATCACGATCAGGGGATATAGCCATATTCCTAGTCTATTTTGGTTTGGAAATCTAAATGTTTGGTTTGGGTTACTACAACATCAAACCTAGACCTGATCCATTTCCATGTTTAGGTTTGATGTTTGGTTTGGGTTACTACAACATCAAACCTAGACCTGATCCAGTTCCTGCTAAAATTGGATTTAATTTTAGTTAGTGATAAATACAGAAAGAAAAATCTTTCTAATCCATATTCCTATCACGATCAGGGGATATAGCCATATTCCTAGTCTATTTTGGTTTGGAAATCTAAATGTTTGGGAGATTTTTGCTTATTTATGTTTTGCACTTTCTTATATCCTGGTCAAATAATGAAGTATAATCTTGTATTCGGTGATGAATAAATCTTCACTTAGCCAATAAAATGTATTTATCTATCAAATAAAAAAGAATTTATTAATTTTCCCTATAAATTGAAGTAAAATTTTATAAGTGCACCGATCAAATATCATAAACTACAGTACCTTCTCTAGTGTGTCTAAATTAGGTGCTTTGATGCAAACCTTGTTCATTCATCTCTTTCATTTTCATATTCCCTACTCAGTTCATCTGTTCTACTTCGAAGTCTTAACGGTACCATGAAGTATGGAAGTTAACACTTTATCTCCTTAATTCTGTTCAATGATGCTGAACCAGAATCTTTGATATATTGATTTATTTTTTTGTGTTGCAGTTCTTTCTGCTGCTGGGGGAATAAAGGTAGAAAACCCTAAAATGAGTAGTGGTACTTTCTGCTTCTGAGACTACAACTGCAATTTTTTTTTTTTTTTTATGATTATGTTTCTTATTCCCTTTTTATGAGTATCAACTATGTTCTTTGCCTAATTTTTTTTTTTATCTGCTGTACAGATGTAGTTATCATTGTTGCTGTGATAATATTAGTAGGTTTGTTTAGCATGCAACATTATGGCACAGATAGAGTTGGAAGTCTGTTTGCTCCAATTGTCCTTCTTTGGTTTCTCCTTATTGGAAGTATTGGTGCATTCAACATATGGAAGTACGATAGCACTGTTCTGAAAGCTTTCTCCCCAATTTACATATTTCGGTATTTCAGGCGAGGGGGGAGAGATGGTTGGACCTCCCTTGGAGGGATCATGCTTAGTATAACAGGTCGTCTTTCTATTATTCCATGCATTTTCTTCTCAAACTAGTCTATGCGAAGAATCTGATGGAAACAACTAGTATCTTAAGATTATAATGGGGACTTCTCACTGTCGCAGGGACAGAGGCACTCTTTGCGGACGTAGGAAATTTCCCGGTGGTGGCTGTTCAGATTGCATTCACAGCAGTTGTGTTCCCTAGTCTTCTTTTATCATACTTGGGACAAGCTGCTTACCTTCTGAAACACCAGGATCATGTGGTAGATGCATTCTATCGGTCAATTCCAGGTATGTTCTGCTCTCACATTCACATTACATTTACTCCCATGCAGTAAATAAATTATACACTCATAGAAGTTGCTCATTGCTTATTTTGCAGGGGGTTTGTACTGGCCTATGTTTATTACTGCAACATTAGCTGCTATCGTTGCTAGTCAGGCAACCATATCGGCAACGTTTGCAATTATTAAACAGGCCCATGCACTTGGCTGTTTTCCAAGGGTTAAGATTGTCCATACTTCAAAGAATTTCCTTGGACATGTATATATTCCAGATATCAATTGGATCCTCATGATTCTCTGCATTTCTGTCACTGCTGGATTCAAAAATCAGAGCCAGATTGGAAATGCTTATGGTAAGTTTTTCTATTGGAGTATTCCCCACAATTTATTTGTTTTATTCCAACATATTTCTTGTAGATACACATATTCACCATTAACTTGTTACCCCAGAACTTACTTCCCCAAGAAAGCCAATGCACTGAGACACTTCCATTAGTCAACACAACTAAAAGTTTTGTTTCAGCAACCTGTGACATCAGTGACTCAAATTTCATTGGATTAAGCAACAGTTCCTATCCATGAGTCTCAATCTTACTCTTGAGTTGTCATAAGACCGGCAAGGTGTGACAAGAGGAGTGGGAAAGTCCTTAACAGTTGTCCATGTAACTTCTGGAAAGTCTTCAGTGAGTTCCAAGTGAATTTGTAAGCAAATACCAGATCAGATTGATCTCTTGAGTGCTAAAATTCTAGGCTGGTTGTTGCAAAATTTATATTGGAGAACGTGATATATTTAATAGTAATATATCTCAGAAATTCATTTTAGAATCATATCATTTAACCGACATAATCTATCCATATAGAAGGGCTTAAGAGTCATTATACGAACATTACAACGGCCATCAAGTAGCATCAGTAGGTCAATCCTGTCATCCTGTGTCTGATGCCGCTCGAGCCACAGCTCCATGATGAACCGATCCAACCTTCAAACATAAGTATGAGTTAAATTTGATCGTCACTAGATTCCTGTCTGCTTATGTCATTTCATAGCCAGATGCTCATGTAAAGGGGTAGTCTTTGTTTAACACTTAGTCTCTTGCTGTCCCCACTTAACCATTTCAGATGACCCTTGGTGGGTCCTCTATTGATGGCTTTCTTCCAAAAAAAATCCTTTTGTTTAATTTCTTCTCCTTACTCAGTTTCTCCCCTAACTTGAATTTGGAGTTCCTTCATTTTGATCCCATGTTGTTTGCCATCGTGGTTGGTAGGGAAGCATCATAAACGCTTGTTTTGAACTTCTAGACCCAAACAAGTGAAAGGAATGATAATTTTTTCTCATCAAGTTGGAGAATTGCTTCTTCAATCAATGACAAGCAGACTGCTAGGAACACTAATATGGAAGATGCTGGAGCTGTGGTTTGTAACTTTGTAATTTAAAAAAGTCTGGGGGTGGTGGCTGATAAAAAATCTGATAACACAAGTTTCTGGCAATGAATTGACTCTTATAAATGAGTCCCACTGGCAGAGCAGACAAATTTCAGGAACATAAAGGGTTCTGTACCATGTTATTATTTATAGAATGTATTACAACCTGTTGTATTACTTCTATTCATAAAGATAGAGTCAGGATTCATGGACTACAACTAAGATTGTTGGATAATGATGGTGATTATGGCAATGTTAAATTACAAGTATATGACTTGTTTGGTGTTTGCACCCTGACCTTCTAACCCATGTTATATTGGTGTTAACAATTAAGAATGCTTAGAAGATCCACAAACATTATATTCCTTAACTCTTATTTTTCCTTTTTTTTTTTTATTCATCTTGAATTATAATCCTACTACAAGTTTCTACCTGTGCAATTACAATTGCACTGATAAGATCTTTCTTGTGTAAAAAATAGGGACAGCGGTTGTAGTGGTCATGCTGGTGACAACATCTCTCATGATTCTAATCATGTTGCTTGTTTGGCACTGTCATTGGAGTATTGTCTTATTCTTCACTGCTTTATCATCAGTTGTGGAACTTTCATACTTTTCAGCTGTACTTTTCAAGGTTGATCAAGGTGGTTGGGTTCCACTTGTAATTGCAGCAGCCTTTCTTGTAATCATGTATGTCTGGCATTATGGAACAGTAAAGCGCTATGAGTTTGAGATGCACAGTAAGGTTTCCATGGCATGGATCCTTGGGCTAGGTCCTAGCTTGGGATTGGTTCGAGTCCCAGGTATAGGTTTTGTGTATTCAGAATTAGCAAGTGGGGTGCCCCCCATTTTTTCTCACTTTATCACCAACCTTCCTGCCATCCATTCAGTAGTTGTGTTTGTGTGTGTGAAGTACCTCCCTGTATTCACAGTGCCTCAAGAAGAGAGGTTCCTTATAAAACGGATTGGGCCCAAGAACTACCATATCTTTCGGTGTGTTGTAAGATATGGTTACAAGGATCTTCACAAGAAAGATGATAATTTTGAGAAGATGCTCTTTGACAGCCTAGTCTTGTTTGTCCGTCTGGAGTCGATGATGGAGGGGTTTTCAGATTCAGATGAATACAGTTTGGACGGTCTGCATACCATGCAGTCAGGGGACTTCTTACTAACTGTGAACAGCAACACAGTCACCTCCAACATGGAGCGTACAATATCAGATGATGACGCAATTGTTCCCGTTAAATCTCCATTGCCAGCCAAAAACATGTTGAGGTCATCAGGGCAGACGCAGACCAGCCAGAATGAAATTGATGAATTGGAGTTCTTGAGCAATTGCAGAGATGCCGGGGTGGTGCACATACTAGGGAACACAGTGATAAGGGCTAGAAGGGATTCATGGTTACTTAAGAAGATTGCAATAGATTACATTTATGCGTTTCTTAGGAAAATATGCAGGGAAAACAGTGTGATCTTTAAGATTCCTCATGAATGTCTCTTGAATGTGGGGCAAAGATTTTACGTGTAATTCTTTGAGACACTGGTTCAGTAGGAGAAATCAGTATTATATGTCTTGACTTGGGTCTGGGGTTGTCAATGGTATGGGGTCTATGGCCTAAACTATATGCATAGCCTCTAGTTGTTGCTAGGTGGGGAAGGCATAGCCTATTCTCAACCCATGGGGTTCCAGCATGCCTATGGTCTTAATTCCAACTTCTAGTCATCATAAAATCCTCCTTGGCTGATACTTGAGATATGAGTAGGGGTTAATTAACTAGTACAACGAGTGAGTAATCAACCTCAAGGGTAGCTCAATTGGTAAGGAAGTAGGGACCATGTTTCAGGAGTCCAGTTCACGTGCAGTACGTGTACTTTCTATGGGATTTCATCATTGTCGATTGTCGATGTAGTGTGGGATCTAATATATTAGATATGGATGGTGATGGGATCTCGTGGAAATTACACGTATATGCAAGTGAAGTATTTCTACCGAAAGTTAAGGTTTGAATTTGACTGTTGTCCATCCCTTGGGGATCATCATTTTTTTTGGTACAAGGAAAGTAAAATATGTAATAAAATTAAGAGAAAGGGTCCAAAGATACATGCTGAGTGCCTGATAGAAATGAGAATCCGACAGAAATTGTTTATGAATAGTAGAGGAGAAAAGATGTTGTTATATGACGATGAGAGGTGCATCTTTGAAGATAAGTATGTTGGTTTAGCATTGGAGTTGGGAGTTTGAGTGGGTTTTATTTGAAGTTATCAATGGGAAGGTGAGTGATCGGGTGGAAGATTAAATTATTATGACATGCACATCCATCGGGTCCCATCTTGGGATACAAAAAAATAAAGTTGAATTTGAAATGTGTTGTCGGACTGCAAGTTGGACTTGTGCTCTGCTGGTGCATGAGGGTACCATGCACGTTTGTCATTAGGGGCGAGTCCCAATATTGCAAAATAGTAGAACCAGATTTAATTAATTTGTTTGTATGCTTCATTCTCTCGTTGAATTGTGATTTGGTCACCTCCCATCACATCGATTGTGGTTTTTTGATGAGTATTTGGATGCTCCTACTGTGATAGTGACGAGCATTGGGGACGCCGAGAGGTACTCCAGGTACTCCTGGAAGAGTATACCATCCATGGTCATGCGTGTTGTTAGTGCTTGACTTGCGCGTATGAAGGATGATCATGTTGATGTGGTTGGTATGAACCGTGCTGGCTGGGCTGATCGAGTTTATTTTTTGTTTTCCTTAACAGTTTAGGGTTATAGGTATATATGAATGATTGGGATTGGGATTGGGATATAAAGGAAGGACTATATATTTGAACTACACATTGATGTAAAGTAATAACATTAATGATTTATATGAAGATAGATGGCTATCACACTTTATAATCTTGTATTAAATTCTTCCACTCTATGTATGTATGTATGTATGTATATATTATCTTATTTGCTTTGATTATGGTAATATTTATATGTATGGTTGTGATGATTGATTGATCTTTAGGCTCTTAGCTAGTGTTCACAATTCATTTGCGTCGTGATCTCTCTCGGGTGTGTTTTGATCGTTAGTGGACGAACCCCTCCCTCCCTTCACACCTTTGGTCCAACCGGAATAGACTGACATGCATGTTGATTATGGAATTCGATAATCAGCAAGTAGTGGATTATTTATTTATTTATTTATTTAATAAGAAGACGTTGTGGATTATCTACTTGGAAAACTGGGTCTTCAATGTGGAGGCCGACTTTCAGTGCAATGCTTCCACCATGTTTCGAATGTAGGGGTCTCTGTTGCCCTGGTGGAGGCAAATTTCGTTTGTATTTGAACTTTGTAATCCTATTGTTGACCTAGCGGGAACAGGGAGGTTGCGATTCTCGTCTTCTCTCTCTCTCTCTCTCTCTCTCTTTCTTTCCTGCTTCTCACTCCTCAACCGCCGCCTCTCTGTTACTGTCTTTTTCCGCCTCTATTACTCTCTCTCTCTCTCTCTCTCTCTGTTCTGTTACTCTCTTTCCCCCATACTTAGTTAGCTCCAGCACAGAACTCCCGCTGCTCTATACATTTGTATGATTTTCTTTTCTTTTCTAAACATCCAAACACAGCCTAAAAGTATAATCCCTTCTTTTCCCCTCGAAGCTCTTCCCGGCAAACCAAAGCCATTAACAGATATTTGATTACTTCTCCAAGCAACGCACAGTAATGATGAGAAAGAAGAAGGCCTAATCGATGAAAACTTCCCTCTCTCCTCCGAGAACTTCACCGCAAAACCCTCCAACAAACCTTCTTCCAACTCCGAAAACCCTCAACTCCACCCCAGAACACTAGAAAAATCTACTGACCCCAAGTCCCATTCCTATAGTTTCTCTGATCTCGGCCTCTCCGAATGGACTATTCAGACCTGTAAAGAGCTTGGGATGAAAAAACCAACTCCACTTCAACAGCACTGCATTCCTAGAATTGTAGCTGGAAATGATGTTCTTGGGATTGCTCAAACCGGTAGTGGAAAAACTGCAGCTTTTGCTCTTCCGATTCTCCATCGGCTTGCGGAGGATCCATATGGTGTGTTTGCGTTGGTGATGACGCCGATGAGGGAACTTGCTTACCAGTTGGCAGAGCAGTTCAGGGCGCTTGGGTCTTCGTTGCAGCTTCGTTGTGCTGTCATTGTTGGAGGGATGAATATGATTAACCAGGGGCAAACGCTAATGCCTACACCCGGAAGGGTCAAGGTTCTCCTCGAGGATAATCCGGATATCCCTTCTGTGTTTTCAAAGACAAAGGTGAATAATAATGGAGATTTCATTCCTTCAACCTAGAATTTAAATGATTTGGTTCGTGGCCTTATCTTTGTTTTCCGGGTTCTCAATTTTAGAAGGTGAAATGGGTTTTGTGTGCCTATCAGAAATTAAGAGTTTCTGTAAAGTTGAATTAAACCGCACCTGCAAACAAAAAAAAAGCCTTGGCAGATTGCAAGGATTAATTTTTATAACGAGGAGAGAAATATTGCTTTCTGTTTTAATCAAAGAAACCATGAACATGATTGTTGACAAGTTGACATTAGAATGTTTTCTAACCTGGGTACTGGTAACATAGTGTTAATTACAATAGGAACTTCGTTTGAGGCGAATGTTACCACAGACCTGTTTCATTGCTAGTTCTATTTCGTATAATTGGTATTTCTCTTGTTAAGCTGGAAGAGCTCATACTTTTTAAGGGATCTTGACAGAAATTCCATTTAACAATCTTATATTTTCTTTTTAATTGTTTTTGTAAGGAAAATAAAGGTGGAAAAGAAGATACATACATTTACATCTGTCCTCAACATGTTTCATGTTTCAACTTGTTTGAAAAAAAAAATATCATGGCCACAATATATTGTGCTTTAACAAGTGGGCATTCTCTTAGTTTATCATATTGTACTTACGATTTAATGACATTGACTACAAGAGTAGTGCAAACCATTGTTCTTACATTGGGTTTTGTTTATGACTTCTACCGTCTCATAATTAGGCAGACTCCTGGAAATACAATGGAGAATGGGGATAGCTTATACGATTTCCTTTCAGGTAGAGCCACAAATCTAGGCACTTATGGTTTTGTCTATTGAACTGCAGTGCAAACCAATGGATATGATTTTTATAAGTTTGGAAAATGGGGGAGAGACATTGATTCTCTTGGGTAGAGATGGTTGGGGATCTTGTTGTTTATGTTTTTGTCTAGCTCTGACATTTTAAGAGTTATTTAGCAATGGAGGAACATCAATAATGAAGCACTGAGCCATCAATAATGGAAAAAAAGAAAAGAAAAGAAATCTCTGCTTTATTCAAGCCAAGTCTATCTAGAATTTAAGTAGTGCTGTTGCTTCTGAAGTTACATTTTGATTTGTAACTTTCCCTTGTTCACATACATATTGATGTTATTCCCTTCTCTCAATATTTTTATGAAGCTTTTGTTATTTATTCATTTATTTATTTATTTTCTCTCTCAGTTTCTTGTTTTGGACGAGGCAGATAGGTTATTGGATGTTGGGTTTGAAGAGGAACTGAGAGTTGTATTCCAGTGCTTGCCCAAAGATTGACAAACTCTTCTTTTCTCTGCGACGATGACAGACAACCTACAAACATTACTTGAGCATTCTGCAAAAAAGGCCTACTTTTATGAGGCATATGAAGGCTTTAAGACAGTTGAATCGCTCAAACAACAGTATGTTTTAGTTCCCAAGAATGTGAAGGATGTTTATCTCCTATACATTTTGTCAAAAATGGATGAGATGGGAATTCGCTCTGCCATTATTTTTGTTTCAACCTGCAGGTATAATGTCTTTTAAAGTCTAAATTATGTATTTGAATTTTTGCTTGAGAGATATCAGCCATTCGTATTGGAGTGTAGCTACATGTTTAAACATATATAGTATGTTATGATGCTTCACTTGCCTTTGCGATCTGATCGGTTGTTCTATGGATCTTTTCCGTAACTTTTGCTGGTACTTATGCTGTTGAATGGTCATAGCAACTAATAAAGACTTCTCTATTATTTTCGATTATGAACCCAGGCATCTTGTGCTCAATATTGGCAACATCTTATCTTTGTTTAAAAGTAACACATTATGTGATAGATGCTTTAAACATGAAATTTCGTCCATATGGAACCAGGGATTGTCACCTGTTGAGTCTATTATTGGAAGAACTTGATCAGACAGCTGCAGCATTGCATTCATTCAAGTCGTAGTCCCTGAGGTTATCTGCACTACATAAATTCAAATCTGGTCAGGCTCCTATTTTGTTGGCAACAGATGTAGGTAGTCGTGGCTTAGACATTCCAACAGTCGATCTTGTTATTAACTATGATATTCCAAGGTTATTTTCTGTTGACATCTTGTGAGTATATGTGATGTTTATTTATTTTCTTCTTTACATTAGGGAACTGAGTTTTCAGTTTACTACAGGTATCCCAGAGATTATGTCCATCGGGTGGGCCGTACTGCTAGAGCTGGCAGAGGAGGATTAACTGTGAGCTTTGTTACAGAGGTTAGTCTATTGATTAGATATCAAAGCTGTAAGTATACGAATATCTCATTCAGTTGAGGAATTTTTAACAGTGCAAACATAAAGCTAATGCAGGCAAGGGATTAATAGATCCTAAATTTAGGTTGTGGGTGGGTGTTGGACACTTGCATAATATCACAAACACAGTAGAAAGAAGAGAATGAAAACTGAGTAGCAAAGTCAAATTAGAATTGAACTTTAGCATAAAATTCAGCGACGAGGGGTTTATCACAGAAATCCTATATTTTTGGAGACTTACTGTACAATCAAGATAAATTTAAGTTGAATAGACAACAGCCTATTGTCACAGCCCGCCACTGTAGTCCACGAGAAAGCCAGTTCATTGCGGTATGTATTGCATGTGGAAATGTGGAACTGATTTATGAAATCTGCTTTTAACATTCTTAGCTGAGTACTTTATTAAGAAATGTGCATATGTGGACTCTTCTCATCGTTTGACTTACTTTGCGGCATCTTGAATCCTGAATTATGCAGAACGATATAGATCCTGTCCATGAGACAGAGGCTGTCATTGGAAAAGAACTGGAGGTCATTAAATATGAGGAAACTGAAGTTCTTGCTGATATCTCAAAGGCAAGATGTTCTCTGCATTGTTGTTAAATATTTACTTGATAATTTTTGTGTTTTCTCATGAATCTTGCTACCAGTGATGTCAAGGAATGGTAGTCTAAGCGAGCCTTGCCTAGGTGAGGTTGAGCTAATCGTGTGCCTAGGCTTTATTTTTGGCTAGGCAAACTGCCTGGTGAGCCATATTAAACAAAACTGCTAGAGACAGGACTAGGGTTCATTCCATATGACGATTGAGGGCCTCTTGTTTATTTTCTACCACTTATAATGCTCTATGTTGTCGTTGTTATGTACTCAAGCTACTCAATGTTGCCAACTTGACTGCTTCTGCCAGCTTCGCAGAATCCTTTTTGATGAATTTAATGTTGAAAAAGAGATAAGATATGGTTAAGACTTAAGAATCCAGATTTGTAACTCATATTTTGTGCATGTGTGATTTGTTTGTTTATATATATATATATATATATATATATATATATATATATATATATATATATATATATATATATATATATATATATATGTTTTAGTACAAAGGGTTTTTTTTTTTTTTTTTTTTTGGGGGGTCTTTAAAGTGTTATATTTTGATATAAACTAAGTACATAAGCAATCTAGAAGAAAGGCCAAAACTGTCCTGTTCCTGGGTGATGTAGTTTATGCCTAGGCAAACAGAAGTTCTATCATCCCTTTGCGCTAGTTTGTAAGGAGCCTAGCTCTATCCTTTGGGTACCCAGGTTTGTTTCCCCTTTTTCGGGTTGCTGTTAATATATTATTTATTCATTCAAAAAGAAAAAAAGTTCTACCATCTAAAGGTGCCCATGGGCTGGCCATAGGCTTAACATTTGTTAAACATTGGCATGCACTCTGGCCCAATGTGCAACATTAGCTGGATGAATCTCTAATGGAATGATCTAGTTATCTGTGCTCTTTTTTTTATTTATTTTTTATGGGTCCTACTCTAAGTTACACTACTGGAGTAGGGAAGCGAATAGATGCAAGAGAGGAGACTCGAATTCGAGACCTCCTCCCAGCCCCTGCTTTAACAAGCAAGGACCAACCATCCGACCGAGTGGATGATTGCAGTTATCTGTGCTCTTGATAGTTGACATTGGCAATTTTTCCTGGTCTCACAACCCTCCTCATATCCTTGGTTGTAGCCTTTTATGATGAGGCAGCTATGTCAATGTTGATTTTAATCTGTGGATTAATCACTCTCCTTGGTTCCTAACCTTGATAAGATGATGCATCTTTCTATTATAACATCCATCTTTTAATTCTTTCCTTAAATGCACTGCTATTTCGATATGAAAGCAACATGATTCACTGCAGGAAATTCTTTTGTTTCATAAGTATTTAATTCCATTAGCTGCTCATTTTAGCATTAGTGTACCCACTACAGGAACTGAAAACAGTTAAACTTCTGTTCATTCATGAAATCTGGACATGTTACACACATCTGTTGGGGTAGTTTAAGGACCTTAACTTGTTGGGTCCTGCTTGGGAGTTTTAGGTCAAAAAGCTCTTTTACAAATAGGGTGGGTGGGGATGGAGCTCTAATAGGGGTCCTTTTGTAAACAACTTCAAAGCTGTTTGTTAAATAAGGGTTTTCTTATTGACACCTCTCAAGTGTATCAAATGATTTGATACCTTACTTCTCTGCTCTCTTAGTATAATACACTTTTTTTTTAGAGCAATTTTTTTCATTTCAGATGTCCATTCAAAAACTGTGTGAGATAATGACCACTTTTGATGGTCAGTCACTTCAAAACAAAAAAAAATGTGAAAAGTTCATTTCACCCATGCCATGAAAAAACTTCTAGAAATAAGACAATGGGTAATTAAAATGAGTCATGTTCTAAAGGCCTATAGAAGCTGTCATTGAGACAGTCCCATTAAATAATAGCACGTCAGTCATCACGAAAAAATCTGATGCACGGTGGGGTAAAGAGGTTGATAATTGATATGATCATGTTGAAGGAGCACTGGCCACGGTAATTGGAGATTACAGATAAATAGCGACTTGTAGCATTCCAGATGTATTAAATAATATTGTTATTTACATATTCTTAAACATGTTTTACAGGTGTACAAAGCCAAGCGGATGGCAACAATGAAGATGATGGAGGATGGCTTTGAAGAAAAAACGAAAGAGAGGAAAGCCCAGAAGCTGAAAACATTAGCCGAGAGAGGTCTATTGAAGAAACATAACAAGAAAAGAAAAAGGCATAGGTCTGCCGAGGAGTAAGAAGTGGGGATTAGAATACCAAAAAAAGTAGATTACATGTCCAAAGAATTATTCTTACCACCAAGGTAAGTTGCTGTCTGGCGAATTCATTGAAGAAAGTCGTGCCGAAGTTGGCTGACTCTGTGGCAATCTTCTGGTACCTAGAGGAAAGAGACCCCGTGCGGGAATGTACCCCGGGGGTTAAGTTTCAGATGCTCCCACCTGAAAATCTTAAATCTGGAGCACTTGTGCTAACTTGGATCTAATTTATGTGACCTGAGCACCTTTATCTGTAACCGAGGATTTCAATTTTGTGATTATTTATTATATGTTGATCAGCTGTATAAAGTAAGTCATTTTGGTTAATATATTCGGATTGGCAATTTTGCTACAAGAAAAGGAATGCCCCCCCTCCCTTTATTTGGAAGATGGGTGGTTGGTTTGAAGTTTGAACCATGATGTGTACCAGTTTGCAGGAAGTGGAACTATATTGACAAATGTGTACATGAAAAAATGGTAGATTTCTTTACGGGAGTAAATTGATAAATGATTTATTTAAACTGAATGTTGCCATTATTATTCGGATTTATGGGTCTGGGTTTCCTGGTCTGCGCAGAACAGGAAACTTACTTAGCACTATTTTACCCTATTTTACTGCCATATTGCCAGGTTAAATAAGGTTGAAACTTCAAGGCTACAACCCCAAGAAGGTTCATTGCTCAGAAGAATTGGACATTATCTATTAAACTCTATCCAGAGTTTTCAATCCTAACGAGAGAGAAACCTCCGATTGCATCCTTTATCATTCGAGTCCTCTGCTCTATTGGAGATCGCAAGGGTCTTGTTCACCCGCCATTAGAGGAGCTGAATCCTATTGTGTTCCCCATTTGTCCTTTTATCTATCTTGGTAGGGAGAAGAGGTAATTCTATATATCACATTAGGGTTATTTACCCCTCTTAAGGTAATGGAGAAGAAGAGTGCCATCTAATGGATTTTCCTAAGTTGCATGTGAAGGTCGGCTAAGGGTGTAATTCAGTTCATAAACGGTTTATCGACTTAGTTTGATTCAGTTCGATTCGAAATTATTATTAATGGAAACTATAGTCGAACTAATTAATAATTGTTTTCCAAATTGAAACTGAACCAATTAACAAACCATTTATCAGTTTTTTATCAGTTAATTAATTGGTTCATAAACGGTTTCTCACACAGTTTATGAAAAAGGAATAAATATTTTATGACAGTAATAGTTCAACAACAAAATTCTTACATTAAACAATAAACTTAAAAAAAATATATCATATCTATTACATTATGTCAAGGCATAGCACATTAAGATTGCATTACATATGAAATGGGCTGCCGAGGAGAAAAGGGAGATACAACGTGGTCGAAGCCACCACACCCGTGACACCATGAGCTTTAGAACACCAGTAGCTAAGTAGTGAGCTTCTAGATTCTGGGTTCTAGAAATTTTTTTTGAAAATTTACATAGTTGTAAGAACATAGACTCCTAATATCGTCCACAATGGCACTGGCAGCGCAGTCAAGGGAAGGAACTAGACATTTCAAGGTCCGGATAATCCAATTTTGGTTCCCAATTCAATTATTTATCCTCCCATATGTACTTGCAGTCCCTTAATTATATATACAGGTCGAACAAGATCAAGAAAGCTTTGTCCTCTCCATTCATCCGATGGGAACCCAAACAGGTTTGACTGAGACTCCTCTTCAACAATATTGGTGATGAAATTGTTATTGGGGCTCAAGGTTACATTGCGACAAGGAGGGTTACCTCCAAGACTGTCAAGATCTGTGGACTAAGGATGTGTGCAAGGTTCAAGCCATATGGGGCAAAATCTAGGCTTCCTTTGCCCCATTTTTTTTTTGTTTTAGATAAGTAGCTAGGGTGTCGACTCCAAGTATATAATCCACCTTCTCCTGATTTATCTTCAGTGGAAATTTTCCATGTATTTGGAGGATCTATAAAAATTCCGTTAATACAAATATTCAACGGCGGTGTAATTAAACGCCGTATATAGTATTATATACGGCGTTTTATATATAACGCCTATCACAACTCAATAGCAGCCCCACTTTACCGTGTATTTTGCAACGTATGTACAAACGCCTGTAAATTATTGGCGGCATTTTTAGCAATATTTGGTGTCGTTTTAAAACGCCGCCATAGACCCATATTTTTTGTTGTGACGTTCACAAAAAACACAGACAGGAGAAGAAGTATGTACATCGCAGCAGCCAGGGTTAGTGCATTAATGGTGAAGCAGAAATCCTGTAGTGGGCTGGATCATAGAAGACTGATGGAGGAACCCACAGTTAAGCCAGAGTACAACAGGGAGAGAAGCAGCCATCATTCATTTTTGCTTACTTCCGTGCCCAAACACAAATATAAGAATAAAATGAGGGTATTTTATAAATAAATTCATACAATCATAGATTCTATTATCATGGCATGGTATGGCATTTTTTTTTCTGGTAAAAATGCCATGGCTTTGTTTATGAACTCATTTTTCAACCTCTTACCCAAAATAATAAAAAAAAAACCAAAAACACAATTGTCAACCATTTCCATGCTCGCTTGCAGAAAAAAAAAAATTTTGACCA
This sequence comes from Protea cynaroides, assembly GCA_028583415.1. Lineage (NCBI taxonomy): Eukaryota > Viridiplantae > Streptophyta > Magnoliopsida > Proteales > Proteaceae > Protea > Protea cynaroides. The sequence continues at coordinate 87,144,418 of CM053265.1, read as the reverse complement.
ATGAAAAACTTTCATCGAAGTTGGGTTCAGCCTTTCGGGCTTAATTATAACCCTTAATTTTCCGTGTTTAATTATAACCCTTAATCACACTTATTATCCTTCGATCAGAAACGTGACATTCTAAAGGAAACTCAGAAATTGGCCAAATGTCATATTTTGGGGGGCCATTCTATCATATGGTATTATTTTCTCTATATTTCCAGTCGTGTAGAGTATGAAATTGTTGTTGCTTTCAACAAAAATTTCAAAATTCACCAAGAGGCATAGAGAACTCCATTAGACTGAGACTTGCACCAAGTTGGGAGGGGCTAGGGCCTACTTGTAGGCAGAATTTAGAACCCACATAACTGCCAAGTGTCATTATAGAGGATCGGAATGATACGTGGAGGCTTTTAACACTTTTTTTCCTCTGCTTTCTAAATTCTTAAAAGGAAAAAATCAATTGCACGCAATTGTATAGGGGCCCATCTATTGAGATTCTGCTTTCACTCATCAAAAGACAGGAAAAAATGATGGCAGTCAAGAGATATCGAAAGGTTTCACCTTCTGAAAACTACCAGAGACCTTGACATAAGATTGAGCATTACTATTGTAAATACTAAATCTTGCTACTACAACAAATAATAAATATACCACAACTAAGACATAAATAGACACTCCTAACACCAGTCACAAGATTACCACCCAAAAAATAAAATAAAATAAAATAAAACCCTACCACAAGCCTTCTACATTTTAAATACATCACTCAGTATTAGTTAATAAAAGATGCACTAAACAAAAAAAAAACAAACCACCAACCCACCAGGATGGACAGAACTTTGAAACAGCCCTTACCCCAGGCACCTTCAGACATTGGTTTGCTGCTGTTGAGATTGCTGAGTTTGTTGCTGCTGAGGGGGGTGAGGCCATGGGATGTTAGGCACATATGGCACAGGAGGGCGAGGCTGGGAAGCATAAAGCGCTGCTGCTGGAGACCCCACTTGGTGAGGTGGAGGCACATAGTAATATGGGATAGAGTCTGCTGGGGCACCAATTGCAGGTACCCGAGGAATCCCGAGTCCTTCCTCCTTCAGATCATCCCTTGGAACAATGTCAACAAGGAAGTCGAATATGTCAGTCCTCGTTATGGCAGCAGCAATGTCATTCTTCTGCAGTGTTCGTCGCTTGTTCTCCTCTGTATGGATCCATGAACGCAGTGTCAATTCCAAGATGAACATCTCACAGGCCTTGGAAAATACAACCGGAGCCTCAGCCGATATCATCCGGACATCCTCATCTGCCTTCATTATCTTCTTGATCCGAGCAAGTGGGAGGCTGTGATTCTTGAAGTCAGTTGTTTGCTCGATCTCTTGGATCTGGTTGGCCCAGAAAACCTGAAGCTGTTGCTGTTGTTGCTGCTGCTGCTGTTGATGGTGGAAGTGCTGAGCCTGTTGGTATGCAAGTTGGTGCTGCGAAGCAGAGAACGCACCTGCTGGCTGAGTCGAAGTGACTGCTACTGCTGGGGCACCTGACACCACCATAGGTCCAGATTGGTAGGGTGTCGAGTAAGGCACTTGACTTGCACTTGCTCCTGTTGCTGGCTGCTGCTCTTCAGATTGATCCATGCCCAATATCTAGGAGTTTCCTTTGCCTTGCTCAACTTAATTGCCTCCAATCATGACTTTAAAGAGGCAACGAACACGCCTAAAGATGGTAACAACCTGCTAAAAAAATTGGAATTTAGAATATCTAATAAAAAATTTAAAACCAACACAACATAATTCAGAGAAAATGAAGTCTGACCGTTAATTCTGAATCTGAGGGACTGACACTTGGTTCAGGTGACTTTCAACTAATAAGAAGTAAATAAATCAGCATCTAGTAAATTCCTAGTTAGTCTTGGGAACCAGTGAGCCTCAAAAAGGAGGAAGATAAATGATCATATTAATACCACTTTTACCTAACAAGTCCACCAACACAGCCCAAAAATGAAATGAGTTTTTCAGCCAGGTTGCCAAGTTTTGAATCTCTTATATATAGACCTAATTCCCAGCTGAGATAGCCCAGTCGTGATTTTACAGTAAGGATCCCATTAGCATAAAGGGGAAATAAATGCTTCACAGAACATCATTTGGTACTGGATCCAAAGATCAAAAGGCTGCAACGGTTACGGTTTATTTTTGGCACCCTTATCCGAATCCAATGCACGTAAGAGCCTTATTGGGGACCTTTTTTCTGCCACCATTGGCGGAGCAACTTCTAAGAATGGTTCCACGGCCTACTAGCTTCATCTCTCCCACCATGATTTATATAGAGGCAATATCAGTTCAAGTTCGTTCACACATCCCATCATAGGTTGTTGCACAATTGAAAGCTGAAATGGAAATAATGATTCCTTAATGACAAATAATCAGATTCAAAAACAACATTAGGACCTCCTGCTATGTGCTAACACCTCCCAACTATAAATTTAAGATACCGAATCAGCACCAAATTAAGAAATGGAGCCCTTAGTACTTTTCCCCTCATTCATCCATAAAGCATTCAACAACGTTGATCTTCCTCTTCTCTCTTTTTTTTTTCTTGAAAAATCAGAAATTTTTTTTTATCAAAAGGCCCATTGCACTATAGTACTTTATTAGGCCCCAGAGAAAGAGACTGCAAAAAGAAAGCAACCGGAAACCATACAAAAGATGACTTCCAGCCTCTTCTAATGTCAGATATGAACGTTTCAGGCTCTCTAAAGACAGAAGCCCAAAAGAAATTTTCTCCTTAGCCTAAGCAGCAATCCTATATGCTTGTTCAGCATGTTGCTTCTCACTATCAGTTCTAATAAAAATCATTGAAGAATTTCAACCAAAGGTAGCACAACATTGACCCAAAACCGTTTACATGTAATAATAATTAACGAATTTGTCAAACATTCTCCCTACAAAACAACTAAAACAAAACGCTTAAATATGAGGCAACTAGAAATTGAAGAAGTCATTTTATATGGCACAGAAGGCTGCCAACAAGGATGGGGAAGTTAATGGCCAACCTCTGATTCAGCCTACAAATTATTTATCCAAACACAAACTACAACTCTTGTGCCAAGATTTGGATTAAGTATCAACAGGGAGATATATACCTTGCCTCCATGTTAACAGATTAAGATACAGCTGTTTAACAAAATATCAGGAATATTAAAAACTATACACCATAATTTGGTGGTTGAGGCAACTCATGGTTGATCATCAGTCATTTTTCTTCGTATTAGGGAAAGCTGTGGGGACTTGTCCACATCGTCAAGGAAATTAGAGGCTTTAGAACCGCTTTGACCATCAAGTATGTTGCTGCAGCACTTAGTTAACTCATTAGCGTATGAATTTGCTAGCCCATTGTTGCAAGGGATTTGACTAATGTCGAATGGAGCATACTTCAAGGCAAGTCAATTTTAGCCTTCCCAGTGTCCTTTTAACACCTCCAATTTGCACTCTACCACTAACATTTGATTCTAGCAAAATATCGAAAACTTCTATACTACGCCAATCACAAAAGATCTTTTTTTTTTATTTATTCTAATAGGAGGTCCTCCCATCTCCCCCTCCCCCGTGGAATGATTTAGGTTGGATAATTTCAATCACAATGTACATTAGCTAAAAAAGTGCATCACCAATGAAAAGGACGAATTCACAACTCTAAACAAAACTACATGAGGTCAGTTAAACTATACGTTAAGGATGCAAGGATAACATTTTATGCATGCTCAAGCAATAGTTTTTGCAACCAACTTTTCTTTTCCAAGAATTTTATATTGATTAAACCTTCAACCAATATAATATTGGGAAAAATTCCACATTAGTTAAATCCAGAATCTTAGGTGCCTTATATAATTGAGAATCCCTCTACTTAATAATTCAAACTTGTAAGATGAAAACTCATCATGATATTATAATTCTAAGTACCCTCATAACGGTCACCCAAAAGAAGACAATGGCGACCCAAAAGTGGGACCAAATTTACCAGTTGTACTACCACCAAAAGAGAGACAACACGTGAAGGGAAATGTTTGAAATAGTCTCATATCGTTTAAAGGCTAAAATCGTGCCTTATATACGTGAGAGTCCCTCCACTTACAAATTTAAAAAACAGATAGACATTTAACATGGTAGTATCAAAATAAGTTCTCTCTATACGATCACTCAAAAGAGAGATCCACGTGTATTGCCATCCAAAAGAGGAACAATACGTGAGGATGAGTGTTAGAAAATAATCTCACTGGTTAAATCTAGAATCTTAAATGCCTTATATACTTGAGTCTCCCTCCACAATCGAACTTTTAAGATGGAACCTTCTCACATAAACCATCACAAAAGACTTTCCTCGATAGAAGAACTCAAACATGGATACCTCATAATATCTGAAGAAGCCAACTAATTAAGTTGGTAAAACTTGAAACTGTCCATACCAAAACCCTAGATTTATAACCCATCAGCACCTTCTTAATACCAGGATACGGGCCAGCGACCCAGCTGGCCTACCAAATCAACAAGGAGCTGGGTGGAAGTGGTGCGGCCAGAAGTTTCATATGAGAAGAAGTTCCTGCGCACTAAAACGCCACATCAAAAGGATCCCAAAAGATGACATTTAAGAATGAACTAAAGATCTCCTATTTTAGTCCATCAATACTTGAGCTAGTCGGCTAACTCTTTACATGATCCGACTAAAAGAAAGGCCCTATTTTTTGCTGTGTAACCAGTATTTGCAAGTTCGCCGCAACTGAAGTTCAACTATTCCAGAGCATTGCCAGTACAAACTAACATAAGATCAAACAACATATAATAGGGAAGAAGAGAAAAACATAATAATCAAAGTTTAAATGAAAACAAACAGGACAAAAGAAAAAGAAAATTCCTTTATAATAGTATAACCAAAACATTTATCATTTCATCGCCAGAAACCAACCATAAAAGCTTGAAGCTTGAAACAACACACACACACACACATCATCATCGTAATTGAGGAAATCACAGACAACAAACAAAAGTTGCAAGAAGGATAGCATAAGGGAGTACCTTACCAAGCCAAGCTGATGCCTTGAATAGCTCCGTAATAGTGAACCCTAGAGAGCGCCAGAGGTGAGATAAAAAGTAGGAGAGGACGGGCTTTTGAACTTTGAATAGAGCTCCTCCCCCGGGAAGCGAGAGAGAGAGGTGGAGTTGCAGGGAATCACTGCAAGTCTTAATGCCACGTGCAAAAAAAGAGGCATTTTGACAGTTGTCAGAGCCGTCGTATACATTCCACGTGACCAATTGTGAGTGACAATTGTCTTTCCATAGACATGACTCATGAGAACGGCAGGTGGCATCTTTCGTTGTTGGAGATAAACTGAAAGGCTGTTTTGGTAATTTGGAATCGTTACTTTAGTTTTAATAAATAACCACGTGGAAGATATCATGAGGGTACCTTCTAACATTGGATCCACATCCTCTCCTCCTTGTGGTTGGGGAGCAGGGGCGGCAACCCTATTACATAACCGATACCTAGAGTTTGGACAAATTCAAGCCAATACCCCATTATCGGTTCAGTTGTCTGCTCAGCTTGTCGGCTCCAATAGAGAGTTCAGATTCACTTGAGCCCCAAATTGTCGAATCAGATGGAGGGCTCGAGTCTCAAGTATCGACCATCTAACAGGGTTGTCGTTCCTCCTCCCAAACCTTTGGGAGGAGAGGATTTGGATACCACTTATTGTATATTAGAGGATCCAAATCCTCTCCTCCTAGGGGTTCTTGGGAGGAGGGTGATTTCCATCAGTCGATGTCCGATATGTGGATGTTGGTTGAATATGAATCTCCATCCAAGCAGATAAGATGGGCCGACAGGGGGTGTCGGTTTATGCATCGATTTGGATGGAGTGTTCAGATCCAGTTGACACCCACGTGTCGGGCATCGACTGGTCAAAGTTTTCTCTCCTCATGAACCCATGGGAGGAGGGAACTGAATCCTCTCCCGCGGCAGGAATCTCCTGCCACTGATCCAAGGGTTGGGGATCAGCCGGCCCGCCTACCAATACATTGGGAGGTGGGCCAACTGAAATCCCGCCCTTGGCCGGCGGCAGGTGGGCAGGAGAGGATTTTTATACATGGGAGGAGAGGATTTGAATACGGCTAAGTGGAAGATAGGCCCACACTTGGTTTATTCGGGTCCCACAGAAGTTTGACGTGCCAATGACAGTACACATCGCATGAGCAGGCCTGCCTCCAGCCGAGCACGCGGACAGGGCCAAGAACGGGTAAGATCCATATGGATCTCTAGACCCGAATTTAAGATGCTTAACCAGATCCTTCGGAAAGATCATTAGGGGCAGGGCTATACTGAAAGGATTCGGATCTGCATCAACATGAGAAATGCAAAACATCGCTTGATGAGCGATAGTTGGCATTTAAATAATCTAACGGTAAGGATGATTTATGTAGTAGAAGGGGATACCGCTGAATTGCATCAGATCGAAATTTCAAATGAAAGAAATCCATTCTTCAAAATCGTATTCACATCCGAATGAAAACATTGAAAAGGGAAAACCCCAAAATCTGGGTTCAAAAATATGATGTGGTATGCGTCAGTCTGATATGGAGTATGGACACAATATCAACCACATGTTGACCGGTATCGATCAAAATATCGGTCAAACATCAATATCAATTCCCACTCATGTATCCAATATCGTACCACCCAAGTATCCGTAACAGTCATTCCGAAAACCGATATGGCAGTCGTCCTACCATGCCATTTGCCCATTTGGTGCTTTTGCGTTCCCCTGCTGTCTTACTATTTCATCAAAGCAGGAAACTCTACATAGCATGAATAGCGATTTTAAGCGCCTTTTTGTGAACATCCAATTGAAATATTAAACATGCATGCCTCCAACCGAGCAGGCCGACAGAGGTAGATTGGTCAATACAATATTGATCAGTAGACCTGAATTTCATATGAAGAAGAACCTGCTTTTTATCCAAACATGAAATCATTTGGGTTTTATAATTCCTTTTTTAAGGCAGAGAGGATCCTTCCTTGGCAGTATAGATCTGCGGTTTCAACATCACATCTTCTGCCACATCGTCGCATGCTAATTTGGTATAAACCAAATTAATTGGTTAGGAAGAGAGCACGTATTTATCAAGTGGCTTTGTATTGCACATGTTGAACAACGTAAATCTTTGCATTATGTGATTGTTTCTTTTTATTTCCTTTCATTTTCTACATCATGTTTATGGTTCAGTTTTTACATGTATGGCAGCTATGGCTACGAAATATATGGCAGATGACCAAGTTTGAATTTCTATTGATGAATACCTCAACATACAACCTTTTGTTCCTTCAGCTTCTACAGCTTCTACACAGACAGGTATACCGAACTATTTTCAACACATCATATTTACTACTGGAGACAATTCTCCCCACTATTATAATACAATATAACTTTACTAAATTCTCCACATGCAATCAAGCAGGAACTCTGTTGTAAATATTCATGACAGAAGAATCAGATCAGATGAGGGGATCCACAGACCATTACTTGGCTGCCCGAGTTTGTACCTGATAACCTTGTGGTTTGCTTTGACTTGCCGCTGACATCACACGTAATCGACTGGCTATTTCTGTGAATGCCGGACGAGCAACAGGATCAGGAGCCCAGCACTGCTCCATCAACCTTCTCCATTCAGGGTCGCAGTAGCTTGGCACATGCGGCCTCAATGTGTTATTCACGATACCTCCTGCACACCGTTTCTTAAGTCATTAAATCTGTAACTAATTCCAGCAAGTACTACACTCGAAGAATCCAAGTTAGCAAATCTGAAACGCTGAAGAAGGGTTTAGTGGATTATCAGAAAAATATTGACTTGTTACTCCACTCCACCACATTGTACAACATGAGAAAGGACCAGTTCAGTTCCGCGATCGAACTCAATCCTTTTTCTGCTTTTAGGATCAGGATTTTAAAATGTGATTTCAATTTAACGCCATGCCATATCTTTTTCACTCTGCATGATTAGATTTGGGTCCAGATCAAGAACAGATCAAGAACAGATCTTCTAAATCTAAGGGTTTTGACTTGAATCTTTATTAAAAAAATCCAAATCAGATCCAGTTCTGAGATAGATCACAGCACAAAAAAAAATGTAACAAATCAAATTGTATCGGATCTGGATCTGAATCATTTCATGCCTTGCAGGTGGTATCAATCTATTCAGATTTCACAAGGGGCACCGTCCAAGTGTAAAATGAAGGCTCAACCCAAATATCATATAGAAGATACAGAAAGTTATTAGAGAGGTACCTATGATTGCCCCATAGTGCATATTTGCGTAAGGCTCCTCACCAGTGAGAATCTCCCACAAGACAATACCAAATGAGAATACATCAACCTGCCATCATCAAATGCTAAAGCCTTAATACATACAAAGGGAAAAGGGCTTGGGAGGAACAAGAACAACTAAAGGTCTCAACCCCACAAAAAATTTTGGGAATCAAGTAAATAATAGAGAAAGTTTAATCTCAAAAAACTTTTTCAATGATAAATAGAAGAAAGAGGGATAGAAAATTTTATCCATAATAAACCCCAATAGATCAGATGAGCAACTGCCAGAGTGTACATGCAACTTGAACCAGTTAACTCACTCTATTTGTCTATATTCCCCCCATGCATTTAGAGTGCCCTTTAAAGAAGCATGGCAGCTTACCTTCTCAGAAACTTTACTACTACTGCCATTCAATAGCTCTGGGGCCATCCAAGGTAGGGTTCCCCTTACACCACCGGAAACCAAGGTATTCCTCTTGATCTTCGACAAGCCAAAATCACCCACCTGTAAGACACAGAATCATACCAGTCTCAGCTGATTTTGTAGACATTAATAATTAAAGTACAAAATTATACAGGAACTATAATTATTAAACCCAGACCAACGATAAACACACCAAGGTGTCAGTTAGGTTCCATTTCTAGATGGATCAGGATAGACCCAAAAAAACCATTACAAAGTACAAAATTTATATAGTAACTATAGTTATTAAACCCAGACCAATGGTAAACCCACCAAGGTGCCAGGCTTAAGGTCATTTAGGTTCCATTTCTGGATGGATCAGGATGGACCCATGATGTCAAAATTTATATTCAATAGATAAAAATAATCATATAAACAGAATATGGAATGAGACATTACATTTTTAACAAATCAACTTAATATAAAATGTAATAAAAATTCATAAGTAGGAGAAACAATAACAAAAAAAGACCAAATCAAATAAAAATCATCTAAAAATAGTATTAAAATATTTTTGAAAGCAAGGCAAAGTTTCCACTAAAATTTCTTTTTAAAAAAGAAGCAAGAATGAACGAAACATCAAATTAAACCCTCGTTATAAAAAATAAAATAAAACAAAAGAAAAACCAAGAAAAGTGTTTCCATTCTACCAAAACTTCATCCACCAAAAGAAATCTGGCAACTAAACCAATGAAATAGAAAAAAAATATTGAGGAAACAAGACTAGAAATCCATGAGATTGATGATAAAACATGAAATGGTTTCCAGGAAGTGTATGGTATTAGAAGGAATAAGTTTCACCTCTTTGCAACAAGTGGTATTCCCACCTTCCTCAGAAGGCCAATCCTGACATGAAGATTTTGTAGGACAAGAAGGGGGCATGTTTCCCACATAAATGTCTTTTCTGCTATATCAGAGTCTCCTTTTTTTTAAGAGAGGGGAGGGGGGGCGGGGGCGGGGGGCGGGGGGGAGGTCGCCCAAGTCATCATTACTCATGGATTCATTTTCTAACTTCTCCCATGTCCATCATTGTCAAGGCGTCGCCTAGGTATCGTGCGGTAATACATGGGCAAGGCGATGAATCACCTTGTGAATGTTCAAAAGGTGACCGCCTAGGCTTCGGCGTCACCTTGGACGCCCTAAAGGCCTGGGCAGTCGCCTTATCTTGCTCTTGCACTCTTGTTTCTTACTTGTATACTATTATGTTCTAACTTTTTAGTTTATTGATTTGTGCTTTTTGTTTTTTATAAATATGCTTCTTTATGTCCTATAGTTTATCCATTATTTGTTGGTTTTCTCATATTAATTAGATTATGCTTTAAATGTTGATTCTTTATGCAGCATACTGCATATATATAAACATTAATATAGCATTGATATTTTAGAAATAAAAAAAAAAATACACCGGGAACGCCTTGGTCGCCTAGGTGCCTAGGATGGGCTCAAACGCCTTGGATCGCCTTGACAACTATGCCCATGTCAATCTTATGCTAAAAATTGTTCAAAGAAGTCAAATTTATTGGGACTGTTTGAAGCACAAGGAAAAATAGAGAAAACAAGGGATTAAAAGAATACAATAAGATTCAAGTGTCATGCCATCCTAAAATCTCCTAGCTACTTCATATGAATTTTCTCTCTTAAAAGTCATAAGATTCTCAAACAGATATCCCTCCCCATCTCTCCTTCACGTGTCTCTTCAATTATCTATCTCTTTTTCTCCTTGCTCTCATTGTTTTACCTCTAAATACACCATTTATCTATCCAAGATTTTGCTTGGTCTCTTTATCTTTTACAAGTACCAAGATTTCTTGTTGGTTCTCTCCAATAAATCCTCAACTGACAATTCTCCCTCTCAAGTTTCATTACTACTCTCTAACTACTTTACATCGCATTGATGTCTTTCAAAACCTTACCTGGGTTTTCTTCACCCTTTTATTACCAAAATCTCATTTACTACTTACTCAAATGCCCCAGCAGAGCCGTATGAACTTCTTTCCCTGGTTCAAAGGCTAGAGTAGATGATCAATTTATATTCCTATATTTGCAATAGGATCGATCTACAACCAGTCCAAATAATGGATGAAATAAAAATCAGGAAACAGCAGTAAAAAACTTAGTTTTTCGGTCAATCCGACCGTTGGTTGATCATATAACTTGGAGGGCTTAAGGATTGATATCACCTTGCAATCATATCTAAATTTGAAGTCGATCCAACAAATGGTTGGAGAGATATGAATTTTAGAAGTTTGCTGTGACTGGTTCCAGTAATGGAAATTTGCAACAGTAGTGACAGTGCTTGTACTTGTGGAAACCGATGAGGAAGAAGGGAGAAATATGTGGGTAATCAATGAGAATAACAGGGGAAAGAATGGGGGTCGATATTAGCACACAAAAGAGAGAAGGAGAGGCCCTGAAACAAGACACGCAATGTAAGACCCGCATTTCACTAACCCGGTCTTACCATATCGTATCAGGTCTTCCTATCATGGTCGGATCAAGCGGATCAAGTGCGTGAAGGAACCACAAGGTTAGGTACGTAAATCGAACCAAAAATCAGTAATTAGGAGCGTGTGGTCGCATACCTAAGCAGGTATGGTTGACCACACCTCAGAAAAATGAGACCATTCCATTATGGGACGTGTGGTTGCATATTTGGGATGTGTGGTCGACGGATTCTGCGACCACACGTGCGACCCCACGAAGTCATGATCGACTCCAAGTTTTGGAAACTTTCCAAAACCTTGGGATTTCTTTACTAATTAAAGTGGGACTCTATATGGAGGTTTTCCTCTATATAAAGGACGTCCCTTAGCCTCTTTCACTCTTTTAGAACCCAAATTGAAAATAAGAGAGAAAGAGAGCAGAAGGAAGAGAAGGAGATTTGGGAGAGAAAGGCTTGGAGGAGGCATTGTAGAGAAAGCTTTGATTCTCCAGCAAGCTTAAGGTATGGAGCCATTCTCTATACCAGTAGAAGGTCTAGAATAGGTCATAATTGAGATGTTGAGTCAAGGTAGGATCTCTCAACCATGAGATCCATGGACAAAACTCAAGAGGGATATATGAAGAGTAGGTTAGGGTGAATGATTATGTAAAATATGAATTGAAGGCCGTAGATCAATCATAGGAAGGACCCTAATGATAAGCCCAGGAATCAAAACATGAAGGGATGGGATTGAGAGTAAAAATCGACTAAAAACTCGTGTGGTCGCAGCTAGGGTCGACTACACGAGGCACATATGATCGACCACACGTTCTCGGGAAGGTTCCAGAGAGGATATGGTCGCATGTGTGGTCGCATGATATGCGACCACATGTATCGACTCCACACCCTGTGGTCGCAAAAACTGAGACCACAGGTGCAGCCACATCTTCGACCACTCAATCTGTTTGATTTCAGATGAGACTTCTGACTACTGTAACTTGGTGAACTTAAGTCCTAACTTAAATACATTAATTGTTTAGGTTCCCAACGGGTTCAAAGTGATTTCCAAAGCTTGAGAGAGGAACAAACATCGATCAAAGGTGAAGGAACAAGACCTAAACTAATTGGCTAATAACAAGCTGTTTATTTTATTAAGTCCAATGTCATGATTGATTCTATGCTTGTATGCTTATAATGTGCATCTCACATGTCATCCAATATTACTGTTATTACTGCTCATGCATATTTACTTCTATCTATTTGCTACCATGTTAATTGATGATGCTAGGAATAAGCATGTGGTTGTGTGTGTGTGGTTGGTGTGTTGGATACGAGTGGAGCATCAACGGGAGGACGTGGCATTATGGTCTCTGACCTGGTCACCAGACTCTAGCTCTATCTCTATTCAAGTCTTGCCCACTGACATCGTCGTATCTCCACTACCTTAGCAAAACTATTACGTTGTAGGGCATCAGAGGAGGAGGTTTCAGACCGTGTGGTCTTTGACTCTGCCGGGAGGCCTTAGCTTTATCTCTATGGACATATTGAGGGATGCTGGGGTAAGGACTTGGATACGCTGGATGGCATTAGGATTGATTAGTTGCGAGCCCAGTTTGCAAGCCCTCGCCAATAGGGGCTTACGTGTTCGTATGGGTAGGGCATCAGGGAAAGTGTTGGCTGTGTTTGATCCGGACACTTTAGCTCTATCTCTATTCCATGGTGGGTGCATGTGGGAAGGCAATGGTGTTTGATCCATTGGGTGGATTCACACACTCGTGTATAGAGGTGCGGTGGCCTCTAATCCTTTCTATAGCATATTGCAAACTTAAAAATCAGACTGAAGATATGAATTGAATGCATGCATATGCTTGTTACATTGTTTTGTTTTGCTCATTGAGCCGTGATGTGTGCTCACCCTTTCGACGTCGAATATTTCTAGTTGATAATGCAGGTCCTACTGTAGAAGAGTACGTGAATGCGGCGACATATGGATACATGGCGGCTATGGACGTAGAAGTTGTTGAAGATGTGCATGATCCTTCATGCAAGTGCAATCAATGAGTTTTTTATTAGTTTAGTTATATTTTGGTTAACGGACATGTAATTGATTATTTTATTTTATGTCTTAAGTTACTTGGAGATAACTGGATTAAATATTTATTTATCACTGTTAGATACTCAGTTCATTAATTATAAAGACTTCCACTTATTTGTTTATTATCTCTGATTATTACTATGGAATGTGTGTGTGGTTTGATATGGTGGGTACGATCTATACGAAATCCTGATTGAACCGTTGGTTTATTGACGGTTCATCACACTATTCTGGTTAGTCCGAAATTGGGGTGTGACACACAAAGGGGAAGGGGAGGGGCCGGCTGAGTCTCACAGCCTTGAGAATCAGCCAAATCGCATATAGCTCTTTGGTTTTCTTTTTTAGTCTCCCCTGATTCTTCCTTCTTTATTCATATTTACAGAGAAATAAAGGGCTACATAAGAAGCTTGGTCAAACCTTCCAAAATATGGAAAGAAGCTTGGTCAAACCTTCCAAAATCATGGAAAGAAAGTCCATTATTTCCTTGCTACAAAGTTTCTTAAAACTGAAAAGGAAAATAATTGAAAATTCTCCTAAATAAACAATAGAAAGTTTCTAAAATAAAAATTCTAACTTTAGGCAAGTTTCCAAATAGAAATAACTATCTTGGAAACCTGCTTACATAGTATCTTAAATATTAGGAAAGAAATAAATTATGGAAGAAGGAAGGAGAGGAGAATCTCTCCTTGCTGTCCACGGCTTATATGGTTGCTGACCAGTCAACGGCCCAGCCACTAGCCATGGCTGGATTGGCTGGCCATGGTCGGCTTGGCTGGCCTATCATCGGCTTAGTTGGCTTGGCTCTTCTTTTGTAAGTTTGTGCTTGATCACCATTGCAAGGCGTTACCCATTTGGCCTTTGCGGATAATCTCATGATTTTCTCCAAAGGTAATGTAAAATCCTTTGAGTCCATCTATGAAGTGCTGCAATCTTTTAGTACCATGTCAGGTTTGGTCATCAATCAGCAAAAGCCTCAGCTCTTCCTTGCCGGTATTGAAGACCCTATGCGTGAGATTCTAAGAAACATTGTGGGCTGCCCCTTGGGTAACTGTTCAGTACCTTGGGTTGCCTTTGATTTCAGATAGACTTGTTGCTCACCATTGACTCCTATCCTTGACAGGCTCAAGAAAAAATTGCAATTATGGAAAGCAAAATTCTTATCTTATGCTGGTAGACTGAACTGGTTAGAGTTGTTATGCAAAATTCCTACTTGTACTGGACTGGGATATTTGGATTGCCTAGTTTGATAGCCCAAAAGATTAAAAGCCTGATGCGTGCTTTTCTGTGGAAAAAGGCAGATAACAATAAGTTTCTCCATGCTATCGGGTGGCCTAGGATTTGTTTGCCTAAAGAGGAAGGTGGTTTGGGACTTCGGAGAATTAAAGAGGTCAACAAGGCATGCATCTTGAAATTGGTGTGGCTAGTGGCAGGAAAAAAAAATGGAGCATATGGATTGACTGGATCTATAGTAGATACCTGAGAAGAGATTCGATTTGGTCGGTTGCAGCGAGTTTTGATTCCTCCTGGGTGTGGAGAACCATTCTCCAGCATAGGTAGCTGGTTAGTAGTTCCATCAAATCCTTCATCGATGATGGAGCCTCGACTCTTCTCTGGTTGGACAACTGGCGCCCCATGGTGTCTGTTGTCGATGGAATCCGTTAGACTAGATTTCTCAAGACATACAATATGGAACTCTCAGTGAAACACCGAAGTTCCTTAAGAAATAAGGGTTCCCTGAGATACTGGCACTACAACAATCTTCCTTTCCCCTGAGATAGGAACCCAAAAGAAAAATGGAAAACAACAGGTGCATAAAACTCAATGATGAGAAGTTTTTCTTGGTGATGGAGAAAATCCCAATCCCTTTCATTGATGTCCTCTTGTTACATTTATAGTTTCAATAGGAGGCTTCCTCAACAAGTTCCTCCATACCTATCACTATTTCAATCATCAGCTATCTAGAGAATAGTAGGTTTGTGCGGCTACGACCCCTTAGACAGCGCTAGGACGTCCTGTCAACCGCTTACAACCCCCCTTGATCTTCTTCGACCCCCCTTTTTGAATTATATCCCATACCCTCTGATGCCTGTTTCTGTCCTTCCATGTTTATCAAGTAATGGTCTAGCTTCATGCTGATTCGGTCCATGATATGGTGACTTGGCTTGTCAAGTCAGCATGCCTTGCATTTATGGTTGTTGTCAGCATTTATGAGTATTAATGACAAACCATTAATGGCCCAACTACCCACATCAATCTGTCACATCTTATCTGAGTCAGCATAGAGGGTCGTGAGTTCCTTTTGACATTTTTCGTCATTTCTTTCTTCTCATACCTCATCCCTTGGATGTACGGTGTCCCTCTCTCGAGAATCATCCCAAATTCTCTTCCAATGGCCAGATTTTGTATCTTCTATTATTTTCCCCTAACAGAACCCCTTTGTTTCCTCAGAGTCGTTTCGACCGAAGGAGGCACATTTATGGGAAAATAATCCTTTCCTAAACACGTGGAGATGTTTTCGCCCATTTCTTACCGTTATGGTAATCACTACTCACCTTCTCTCTCTTCTTTTCGAAACTTGAACACCCACCTCCCTGACATAATGTTAGTAACGTTTCACCGTAATTTGAGTCGGCCATACTTGAATGCCCCTGGTGTCGTTTCCGCTTCCATCGAGCCATTGCTTTGAACCGTCTATATGTATCCCGCCATTTTGCAACCATCGCGACTGTCCACACATCGCTTCCCTATTAAAACGTCACATCCGCAACTTGACTGACGGACACAACGCTCGAAAACCATCATGACTGCCAGATGGGACCCACCTGCCAGCAAACTTATAAAATCTCACCATTTTCTCTCGTCTTCTTCCTCACAAACCGTCCATCTATAGTGCTTTCTCATCCCTTAGAATATTATCTCTTCCGAAGTTCTCTGGTTCAGCATACTCGATCTTGTTGCCAACATCTTCTTTCCGTCGCAAGAGGTTTCCAGCGATCTGCTTATCTTTCGAGTAAGTTCCAACCTTCTTTTCCTCTTTTATTTCACCACTAACCAGTCATGGCTCGTGATAAAGCCATTGTTAGCCATGCTTCTGAACCTACCCTGCGTCGATCACAACTCCTGCGATCTACTCAGGTTGAGGAGAGCTCAAGCGGTAATCCGGAGAGTTCTTCCCTTGATACTTCTAGTAAGACTGGTCCACACTGTGTGGCATCCTCCGTGAAGTCCATAATGACCGAGTCCAAACTTCACGATCTTAAGGATTCTTTTTGGTTCCCGACTCTGTTGATCTGATAGCTCCAGTCCCAGAAGATCGAGCTTGCCATCCATACTCCCACAGGATGGTAGTAAACTTTAACAATGCCTTGGTGTCAACCTATGGTGACAGAATCCAGTTTGACTCTGGGAGGGATAGACTCACTACTATCTCCTCCATTAAAATGAAAATGACGAACTCCATTATAAAAAACAAACTATAGTGGCTAGGAAAGCTCCGGACCTTTTCGCCCCCTCTTTACAAGTCCCTATCCCATATAGCTTGAATAACTCTTTGCAATGAATTGGATCCTCCACCAGATTCGGTGAGGGAACGAAGGGACGAGAACTCCACCCGCCGGGTAAGGCGGCCGTCAATCGATGATTTCTTGGGAATCCTACAAGATCAATTCGTTCTTTTTTCTCTGACAGATAGTCAGAACTTCATCTGGGTTCGAATCCTACTGAAAGGTCCACTAGAGATTAGAAATTGTTGAAGAAAGAACAAGATGTTTCTTTTGTCCCTTCCAGGCAATCGGAAAATAAAGAAATGGTGTCAGATGGTGTTTGGACTACGAGCCGGCATCCTCACAAAGGCTGGTGCAAGCTTGGGAATTTTGTTAGATCTTGTCTCCCCAAAGTTGATTGGTTGAATGTGGTGTGGTTTAAGCAGCACTCTCCTCGCCATAGCTTCATTCTTTGCCAAGCCCTCTCTCTCTCTCTCTCTCTCTCTCTCTCTCTCCTAGATCTCTTTTGTATAATCGGGACATTATTTCCAGTGCAAGCTGCCGTCAAGCATTTATTCTGAAGGTGCCTTCTCCAAAAGAATTTGGGTGAAGATCCTCGAGAACTGTTGGCCATGCTACAAAAGAATTCAGCCCGTAAATCAAGAATAGAGGTGGATTTCCAGAAAATTCAAGAGGAAGTCTCCTTGTGACATTGTGGTCAAGTTGGCCATTACTGTGACAGCGTATACTTGGTTTGAGAGAAATCTTCGATGTGGCGTACAAATCGAGATCTTTTGCTCAAATTTAAGAAGCCATCAATTTCGACATGTGTCGTACGATTATGCTTCTTACCTCCCCCCTCCTCAGGATTCTGAGAGGAATAGATTCATTATCTCCTCTTGGGATCTCATTATCTCCTTTTCCTTACTATGTTCTTGTTTGTTTCTTGGCTTTTGGGCTGTTGTCCTAGCTGTGTAAGGAGTCTGGCGTTAATATATAGTTCCAAAAAAAAAAAAAAAAAATTGCCCACCACAGTATATAGTTCCAACATTCTGAACAAACCTTACTTCTTACCTTCACGCTAGTAGTTTTAACCTTAAGATCTAAAAATGTAGAATTCAATGAGAAATCAAATAGGTCAGATTAGACAAGAGGTCTACACATGAAAATACAACAACAATGCTTCTCCTTCATTCATCTGGTATTTTATGCCTCTGTAGTTATTGCATCTCTAAGTATCTTGTTTATTTTTATAAGTCGGAACCACAATGTTTTTCCTCCATTCATCTGGCATTTTCCTAGTGCTCATGATCTTATTGAACAACTTGGTGAGCCAAGATAATCCATAGATTCCTAAGTTTCTCTATACTTCTATTGGGACCTCATATGAACCTATGGTTTTTTTGCCTAAAATTTTCGTATATATCTACAACTTGTGGTGTCTTAATGGATAATGCAGTCTTCCAAGATTCTATTACTCGAGGTGCCTTCATTTAGTAAGCTGTACAAATAATCATTCCATCTCTCCTTAATATCTTTTTCCCTTACTAGAAATTTAGCATTTGCATTTTTAATACATCTAACATAGTTGAAATGTTTACTCTTCCTTCCCTCATTTTTGTTATATTCAGGGGCTTTTAGTATTAGCAGAATGCCATGCCATTTCTTCTTTCCTGTTTAAATTTTTCTGTCAAGACATATGTTCTTCATATTTACTCAATGGTGAAGTAAATTCAAAGGCCATTACTTGAATGCTACAGCAGGATCATGTGAAGAGACAATCAAAAGCTGTTTTCTCAATGGTGAAGTAAGACTAAGCTCGTGAGCTTATAATGCATGGTGTGAAGCTTTGATATGATACAGTCATACAACTGATACGGTCCAATATATATCGAGATTGGCCATGTTGATGTGGTACAGAACTGATACACAACAAATCAACAATATTTGTGTGCAGAACTGAATCAAACCGATATGGACTGATACTGTGCTGATACGAACCGATGCACTAGATACAGAGGATGCCAAAACCCAGTTTTCGAAAAAGAACTTATTCCTACTCTTGTTTTTTGGCCGAAACCTATGTGGATCTCCATCTACACTCAAAAAGGACTTAGGAAGAATGGTTAAACAAGCAAAATGTTGTACTTGCCAATGAAGATTTGAATCACTTAGATTTTTCTTTTTCAAATCTTCTTGCATAATATCTTCTTATTACTTATTAGTATGTTTGTGCACTTGCCAGTGAAGATTTGAATCACATAGATGCCATGAAGACTTAGATAATGTTTGTTGGATTTATTGCTTATTTATGGTTTACAATGCTTAAAAACTCTAGTTTTGCCTGTATTAGAAGGATATTCATGCATGGCAAAGCATATCTAGCGTCTTTAGCATCTCTGCAATACACCTCCAAGGCGTGTCTCAAAAGTTTCAACATGATTTTTCGAATAGCGATACTTGACACCTTGACTAGAAGCTGTAGAGGATGAAGGTGCAAGAAAACACCATAAGTTGGCTCTACATTATTCATGGGTTTGGTTTTCAGAAACAAGTTTTATGCGATATTGGGGTAGGTGACAGTTGAGTTCCCTGCTTACCTAGTGGGATTGGTGATGCTGTTGGGATTGGTTAGAAGTTAGAAGGGATCTTCTCAAGCCTGCTCCAGTGCCATTGTTCTTTCCTTGACTCATTTCTATCATGGCTCACAAAAGGGGGAAGGAAACCAGTGTGAACTTTTTTGTAACCTACTATCCCTAAGGGTTTTACAAGTAGAACAAACATAACTTTTAAATATCTGTTTGAGTTGGATGATGGTATGCTCTTGGATTTCTTTTTTGCATAATATATCAGTCACTTGTTTAACTCAGTGTTATCAGGAGAAAACTGTTTCACTTCCATCCCTGTATCAAACACATGTAGCTTTGTAAATGTGTACCTCAGTAAATGAGTGTTGATACAATGGTTAGATAATCATCCTTTCTAACCTTCAGACCTATGTTCTTATATAACCCGCTAAGTATTTAATAGGGTTTTATGTGGTTGTTTTCTCGAATCTCCTTGCATGCTAGTTCAGCATTTATACTTCAAGTTTTGTATACAAATATCAAAATGTACTTTTATCACCTCGAATAGAGCTCTGATTGGAGGGCAAGAATCCATGTAGCCGATCCAAAATTTAGTTGGGATAAGAATTTGTAGTTGTCGTTGTTGTATAAATAGTTTTTTCCCTATCCTTCTTTCAGCTCAAATTATTATAAAGATCTTCATATTTCTTTGTCTTTGCTTTCCTACAATCTTCTTCGACTCATTTTTGGCAAATTCATACCATTTTAGACCCTTTACATCCTTAGTCATTTGTCATGCCTTAAAACTAGCTTTCTTACTGTAAGACTTACCCGTAATGGTTGCTTGAACCTCATCATACCACCACCAAGACTCCTTAGAAGACTGTCATTTTTCCTTTCAATACACCTAGGATATCTTTAGCAACCTTCTTAATACAAGCAGACATCTCGTTCCACATCGTATCAGTGTCTATCAAAGTCTCACTTTCCTTGTTTGGCCACTTTATCCGCAAATGCTTTCAATGTATCTCCTTTTAAGCCTCACCACCTTATCTTAGGGCAAATAGCTCACTTTTTTTACAATTCGACATAATGAGACACATATCTATTACCACTAATCTATGTTGAGTGGTTAGGCTCATCACAATCCTTACAGGCTTACATAACAACCTATCGGACCTTCCAGTTAAAAAGACATCTATTTGGCTACTATAATGTCCACTTTTGAAGATGACTAAATGTTCATCTTTCTTTTCAAAGTATGTGTCTATGGATAAATGACAAGTCATGTCAAAATCTAAAACTGAAGTCCCCTCCTCATTCCTCTACAAAATCATATCCTCCATGTGCACCTTCATAGTCTCTACGGTCTCTCCCCATTTGTCCATTCAGATTATCCCCTATTATAATCCTTTCTCGTGGACAACATCCTTGGACTAATCCAATTATGTGTTCCCAAATTTGTAGCTTACTACTTTCTCCAAACAATGTTTGATCGGAGCGTAACTCCTTCAAAATAACTCTAATTCAAGCAATCTTGGATTTGCTAAGTAAAGCATACAACCAACTTCCAACAAATCCGAGTTATATTGAAGAAATGTACACAAATGTTGTTTAAAGCCGCCCTGAATAGAAATAATTTCTTTAATTTCTTGGGCATCAAAACAAAATATTATTTTAGAGCACCCCGGGTTTTTAGTGATGTTTTATTATAATAAAAATTTTGAAAATTTTCGATTGGGGAAAAGCCCTAACAACATTTATTTATGTCAAATATCATTTAAGTAAATGATTTCGTTTGCTTAAGGTATTTTTCATAAATAAGCAAAAGCCCCCATTTGAATCCAATAAAAATAGTTTAAAACTCAAATTCCAAAAAGATAAGAAGGCAACTTTCTAGCTCAATAACAAAACCATATTTCCAATTGTGGGGACGATTTTTACTTGCAAATGCTAGGGCTTTTCCCCAATCTAAAATTTTGTTCATGTGTACTGTTCCCTTAACTATTATCTACAGGTCATCAACTCTTGGTCAAGAATAAAAGTCTCAGTCGAGTTGGACCATGGTCCAACCAAAGCCTCGAGTTGGACCAAAATGTTCGAGAAATGCAAAAAAAAAAAAAATGAGATCTCAATTGAGAATTGTTATTTTTGTGTCTCGTAGGACTTCTAGTATCGACCACGTCATAATTTTCGAGAAGTTCGAGATCTCGGTGACATTTAAAACACTGCTTTTGATCCTCTATCAAACCCCTAAACTAATTGTATGGGATCCTAGAATAATAAGGTGCAATTTTCAATTGTTTCTCACCCTTTTTTCGTCTCTCAGGACATAGACTCGCAGCAGCTTAAACAACACAGTAGGTCTATCGAGGCGTATCGAGAGGTATCGAACCATATCGGTTCGATACGAACAGTTACTACTCTATTTTTAAACTGTGATGAACTCTTCATCCGTATCATACATATTGACTATATCGTGGATTATCAATCCATATTGATCTGTATAGACCTATATTGATCCGATACGGTGGATACAGTACAATACCAGATATTTTTTAAAACCTGAGAGACGATCTGGGGTATACTGTATCGACAAGGGTCGATACCGATATGTATCAACCGATACACCTCAATACAGTATGATACTTTAATCTAATCAAGAGAGCGAGCGAGAGAACACAAATCCAAACAAATTAAACTGGAATTATTCATATGGAAAAGACTTGGCCAGAGTCCAGACACCAAAATACAACCAGATGATCCAGGTCAGACAAAAGCCAAATAGCTTGTTCAGTTATAGTTCTTTGCCAAATTTTGGGTTATGTGAAGAAGCTGCATCAAGCAATATTGTGGAGGTTGAACAGCAAGTTCCTGGCCACACAGTTTTCAATGACCACAAAGGGAATATCTTTTTTTTGATGAATGAATAATTATAATGACAAAACCCCGAAAGAGGGACAACAAATCTGGGTATCAAAAGGATAGAGTCAGACTCCTTACAAACAAGGGCAAGCCCAAGAGAAGAGGGGATCTACAACAAAAAGAGGGAACAAAAGGAGGGGGGGGGAGCTTGGCCACACCGCCTCAGCCATTGTCCAGGTTCCAAGAGGATAGGATAAATCTATTCCTCTCGGAAATCTGGGAGGGGAGAGAGACGGGCATGGTCAATCCACACATCAAATATAATGGCCTTCCAAATTTGATCAAAGGATCTTGATTTAGCCACCCACATGCGCATATTTCTTTCAAAACAAATATGGTATACTGTCACTGAGAAAACCAGTTTGACCACAGTGTCCCAAATATCATTTCCTTTAAATTTCTTGACCACAAAGGGAATATCATTTCTGCTGAAAGTAATGATACTTACCTTGCAAATGGGTCGCGCAGGATCCTTAAGGTTTACAAGCAAATTATCGCATTTCAAATCGAAATGCACTATATTCTTAGAATGCAAATATTCCATTCCAAAAGCTGCATCCATTGCAATAATGAGCCGCTTGCGACGATCAAGATACCTGGTGTTACATTCAAGAAAAGATAAATTTGAGGAAAATGTTTCACAATGTCAATTGCGTCACCACGACTATGGGAGATATATGGGAGAAGATTTACCTGTCCTTGCGAAGTAAAACATGCCTAAGAGAACCATTGACCATGAACTCTGTCACTGTGGCTAATGTTGCCCCTGGTCCATCTTGAACTACACCATAAAATGCCACCACATTCGGATGGTGAAGCTTCGAGAGAATGTCAGCTTCTCGCCAAAACTCCGAAGTCTGGGAAAGTGCATTAAAACCATTTTATTTAGCATGCCATTGCAAAATTCTGAGGCCAGTTGATATGAGAAGGTCAATGAAAAAGCAATTTTAATGAATTAATTTCTTAACCATAAGAAGCACAGCATCGCTTACACTCTGTTTCGATGTAAAATGGGTAGAAGTCAGAAAGGGAAAGATAAAATTTTTAGTTACAGAGATTGTATAGTAGGAAGCAATCATAATGGACTCATAGATAGTTCTACAATGATTCCCACTACTAAATGCCTAAAAACTGTAAAGTAAATTATAGGAAGTAAATTATTTCCCTTTCTTTTACTTCTGGACATTTTTCATCAAAATAAATGGAGCCTTAAGCTTAAGTATCATGTGGAAAGTGTTGTGGTCTTAAACTCTTAATGCACTATAGTGGTTTCCCACAGAAATAAAAGGAATTGCATTATAATTACACGATTGTACTTAAGCTAGAAATTCTCACCAATCTCTCCTGTTCAGATGATCGACCTGTGAAACAGCTTTTCTTTATACGCTTAATTGCAACATCTGATCCTCTCCATTTTCCATGATAGACAGTCCCAAATGTGCCAGAACCAAGCTCCCTTAGCTCTTCAAGATCTTCATTCTTTATAATCTGTTCCCAGACATTTAAAGATATAAGCATATACTTAGGTAACAACAGCAGAGATGAGTTCTCAGCATCCAACAATTATATAAAGCATCAGCCATGGTAGTCTTGAGAATCCCCCAACAAAAATATACATACATCCCCTCAAAAGGGTAACAGCATTACACTCACTCTAACACGACTATTATGCCACCCAACTCTTGCCAGAGAAGAATAGGAGCAAAAATCTATAAGAAAAGTTATAATTTCCTTCCGACTTCATTGTTCTTGGAAAGCATCATGGAAGGGATGGCAGTGAAACAGATTTCATAAAAATGTTGGCAAACCCAAACTCGACTGATGCAGGAAAGTTTTCAAAATTCTGCAGGTAATGGAGTCATGGACTCATCTAGACCAAAAACAAGGTATCTAATTGAAGAACGGGAAAGAGAAGGAGTTGCTCACCTCTAAGACACTTGGAACAGAACCATTCCCCTAACCATAAGCAAACAGTAAACCATTCCACTCGAAATATGCAGGTTGCAAGGCTCTAAATAGGTATAACCAGACACCCACGTACCAACATGAATTTGACATTTTGACTCTTAAAAAAAGAATTCCTAATATGACTCAACTAAAATTTAGCAACTCCTACGATGCTTCACTGTTCTTCAAACAAATAAAAAAACAACTTTAAGAAAAAGATTCCAAGTAGAAATTATAATCTAATTAAACTTTATAACATAGAAATTTCATCATAGATTGACACACTACCAGTAAATTGGTCATAACTCCCCTGATGTAACTCGAAATCAAAAGATGTTGCTCTCATAATCTCGTCATAACAATAACCTTTCAAATGGCATAATGCCAAACTGATGAGGCCAAAAATAGACCCGAAAGATGCTGAAAAAAATAATCCTATTTCTGTAATACAATGCTCCCAAAGACCCAAACTCCTCTTTTTTTTTTCTTTTTTTTGGGAAAAACCCAAACTCCAATTTCAGTGTAACAAAGAGTCAAACCATGGAAATTCTTCTTGGTATGCTCCCACACCAATCTTGCGTGGAACTTCAATTGTTGTTACATGGCGAGGTAATAAAAAAAAAAAAAAAAAAATCTTCCACTAAATGGATATGAAAATTGCCTTAACCTCATAATCACCATCCATTTAGCCTGTTGTCTCCATAAAATTTATCCCATCATGCCCTACAAATTTCCAAATTATATAGAAACCTAAACCTGACTGTAAACACCAGTAAATTTTGGTTCTTCCTTTAACAGGTCTGACAACAGATAATTTATTTGAAGGGAATCCAAATGAGCAAAAGACTAGTTCTCTGAATTGGTACAAGGCCACATTATTAAATATTCAAAACAAACTGAAATTTTGACGGGCTGGCAAGGAATTAAGTATCGTGTATCGGTACCGTATCGGTCAGCTGAAATTAAGAGACGTATCATATCGTATCGTGAATACGGTGGATACGAACGGATAGCACGGATACGCATGGATACGCTTAAGAAACATATAAAACACTAATTTAAAACATAAAAACACTATAATTAACCAATTTTATGGTGTAATTACAAGACATTAAGTATTGAAGTTAATACATTACTTCCAATCATAGTTATGTATATAAATTATAAAAAAATTATTTACATTAATTACACTAATTTACCTCCAATTAACTTATTTTTATTATTTTTTCTTTATAAAACTAGTGTCATTTCTTAACTTTCAATGGTGTAAAATATATATTAATATAATATAAAAGTGATACATGGGATCATGTCCCATGGATACATGGGATCATGCCCCATGGAATATATATCTAAATAAAACCAGGGTTTTGTTTTTCCTCTTTTAGTTTGCTGGAGACGATCGCAGGGGACGATGGAGCCGATTGTTGAGGACGAGCATTGCACAGGTTAGTATTTTTTTTTTTCCTTCTTCTTCTTCTTCTTCTTCTTCCCCTCATCTGGCGGCGGCAACGGTGGCCACTGCTGCTATCTGCTTCTCCTCCTCTGGTGGTAGTGGCGATCGTTGCTGCTACTTTCTCCTCCTCTTGGGCGGTGGCAGTAGCTGCTGCTCTGCTGTCTGATTCTCTGCCGGCAAGTGGCTGCTGCTGCTGGAGACTGTGGCAGCGAGTGGCTGTTGTTGCTGGTGACGGTGGCAGCTCCTCCTCCTCTTTCTTCTTCTCCCTTTTCTTCTTCCTCTTCTTCTTCCTTCTTGGCCGACCCTGCTTCTGCAATTCTTTTTTTTCCTAAAAAAATATGCGCATCAGACTGTATCGATGGTATCGATGCGTATCGGACTGTGTCGGGCCGATACAGGTCGATACTGACCGATACAGTTCGATACGTTTCTGTTTTTTTTTCTCCCAATTTTTTAAATTAGAAAATAAAAAATGTTACGTATCGGAGGGTATCGGTCTGTATCGAGCGTATCGATATGTATCGACCCGTATCGGTTCGATACGGTCGATACCCACTAATACACTTACTGTTTTACAAAACTGGAGACATATCGCACTGTATCGTATCAACAATAGTCGATACCAATACGTATCAGCCGATACGCCCCGTATCGTGTCGATACTTGATTCCTTGCAGGCTGGTATATCCTTAAAACCATGCCTGCTAGATAGCAACCCCAACATTGGAATAGATGTTTAACTGTCTAGTCAGAAAGAACTAGGGTAGCTTAATCTGGCCTAACCATCTAACCCATTGAAGGTCCTATGGTAAGATTCAAATCAGGAAACAGGTAAAACTCCAAATTCCAAAATGTAGATAAATTATATAAGGTCCAGTGAGTCCTTTAGTTTACAAGTTATTGAAGATAGATAATTGATTTCATACTACTGTTTTGAAGTTCTCTACAAAAACTTTAATGGAGCCAACATGCTTTAATGAAACTAAGATTGACTCAGCAATAAATCTTCTAGTAAGCATTTCACATCTTCCAGTCCTCTGTATTTTCTCTCTTTATCCTTTTCTTTTCTTTTTTATATTTTTTTATTTTTATGTATCAAGATTAATCCCCCATTTGCAGGAAGAAAAAGGCCTATTATGTGCCTTCCTCATTAAAGCTACATCTAAGAGGAGGACAAAATTATCAGTTCACCTTACCAACAGAATGGAACGAATCCAGTTATTTCTGAAAATTATGGCATGCAAAGTTCATGTATTATCCTACTGCAAATGTAAATGTGGAAGGCA
Source organism: Protea cynaroides (assembly GCA_028583415.1). Classification (NCBI taxonomy): domain Eukaryota; kingdom Viridiplantae; phylum Streptophyta; class Magnoliopsida; order Proteales; family Proteaceae; genus Protea; species Protea cynaroides. Next base: position 87,117,452 of record CM053265.1, on the reverse strand, counting down.
TACCGTAAGCATCATACCTGCAAAGTACTGATATCAAAATTTTCGAAAGAGGAGTCAATCAGAGGTCCACAAATATTTCCTATTGCTAACCCATCCTACAAACATCCAAAAAAAATTAGACAATGGAATTAAGAAAATCTAACTGCATTTGGAGCAAGTGAAGGATAGAGAGGAAAATACCTCATAATCTGAATCTGGTGTCCTCAGGTTCTTGCCCTCTTTTGGATAGGACGTACCATCAAACTGTACACCTTCACTGACCTTGACCTGAGTGTGAACGTAATCTGAATGAGAACTGATGGCATCAGCTCCAACAGGACCAGATGATTCTAACTCAAATTTGTCTTCAAAATTGTTTTGAGATTCAACGAGGCCTGAGACAACAACCTCACTCTTCAAAGGCAAAAAATTATAAGCTCTAGCACCTCCCTCATCAACTTCTGTAAGATGGGATGAAAAACCAAGATGGTCTTGGTCAATAAGAGAAACATCTTTCTTAACAAATTCATCTCGTGCCAATTTTTGAAAGAATGACCAATGTTGAGGTTCATGGTTCTCCATGTTCAAGCTCAAACCAGTTCCATCTTTGGGTAATGGATTAATACCAGAGGAACCCTCTGAGAGTCTTGCCCGAGAAAATATATCAGAAAGAAAATCACGAGGGAATCGATCGTTGATATCAATAACAATATCTCCCTGCTCTGTTCTGGAAACACCAACTGAGGATTCCTCTCGAGAAACAGGTCTAGCTGAGCTACCTGTCCATGGATAGGGATGCATGTTCCCCATTGGGTAGTTACTATTGGTAGCCTCGGGAGGTACCTCTCCCAAATGACTAGACAGAGATTCTTCTTGGAACTTCAGAGATGTATCTTGGCTTGCAGATGGAAATTCTGATCCTACTATTTCAATAGTAGACGGTTCTTTTTGGGGTCTGCACTTATCAGTTTCATGGAGGGATGCATCTTCATTCTTAGCATCTTTATCATCAACAGGGCTGAGTAATGCATGGTTCGATTCAGATTTCTGGAAATTGGAATCCAAACCCTCTTCAGAAAAGTTGGGTTTGATTTGACTGATCACATTAGCTAACTCTTTGTACTTGGTAAATTGCACCAGTCCATCTTCAATTGTTGGGGGGTTCGCATAGGGTGGTTTTGCTGATGATATTGTCTTCTCTGGCTGGGAAGCCACATTTCCTCCATGTAATTTATCACTGCCTTCTATGACTGAATCATGTTGTCCCAAATCAGAAGATGCATGAGACATCAGAAACTGAGAACCAGAAGAATCATCAGACTTTGAAAACCGTTTAAGTAACTCCGACTGCTCCCTCATAGGAATCCTCTCAGAACGAAAGATCCTCTCATTCCTCTCAAGAAGCAGAGGTGACTCAAGATAGCCAAACTCAGGTCGATCACCCTCAGATTCAGTATATCCAGCAGTAAATGTTCCACCACATGTGTAGTAATGATCATCTTCGTTAGACTTAAGAGTGTGTGCAGCATTCCCAGCGTCAGGAAGCACTCGGCTTTGTACAGGATCATTCGGATTTGCGTTATTCATTGAAGACAAAGATGGCGCTACTTTCTCCGGCACTGAAGTGGCAACTAGTGGTTCTTCACTTGGAATATAACTTGGAACAGAAGAAACAACACGTTTATTTTGTAAAGATTGAATTTGTTCAGCTTCACTTTTCTGCTGAACTGAACCATCAACTTTCATCTTAGCACTCTTTATTGACAGTTCCGGATCCTGTCCCATGAAACCAACATGTGGCTTCCCTCCAGCCAAGCCTCCTTGCTGTGTCAGAAGCCCATGGAGAGGCATAGCAACTGAACTTTCCATAAATGATGCATGATTAGAAGGATGAGTATAGAAACCATGTTGCTTTGGCACAGACAAGGGAGCAGTACTCCTCCCATCCACATCATGGAAAGTATCCGGTGGGTGGGCAGCAGAGAATGGGTACTGCTCAGCTTCACTATGATGCATAATCTGACCCTCATAAGACTGCACATGAGTGTCAAAAGTACCCGATGAACTTGATGTGATCACTTGACACAACTGAGTAACAGGAGGAGGGGCAAGAATATCTGCCAAAGAAGCAAGGGTAGCCCCAGTTGACTGTGCTGCAACCTTACTAGTCTCCTTTTCAAAATCAAGATTTAGTAACTGATCCAAGTTATTTGTTGAAGTGCTGGGTACAACATGTCCACCTGAGTTCCTTTTCAGGCCTACATCCATGCCATTTACAGCAACTACATATTGAATTTCAGGATCCCCTTCCATGCTACCCAGACTAAGATGAGGGTCATCAAAATCAGTAGTAGAAAACAAAAACATCCTAAGTTTCTGTGATCCTTCTCCATTTTCTATTACATTACATTCCTCGATCATATTCTGCAGGTCCTCATCACAAGAGACAGACACTAAAGCATCCAGATCCTCCCCAGGAAGCTGATACTTGATTGTATGATGTTGGTTGTATATTGCCAACGTTTTCTGCATAAGCTCCTTCCAAGAAATGTTCTTGCTTATCTGGAAAATACGTGTTTCACCTCCAACATACCTGAGCTTTCCATCACTAGGCCGAGGTAAGATTTTACCACCAAAACTGCAGAGAAACTTCATCTTTGTTGATGAGCTATCAGATGCTCCCGAAGAGGCATACCCCTGAACCCCTCGAGTACTACCGTTTCTTGACGTGGTATGTGGTACAAATCGCACAGAATTATAGGAACCTTTGCTTTCATTTAGTAATGAGTCCTTCCTCTCAAATTCCTTAACTCGACCTTTATCTGCACTACTAAGCATTGATATATCTGACCCACTTTCAGGTCCTGTATGACTAATGCCCAGAATGCCTTTCAAATGCATATACCCTGTTGCACTGTTCAAATCACTAGCAGTATTTGGAACTAAGTGCCTTCGAGGATTCACTCGTTCTCGCATAAATTCGAGCGCAAATTCCTCACCTGTTTGAATTGAGAAATTCAGTACAGGTTTGGCTCCACCTGACATTGTGAATTCTGGAGGTCTCATATCAGTATTAATGGAGCTTGATGGGTCCTGCACAAACATTTGATTTGCAGTGCCAACCTCCTCATTGCTAGCTTCTGTGGAATTGTAAAGTAACTGATTATAACTTTTGGATTGCTCCATCGTCCCTTTGTTGGGCTTTCTATCCATTTAACTCAATTTCTATGGTGACAAACAAGAGCTGCGAAACTAGCATGATGATCACAAGAAAACCATATTTGGACAGGCCAGTCCAGCATGTAGCTAATCATAGTATAGCTTCCAAATGCCATTGCCAACCGTCTAGATCGTACAGAGAAGTCAAGTTTCTCAAAAGCTTCTCAAACAGGAATTTTGAAGCTTAATTCCTGCTTCAGCATACCCCAATAAAAAATATGCGAGCAAAAAAATGTTGAACACACAGGACAAGCAAGAGTAATCGCAATTTCCTCACAAACAGCAAGCATCCAAAGCTTATTACACTGGAGGAGAAAAAAGCAAAGAAAAAGCCATCAGCTTCACGTCAGCTCAAAATGGAAGATAATGATTATGACAGATGAAACCAAACCATTGACAATAGTAACAGTAGCAGTAGTAGTATAAGGTAGCAGCAACTTTCTCCAGACAAAGAAAAGAAAATATAGTGAGAAAGGGATCAGCACTAGTTAATTTCAGTTAATTCAAGAAAGAACAAAGAGACAACAGAACTAGAATTAAAACTACCAGGCATTCACAGTCAATGATCTCAACAAGGTGCAAGGATCCTCTCCAGTGAACGAGAGGTGTGAGAGCATGGGGCTGGCTCAAGGATTACAGCTACTCTCTCATTTCTCACTGGAGAAAAACCGCTCCCCTCAACAAGTACCCAGGAATCAAACAAAGTGTGAAGGAAAAAGGTAAAATTTAGCGTGATTTATAATCATTCTTTTGTTAAACTAATTGAGCCACTAATACAGTAATACTACCAAACATAATAATTTAGTTGCAGACTTACAGTGAATACAGATGAAGGATGACCACAAGTAGACGCAGAACCAGCAAAAGCAGCCATCCCACACTCAAACCAACCCCACCCACAATAAAAATTTTTCATTATATTTTTTGTGTACATAAATTTTAATACAACAACGATATGCATAAGGTAATCCTTGTAACACTACACTTGGTAAGTATCATACTTCTATAAAGTATGCTCAACTCAATTCAGTCTTATAACTAAATGGGGTCAACTACATGGTTCTTCCTTCTCCAATTAACTCTATTTAAAGCCATATTTATTACTAGTCCTAAGCTGTGCATATCGTTCCCCACCACTTCACATACCACTGGATCTTTTAGTTACTCCAATCTGAATCATATCACCCTTGCTTACTAGAGCATTCAAAGGCCTCCATTGCACTCTTCATACCACCTCAAACGATTTTCTCTCAATTTTATACGATACTAATATTCACAAATCCAACATGCTCATTTGTAAGCCCCATCCAAGGGATCTTCTAGGTTAAAGATCAGCACAATTGAATATTCTAGCCTCCCAACAGAGTAAATCTCTTCGGTTGGTTAATATATATGATGACAACCTCTACCCAACCAAAAAAAAATCCTAAATTGATATAGTGCATAGTTACTGTAAATCGCCATCTAGCAAAATATAACAAAAATCATATCTATGTTACCATAGTGACCACTGAATTTTTGTATATGCAACCGAAATAACTCAAACGGAAGCTTACTATTCACTTTTTCCCAGAGTCCAACAAAACACAGACGTTTACAATAAAAGAGCTATAAATGAACTTATAATCACTTCTTAAAATTCGGAAATATCGAACCTTTTGACGGATTAAACTTCGGCTAATCCAAATCTCTTTGGATCAAAAATCAGATAAGCTTCTCAGCTTATCCCTACCTGGTAAAGCTACCCTTCTACACAGTACCGAAGCAGCTGGTTCTCTATTCAATAATCAAAAGAAGGATCCAGTGAACTCGCCATTACTGCCAATAAAGAATCACTTCGGAAGCTCGACAAGATCATCTCTCTCTCATTCTCCGTTTTTGTTTGTTTTGGCTTTTGACAGGGTTTTTTTTTTTTTTTTTTTTTTACAGACAGAAATGACGGCTGAAATCCCCCTTTCTCTCTATAATCTATTGTTTTAGGACTTTTGGCGTGCTGTCGATTTTCTTTTTCTTTGGAATATTTTCAAATAAATCTCAAACTTTTTTTCTTTTTATTTTTCTTTTGCTTTTTTTTTTCCCCCTTTTCTACTGTTTAGATAATCGATAGTTTCGACTTTTTTTTAGATTTTGTTTTCACGTAATATTTTATCGTAAAATTTTATTTTTAATATTTTATATGTAATAATAATTTCAATATTTATTTTGAAGATATAAAATATAGTGATTTTATGGGGGACGGATGAAGAACATCATTGGAATATTTATTTATATATAAAATATTACACATAAAATTTATTTTACAAATTTAAGAGAAAACAAATGGAACTTAAATCAAAAACTGCTCAATGCCATTCCAAAAGGCCACCGATGTTCTATACAAAGATCTTTTCTCCTGAAATGTTATATTTATGATCATGGTTTATGTTCGTGGTATTAGTATTGTAAAAGTATCAAACATTTTGAAAATCAAGACAAAATCAATTTAGAATCAACTAGGGGTGTCAATCGGTCAGTCCCAGTCGGGCCTAACCGATTCCCCTACCAATTTAACACCTTGCACCGATGGACATGTTTAATTAATCAATCTTGATTTGTGAGACATTAACTCATTTATATTCGGTTCGATCGGTCCGAGTCCCTAATTGGTCTTATGTTAATCAGTTCAACCAGTCTATTAATGTCCATAATTGATTATCTTATTCGGTCTTATATTCAGTTATGTTATTCGGTTTTATGTTCAGTTATAATCGGTCTATTTTGTGTAAATCAAACCCATTGATTTGTTTTTACGTATAAATGAAAAATATATGTAGATAATGGTAAAAAAAAAATAGAGAACAAAATGTGTATTTTAAATAATAATTACATGTGGTCGTCTCTTAGCATCATCTACTAAAGTCATGTCATCTTGGAGGCTAAGATATCAAAATGTCTATTGCAATCTCATTAGTAGGGTTGTATTCGTTACAAGTCCAATGTTCACAAGTAGATGGAAAAATGGATGGAAAAAGAAGGTGGAAAAAATAAAAGAAGAAATTTATATCTGTCTTTAATTGGTTTTTAGTCAGTTTATACCAACTTGGGCTTTAATTGATCAGTCCAGTCGGGTGACCGTCGGATTGTACCCCTGTTCTGTTAATTATTAATCGATCCAATCGTAAGATCAACACATTTATTAAACGATCTGACTCGATGTAATTTTTAATCGATCAACCCAACTCAAGGACAGGGTGCAATCCCAAAATTGACACCTCTATAACCAACGCAAAATGATACATGATCGATTTTAATAAAATGTATTAAAAAAATGAGCGGTATCAACATAATGATCGGCTGATACCTAAAGCCATGTTTGTGACATCGTTACGTGTTACTTGTCTGAACAATTGCATTAAGGCTACATTTTGCATTCTATATAATGAAAAAAATAATGTTCATTGGTCCATTCGCATTATGTAATAAGAATGCATTATTCTAATGAATAATGTATTTCTATGAATGTACTATAATAAAGCATACTGACACAGTCTATAAGCCTATGTTTGCCTGTTTGGTATGCAGTTCCATTATGAAAATACAAATACATTTTAATAAAAAGTGGAATTTTTTTTGATAAAAAAAAAGGGAATATTGGTTGGATTCATTTATTTAGTTGATATGTATTCCTTATTTAAGAATATATTGTGGTCGTTTCGTTGAATGTCTAATTGATAAAGAATGATATTGTACATAGTATCTCGTTCTGTGCATTATGGTTCAAGGTATCGATATCGGTATTAAATCGATTGATTCGTATCAATTTTGAGACCTAATCAATCCCTTTTTCGATATTTGATCTCGGTCTGTTTTAATACTATTTTGATGAAGATCAGACACCTATCGTGTTTCCTATTAAATAAGTATATGAATCTATTCCGAATCAGATTAATTTTGAAAATAAAAGATACCTAAATTTATAACCATTAATCTTACACCAAATAAGCCATTGTTTTGTGCCTCAATTTTAAATACTTTTTATAATATAGAAATAATTTTTCATTTGCATTTTCAATATGCTTATTTGTTTTTACCTAAATTTTTAAATGTAACATTTTACATGTTATAAACTTATCCAGTGTTTATTTTCAAGAGATGAAATACAATGATTTCAGATCTGATATGCTTGTTGGCGGTGGCGATCTGATTTAGGTTTCTTTCTGGCGCCTCAACACTGATTCAGTTTGACAACACGGTAAAGAAGCTCAACCAGTTTGTTATATCATAATTCGTAATGGTTTTATCTTCTTAACTTCCAAAGATATATCTGATTTCACTGATGCTCGACTTGTGTGAATGATTCGCCTGATCTAATTTCAAGGGCTTACCATCTTGACAGGGAGCTTTTGTGATTTACCTGTTCAGTTCATTAAGTTTCATCCCGTAAGATTTTCCACACTTGAATGTTGAATCTTGTTAGGGTTTCGATTGATTCTAAAGTTGTAGTTTTCCACCTTGTTGCTTGGAGTTGTTTTTTCTCCGCTCCTGTAGTGTGTTCTTCTCCGCTCTTGTAGCGTGTTATCCAGACTTGAATACTACTCGACTTATGTTTATTATCCCGATCTTCCATGACTTTTGTATTGTCGTGTGGAAATTAAATTTGCCTAAGATTGTATACCCTTAGAACCTGATACCTCATTTGAACGGTCTTCAATACTTGAAGTTTTTGCTGAGCATCAACCTCTCTCTGTCCTACTGCTTCTCAAGGCATTGTGGGGCTAGGGGTTAGCAGTCCACGGCTCCTCATGAAGATTGTTAGTTGGAATTGTCAGGGTCTAGGGAGGACCTTGACAACTCAATCATTAAGAAATCTAATAAAAAGAGATAGATTTGATTGAGACAAAAAGTACACGGAACAAGATGGGAAAACTTCAGAGGAGACTAAAATTTCACCATTTATTTTGTAGTGAATCCTGTAGGTGCTACAGGTGGTTTGGCCTTGTTATGGCATGATGATATTCATATAAATGTGTTCTCTGCCGATAATCGTATTGTGGACTTTGAGGTCTTGGTGAACCAGGAGGCCTCATTTTTTGTGACAATGGTGTATGGTGATCCCATTCGTTCTCAGAGACATCGGGTTTGGTCTCAATTGTTGGCTCTTGCCAACCTTAAGTAAGGGGAATGGTTGTGTTTTGGCGATTTCAACTCTGTTCTTTCTTGGAAGGAGAAGAGTGGAGGTACTTCTCCCCCAAATTGTGATTGTGCGGCTTTTTGCAATATGATTAATGGATGTAATTATTTGGAACTACCTTCAAATGGACCACTAATCACCTGGTCGAATAAACGTAAAGGAGCTGCTAATGTTAGATGTAAACTTGATCAGGCCTTTTCTACTGTGGCTTGGAGGAGTAGGTTTGCTTCAGCAATGGCTTTAGTTCGGCCAGCAATTGGATCGGACCATAACCCTTTGGTGAATAATACTCATGGTGCCATATCGAGGGGCTGCAAGCCATTCCGGTTTGAGGCGATGTGGTTTTGCCATCCTGATTGTGCCAGAGTTGCTAAGAAAGGTTGGGTTGGTCTAAATTGGCCAAATGCTGGCCAAGCTTTATACTCTAAACTCAGTGGTAGTAAAGCTGCTTTTCAAAAGTGGAATTTGGAGGTATTCGGCAATGTTCAAACTTGTATTCATCGGTTACAATAGAGGCTCTTGGATATTCAATCTCTTCCCGAATCAAAATTCTCTCAAACAAGGGAGAATATTATTACCCAACAACTAGAAGAATACTTCATTCGTGAAGAAATTCTTTGGGCTTAGAAATCTCGGGTCGATTGACTGAAAAGTGGTGACAGGAATACTGGATTTTTTCATGCAACCACTCTCCAAAGATGTCATTTTAACAAAATTGTTCAGCTTAAGAAACCTGACGGGAGGTGGACTTCTATTGAAGAGCAACTGTATAAGGTAATTCACTCTTATTACCAAAACTTGTTTACTTCTAACTCTGTTAATTCTACTGCTATTTCTTCTGTCCTGAAATCAATTTCACCGAAAGTGACAGAGGATGATAATCTTCGGCTTTGTGGTCCACCATTTGAAGATGAGGTAAAAGAGGCTTTATTTAGCATGACACCTCTAAAGAGTCCTGGGCCGAATGGATTTCCATCAATGTATTTTCAAAAATTTTGGGACATTCTTAGGAATGATCTTCTTAGATTTTGTCAGGCTTTCTTTTCGGGGGAGAACTGGTTCTAGATAATTTAAATAGAACCTATTTGTGCTTGATTCCCAAAATTAACTCTCTTGAAAGAGCTGACCAATTTTGGCCAATTAGCCTATGTGGGGTGTGTGTTAAGATAGTTTCCAAAATTCTGGTGAATAAATTAAAACCATGTTTGGATTCTATTGTTGCCCCATCACAATCGGCTTTTATCCCAATCAGATCTATCTCTGATAATATTTTAATGGCTCATGAAACCTTTCATTATATAAAGAAAGGAAAAAATGGCAAATTAAAATATTTAGTCATTAAAGTAGATATGCAGAAGGCATGATAGGCTTGAATGGCCATTCATTGAAGGAATTATTCTAAAATTGGGCTTCAAACCTTTTTGCGTTCATTTGGTCATGAGTTATATTACTTATGTTTCTTATACAATACTTGTCAATGGAGCTGAACGGGGTACAACTATTCCCACTCGTGGAATTCGACAGGGTGATCCATTGTCACCAATTATTTTTATTATTTGTGCTAATGCTTTCTCTTCTATTATTCAAAGGGCAATTGAAGCTGGTTGTCTTAAAGGGATTAAGATCCAGAATAGAGCTACTCCTCTAACTCATATGCTTTTTGCGGATGACTGTCTTCTCTTTTCCCATGCTAATTTGAAGGATCTTATGTGTTTGAAGGAGTGTTTAGATCTATATTGTAGTGCTTCTGGCCAAGGCATCAATCTCAAGAAAATTTAACCTTCAGTCCAAACACACCAACAAAATTCGAAAGGTGGTTTTTCAGACTACTCAAAAGCCAATATGGAGATGGCCCTGGCCAATTCTTGGGATTACCCTCTGAATTTGGTTTGTCCAAAAAAGCAAGCTTCAAGAATTTGCAGGAGAAAACTTTGAGAAAGTTGTTGAATTGAAAAAGCAATTTGTTATCCCATGCTGGGAAAGAGGTTTTGTTGAAATCTGTTATTTTGTCCATGCCGAATTTTGCTAGTTCATATTTTAAATTATCTAATTATTTCCATCAATCTATTAGGTCGGCTGCTGTAGACTTTTATTGGCATGGTGATGCTGCAAAAAAGAATATTCACTTGATCTCCTGGAATCGTTTGTGCCAATAGAGGAGAATGGAGGAATAGGATTTCGAGATCCTCAAATTCAGAATTTAGCTCTTCTCACCAAATTAGCATGGAGATTGTGGTCTTTGCCGGATTCCACTTGGGAAAAATTTATGAAATCAATTTATTTTCCTAAGGTGAACTTCTTACAAGCTAACCTGGGTAGTCAACCATCCTTAGCACCTGGGTAGTCAACCATCCTTAGCGTGGAGGAGTCTTCTAGTGGGTCAGAGTTATCTTATCATGGGTCTTTGTTGGCAAGTTGGCTATGGAAATAAAATTCTTATTTGGGAGGATCATTGGATTCCTACTATTAAGGGTTTTAAACCTTATTATTTGAAACCTCCCAATTGTAATGTGCAATTGGTTTCGGATCTTATTGATCCAGTTCTTCGTATTTGGAAGGTTGATATAATTGGTAGTCTTTTCCCTCCAGATAATCAGCAAGCAATTTTAAAAATTCCTCTTGGTTATTTTCCTAATGAGGATAGAATGACTTGGATGGGAGATAAGAATGACAAGTTTTCAGTTAGGTCAGTTTATCGGCTTATCTCTCAGGCGCAGGAAGATTTAGATGCGAAAAGAGCTTCATCTTCTCGATCGGGCGAATGGCGATTGGTTCCAAAGGAAGTCTGGAGGTGAATCTAGGCAAATCATTCTCTTCCTAAAATTCAGTCCTTTATTTGGAGAGCATGTGCACATGGTATTGCTACAAGAGAAGAGTTTTGTCATTGGCATTTCAAGCTGGATCCTTCTTGTAGAAGATGTGGTACAGAGGTAGAATCCATAGAACATATCTTATTTTTCTGCCCATTTGCAAGGGTGGTTTGCTTTGGATCGCTGATTTCTTGTAGAGTGCCTGTTGATTATAATATTAAACTATATTAATGGATTTTGCCGTGGATTCCATTTTTTAATGCTTCTAAATCTAAGGCTCGACGAATTTGGGCATGGACTATTTTTTTTTGTTGGTTCCTCTGAAAAGCATGCAATGACTTTTGTTTTAATAGAAAAATATGCAACCCAATGGAGGTGTTCCAAAAAACTTCTTTAGCTTTTAGTTATTATGCTCAGACTAATGACCTTCTTCAGGTTAAGTCTACTGCTACATTGTTACTATCTAGCATATGGAGACCACCCGATATTGGTTTTGTGAAGATTAAAACTTTGCTGCTCATCATGAAGGATGTACGATCAGTGGTATTGGTTTTATTTTTAGAGGCTCTGATGGCAAACCGCTTAAAGCAGGTTCTCAGATGATGTGTTTCAATTTTGCTATTGTGGGTGAGGCACTGGCCATTCGGATTGCATTGCTGGCTGCTATGATGGATGGTTTTTTCAAGGTGGTGCTAAATTCGGATTGTGAAGGTCTTGTGCGCTGTCTACAAAATAGGGATGTTCATTGTCTTATTGAAGTTCAGCCAATAAGAGATGATATTCTTCGTCTGACTGATGTATGTAATTTTATTTTCTTTTCCTTTATTCCTGGAGAAGTTAATACAATAGCTCATTTCCTAGCTAGGAAGGCTAGACCATTTGCAGGGATGTGTCATTGGTCTATATCCATTTCTTGGCTACAGGATCTTTGTGATTCTAAAGTCTCGACTGTAACCTGCTTCAGTTTGCAATAGAATTTCCTTTTACCAAATTAAAAAAAAAAAATAGTGATTTCTACGAATGATAGAAAACTTCATCTTCTTTTACCTCCCAACCACAAAATTTGAAAAATTTTAAGGAGGAAGATTTACAAGCCCACTAGAACATATTGGAATCTTACATGTTAATGGGGAAATGAAAGTACAAGAAGAACCGATAGCTAGTAACCTGGAGGAGAAAAATAGAAAAAAGAAATTAAAAAAAAAAAAAAGGAGTCTAGGTTTCGTGGAAACAAGAATTAGGTATAAAAATACATGCCATCAACATGTACTTCCTTTCTCATCTTTTTTAAACATGTTTTACCTCAAAAAAAAATGGAATCTATACGATGAAGGGACCTCGATCTTTTCCAACCGAACAGCCTTTTCAGCCTGAGATCAAACGATTGGATGACTTTGGCAAGCAGACTTAAACATCAGTATGCGTTATATATAGTATTTTTTTTGTGTTGAAGAGAGCCATATTTCTCGTGTATAAAAAGAAAATTAATATTAAGTTTTTTAAGCTGCATCTTATATATCGTATTGTATTATTATTATTTTGTTAGCTGGAAATCGCTTTTTTCTTGTAATTTTAATATGTAACCAGTTACTTACCCATCGTCACTCCTAGGTATAAATAAATGAGTCTGGACATCAGTTGAGAGCTCTATGTACAAGAAGATAATGGAAGAAAAGGACGCAGTCAAAATACTGATATCATCAAGAAAAAAGTCTTACAAAAAAATAAATAAATAAATAAATAAAAAGAAAACTTTTTTTTTTTGGTAAATCAGTAAAAGAGATAAATTTGCTGACGGGTTCCCTAGAGATCCACCACTCTCATATGACTCAAAATGCTTACTTTTCCTTTATTTAATATAAAATCCAAAACTGATATTTTCCTAAAAATTCCAAGAGAAATATATTGTTGTGTTGTCAAATTTTATTTTGACTGAAACGATGTAATTGAGTACATATGATATATATAATAAATTTATGTTGAAAATGTGAACACCGATGAAGCTAAAATGTGGCAGATATTTATGATTGCAAGCATACATTGGTGGATCATGATAGAAAGATTTATTCATAATGTATTGGTAATCTGTTACGTAAAGTTTTTCATTCATTGCATATTTTTATTAATACTGATCTGGTTGGGTTAATAATTCCCCAGTTGGTGGTTATTAGATCGTGCAAAAACTTTTCATATTCTTGCGTCTCAAATATCAAAATTATCATCTATATATTATGATTTTCGTATTATTCCAACAAATGTGCATCAAAGGGAACTGATATCAAGGAGAAAGACCTTTACTTATATATCATATTGGTAAATATATTACATATTGGCAATCCCAAAGTCAGCAAATGAATTAAATGTAGGTATTCTATAATGCATCTAGGTAGTAAATTTCCCACCAATGTAGGGATTCTTTGTTTTTTGGATCCACATCTTCTCTTCCAAGGGTTTTTGGAGGAGAGGTAGCGCCCTATTGGATGGACGACACCTGGGGCTCGGGTGAATTGGAACCCTCCATCCAAGCCAACACTCCATGTCGGCTCGGATTCATCCGAGTCACAGGTGTCGTCCATCCAATGGGGGTGCCACCTCTCCTCCATAAATTCTTGGAAGAGAGGATTTGAATCCACATAAGGGTAAATAATTAATGCTAAGAAAATCTTTTGTGAGGTAACTAATTGTCCGAGTAGTTCCTACAAAAGTTATAAAGGCTTACGCTGTGTTCGGTATCATTTTTGTTTTTGATTTTTACTATTTTTTAAAAAGTATTTTTGAAAACCATTTTTGATTAAAAAATAAATTGCAGAATGAGAAATAGATAATACAATTTTCTCCTTGAACTTGCCATCAATGGGGCAACATGACCTCTCACTTCAACTTCACATGCTCTTGTGACATCAGTAATACTATCATCAACTCCAAATGGAAACTTATCATTCTATCATTAATCTCCCCCCATTTTCAAATTTTACCAAGACAACCTACCCCCAAAAGAAGCAAGAGGGATAGGGGGAGAGAGAGAGAGAGTGCGCCAAAGAAGCTAGATATATGATTTTTACAAGGAAACTTTTTATGATCCTTCAATTAGGACTGTTGATTTCAATTCGAGAGGAATCCAGACTCTCCAACTGGTTCATTTCAAGGGGAACTTGCCCTCCAATCTTCTACTAACGGAAAGTATCAAAATGAATCCTCTTATTTCCCATTAACAACTCAAGTAATTGATAATAGTTCCATAACTGACTCAAGGGATTGATAAGAGTACCAGATAGTTCATATTGGATACAAGGTTCAATCAAATAAAAATACACTAAAAACGGCAGAAATAATGCGCCACATAGTAGGAAAACCTGTCAAAAGATAAAATAATGGAAAGAGAGAGAAACAGAGCAAAAGGAGAAGGGGCGCAATGCAAACCTGACAAAAACTAAAAGGAGCAGATGAATCAAGAAACTCGTCCACCTGCCAACCCGACAACTTCTCTATCATGTACTCTGAAATGCTAACATCGTCGACGATTTTGGGCGTCATCAACAGTGGTGGCATCAGCAAAAAGTTGGGTTTCTTCTTCAATGGCACCTGGGAAGGATTGATTTCAGTGGGAACAGCCGTATTGCAGCTTTCGATAAGGAGACATTGGTAGTTGTGGTTGTAGAGGAAGGAGAGGCAGAGAGCTTAACGTTGGTGACGAGGAATCAGTGGGGCCTACTAGTGTGTTCATTGGCCGTGTGAATAGAAAAATCGCAATCTACACAAAGAATCGCTATGTCTTCTCGACAGAAGAGAAAGGCACGTATCTCCTTCAAAATTTCAACAACCAAATCTAAGAACCAGAGTCATCAAACTGAATCAGTTAAGGGGATGAAGGGAAGAGAAGATCAGAAGAAATTAAACTTGGCAGATGTCGCAATGAGGGGATTCTTTGGAGGAAGAGTGGAGAAGGGGGAAGCAGTGGTGCTTGCCAGCGAGCTCGTTGGTGTGGTGGACACGATGGTTGCAGCCGTGGCAAAGTGCAGCCTCGTCGGCCAAGCAGAAGAGGGAGGCCTCCTCTTTGTTGCAAACATCACACTGGATCTTCATCTATTTTAAATTGCTCCTCTTCAAAAACCGGCCAATGGATGGATTATCATAATTGGGCAGAGATAGAAAGAGAGGCCATTTATGCGTTGAAGGAGAAGACAGAATTGCTGCAACTGTTCTACAAAGTTTATACCTGTTCAATAGAGATTGAATGATGAAGAAGTGCAACGAGAGGAGAGAGAGAGATTTCAGGAGAACCTACTCAAATGACTATTGCTGCAAAATAATAACAATGGACATTTTTATCCTCATTTTTAGATCCATTGGAGATAAAAGAGCACGTGCAACTTAAGTCTTGCGCAAAAGCACATTCAAAAATATTTTTTAGCAAAAATCAAAAAGAGGTTGAGACTTCTTTTTGAATTTGAACTTGTTTTTATTTATTCTGACAAAAAATAGCAACAAAAAACAATACCAAACACTTACAAAAATAAAAACTTATCAAAAAAATAAAAACAAAAATGATATCAAACGCAGCCTTAGTATTGTACTTGAACAATAGACATCCACCTTCACACACCAATGCAAAATATCGACTCATCAAACCTAATTGAGATAAAAACATTACACATGCAATTGCAAATTTGATTTTTAACCTTTATTTTATTTTATTTTATTTTTTATCATATTTACTTGAAAAAATTCCACTCAGCTCAGTTGAGCTCAATAAAATTCACAATAATATAGAAAAACTTAATAGTCAACTGTGCATTGATTTCTTGTGGACTTCGACTCTACTATGGTCCATAGGGACTTTTACACTACTATATCGTATCCCTCCGTTGTTTCTTTATATTTTTGAACCTTCTCAAAATGAAAAAGAAGACGGAACATTCAAATTGTAGAAGTGTCCGGGATGACATGTATATTTTATACATCGTTGAGGGTTTTTCGTAGTTAAAAGAATAATTAAGATCGAAATTTGGGCATGTATAAAGGACATGAAGGAAAGATGTTCATTAAGGCACAATGTACAAATAGGAGAATTTTGGTGCCTACATTATACCAACAAGGCACCAACCAACTTGTCAGAAAACTATTATAACCATCTCTTGTGATGACATATGAATGTATAATAGTTTTATCATTATAATGAGAAAGAAAAAAAGGGTTGGTAAAGGGTCCTTGAGCAATAGGTATGGGCAGGGGGATGCCCTCGATCAATGGAGGCTGGGGGTTAAGAGTTGGGATTAGAGTTTTCCTGAACAAGATTTTTCTCAACATCCAATCGAATTCATTAAAAAAGGCAAAAGGGGGAGATAGGATTTCCTGCAGCAGTGCAATCTCTACAATCATATTCAGGCTGGCTATTGAGAGTGCATCTATACTTATCCTGATGCAATCCAATGGCTCAGATGCGATTGTAAGGAGTACACGACTATAGACGAGGTTAGGCAGTCCTAACCTTTTCTTCAGCTGAGATTGGAACCAAACATTTTTTTATGTTTGATACAGTATAGATTCTAGAATTCCTTATAGTAATTTAACCCTTATCCTAGTTACTTTTAGTGTAGAGGTAGGTAGGTAGGTAGGTAGGTAGGTGTTAACAACCTAATCCAATGACAAGCTATAAAAGTGGGATGTATGTTGTTCACCTTCTTTTTATTGCTTACCTAAAAATAGATTAAGACTACTACCATTAATTCAAGAAGGAAACGCTAAGAGAAAATAAATTAGGATAACTGTTCTTCGCAAAGACTGTTAGTTTCGATCTGAAGATTCCAAACTTCGAAAGTCTGCAAATGAAGAAGCTACAAAACACGAATTCATTGCTGAAACCCCAGAGAACAGTAAGCAATCGATAACGATGATTATGAGAGATTGAGAACCTCTCTCTCTCTCTCTCTCTCTCTCTGCCTCCTCTTCAACAGCGACAGCAATGACTCGAAAAAGAAAGAAAAAATTATTAAAAAAGAGAAATAGCCTCGCGAATTGCGAACATGCCTTCTGCTGATGCAACGTGGCGTCATGCCATTGGGCATGGTGTTTGCTCCGGCTCCCACAGCAATACACGACTCTGCCATGTCAGTATCCCCCCCCCGTTCTATGACCCCGGGAATCCGTATCGTATCCTCCTTTCTATTTATTAATTTCACCGCCCTCTCCGTTATCGTTTCTCCCGTTTTTCATCTTCTTCTGTACCCTACTGCTAATGTTTCCCTTGCCAGCTCGCTCGCTCATTCGCTTCTTCAGTGTTGTTTGATCATCCCTCTGTTCCCAGTCTTCAATTCCACACGAGGATTTTGTTGTTTTCGTTCCATTTGTTTGAACTTGGTTCCCTTTTCAGTCATTTTTCCGCAGGATTTTTTTTTGGTGGGTAATCTCGTTTTCTGCTATTCAAACTGAATCAGGTGAGTTCTGTTTTAAAATTTTCTGTTCTTTTAGTTTAATATCTGTGGATATCCAAGTATTGTTGTCTTTCTGGTGTTAGTACTTTTTTTGTGGCCCTCTTTTGAAAACTTATTTCCTTTTTTTTTTTTTTTTTTTTTTTGGGGGGGGGGGGGGGGGGTTAGGAATTTGGAAGTTGGGTTTTTGAGTTGGTTGTATGGCCAGTAGCTACTGACAATGGTTTGGCTTTAGATGGGTTTGAATGCCTAAGAATGTTTGAAGTCTCTTTGCCATATAAGGCATACAGTTTTGGGGCATTTGGTGGTTACTGTATGGTAATGAGGCTAATTAGAATCAAGAACAGAATTCAGGTCCGTTTTAGTTCTGACTGTTTTTTTCCTGTTGTTGAATGATGGTTTTTGCATGGCAGTGAGACTACTTTTTGTTGCTGTATTCATGATAGGCATTGGGGAATGTTAGTGTAAAAAAGTGGACACGATACTGAAAATTTGAGTTTGGAATTACAGAATGCTTCTTTTGCCAGACTTGAATTTGTGTGGTATCAAATCATCAGCATGAGATGTAGAAATCAACAGCATGTTTTTGAATCATTGGGCGGCTACATTTTTGTTGAGTGGTTGTCATCGGTACATACATTAGAATATGATACAATACTGCACTTTATTTTGGCAGCAAATTACTCTTTGATAACCCTCTTTTGCAACTGCTGCATATTTTAACTAAGCAATGGCTTTGGTGCTCCATGATTTTATCTGAAATTGAACGCATTGTTCCCAGCATATCTTGGGCTGGGTCATAGCTTTAGTTTGACTTACTATCAAAATGGTTTGCTCATCTGGGATGAATTGCATTTACTCCTTCTCTACTGCCCCTTGCTAGCTTTGTCCAACATCCTGGTGATTGGGTATTTTTTCCTATTCTCTTTCTGATGCAGTCCAACAAGTTGTATTGTTGGAAGCACTTAATTTGATTGGTTTGTCGTGGAATCCTGTTGCCTTCTGTAATGCTGTTTCTGCTGAACTTGAGGAGGACCAGGTTTTTCATATTTGAATTGCATTTTCATATGCTTAGATGTGCATCCATAGTAGCTGATAAATAAATGGTGTTTAACCCATACCCCCCCCCTCCTTCCCCCAAACAAAAAGAGAAGAAGTTTTGTAATAGCTAACGATTTTGTACGTGTCCTTTTTCTGTTTTCAATTGCTTAAAAAATTTCATGGTACCTAGAAATGCTTTTGAGCTAAGGATTGGAGGTTTGGTGCTGCCCTCATCCTCAAAGTTGAATGTGCACTAATTGACAGTAAGAGGAAGAGTTAGGTTTCTGAAAGGACAATTATGAGAGTATACTTAATGACTACTGTTGAAGTAGCAATTGATTTACCTACTCATTCAGTGTGCCTTTGTTGTGTCATTTTTGAAAATGAATAGTCATAAGAGGGTCTACCTAGTTGCTTCTCCCTCTCCCCTATTCTACTTTTGGTTGCTTTTTCTTCCTTTTGAATTTACTGTAGAAGCTGTGAACTGCTGGAGGTCCAAACACCATACTATTACAAATTATGAATACTGGAGGAATGATTGGGTCCTCATCCATGGAGTGTTGTACTTACCTCCATGGAATTGACAAACAATTGTTGGGTTTGTGTTAACTAGCGAGAGAGAATGCATTACTGTAACTGTCAAGAATATTATTCAAGAAATTTAAACAGTTTTGGTGTTAAATTATTAAAGAGCTTTTGTGTTTTACTTTTCTAAATGTTTTAACTGGGAAAATAATATTTTGTGGTGCAATAAAAATAAAATGAGTGAATTATTTAATGGTGGATGGAGAGAGCAGTGAGTTATCTTTCATTTTCCCTTCACTGAGATCCTAGTGCTCTCTACCTGTCTAATCTTGATTTTTGGAAAGCAGATACTCTTGTAGTCATCTGTGGCATTTTTTTTCAGTATTCTCTTTCATGACTTCTACAATATTGCTGGTAATAGCAAAAATATTGAAAAGATTCCCAGGGGAGGTTTGGGCTTTGATACTTGACTACAGGATGGTTCTTCCCAATCTACTGGAGTTAGATTTTTGAAGGAGAAAGAGATGATGTTTTGCAGTCTGCCGAACTAAGAATGAGATTTTGGTGAATATGCTTTAGGCAACAACTTTTTTGAGCCACCAGTAACTTCAGCTATGAGAAAGGGTTTTGGGTTCTATTTTTGTAGTGAAGCAGGTACCAATGTCCTCCTTGGTGGTTTGTAAATTTTATTCATACATTTATGCACCTTTCTTTTTGGGTGGCTCATGTAATGTAACTGCTTTGGCTGGGAGAAGTTCTAATGCACATGGAGGTTGACAATACTAGTATGAGGGTTGAGATTTACAATAGATATAAGTTTGTTGGGAAGACACTCTTAAAATTGCCAACAGTGAATATGATTGATTAGCAAGCAACGTCTATGTGGGTTTCCTTGTACAATGGGATGTTAAAATCAATTTTTGCACCATTTGTAAATATTACATTAAAAGGGGAGCATAACTTTTTTTTGGACCTTAGTATTTTTTGCTTCATTTCATGTTCAACAGTCAAATATGTGAATGATGTAAAATCTGAAAAGATATGGGTGAGTAAGAGGGATGGTTAATCTTATGTTCCATGAAGGTTTGTTCATTGTTTGAGGTTATCTCTTGTTTATTGTTTGAGGTTATCTTCCATTTTTCTTTCCCAGTTTTTGACCAATAGTATAATATGTGAATGATGGAAAACATGAAAAGGTTTGCATGATTAAAAGGAGTGAACGAGTGATTAATATAATGTTTGTCAGAATTCTTATTCATTGTTTTAGTTTATGAAATGCTTTTGGAGGTTACCAACCTTCAAGAATTGGTTTCCCAGTAATCATATTTCTTTTGAATAATATTTCGGTTTTTTAGCCTTCTTTTAATGAGTTTTATAAATTTGAACTTATAGGATTTGAACAGCGAGACTCTGCTGTGGCTTTATTACCATATGAAGGTCTGGATCCCTGGTCCCACTCATTAAGTCAGTGTTTTGCTTCTGGATACTGTTAATTATCCATGTAGAACCAGGGGCCAAAGATGAAGGAAAACAATTCTTTGAATAATAAAATGATTGATAGAAATTGGGTCCTGAAGCGCAAAAGGAATAGGCTTCCATGTGGACAAGATCAATCCACTGGTAAAGGTGGAAATTCTGTTCCATTAGAATCTTCAAGGAACCTTCTTCCAGCTAAACGCAGGCTGGTAAGTGATATTCAATATGGACAAGGTCGACCCAACGGTAAAGAGGGAAATTATGTACCTTCAGAATCTCTCGGGAACCATCCTCATACTAAACGCCGGATGAATAGTGATCTCATTGCAGATCGGTCATCAAATAAGAGAAAAGGAAATGATGGGGTGAGTTCTTTTCTGTGCTCTTTGGCATATACCCTAATTAAGCGATTCTGATCCTTATTAGTCAATGTACTGTTTTAATTTTCAATGTGCATGCATACAGAGACACCTGCATTCATAACATATAGATATTGTTTAGCTTATGCCACACTGGTTCTTGGGCTACCAAAATGTCCCCAAGAAATTTCAATGAGCGATGGTAGCAAAGCTTTGACATTATTCTGACCATCTTACGTGCTCCACCTGATGGGAAACTTTTCCTTGGACTATGAACAGCTTTTCTCCTGTTACATCCATGGTGTTGATTTATCCTTTTGGCTTCAAAACTTGTGTATTTGTCCCAATCCCAGAAATTTTTTTTTTCTGGGTGGGGGGTGTTTTTTTTTTTTTTTTTGGGGGGGGGGGGGGGGGGAGGAATTGGATCAGGGCTAGAATAGGATTCTGCAGCTGAATTGTCATCTTTGAAGCATGGTCTTGTAACTTTAGGTTTTAGTGTTTTTTTTTCTCTTGAAGTTGATAGCTGACTTTCTAATGATCCTGTCCCCCTCTCCATATCTCCCACATAGATCTTGTAGCCAGTTGGGTTCTCTTGATTCCCAGATCTTATTGTAGCTGACATGGATCTCTCCAAAGTTTTTGGTGTCTCAGGAAATTACCAACTCTTCGAGTGGAATGAGGAGAAGTTTTTTTTTTTTGGATGAATAATGAGTTTCCAGCTATATCCTATTACTTACAGAACAGGTCTTGGCATTCACCCGCAAGTTTGGTTCAACTCAAACATCTATTGTTATTGCGAGGCCCCTGTGGTTCTAGTGTTTTTATGTTCTCACTGACCCTGTTATCCAAGAATCTTGAATTCTTGATAAAAAAAAACCCATCCACAAGAGTGATGACTGAGAAACTGTGTTTCATCTTTCGTGTGAGACAATCATAATTTAGTGTATATGTGCCCAGCCTGGGGTTGGGCCAAGTTAAGCCCTAACAGTTGTGAAGACATTGTTATTGTGTTAAGCTGTATCATATTCTTAATGACTCATATTCTTAATGACTATCTTAAGCTGGCCCCATCCTGCTGCAGTTATGAAACGGGCCTCAATTTGAGGTCCATATGTCTCAACTCTACATGAGCTGTACTTGGATCACCTATTGGGCCAGCTCAATATATATTCCCCTACTTGTACTTTTATCTCAAAATTGAGATAACTCAAGCAGTATGTTTTGACATTGACTGAGATTTTGTGGTTTCTTATATCTTGCCTTGGCTGATTCCAGATTTGTACTTAATGCTAATGGCATCATCATCTGTTTGCACCTTTAGTTTTGCCTTTAGAAACTGCTTTTAACCTTTGGTCCATTCTTTGTTTGTGTCTTCAGTACTTCTTTGAATGTGTAATCTGTGATCTTGGTGGGAACTTGCTATGTTGTGATAGTTGCCCTCGAACCTATCATCTTCAGTGCCTTAATCCCCCTCTCAAGGTATATATTGGTCTCATGGTGATATTCCCAATTTCATGTTATGTATTTTTTTTACCTTTGTTTGAATCTTTAGTGTGCAACATTAATCTTGTTAAACTTTATTCCTGAAGCGTACTCCACCAGGTAAGTGGCAATGTCCAAACTGCTGTAAGCGTAATGATCCTGTAAAGCCTGTAAACCATCCAGAGTCCATTTCAAGACGCATGAGAACAAAGATTAGTGCTGAAAAATCTAAGATGGGAATTAAGTCATCTAGCCACAGGGAATCACATATATTGGGAAGCTCGGTTCCAGCAAAAAGTAGATCATCAAGCAAAGTGAAACCTACCTTTTCTCATTCAATCCCATCTGTTGAAAACAAGCCAGATTCCTCCAAGATGGATGTGTTTTGTAAAAAATCAAGCTACTCGCCTGAGGGTGGACCTGGAGAGGCTATTTCATCATGTAGAAATACCGACATTGAGAAGAAGCCCAGCTTGTGTTGTGCAGATGAATCTGCTGATAGGAAGTCACATTCTCCTGCTAATGAAAACCTGTCTTCTGGTAGGAATTTAGAGACTATGCCAAATGATGAACCTGCTGAGAGGAAGTTTGACTCTCTGTGTAATAATGGAAATCCAACGAACAAGCTCATACTGACATCCGGTCATGCCACTCAGAAAGCGAAGAAAAAGAAGAGAAAAGTGAACAAGGAAGATAATGATAATAAGACCAGAACTGACAAGGGAAAATCTTCTGTAGAAGTTTCTGGCAAGCTTGGTCCCAAATCAACTTCTGCAGGTCCTGAAACTAGTCAACTCGGCCAGAAATATAATTCAGTTGACCATCGGGTTCTTGGAACTAAATCTTATGTGGTGCAGCAACAAGATAAGGTACCTTTTCTTTCTTTTTAATGTTTATTTGGGGCTAACTTACAAAAAGAATTTTGTTTTTGGCAGTTGGCACAATTGTATCTTATTCCTGAATCAATTTTATAAATAAAAAGTTTTCACAATGCAAATTTATCACTTACTTCTGACCCTTTTATTATTTATTGTCATGCACTTGAATTTTGAATTTTAAATTTTAAACTCCATACTTCTCAACAGTATTGCATGCTATGATTGGTTATTGCTGAATGGTTACTTATAGGACCATTGTTCAGATTGATTTTTTCCAAACACTTGAGTCTAGTATCAGCTTTATTGAATTTAGAGATAAAACCACATAGTCAGAGTCACATGAGTTGTTGGGCATGCTTATCTTATCATTGAAAGTAGTCATGTTGTTACAGTATGCAGCTAACTGAGGTTTTCATGTGTATTTTTGAGATATGGAACCATCTAATTGCTTATGATGATGAGGAAACCCATGTACCCAACCCAGTCTCATCCATTCTTCCATTCCCAAAAGTTCTCTTTGAAATAAAAGTAAAAAAGGAGGTTAACGTGGTTCCCACCATGCCGGCCAGAGCCCCAAGTTTGGACATATTGTCCACATGAACCCATGGGTAAAATTTCCTACCAAGTACCAATCTGATGTGTCCTGTTATATATATATATATATATATATATATATATATTGTTAATGTTATGGCCTGTGTGTAACTTGGGCCTATTTAAGTTGTCTTATAAGTAATGGGCCTATTTATTAAGGCCCATTACCGGTTTGCTATTTTAGTGTTTAGCTAGCTTTATTTATTGTTCTTTCCTAATTGGATTGTAACTAGGACTGTTGACGAGGACCTTTCCTAGTTGGATTGTAACTAGGAAAGGTTCCTAATCCTATTTCAACTTTACTTTCTTGTTTTATAAATAAAGCCGCAGTGTAAGGGGGAGTCAATACAATCGGTTCTTCCCCTTCCTTGGAGAATTGATCCTCACTTCTTCTTCTATTTCTCTCTCTCTCTCTCTCTCTCTCTCTTTCAGTTTCATTGGTTCTGATTATTTTTTATTGCAAATAATTACATGGTATCAGATCATAGTGACAGGCAGCACAGGTTGCTGATCTCGATAAAGTTTTTCGGTAATAGGGAATCAGCAGCAATAAAAAACAGGCAGCAAGCAAAAAGTCCTGATCAGAACAATGAAGAACAATTCCAACCAGCAGCAATCATCTTACAGTAACTGGACCGGATTTATCCTTTGCTGTTGAGGTTATCAGACTATTCATGCAAGCCCCAAAACAGGCTCACTGGGATGCGGCCTATGTATAAGGGGCCTATTTAAGTTGTCTTATAAGTAATGGGCCTATTTATTAAGGCCCATTACCAGTTTGCTATTTTAGTGTTTAGCTAGCTTTATTTATTGTTCTTTCCTAATTATGATTGTAACTAGGAAAGGTTCCTAATCCTATTTCAACTTTACTTTCTTGTTTTATAAGTAAAGTAGTAGCATAAGGGGGAGACAATACAATCGGTTCTTCCCCTTCCTTGGAGAATCAGTCCTCACTTCTTCTATTTCTTTGTCTCTCTCTCTCTCTCTCTCTCTCTCTTATATATATATATATATATAGTCTTCTTACTCGGACACCCCCCCCAACAAAATGGTGTTGCAGAGGGAAGAATAGACATATAATAGAAGTTGTTCGGTCTCTCCTTTTTGAAATGTACGTCCCACATTCTTTTTGGGCTGATGCAGTCTTGACAGCATGTTACATTATCAACCGGATGCCTTTCTCTGTGTTAAAGAGCGGTATACCTCATTTTGCCCTGTTACCCTCTAAGTCCCTGTTTGGCTGTTTCCATTGTCACAAGAGTGTTTGGGTGTGTTTGTTTTACTCTTGATCATTGTCCAGAGAAATCTTAACTTGACCCCAGGTCTCTCTAGTGTCTTCCTGGGTTATTCTCGTACTCAGAAAGACTATCGGTGCTATTCTCCTGAGTTGGATAAATATTTTGTCACTACTGATGTTGTTTTCTTTGAATCTACATCTTCCCATGATGAGTTTGATGAGGACATCGCAACGATTGATCCCCCCCTTTTGAGTGTACCGGCAGAGGAGCAGTAGCTAGGCAGCAGTTCAGCTGCTTTCTTCAACAGCTCACTTTTATTTTATTTTATTTTTTGTTTATTTTCTGTTATTTCAGTTATTTTAGTTAATTCTGTATTTCAGTTTTCTGTTAGTAGTTATGATCTGTATGTTGTTTGTCTTTTCTTTATTTTTATTTTACAGCATGTAGCAACTCCCCTCCCCCGCCCGGCAATCACGTGTATACACCTCACCCCCACTTCTTTTTCAGTTTTCTTTTCAATTTGAATTTTTGTAACTGCCATAGGCAGTTCCCCAACTCCCCAACCCCCCATTGTTTCACTGTTTAAGGATGGTAGAAACTTCTCTCTCTCTCTCTCTTAAGTTCTCTTTCTTCCCCCCCTCCTCTGCGCTATTTCTGGTTTCCCTACCCCTCCCTTTCTTTTTCTATTTCTTCTAATTTCTTATTTCTGAAGTTTTGAAGCACCCCTACAGTCCACGAAATTAGAGGCCACTTCTTGCCTTTTTTTTCTTCTTTTATTTTTATTTTTATTTTTATTTTTTAATTTCTGAGTATGTAATATTTTGTTCTTTGTTAAACCCATGGTGTAAAATCTCGGCGAGATCGCGAAGGGCTCAAGACGAGACGGGGTACGAGATTGAGTCTCGACTCGTCTCGACCAGTTATCGACCCTGTCTTAACTAGTCTTGACTGGTTTCGACCAGTATCGAACCAAATTGGTTCAAAAGTCAATATAAGACCAAGTCTCGGTCGAAATTTCGACATTTCAACCAAGACTTGTTCTTTTGCTCTCTCTTTCTCCTTTTGCTTCAAACACCTCCATTTTCTTGAGGTATTTGACAAATATTCCCACGAGATTGTCGGGAGAGCTTGGTACGAGAGCGGAGAACCCACATTCATCGTCTGTTTCACTCTTTAAGATAAGAATTTGCTTAAAAATTAATTTTTTACTTAAACATGATTATTACATGGTGCATGATGTTCATTTTGTTATATGTGTGACACGTGAATCCGATGTACAAGCTTACGACGGGCCAGACATTCACGCTGCAGCTGCTGACTGGCCAGAGACAAATTGAGGTGGCCAAAATTATGAAGCAGGTTGATGCAATCCAAGAAGGCCCAAGGCCCAAGCTCAAGTCGATAATGGGTCAGTCCAAAGAACTAGTCGGTATTGGTCCATTGGACCAACCCAAAGACCAACCCACACTGTTCACGTGAACAGTGTTCACGGTAGTGTTCACGTGAACAGTACCAACAGCTGAAATTTTCCTTCTTTTGTTATTTCTTTCCTAAATTATTCTTAGATTTTGTTTCCTAAAGTTAAGTTATATATTTTGTAAGTTGTTTTTTTGGAAACTTTCCTAAATCTATAAAGGCAAGTTTCCCTTTTAATTTATCTTAGGATATTTTTTTTTAAGATGACTAAATCCTTCCTTATTTTGTAATCTTTCTTAAGTCTATAAATAAGATAAAGAAGAAGAGAGCCAGCAGATTTAGACCAGAAAAAAGAAGAGAGTTTAGCTCCTGATTTTCTGGTTGAGTCTCATAGGTTGTGAGACTTAACCGAAATATTCTGTTTTATGGTTTTCTTGTCCTTCTGTTAATTCCTTCAAGTTCTTATTATTGCATACTGAATTGCGATACCATTAAGTGCTGATTTGATCAACGAAAGCTCATGGGATTAAAGATTAAAATCATATCGACCAGCTCTAACTAAACCAGTCCCGTTTTCAGATGATAGGTAGTTTTCAAAAAATCACATCTCTCTCATCTGTGATCGGATCATCTCCAACTTTGGATATGTCTTCAAGTACATCCTAAAGATCATTTCCTTCAAGTTTGAAGAACAACTAACGGTCAGATTCTCAGATAAGTCGAATTTTCTTTAAAGTCTCTATTCTGATTTCTGGGTTGGGTTAAAGAAAGATCCTGCAACAAAGGGAATTAATTAGGATTGTCATCCTTGAATCCTCTTTGCCATCAGTTGATGCAATCCAAGAAGGCCCAAGGCCCAAGCTCAAGTCGATAATGGGTCAGTCCAAAGAACTAGTCGGTATTGGTCCATTGGACCAACCCAAAGACCAACCCACACTGTTCACGTGAACAGTGTTCACGGTAGTGTTCACGTGAACAGTACCAACAGCTGAAATTTTCCTTCATTTGTTATTTCTTTCCTAAATTATTCTTAGATTTTGTTTCCTAAAGTTAAGTTATATATTTTGTAAGTTGTTTTTTTGGAAACTTTCCTAAATCTATAAAGGCAAGTTTCCCTTTTAATTTATCTTAGGATATTTTTTTTTTAAGATGACTAAATCCTTCCTTATTTTGTAATCTTTCTTAAGTCTATAAATAAGATAAAGAAGAAGAGAGCCAGCAGATTTAGACCAGAAAAAAGAAGAGAGTTTAGCTCCTGATTTTCTGGTTGAGTCTCATAGGTTGTGAGACTTAACCGAAATATTCTGTTTTATGGTTTTCTTGTCCTTCTGTTAATTCCTTCAAGTTCTTATTATTGCATACTGAATTGCGATACCATTAAGTGCTGATTTGATCAACGAAAGCTCATGGGATTAAAGATTAAAATCATATCGACCAGCTCTAACTAAACCAGTCCCGTTTTCAGATGATAGGTAGTTTTCAAAAAATCACATCTCTCTCATCTGTGATCGGATCATCTCCAACTTTGGATATGTCTTCAAGTACATCCTAAAGATCATTTCCTTCAAGTTTGAAGAACAACCAACGGTCAGATTCTCAGATAAGTCGAATTTTCTTTAAAGTCTCTATTCTGATTTCTGGGTTGGGTTAAAGAAAGATCCTGCAACAAAGGGAATTAATTAGGATTGTCATCCTTGAATCCTCTTTGCCATCACAGGTCCTCCACGTCACTCTACTTGGTATTAGAAATTATGGATGGAGTGATGGGACTTGGGAGTTGGGGACCTGGGGTTGGGTGCATCATTGTATTTGATTTTCAATATTTGAGACTTTGACTCTTTCAGTATTTGTATCATTGTATGGAATTTTGAATTATGAATGTATGATTTTCCCACAATGTGTGATTATTTTTATAATTTTATGCTTTAAATGTGTTTATATATGTTAAAATAGTACTTCCTTGGAGTATCAAGCCTTAAAATGGTCTTAAAAGACTCGAAACGCTCATTTTTGCCCTTCGCGGCTTTTCAACATGTTCTCGCCGAGATCTCGGGAAATCTCGGTTTGGCTCAAGGTCGAGACTACCTCGAGACTTGAGATTTTAATCCTTGGTTAAACCTTCTGTTCATTATAGCATGTAAGTTTCTATGTTGCTGTAAGCCTGTAACTCAGTATTAACTAGACAGCAAACAGTCTTTTTTTTTTTGTTAGGAATTTTCCTGAAATTTCTGTCATTGACAATATATTGCAAGTTCAAAACCTGTTATTCTCTGTTTATTCTCCTATAACAGTATGTCTTCCTAGACATGTATTGTGCTATTGTTTTGTTCTTATTTACTGACCTTACCTACTGTTTAGAACCTTGTGCTGGTGTCTACGTTCAACACATAAGTCCGGTACGTAACCTAGTTCTTTCTATTGGAGCGTTGCTGTTTTTACATGCAAATGGTTTACCTAAACACTGTTAAGGGTACTGAAATATTCTATACAACAGCTTGCTTCATGCTGCCCTATTCATTCTGAATATTATGACATCCTATTTGAACTTTGTTGAATTGGTGAACCATTGCTAGGTATATACCGTTCATTACTTGTTACATTCAATTTTAAACTCTAAATACAAGACATGTATGATGCTGCCCATTTCCTAACTAGCTAAACATTAAGAGGCATATTACCTAGTTAGTTGCAAGTGTAGGGAACCTAGACCCCTAGGCTGTTCTATGTCAGTGTCATTTACCAATTTTGCGTTAGATGACGACATTCCAGTTAATGTTATTCAGCTTGACGGCCTCTACCTGCAGCTCCACCACCACCTCCACCCCTTCAGCATGTCTACAACAGACGATTGCGAGCAGCTCCGGAGCCCTTTGTCTCTACAGAGCCGGCCCCGTCTTCTTCTGCAAATCCTGAAGTAAGTGCCTTGGAACCTATTCCTGTTCCTGACCTTGATCTTCTACTGCACTTATTAAGGGCACTCAGAGTTGTATTCAGCATCCTGTTTCAAATGTTGTCTCTTATTCTGGTTTGTCTGTTTCTTATCGTGCTTGTTTTTCCACCATTGCATTTCACACCCTCCCTCAGTCTGTCACGGAGGCATTATCTAGTCTTGGTGGAGGAGTTGTCTGCTCTAGAGGAAAATCACTTTTGGGATCTTGTTCCCTTACCTACGGGTAAATCTGCTATTGGTTGCCGATGGGTCTATGCTGTTAAAGTCAATCCTGATGGTTCAGTTGCTCGCCTAAAAGCTTGTCTAGTGGCCAAGGGCTATGCTTATGTATATGGGGTTGACTACTCTTGACACTTTTTCTCCTGTTGCTAAGTTGGCTTCTGTACTACTATTGATCTCCGTGGCTGCTAATGCTTTCCTCTCGGGGGATCTTCAGGAGGAGGTGTATATGAAACAACCTCCTGGGTTTGTTGCTTAGGGGGAGTTTGGATTGGTATGTAAGTTTGAGAGATCCTTATATGGACTGAAACAATCTCCCTGTGCATGGTTTGGTCGATTCACTGAGGTTGTGCTTGAGTTTAGGTTGTCGAGGTGTAACAGTGACTACTTTGTGTTCCATACTTAGTTCAGTGCAGGGAGAATTATATTGGTTGATGATATGGTGATTATTGGAGATGATACAATAGGTATTACTAGGTTGAAGTCTTTTCTTCAGCAGAAATTCCAAATCAAGGATTTGTGAAAGTTGAAGTATTTTCTGGGTGTTGAAGTGGCTCAGTCAATGAAAGGAATCTCTTTATCTGAGAGGAAATATGATGCAGTCCAAGAAGCAACCAGCCCAAGGTACCGTCAACATGGGCCCGGGCCTAGCCCACACTGTTCACGTGAACACTGTTCGCGCGAACACTGTTCACGTGCGAACACTGTTCACGTGAACAGTACCAACAGCATTAGTTATAACTCTTTTGATTAGTTTCCTAATTTTTAGTTTACTTATTTCCATTGTTTAGCTTCCTAAAAATTAGGCTAGTTAGTTTAGAAGTCTTAGTTGCTTGGAGACTAAGACTTGCCTAAAATCGAGTTTCCTAATTCCAGTTTTTAGAAACTTTCTTATTTTTATGTTTTAGAAACTTCCTAAGTTATAAAGGAGGTTTAGCTTTTCCAAATTTCGTTCTTTCCTATTTTATTTGTAATGTTTCAAAGCTATAAATAAAGAGAATGCAGGCTGGCTGCAGTAGAGAGAATTTTCCAGAAAAAAAAGAGAGTGAAACTCCTATTTTCTGGTTGAGTCTCCAACCTTGGAGACTCAACCGGACTCTATTTTCTTTGTTCCTTTGCGTTCAATACTCCTATTTTGTTCTTTGTTGCTGGTTTTATGTGAAACACTCAGCACCAATTAGAGGATATAAAACCAAATCAGCAGCCGACATCCTTTTGAACCTACCCAGGTTTTGGCGGCACCAGGTACATCAAGGTTACAAAGCTCATAGCTCTTTCAATTCTTTTCGGATCATTCTCAGATTTTGAATGGTGTTCATAACTATTATAAAGGCCATTCAACCCAAGTTTCATCAATTTCTGACGGTCGGATTTCCAGATAAGAATTTTTTTCTATTACTTTTCTCTGCAGATTTTTGTGTTGGACTGAATTAAGATCCTATAGCAAAGAGGGCTTGTTAATTTGATATGTATTAACCCCTTTTGCTATCAAAATATGTCTTTGATTTGCTAAGATTGGGATGTTTGGAGCAAAACCACTTGATACCCTAATTGATCCCAATTTGAAGCTTACTGTAGATAAGGGGATGTCCTTGATGATCCTGAGAAGTATCGAAGACTACTTGGTAAACTGAGTTATTTGACAGTTACTCGACCAAGCATTGTTTTCCAGTTAGTGTAGTGAGCCAGTTTATGTCAGCACCTCGTACATCACATTGGGATGCAATTGTTCGTATTTTGAGATATCTGGAGAAGGCACCGAGACGCGGTTTGCTATACTCTAACCTTGGTCATCGTAGAGTGGAAGGTTTCTCTGATGCCGACTAGGACGGATCTCCAACTGATAGGTGGTCCACCACTGGTTACTGTGTTATTGTTGGAGGTAATCTAGTTTTCTGGAAGAGTAAGAAGCAGAGTGTTGTGGCACGTTCTAGTGTAGACTCTGAGTATCGTGCTATGGCCCATGGTGCAACAGTTGTTGGCTGAGCTTGGTTTCAAGGACTCATTTCCTATGAAATTGTGGTGTGATAATCAGGCAGCTGTAAATATTGCTTCGAATCCAGTTTTTCATGAGATGACAAAACATATTGAAGTAGAGTGTCACTTCGTTCGAGAGAAGATGCAGTCTGGTGTTATAGCTGTTGGGCTGCTGGTCATGTCAGGATAGGAGAGCAACGTGTAGACATCTTTACTAAGTCTCTTCGGAGTGGGCGGCTGGGCGCATCAAGTATAGTTGTAACAAGCTGGGCATGATTGATATCTATGCTCCAGCTTGAGGGGGAGTGTTACACACACACACACACACACACACACACTCTCTCTCTCTCTCTCTCTCTCTCTCTCTGTTCACGTTAATAGTGCTTGTTATTCTTTGTAAGGGCAGTTTAGTCCTTGTAATCATATATATATATATAAAATAGAGATTAGGGCTGCTGATCACATTGATTGACAGCCCCCTTACTTGCGGCTGTGTTCTTCTTTTCTCTCCTTCTCTCCATTCTTCTCTTCTACGATTGCTCTGTTAACATGTCCAGTTGTGTCCTCGTGCTGCCCCCCCCCCCCCAAAAAAAAGTCCAGTTGTCAGTAATGTTCTTTGAAAATTACATGAAAACACACACACAAGTATGAGCTGATGTGTGTTTTGAAAGATTTCTATTTTGGTCTCTCTCTCTCACATGCGCGTGTGCACTCATGTGCTGTTTTATCCAGATTCATTATTTCTATCATCTCATCTTGACATGTGAAACACTTCAGGAGAGTTTCAACAACCTTATGTGAAACTGTGTGAATATAATTTTTTTTTTACCAGTTTTTATTTAATTGTGGCCTGGTATTCTGTTTTATTCTTATCCTATACTTGTCCACTGTATATTCGAACATCTAGTGCTGATGCCATATTCAATATGTATTGCTGTATGAGTAGAGATATGTTCCACTTGTTGCTTATAGGGGAACATTATGGTCTTATCATAGTTTTCTTTTCTTCTATCTTATTTTGACTATTTATTGTCTTACACAGAGGAGATCTGAGGAAATATCACCCTCAACACATGCCTTAGATGAAACAAGGGGTCAAGAAGATAAACTGGTAACATGTGATGAACATGTTCCTTGTCAACAGGTAAATAGACAGTTCAGAATAGATTTCCTGAATACCTAATGTGGTTCTGTTAGATATGCACAATAGTACTGCATGATTTTGGGTCGCAGTATTAGCCATTTCCCGGATTTGTTGTGCCTGTTATTTATTGACATTACTGTGATTATACATTTATCTGGCAGGTTGATCGTATTCTCGGGTGCCGAGTTCAGATTAGGGAAAAAACTTCTTGTCTCAGTCAACCAATCAAATTTTCTGCTTCCCCTGGGACTCTTCCTCATGTTGCATCTGAAAACAGCTGTTCAAGGGCTACAAATGACCTGCCTTCTCAAGATATACTTGTTCTGGAAAATTGTGATGCGGCATTAGAGGACGAGTTGTCTAGTAGTAAAGGTGTAGATGTTAATAATGCTGATCTTCTTGCTGAGGGATGCCAGAATTCTGTGAAGCCTGTTGATAAGGGAAAAAGCAACAAGAATGATAAAAAATTAGATAAGATACATGTCTATAAAAGATGTGCAAAAGAGGGAAGTGGAGAGGGGAATGCCATGGGATCAATAAGGAGACCTTTCAAGCTTCAGAGTTTTATGGCCTTAAGTAGTGAAGTTCGAAATGAATCTGCTGTAGACAAGGAGGATATGGAAAAAGTAACTAAAGAGGTCGTGAAAG
Source organism: Protea cynaroides (assembly GCA_028583415.1). Classification (NCBI taxonomy): domain Eukaryota; kingdom Viridiplantae; phylum Streptophyta; class Magnoliopsida; order Proteales; family Proteaceae; genus Protea; species Protea cynaroides. Next base: position 87,083,899 of record CM053265.1, on the reverse strand, counting down.
AAGAGAATGCTGGTGTTGAATGTGCTAGTTTGGACATTGGTGATAATTGTCCAATTCCAAGAGCATGCGAAATACCAGTATCTCTAGATGCTAAAGACATGAAAGATGAGCATAAGGAGATCTTATTGAATGACAGTGTAGAAAACAAGATGCAAGAGTCAGTCTTAGAGGAATCTGCTCCACTGCAGACAGATATAGTCTTTTATGAATTTTTGGTCAAGTGGGTTGGGCAATCTCACATTCATGACAGCTGGGTTTGTGAATCGCAATTGAAAGTTCTGGCAAAGAGAAAACTAGAGAATTACAAGGCAAAGCATGGAACAACACTGATAAATCTGTGTCAGGAACAATGGTGCCAGCCACAAAGAGTGATTGCCCTCCGTACTTGCAAGGAGGGCACAACTGAAGCTTTTGTAAAATGGTGTGGTCTCCATTATGATGAATGCACATGGGAAAAATTAGATGAACCTGCCATTGAAAAATCTTTGCATTTGGTTGCTGAATTCAAGTGCTTTGAATCTCAAATACTGGCCAAAGATTCTGCCAAGGATGATCTTCCACAGAGTAAGTGTCAAGAAACAGAGATAGTTTCTTTTGAACAGCAGCCCAAGGAGCTTAAAGGGGGTTCCCTGTTTCCACATCAACTAGAAGCTTTGAACTGGTTGCGCAAGTGCTGGAATAAATCTAAAAATGTGATCCTTGCTGATGAGATGGGACTGGGGAAAACTGTGTCAGCTTGTGCTTTTCTTTCGTCTTTATATTTTGAGTTCAAAGTGAGGCTACCTTGTCTAGTTTTGGTTCCTCTGTCCACAATGCCTAACTGGCTTGCTGAGTTTGCATTATGGGCCCCACATCTGAATGTTGTGGAGTATCATGGCTGTGCAAAAGCAAGATCTATTATTCGTCAATATGAATGGCATGCTAGTGATTCAAATGGGTTAAACAAGAAAATTAAGTCATACAAATTTAATGTTCTGTTGACTACTTATGAGATGGTGCTTGCTGACTTCTCCCATTTGCGTGGGGTTCCCTGGGAGGTTCTCGTGGTTGATGAGGGTCATCGTCTGAAGAACTCGGGCAGTAAACTTTTCAGCTTGCTCAACACATTTTCTTTTCAACACCGTGTTCTATTGACAGGCACCCCTCTGCAGAACAATTTAGGTGAAATGTATAACTTGCTGAATTTCTTGCAGCCTGCTTCATTCCCTTCTTTGTTGTCATTTGAAGAGAATTTTAATGATCTGACAACTGCAGAAAAAGTGGAAGAGCTGAAAAAACTTGTTGCTCCTCATATGCTTCGAAGACTTAAAAAGGATGCTATGCAGAATATTCCCCCCAAGACTGAACGCATGGTTCCTGTTGAGTTGTCATCTGTCCAGGCAGAATATTATCGTGCAATGCTTACGAAGAATTATCAGATCTTACGTAACATTGGAAAGGGGGTTGCTCAGAAGTCAATGCTTAACATTGTTATGCAGCTTCGGAAAGTGTGCAATCATCCGTATCTTATACCAGGTACTGAGCCTGATTCTGGATCAGTAGAGTTCCTTCAAGAAATGCGCATAAAGGCTTCTGCCAAGTTGACACTGTTGCATTCTATGCTTAAGGTGTTACGTAGAGAAGGGCATCGTGTACTTATATTTTCACAGATGACTAAGCTTCTTGATATACTTGAGGATTACTTGACCATTGAATATGGACCTAAAACATTTGAAAGAGTGGATGGTACGGTCTCAGTGGCAGACCGTCAAGCAGCAATTATACGCTTTAATCAAGACAAAAGTCGATTTGTGTTCCTTTTATCTACACGGTCTTGTGGCCTTGGGATCAATCTTGCTACTGCTGACACTGTCATTATCTATGATTCTGATTTCAACCCACATGCTGATATTCAAGCGATGAATCGTGCACATCGGATTGGGCAGTCAAAGAGACTTCTTGTGTACAGGCTTGTTGTACGAGCTAGTGTTGAGGAGCGCATTTTGCAACTTGCGAAAAAGAAGCTGATGCTTGATCAGCTTTTTGTGAACAAGTCTGGATCCCAAAAAGAGGTGGAGGATATTTTACGTTGGGGAACAGAAGAACTTTTTAATGATTCTTCTGGTGGGGCTGGAAAAGGTGCTGGAGAAAATTCTAGCAACAAAGATGAAGCAACTACAGACACAGAGCATAAGCATAAGAGGAGGTCTGGTGGCCTCGGGGATGTGTATAAAGATAGATGCACGGATGCCAGCATAAAGATCGTTTGGGATGAAAATGCAATTTTGAAATTACTTGATCGTTCAATCCTTCAGTCGTCCTCTGAAAGTGCTGAAGGAGATTTGGAGAATGATATGCTTGGCTCTGTAAAGGTGAAATGCAATTTATTTTGTGTTGCTCCATTAAAATTCACAATTGCCTTTCCGTTGGAGTGCATTTTAAATATTTTCTGCATCATTTTGTCAAGTGGTAAATTCACAAATTTAGCTTCTACTAGTGTAGAGAGTATTTCTGAATTCTGTTTTCTATTCCATTTTGACTTTAGAAATTTCAAGAATAATTGGGATTCTAGATTTTGGTTCTTAAGACTGATTAAAAACAGAAGGATATGATCCCAAGGGGGTAGCTCAGTTGGTAAAGACCAACACCTCACAGGTAAGAGGTCGTGAGTTCAACTCTCCTTGGGGCTTACCTATCCCAGAAAAATAAAAAAATAAAAACAATAATAGTAATACAGAAGGATATGTCTATCTGGATGTATTTGGCAGGATGGCTTCAGTGTGTATGAATGACAACTACTCAACTCAACTGAAATCAAGTCAATCAATCCTTTTCAAAACTAAATGGGGCTGTGGTGTAATACCCCGAACCAAGATTTCAGGCTAATTCAAATTTTTACTGTTTGTTAATTGTACTAAAAGTAGCTAGATATTCTTAAGGGGCATTGTTCGTAATTTTTAACCCCTAGTAGGTAAGTAATTAATTAACTATATTATGAACTTCAAATGTTGTAATGTGTGCTTTAATGAGCATATATATGATCCATGATGTGTTTGGTATAATGTGTTGGTTTATGGTTGAGTATATGTATTTGTTGTGTGTTTATGTGTAAAGTAAACAGTAAATTAGCTTGTAAGTTTTTTTTGTGGTTCAAAATGCAAGCTTGAGCCACTTAGCCTAGTGGTTGGGCTCCAGGCTTTGCAAGGGGCAGGTCATGGGTTCAAACTCTCATAAATTACAAAGGGGATTCAAGTGTTATTTTTCTTGTGGGCTCGTAGTGGGCCCCACTTGATGACTAGGCAGCCACATGTCATGTGGCATGTGTGCATGTATTGGTAGTCTGTGATTTGTGAGATGGAAGTATGGGTAGCATGCTATCCCAGGTGGCAGCCCACTTTTAGTGGAGTGTGAGCCTGTGAGGTCATAATCCTATTGGCTAGGGCTGTTCCTTAGTCAAGGGTAGGATGGTCAAAGCACTCTTTTAAGGGTACCTTAGAAGTATGGTCTACCCTTCCATGCATGGGGTTTGACAAAGGATTTTAGGGGCAAAAAGGTCATTTCATAAATAAAAATAGATTAAATAAAATATAGGCTCATGCAGCCCAAATCGTTGAAGCTCTCTTGCTTCTTCAATTGTTTTTGAAAACTGAAACTAAGAGTGGGAGAGAAGATGCTAGACAGCAAGAAAGAGAGAAGAAGAAGAGAGGAAGGAGAAGGGAGAGATTGGAAGACCTTGTTCACTGATCTCACCTAGGGTGAAGAAGCATTTAGATAGGAAGGTAGAGCGAAGTGCGGACTTAAGCAAAAACTTGAGGATTGAAATTTCATTACTGGAATTTTTGAAAAGCTTGAAAGAGGTGGAGGAAAGACAAAGAGAGGCTTACATTGAGGTAAGCCGTAAGAATCACCTTAGCTTTCTTTTAGGTTTCTTACAATTAATTACATGTTTCTAATCTCTCAATACAAGGGAAGTTTCCAGGTTTGTTGTGCCTCTAATGGCAGGACCAAATAAAGGGAAAGAATTATAAATTGAACCTAGAATTCATGGGGAAGATGAAATTAAAAGGGAAATGACGTAGGTTAAGTAATTAAAATGGAAGCAAGAGCTAAAGAAAGTGTAGAGTTTCTGGAGGTTGAAGATGGGTGTATAGGGTTTCCCTTCAGCCAAAAAGACCAGTCAAGTGAACCAATTTCGGGTTGGGTTGAACCGTTAGTACTGGCAGATTGACCCCTGCTCAGTCCGAATGTCATAACCTTTTGAATTGAACTGACATTTGGTTGATTCCAGTGGCATTTGAAAATAGACCCATAAATATATAGCTTTGATAGAAATAGCTATTCCCTAATTCTGTCTCTATCATGGTGAAAAATTGGGTTCAAATGGGCAGAGCGTCATGAATATACAGGCCACCTGAGAGCAACCTAATCCTACCGGCTGCAGGTGAACTTTCTGGCAGTCGACCGGTATGATTAACCAGCAGAAACCCTGTCATCCACCTGAGATCAACCTAATCCTACTGCCTGCAGGTGGACTTTCTGACAGTTGACCGGTAGACCAAAATTGGCTTTTAAAGCCAGAATTTTAAATTTCTTGACTACACCCTTTTATGTAAGGCTTGGGGAAACCTAATGGGCTTTATTACCCATCAAAATATATATATATATATATATATATGTGAGGTCTAATTATATGCATGGTTAATGAATGTATATGTGTTGATTTGAGTCTATCAAACAACTTAGAAGATCTATCAACAAACAAGAGATAAGGTGACGGAAATTTGCTACTACTCTGTTTTTGGTGTGATTGTGATGTTTGAAGTTGTGTTCTTATGTGGTATCCATGAATTAGCAAACTGATATGATTTATAGAAAAACCATGCTATTGTGAAGTTGAAGCGTGTGAACTATGCAACTGTAATTGTAATGACTTATATGAAGGGTTATGTGATGCTTAGTATGCTGAAAATGTTATGAAGAAGCGTATGGTTATTTATTTGACATGATGTGTAGTTGTGTACAATGAGACAAGTCATGTATAATATATGAACACGAAATGGGTAGTAACATGTGTTATGTGTAAGAATGTATGATAGTGCTATTGATAACTTAAAATGAAAATAGTATTGAAGTGGCTGATAAACTGTAAGTATCGACCATAGTTGTCAAGGCGACAAGGCAACCCTAGGCGATGGAGGCCAACCTGGGCACCTAGGCTCCCGCCTAGGGGTTGCCTAGGCAACCAAGGCATTCCTGGTTTTTTTTTTTTTTTTTTTGCCTAATATATCAATTCTATATTTATGTTTATACTTTATATATTAAATGCAACAATGGAATATGTTGCATAAAGAACTAACATTTAACTATTTAAGGCATAACCTAATATGAGAAAAATAAACAAAGAATGATTAAACTATAAAATGTAAGAACTAAAAAAGCATAATTATAATTAAAAAAACAGCATAAAGAATGAAGCAGACCAACAGAGAAAAAAAAAAAGACGTTGCAAAAAAAAAAAAAAATAAGGAAGGAAAAAAAAAAGACGTTGTAGAGCAGAGAAGTAAAAGAAGAAGAAAAGTGCAGAAGAAGAAGAAGAAGAAGAGGAGGAAGAAGAAAACAGAGCAGAAAAGAAGAAGAATGGGGTAGAATAACAAATAAAAAAAAAGTTGTTGCAGAGAGAAGAAGAAAAGTGTAGAGAAGAAGAAAAAGAAGAAGAGGAGGAAGAAGAAGAATAGAGCACAGAGGAAGAAGAAGAAGAAGAATGGAGCAGACTACTGACTAGCAGAGGGAAAAAAAAGATCGTTGCGAAAGAAAAAAAAAAGACGTTGCAGAGAGAAGAAGAAGAAGAAGAAGAAGAAGAAAAAGAAGAGAAGGAAGAAGAAGAATAGAACAGAGAAGAAGAAGAAGAAGAATGGGGCAGAATAGCAGATAAAAAAAAAAAACGTTGCAGGGTAGGAAAAAAAAAGTCGTTGCAGAGAGAAGAAGAAGAAGAGGAGGAGGAAGAAGAAGAAGAAGAGAACAGAGCAGAGAGGAAGAAGAAGAAGAAGAATGGAGCAGACTACTGACTAGCAGAGAAAGAAAAAAAAAAGTGTTGCGAAAGGAAAAAAAAAAAAAAAACGTTGCAGAGAGAAGAAGAAGAAGAAGAAGAAGAATAGGAGGAAGAAGAAGAACAGAACAGTGAAGAAGAAGAAGAAGAATGGGGCAGAATAGCAGATAAAAAAATGTTGCATGTTGCGAAAGAAAAAAAAAAGATGTTACAGAGAGAAGAAGAAGAAGAAGACAAAGAAGAGGAGGAAGAAGAAGAAAACTAGAGAGGAGAGAGGGAAACAAATATAAATTTCATACCAAATTAAAAAATACAAACAACAAAAATAAATTTCATACCTGATTCAGACCCAGAATTCGTCGCCGAGAGCTTCAGATCCTAATCGCCGTCGTGAGCTTCAAAGTTCAGACCCTAATCGCCGCCGAGAGCTTCAGAGATTAGACCCTAATTGCCGTCGAGAGTTTTAGAGTCTCAAACCCACAGTTTATCGAAAACCAGAGAAGAGAGAGGGAAACAGAGGGTCGTTTGAAGAAGAAACTCTCCATTTCCCTCTTTATAGCCATTATCCAGTGTATTGGTGTACAATATATTATTGTACACCAAACCAATAAAACACTTCCTTTTAAAATCTTATTTACAAAATACAAAAAATGTTTATAACGATACACTGATGAACCAAGGCAACTGCCCAGGGTGTCTGGGCGTCCAAGGCGCCCTGGGTCGCCCAGACACCCTGGGCGGTCGCCTTCCAGACTTCCACAAGGCGATTAACCGCCCAGCTCCATTTTGTCCTCCTAGACGCCTGGGAGACGCCTTGACAACTATGGTATCGACAACCCATATATGGGTAAAGACTAATGACAAACCATATAAGGGTCAAGACTAAAGACAACCCATACAGGGGTCAAGACTAAAGACAACCCATACAAGGGTCAAGATTAAAGACAACCCATACAGGGGTCAAGGCTAACGAGGACCCATATAGGGGTTAGGGCCCAGACTAATGGTGACTTTTACAAGAGTCCAAACCTACACAGAGGTTCAAAGATGTTGACTCATATAGGGGTCCAGACCTACGCTGAGGTCCAGAGATGTTGACTTATATAGGGGTCTAGAGATTCTAGACCCATACAGAGGTCCAGAGATGTTGACTCATGCAGGGGTCCAAACCTACATAGAGGTCTAGAGATGTTGACTCATATAGGGGTCCTGACCTACACAGAGGTCCAAAGATGTTGATCCATATAGGGATCTAGGGTTTGATGGTCATATTGATCACAATAATTTATAGAAAAGACCGAATTTTAAGACTGAAATGCAAAGTATAATGAGCAAAGGTTTATTGTTTCAATTGGTGACCTCATGAGATTGACATGTATGCTTGAATTGTTTTTCATGTAATAGATGGAAATGTATATTATGTTATGAAATCATATTGATAGAAGATGTACTTTTCTTCACTGAGCTGGTAAGCTCACCCTCTCTTATGAAATGTTTTACATATGAAGAGTTAGGTTATGACCATGGCCCGCAAAACTGTGCGGAGTGAAGATTTGGGGACCGGGCCGAGATCCCAACTCAATGATGAAGTGAAAATTATGTTCATTAGACTTGCTGTATTTTTTGTTCAAGTCTCTTGAAACTTGTCCTTTTGTGTAATTAACTTCTTTGACATATAAACTTTAGCTACGTAATCCTTTCTAACGCCACGAGTTAGTCCAAAGTTGTATGACAAAATGACAATGTATTGTAGAAGACTTCACTGTTAAGAATTGTTTTGTTTAGATACTTCATGTTACAGAATAGTTGAATGTATGTTTGGCTACCTGCCTATATTCATCGATCCTGGGTATGCTTAATGATTTGTATTCCCAGGTAACGCTTAATCAAGTTGAAATGGTTAGTTGTTTTGCTCGTGAACTTACTAACTTTTGAAGGTTAGCTTGCACTTCTGTATTGCACTGGCATTAAATTTTAGTAGGAAGAATTGGTGAGTGATTGTTTCTGTTTGCATTCTTATCTGAGGTTGAAATGCTTAGTATCGTGTACTCATTACTCTGGATTCACAATTGATTTACTAATGGGAGTAATTGGTTTGTGCAGCTAGTGTTCAATTTATCATGCTATTGATGCTGCATCTTGGCTTATAAGTTCATGCCTGGATCTATGCAGTGTTCTTGAGTATTGTAGAGCTTTCTGGCTGGTTCTTCAAGATGGACATTGAGGCTTTTTTATCGGAATTTATTAGCTGTGTTCGGGGATAATATTTGTCCCCCCCCCCTCGACATTGAATGATAGTAATACCCCAATTAATCAACCAAGTGTTTGGGACTAACAGATTCTGTGAGGGATGAAAAGAATCCTAGTTGAAGTTGGATCTTCAGGAATTGAAGGCTTGCGGTTTTGGTTTAAGTGGGTTTCAAACTTCAAAGGAATGGTAGAATAGTCTAGAGAAGGGTGTAACTAAGCTAGGTTTAGAACTTACAGGTTTGACTTCCCGCTCCCTCCCCCCCACCCCCCACCCCCCACCCCCCACCCCAAATAAAAATAAAATAAAAGAAAAGAATGTGGATTATTTATATGGAACTTGCGGGGTCTTCGTGATCCTGACATTGTGGCCATGTCCACAATCTTTTTAGCGGTGGAAGAGTTGAGTTATGGGAGGAGCTTTCTGCTAGTTTGCTGTGAAATATTGGAAGGGTAATTTATGCCGTTCAAGGGCCGCCGCATCGCTCGAATGCGGTGAAAAATAGACAAGGGCCGCCTCATCGGTGTCCGGATGCGGTGATAAATAAGTAAGCGTTCTCACATCGTAAACGAGTGCAGGTAAAGAAGCTAGTCCATAAGTGTAGGATTAAACTAGCATTTGGGAACATATGATTTTTAACCGGTAAGAGTTTAGAATTGATAGATGTTATGAGGAGAAGAAGGATTAACATAGCTTGCATTTAAGAGACTAGATGGAAGGGTAAAAAAGCTAAGGAGTTGGGTGACTTTAAAATTTAGCATCCGGGGGATAAAAATAATAGCAACGGAGTGGTTATAATAGTGGATAAAGAGAATGATGTGGTGGATGTTAAAAGATATGATGATAGGATTATAGTCATCAAGTTAGTGATGGGGAAATAGATAGTCAATATAATTAGTGCATATGCAGCCTAAGTAGGATTGGATGCGAGTAGTAAGTTACAATTTTGGGAACACATGGATGGATTAGTGCAATGTTTTAGACAAGGAGAAAATATTATAATAGGGGGTGATCTGAATGGACATGTAGGGAGAGATCATAGAGATTATGAAGATGTATATGGAGGATATGGTTTAAGTGAGGAATGAAGAAGGGACTTCAATTTTAGATTTTTCTATGGCTTATGATTTATCCATCTTAAACCCATACTTTGAAAAGAGAGAAGAGCATCTAGTCACCTTCAAAAGTGGGCATTATAAAAGCCAAATAGATTTCTTTCTAACTAGAAGGTCTGATAGGTTGTTATGTTAGGATTGTAAAGTTCTACGCCAGGAGAGCCTAACCACTCATTATAGATTATTGGTCATGGATATATACCTTACTACGCTGAATCATAAGAAAACTCAAGTTTTTTTGCCCTAGGATAAGGTGGTGGTGCTTAAAAGGAAATACCTTGAAAGCTTTTACTGATAATGTGATCAAACAAGGAATGTGGGACTTTGAGGGAGACAGTAATACAATGTGGAACGAGATGACTGCTTGTATTAAGAAAGTTGCTAAAGATGTTCTAGGTGTATTGAAAGGAAAACATCATTCCCCTAGAGAGTCTTGGTGGTGGGATGATGATGTTTAAGCAGCCATTAAAGCTAACAAAGAAAGTTTTAAGATATGACAAAAGACTAAGGATATAGAGGATTTAAAAAGATATAGACTTTCTAGAAATAAAACAAAAAAGATTGTGGGAAAAGTAAGGGCAAAGAAATATAAAGATTTTTACAACAATCTGAGCACAAAGGAAGGAGAAAAAACTATCTATAAAATAGCTAAGATGAGGGAAAGGAAGAGCAGAGATTTAGATCATGTTAGATATATTAAAATTGCAGATGGTAGAGTTTTAGTAAGGGATGATGACATTAAAAAGAGAGATGAAACGATTATTTCTATAACTTGCTAAATGAAAACTTTTCAAGTAATAGTGTCCCAGATTGTTACATTACCCAACATGACACCACAGGTCGTAGGTATATACACAAAATTAGGGTGACAGAAGTGAAAGAAGCTTTACGGAGAATGAATGTAAGCAAAGCACCAGGCTCAGATGATGTCCTGATAGAAGTTTGGAAGAGCCTAAGAATGTATGAAGTATGTTGGCTAACTAAGTTGTTCAATAAAATTATTAGCTCAAAGAAAATGCCAGATGAATGAGAACCATTGTGGTTTCCATTTATAAAAACAAAGGTGATATTCAGAGCTGCAATAACTACAGAGGCATAAAATTAATGAGTCATACTATGAAACTATGGGAGAGGGTTATTGAAACTTGCATGAGAAAAAAACTACTACGGAGAACCAGTTTGGTTTTATGCCAGGTAGATACACGATAAAAGCTATTTACTTGCTTATGAGACTCATGGAAAGATGTAGAGAAGGCTAGAAGGACCTCCATATGGTCTTTATTGATCTAGAAAAAGCTTATGATAGAGTTCCTAGAGAGTTTATCTGGCAAGTACTAGAGAAGATAAGTGTTTCAACCGAATATGTGGACATAGTTAAGGATATGTATTATAATGTGGTGACTAGTGTGAAAACCGTGGGAGGTCAAGGTTGTGAATTCTCATTTACAATGGGGTTACATCAAGGATTAGTTTTAAGCTCTTATCTGTTTGATCTCATTATGGATGATCTAACCAGAGACATTCAAAATGAAGTTCCTTGGTGCATGCTTTTCACTGATAATATTGTTTTGACGGATGAGATAAAAGCAATGATTAATGCAAAGTTGGAGCTATACAGATCAACATTGGAATCAAAGGGTTTTAAGTTAAGTAGAATGAAGATGGAGTATATGGTGTGTAACTTTAGTCACACAATGATTGATAATGTATATGGTGTGTAACTTTAGTCACACAATGACTGATAATGAGGTGATGAAAATTTATCAGAGGGAGATACAACAATGTGATCATTTAAGGTATCTAAGTTCATCATAAACAAAGAAGGTGATATAGAGGATGATGTTTCACAGAGGATTAAAATAGGATGGATGAAGTGGAGAGGTGTGTTTGGAGTGCTGTGTGATTGGTGTATGCCTTTAGAACTTAAAGGAAAATATTATAGGAGTATAAGACGGTCATTCGACCGGCTATGATGTATGGTGCGGAATGTTGGGCAGTTAAGAAGTATCATATAGATAAATTTAGTGTAGCTGAGATGATGATGTTGAGATGGATGTGTGGCAAAACTAGGAAGGATAAGGTAAGAAATGATCGTATTAGAGCTGATTTGGGAGTAGTGGCGATACATGATAAACTACAAGAAAGTCGTTTGAGATGGTATGGCCATGTTCAACGGAGGCCGTTAAGTGCTCCCATACGGAGGAGTGATTTGATTCAGATCGAAGGATCTAAAAGAGCTAGGGGCAGAAAGTGGTGAAGAAAGACATGTATTGCTTAGGTCTTGTTTCAATTATGACATCGAACAGAGCTGATTGGTGGACAAGAATCCATGTAGCCAACCTCATTTAGTTAGGATAAGACTTTGTTGTTGTTGTTGTTGTAATTTATGCCATTCAAAGGGTTTCAGAGGAAAGATGGTTGGTAAAAATTTCGAGTCCCTACTCATAAGATTGGAGGTTAAGCACCGGGAGGTTAATAAGATCGAAGACCTGATTCAGTTCTGTTGGAATAATGCTTCCACAAGAAGTTGGGGTAGCTGTAGATGTTTCATGAACTAAGGAAGCTTAAGGAAAACCTAAGAGGTGGAACAAAAAATTGCTGATGATGTTGGAGAGAGAAAGCAAGCCTTAAGATACTGCGTTCCAGTTTTGATTCAGAAGATGAAAGAGTCGGAGTTTTCAGCAGAAGACATCACCAGAAGAGAGCTTCCTGGGCATGTTTGAAATGAACGGTTCCCTTCCCCTGATACAAATGATTGTTACCAACTGGCATGTTGAATCTCATCCCATATGCGCTACTAGAGGTATTTGGAAGGAAAGCAACAATTCGATCTTCTAGGATTATTTTTTAATTGGACCCATATGTTGTGGTTATTGGTAGAGATATCCTTAGGGCTCTCAATGGCTGGTCATAATTGGACCCATATGTTGCGGTTATTGGTAAGGATGTAATGAGATAGACAAAGAAACAGAAGATATCCTCAGGGTTCTCAATGGCTGGTCATAATTCCCAGTTGATTGGCATGGCCATATGCTCAGTCTTTTATCAGATGCATACTCTACTCTAATGACAATTATCTCACTGCCTATTAAGAGAGGGAGGAAGAGAGAGAGGGGGGGGTGAAGAAGAAGAAATGACAAACACAGAATGTAGTTTATCTAAAGATAACTTGTATAATATCAGATGTTTTAAGAACTCAAAAACTTAATGCACCGATTCTATTCAATGAAATAATACTCCACAGGTAAAAAAGAAAGTTTTTATGTCAAGCTCGGAAGCTCCCATGCCATCTATACGTTGAAATAACTGTATCTAATTATGTTGATTTCATGTCATCTTGTGCTTGGTAGCTAGTTAATTGGATGGCCTTTTCGAATGACAGCTAAAGGGAGGATTTCTAGTTTAAGTTGTGAAGAAATCTGAAGCCCCAAGATAAAATGGCGAACTTTAGAATGTTAAATTTTATTTATTCCTCTACTGGCCTAGAAATTCAAGTATAGGTAGTCATGCATCTCATGCCAATTTTGCGACCTGTCTAGTTTTTGTATGTGGTATATGAGCTGGTAGAGAAGGTTTTTTTCCTCTTGAGTTTTAATTTATTTAAAAGCAATAATGCCCCAGAAACAGTGAAGTGAATCCTAATTATAAAAAAAAGCTAAATAATTCCCTTGGTAATGTTGAATTCCCATCTCCCCTCCCCCTCTCCCAAAAAAAAAAAAAAAAAGAAGCTTTTGATGTTGATCAATTATAATGATCTCATAATTTTGTAATCCTGCTGGTTTCCTAGCATCCTGTTGTGAATTTTCATTTATCATAGAAATGAATATTCTGTATTTAAATGTTTCTGTGATTGTTCTGTTGTATTTCTTAATTGCTCTGGTGTTTACCCGAGTTTATTTTATCAGTTACCTGCAGGCTGCAACAAAGACTGTTTGTGTTTCCATTACTGGAAAAAGTAAATATCATATATGTTGTCTTACTTGGCTGAATTGTCTGTGTGAAAGTTTCATCCATCATTTCTTTCATTTTGATAACCAAATGGAGTTACAAGCCAATCCAACATTTATTGTCTGGTATTTTGAAATTTAAACGCATTCTCTATCTTCTGTGAAATCAGTCAGTCGAATGGAATGATGAGGAAACTGAAGAACAAATACGACCCAAATTCTCTCCTGCTGTGAATGGTGATGTCTGTGCTCAAGGTTTGGAACAGAAAGAGGAAAATGGCGTTGGTGTTATTGAAGAAAATGAATGGGACCGACTTTTGCGTGTGAGGTCAGCAGTTGCTTTAGTAGGACACTTTATTTTTGTGATTTTTTTGTGGTATTAAAATATTGTTGTAACTGTTGTTCCATATGTCATATGGAAAATTTCACTAGGATGTCCAAATTTAATGAATAATACCTTACAAAGAGTACTCAAGAAAATCCAAATTTAATGAAATAATACACTACCCTCTGTTTGAGAAATTTATAGTTGTGAGTGCACATAAAAGTTTGGAGACATCAATTGTAAATGTTATTGAGAGGAAATACCACATCATCTCAAAATAAACAAAAGGAATTCACAATGAATGTATGAAGGTTGCTACTAAAAGAAAACAGTATGAATATTGTTGCTACTTGCTAATAATTCTCCATTAAATAGGAAACAGTCTCAAAGGCATTCTACCTATTTAACTGTAACATAGACAACAGTTACTCCATTTGTTGATCCTTCTTGTAACAAAATAGAAAATAAGATAAGATGGAGAGAATCAATGTGTACAAGTCAGAGTCTTACTCACAAACTAAAGACAGAGTAAACTCAAAATAGGAAAAGGAAACTAACAAGCCTAATTGGTTAAGGAAACTAATAAAGCAAAGTAATAAACTAACTAGGAGTCCAAGTCTTAGAAACTAGCACTGACTGCTTTGACTTATGCTTTGACTAAGTCAAAGCAGTGTACGGTTGCAATTTATTATGCTCACACCCTCCCTCAAGTTAGAGCATTGGGGAATGTGAGAGCTTTAGTTTGAAATAATGTAGCAGTAGAAGCAGTAGTTGTAGTGGTAGGAGCAGTAGCAGTAGCAGTGGCAGCAGCAGTAGTAGTAGCTGCACAATATAGGTCATTGTGAACCAAATAGTAATAGTAACAACAACACAGTATAGGTTACTGTGAACCAAATAGTTGTAGCAGCATAGTATAGGTCATTGTGAACCAAGTAGTAGTAGCAGTAGTAGTAGTAGTAGGAGTAGCAATAGTGGTGGCTGCACACCTAATGGAGAAACCTTAAACGACTGACAACCTAGGAGATTGCTCTGATACCATGTAACAAAATAGAAAAATAAGAGAAGATGGAGAGAATCAATGTGTCCTGCTTCTCTCCTTGTAGCTTGTATTTATAGAAAATAGAAAACAGCTATTAGATAGGATCTAGGAGACTAGGACTCTAGACTCTACAAGTTAGAGTCCTAGTCACAAACTAAGGACAAAGTAAACTCAAAATAGGAAAATGATACTAATAAGCCTAATTGATTAAGGAAACTAATAAAACAAACTAATAAACTAATTAGAAGTCTATATACTAATTGGAGTCCAAGTCCTAGAAACTAGCACTAACTATTTTGACTAAGTCAAAGCCGTGTACAGTTACAATTTATTACGCTAACACTTCTTATTGATAGACCTTAGAAACTGATGCTGGGAAGCAATTCCAAAGCCAATTAGAAGGAATAAAAAAGGTTTTTCTCAACTTTAATGGCCCATAGCTTGGAAAATTGTTAACTTTGAATGTGATTAATAACTTATAAAGCTTCCCTAACGCCCTTCAAGAAAAAGAAAAGAAAAAGTGTGGATCTTGCATTTTAAACCCACATACAACAGAAACATTTTATTTTTATTTTTTATGAATAGCAATTTCTATTAATGCAATAAGAGTGTAAAAACATCAACCAATAAGAGGTCAGTAAGTTCCTTCAAAACAATGAAATTACAGAATAAGAGGAACCCACATCAACCATCAGATATTGTTAACAAAATTATTACAAAGGGCTTTCGTTCCCTGAACACCATTGGTCTCACTACTCTTTGCTTATAAAATAACAACCCGTTACTGTTTATATACATTAATTTTAATTTAATTTCTACAATTCTACTGTTTTGACTTTGTATAACCTGTTATGATTGCTTCTCTTAAAAGTTCGACCTATTAAGTAAAGGCCACAACAATGTATATCAAACACACTAACATCCCCTCGCACATGCAGGCCCCCACACCTGGCTCTGCATCTGACACCATCATGTAGCACCAAGGAGCACAACACATATGGGCACAACACATAACACAAACCCTACCATCACGTGACACCATAGAAGCACAATAATGCAGAGTATGAACCCTTTGAAATTACCAGGGATCGGCCACGTGACCTCTTGTCTCTGATTACAACCATGGTTGTCACAGCGGCAAGGCGACCCAAAGCGTTTGAGGGCTGCATTAGCGCTTAGGCAAAAAGGTGCCTCCCCAGGCGCCCAAGGTGTACTAGTGTCATTTTTCTTCCTATATCCAATTATATCTAGTATAGCAATGATATATTTATGCAATTATGCTTATATGCTTTAAATAATCAATTAATTAGTTCAAGTATAGAACATCAGCCCATTAAAGCAAGTAAACATATAATCATTGATAATCACTAGCATTTAGAATAGAAATCATCAGCAAATTAGGCAGGAGCACATACAGATAGATTATCAAATATCAATATCTATAGATTATCAAGCCTAGATAATTTCATTCCAATCAAATGAAAATTAGATATGCTATATAACTGCAGCAATGTCACATATATTATCAATAAATGCGTAAGTCACAATGTTACATAACCGACAACAGGCATTGAGCAGAAGGATAAGAAAATATAAGAAAACAGAAGAAGAAATAGAGAAGAAGAAGAGGAAACAGAAGGAAAAAAGGAAAACAGAAAACATGAACAATGAAAACTATAGCAAGGAAGTGAAAAAACAAAGAAGAAGAAGAAGAGGAAGAAGAAGAAGGGGAAAAAAGGGAAAACTTAAAACAGAAACAAATGAAGAAAAGAACTGATGAAGGAGAAGAGAAACTGAGTCTGAAACCAGAATCGATGAAGAAGGAAAAAAATAATTAGAACCGAAGATGAATGGATGAAGAAGAAGAGCAACTGAAACTCTGAAACCAGAATTGATGAAGAAGGAAAACAAAATCAGAACCGAAGAAGAACTGAAGAAGAAGAAGAACAAATGAAACTTGAAGCCAGAATCGATGAAGAAGGAAAAAAAATCAGAACCGAAGAAGAAATTAAAAAAAAAAAAAAAAACCCGGTGAGAAGTGAAACAAGCTAGAGTTCTTCGGTGGAGTAGAGAAGAGAAGCACTTAAGGTCGATGAACAGAATGAAAAAGTATAGTTTTCTCTTAAAAAAATGATCCTATACATCATAGTCTACTCTACCATAACATGTACACTAACATGTACACATGCTAATAGATATGTTAGAAAGAGAATAATTGATGGTGTAATAAAAAAAAATAAAAAATTTACAAAAGCAAAAAAGTGACCGACCTGTTCCTTATGAACTGACTAGGCATCCTAGGTGCTTAACTGGATGCCTAGGCAGCACATTTAGTACCTAGATGCCCGCCTTTCTAAGTATACATAAAATGTTTGATCGCCCAGCCCCTTATGGACTACCTGGACTCCTAGGCAACGCCTTGATAAGCTTGATTACAACTGTTTATCTTGAAAGCTCGAGATGTTATGTAAGGGCCACAACAATGCATATCAACACACAAAAACATAATCTACACAATCCTTTTGCTTGGTTTTTATTGCACAAGTGTTGGTACATTTTAGTGGATATAAACAGATCAAATTTGTATTGGATAAATGGTATATGAGTAGCTGGATTTGATTCGTTATATGCATAGTTCTAAATGTCGGCGAGTTCTCAGAAATCTCGACCTCATGTTCCAAAAAACAATGTCTCGGCAAGATCTCGAAAATCTCGACCCCGCTAAGACGAAGTCGAGATCTGAGATTTAGAACCTTGGATATACAACAACTAACTTTGGATATTTTGACATGAGAAGTGTGTCCATTAAACTCAATTTAATTTGATTAAATAAATTAATTGCAGTTCATTATTATGTGCATGTTATAATTTTCTTGTTTAGTGCAACAGTCCATATGTACCACTTTCTTGTTCACAACTATGGTCCAGGTTTGGGAAGCCTGCTATGGTTTCCATATTGTATATTTCCCCAATGGGGATTGGTATGGAAACGTAGTTGTGGGCACATATGTATGTTGAACATTGATCTATTGAGATTCCTGAATGGTTCATTGCCAGTTGTGTTCGACAATGAGAATCTCTAGTAGTTGTTTTTTTTTCCATCTTGAGAGGCACTTACTATTGCATTTACGCGTTGCACGTCTGTGATGTGCCAATGGTTGATGCCCATTGATAGGAATAGCTATATATCGGTTTGCTTGGCGTGGAGGTTATGAATGTGAACGGGAGTGACAATGGTTCCGACTACCCTCTTAGGGAGAACATCCAAGCAATGTACTAAGTCTCGTCGAGATCTTGAAAATCTCGTGGATCTCGATGAGGTCAAGACAAGATCTCATAACGATACTCAAAACATGTTCTTGACCGAAATTTGCGTTCGTCTCGAGATTTTGGTCCATCTCGGTTTGTCTCGATGTCTTGGTGGACCATGGACCTGTGTTTTTCCACCAAGACCTGATGAGCTGTGGAGAATAGTCCAAGGAACAGTACAGAGGAACACCACTTATTATGCCTAATATCATTTAAGTAAATGATTCTTTATAATTATTATTATATTTACTTAAGATATTATTAATAAAAAATAGAAACATACCCATTTGAATTAAATGAAAATAATCTAAATTTCAAAATCGAAAAGGATTAGAAGTCAACTCTCTAGTTCAAGAAAAAAAAAACCGCATTTTCGGTTGCGGTGGTGATTTTTAAATTTCAAATGCTAGGGTTTTTCTCTAACTTCATAAATCTCATTATAATAAAAGTTATACAACATCACTAAAACCGAAAGTGCATCAAAATTATCTTTTGTTTTGATGCCCAAAAATTTATTTCCATTCGGAACGACTTTGAACAGTATTCGCATACTCCAAACAAAATCTGACCAGAGCGGAACTCTTCAATATTACTCGGATTCAAACAATCTTAGATGTGTTGGAAAGAATACTCAAATGACGAGAGTATGAGAAATTCAAAGTTTTAAAAACGGTATAACTGGGATAAAAAGTATAATTACTTCTGTAATTTTTGCTACTGCAGATTGTTGTTTTTGTTATGAACAGGCATCTTTGCTATTCCTTTGGAGGCTATTTTCAATTTAAATGTGTGATTACTTAGAATTTGAAACATAGTTGCTTAGGAGCCTAGGTTCGATTATGTAGTTCATCTTTGTCATCTTCTTATTCCTTTTTTTCTTCCTGATTATTTCTGTAAGTTTTAGTGTGTTTGGATATGGATCTTAACCTTATTCATCAAAGCCAGTATTTATTTTCAATTCAGTACCAGTATTATCACTCATAATGTTAATTACAATCTTCATCTCCATCCAACCTGATCTACGAGCACCGTTGCCTTGACTCTGTTAGGGGTGCAGTAGTTTGATTGCTGGGCGCGGGAGCGCGCAACCCGTCTTACTCAAATAGGGGCCTTTAGCTATAGTGGGGCCCTTGATTCTTGCCGTAGCTTCATTTGCTCTTTAAACTGTGACAGTTCTTTATTCATGCAAATCTTTCTCTTCAAAGTTTCGAGTTTTCTCTCTAATTCTTCTCTTTGCCTCTCCTGCTTCTCAAGCTCAGTAGAATCTTTTCTGTCTGTGTCCTCCCTAGCAGCTTTATTGGGGAATTTCCCATCTCAGTAGGAGCTTTCCAAAGAAATAGCTTAGTAGCCACATTAGCGGCGCTTGGGATGATTTTAGGCGCGGCGTATTCCCTTTGGCTATATAATCGTGCGGTTTCTGGAAATTTAAAACCCGCATGATTAATCATTCTGGGTATTTGACTTGACTCTTGAGTAGCCGGGTTCTGTAATGGTTGGTAAGTGTATATTTTATTGGTTGCTATGACTACATGACATGCCTTCAGTGGCTGTTATAAATTTTATAGATCCTTGAAGAAAACATGAAAAAAATGAATAATAAATGAAAAAAAAAATGAATGGGAGAGAGAATGCTGCCCGGCAGCGTTCCCATGTGCCCTCTCACATGGGGTAGTGAATTGACCACTCCACCCCTCCTCATTTCACTGCTCCATGTGCAGCATTCCTTTTCCCATAATGAATATGTGAAGAAAGGAAATATACTATTTATGACTCATATTAAACCATTTTGACAGCACTAATTTGACACAAATAAGGAATTCTGATTTTTCTATATTTTTTATTGGTTTTGAAGGTGGAAAAAATATCAAAGTGAGGAGGAAGCAACTCTTGGTAGAGGAAAGCGCTTGAGAAAAGCTGTTTCTTATACGGAAGCTTTTACTTCACATCCTAATGAAACCTTGAGTGAGGTAATGTTTGCTTATTGAACTTATGTCCAGAACTGCATAGTTCTATGATATTTCTGCAAGTGTTTGATTACTTCGTAAGTTGGAAGTTTTTATTATGGTATGAATATTCAGATATGACAGAAACATTTTTTAGCTTGGATGAATAAACATTTTACGCATAAGAATAATTCCTTGTATGTTCTAAATTAGAAAAAAGGAAGAAGAAAGGAAACAAAGAAAAACTGTCTATTAATTCATATTGTATGTTTTACTGCACATGTTGTAACATAATCAATCATTCATGTTTAAATTTACCTTGGCACTATGTGCAGCTTATATGCCCTGTTAGGCACATAATTTTTCAAATACACATTGTATTTTATTGGATGCCAAGAAGTGCCGATGGGGTTGCTGAATGCTGAGTAGTTGGCAAAACAAGCGGTGATGCATCCCCGCCTTTGTTTTGGGGATGATATCCCATTGTTTGGTGTTATACTGTTCATTGTTCTATGGCTCTTATTTGTCTTGTAATTATTTTAGACTAGCTCTTTGAGCTGTTCCTCTCATGGAGGACTGTATAGTGAGATTTTCCTGATATATTTTAAAGCAATTAACTTTTAGAATCTTTATTTGCATATGGTCTATATTCATATGGTTCTTTATGATTATCAGTAGGCAATATGATTCTTATTTGTAAAGCCTAAGGCCCCGTTTGATAACTCTCCGTCTCGGGATTCCTTAATCTATCTCTGGAGCAAAATTTTTACTCCCAGTTTTTTTGAGAGCAATAACATGTTTGATAAATACCAATCTGGAATGTGCTCTAGAGTTATTGATTCTGCCATCGCTGCCCCACGCCATGCCAGACATAGTTTTAAAACTCGACCGAGAAGGGTCGAGATCTCAACCTTGACCTTCTCGGTAGTCTCGAATGGGTCGAGACGAGAAACTGGTTCGAAACTGGGTCTCGACCAGTTCTCGACCAGTTTCGACCAGTTTCGAACTGGTTTAAGTGATAAATAGGAGTCTCAGTCGAGATCGAGATCCATTTTTTCTCTAAGTTTCATTCTGTTTTCTTCTTCTCCTCCATTCCTTCTTCTCCAACCTTGCATCTAAGGTTCGAAAACCTTTGTTCTTTGCAAATCTCTCCATCAAAGTGCTGTTGGGGCCTCATTTTGACCTATTCTTTGTAAATCTAAGGTTTGAGGTATGGTTTTTTTTCCATAAAACTTACTTTTTTACATGAATATGTTCAATACATGTTGGTTCATCATGAAATTTATATATGTGAGAGTCATTACGCCGCTCTACAACCTCATCCTTTCGAAATTATTTTCTTGCATATATATTTTTTATTTTAATTTTCTGTTAAAAAAATGTATTTTCCAGCAATTAAAAATTAAAAAAAATATGATAAATATTAATTAGATGGTGTTGAAAATATTATAGAATGAACACCGTTGGCTGATCTACTCGGCCACGGTTTCATTTTTTTTTCTTCTTATATATATATATATATATATATATATATATATATATATATATATATATATATATATATTATTTTTTGTTTAAAAAAATAAAAATACATTTCTTAAATATTAATCAGTTTACTTTCAAAATAATTTATGTTGAACATTGTTGGCCGATCTACACGGTCACAGTTTCAGTTTTTTTTTTCTGTACATATTTTTATTTTTATGAATTTTTTATTAATAAATCCTATTTTTCAGCAATAAAAAATTAATACTTATCTATTGGTGTTCAAAATAATATATGTTGAACATCGTTGGCCGATCTACGCGGTCACAGTTTTAGTTTTTTTTTCTGTACATATTTTTATTTTTATGAATTTTTTATTAATAAATCTTATTTTCCAGCAATAAAAAATTAATAAAAAAATATTAATACTTATCTATTGGTATTCAAAATAATATATGTTGAACACCATTGGCCAATCTACGGTTCCATGTTGTCAGATTATATTTTTCGAAAAATAAATTATTTTTATTTAATATCCAAAATTATTAATAATATCTAAATAATTATGAAAAATTAGGAAAAATATTCTGTTTTCTTATAACATATTTTAAAATTTAATTTTTTTTTTTTAATGTGTTTTGAGTTTAAGTTGTATAACTTGTATTCGCATATTTGATGCTTTTATGTTCTTCAGTTTTAAGTTTTATTAATGTAAATCTATTGATTTAAATTTCTCTATTTATCATCTTATGTAACAGTGTCTCGTTCTAAATATTATGGCTGCTTCGGGTTCTCGTGAGGGAGGTGGTGATCATAGTTGTCAAGGCGACAAGGCGATCCAAGGAGTTTGAGGCCATCCTGGGCGCCTAGGAGCCTAGGCGACCAAGGCTTTCCCAGTGTTTTTTTTTTTAAATATTAATGCTATATTAATGTTTATGTATATATGCAACATTCTACATAAATAAACATTTAAGACATAGCTTAATTAATATAAGAAAACCAACAAAGAAACAAATAATTGAGTTAAGTATGCAACACGTATTTATGACTAACATTTGTTTATTTCTAACAAATTTTACCGGAACGTAACTCTTTTAATATACGTCGGATTCAAGCAATCTCGAATTCATTGCAAAGGTAGTGTAATCAGCTTTCCAACAAATCCTAGATTGCTTGAATCCGAGTTATAATGAAGGAGTTACACTCCGGTCAAACCTTGTTCGAAGTATGTGAATGCGGTTAAAAGTTGTCTGAATGTAAACTATTTTTTGGGCATCAAAGCAAGAGATTATTTTGGCGCGCTCTTGGTTTTTAGTGATGATTTACTATAATAAGATTTATGTAATTTTTATATTTGGAAAAAAGCCTAGCATTTTGAAGTTAAAATTCACCCCCGCACCCGAAAATACGGTTTTTGTTCTTGAACTGGAGGGTTGACTTTTTTATCCTTCTGGAATTTGAATTTTAAACTATTTTTATTGGATTCAAATAGGGGGTATTTGCTTATTTATTTCATTTACTTAAAAGATATTAGTCATAAATAAGTACTGTCTAATAAATGTTGTTCCTGTCTTGCCTAATAAATCCTGTGAAGCAAATTCAGAGATCAAAGGGAAAAAAAACACATATAAGACCCAAGGCGACCGCCCAGGCATTCTGGGTGCCCAAGGCGTCCAAGGCGGCGCCTAGGCGACGCCCAGAGAGCCTGGGCGACCGCCCAGGCAACACTCATAAGGCGCCCAGGCCCTGGAATCACGCCTGGACGCCTTGACAACTATGGTGGTGATGCTGTTCGTACTGACATGGCTTGGCAGTATTGTACCGCCATTGGCGGTGATAGAAAGAAGACCCAATGCAAATTCTGTGGGAAAAAGCTTATGTCTGGTGGGATTACAAGACTTAGGCAACACTTGAGTGAGACTTCTACAAACGTGGCAAAGTGTGCTATAGTTCCTGTGGAGATTACTAGGGCCATAGCTGCACAGATGAAGGGAGGCCAGTAGAGAAGGGCAGAGAAAGAAAAAAGTAAACAATAATTTGAGGAAACAATCCGAGGCACAGTGCGTGGTTTGGAAGATGATAGTTCAGATGATGATGGTCTAGATACCAGGGGTTTGACTGAGGAAGAGGCCAGAGATCTGAGATGGGCAACAATGGCTAGTAAAGTCAGCCATGAGATGGAAATGGAAAGTTTGAGGCAAAGAACCTTAAGGGCAGGTGGTAGTAGATCATTTCAGCAGCCTGAAGAACCACAAACACAGAGTGAGGGAGGGTTGACTTCTATGTTTAGAAGATCAAAAAGTACTAGAGCACAAACCCAGGCACCACCACCTACTGCTAGGGATGAGGATTATGTTGAGATTCTACAGCAGGATCCAGCAGTTTTTAGAAAGGCTAGTGCCAAACAGAAGTGATTGAAGAGTATGTAGAACTGGAAGGGTACAAAAGAATTTATTGGGGATGCCTTTGCTAGGTGGTCCATCTATAATAGTATCCCAGCAAATGCCAGTGGTGGCCCATATTATCAGCCTTTCTTTGATGCAGTTGCTCAGGCTGGTCCTGGTGTTAAAGCCCCCACTCCATATGAAGTGATGAATGTCTACCTCCCAAGAATTAAAAAAGAGTTAGAAGTATGGATAGAAGGGTTAAAGAATAACTGGGGTGCATATGGGGTCACTATAATGTGTGATGGTTGGACTGGTCCCACTGAAAAGTCTATCATCAACTTCATGGTCTACAGTGATGGGAAGACATCATTCTTGAAGTCTGTGGATGCATCTACATGCACAAAAGATGCTAACTACATCTATGGATTGCTACAGACAGTGGTGGATGAAGTTGGTGCTACAAATGTGGTGCAAATTGTGACAGACAATGGTAGCAACTACAAGAAGGCAGGAGAGATGATGATGACTAACTATAACCTTTTTTGGACTCCATGTGCTGCCTATTGCATTGACTTGATGTTGATGGACATGCGCAAGATCCAAAAAGTAAAGCAAATGGTTGAATAAGCACACCAGGTGACAACATTTGTATACAACCATGGCTATTCTTTGAACTTGCTGAGGGAGAGATGTGGAGAGGACTTGGTAAGACCCGGCATTACCAGATTTGCTACCAACTACATAGCACTAAAGAGCTTTCAGGCAAAGATGGTAGGTCTTAGATCGATGTTTACATCTGAGGACTGGTTTGGGTGGAGGGAGTCTAGCTCTCCTGCTGGGGTTCAAGCACAAATTACTATACCTTCAGAGGAATTTTGGAGAACACTGAAGGATATAGTCAAAATTTTGGAGCCAGTAGTGAAGGTGCTGAGATTAGTGGATACAGCATTCCAGCCCACCATGCCACATTTATATGCTGTCATGGATATGTTGAAGGACCGTATAAAAACTGTGCTTCCATGTGGAAACAAACATTTTGTGAAGATTATCAAAGATCGATGGGAGAGTCAGCTGATGCACCCATTGCATAAGGCTGGTGAGTATATTTAATAATGTCTTTAATTTAATTCCACTTAATAGTTAGTACTCTATTTTAATTTGGCGACTCATATTTTGCAGCATATTATTTGAACCCCAAGTATCAATATTCACATGTGCTTGGGCTCAATTCTGACCTTATTGGTGCAATAAAAGATGTTGTGGCAAAATTGATTCCAGATTATACTGTACAAGTACTGGTCAATCTGGAGGTGAGTTGTATGGTTTAAGTGCTGAATTATTTGAATATCCATATATTACAATGGCTAATGGTTATAAATTTTAAAATGGGTATAGATTAAAACGTTTAGAGATGGTCTTGGGAGTTTTGGAACTCCCGCCGCAGTGGCTGGACGAGATAAGACCGATCCTGGTATGGAATTATGGAAATTGAAATTTCCATGTAACATATCTTATTTACTATGTGTATTAAAATGTGTTCTTCATCTTGTGCAGCTGAGTGATGGTTGTTGTATGGCGAGCATGCAGCTGAGTTGAGGAGAATAGCAATCAAAGTCCTATCTCAGACATGTTCCACATCTGGGTGTGAGCGAAATTGGAGTACTTTCTCCCATATCCATTCAAAGAGGCAGAATAAATTGGGCTCTCAACGGCTAAATGACTTGGTCTACGCTCATTACAACATGAGACTGAGGGTACAGTGCTTGAAATTTGAACAAAGAAATGAACAACAGCTGATCGAGCTAGCCGACGTCTCCAACTATCTTCAGATGAAGATGATCCCTATGTGGAATGGGTGAGAGATAGAGCAGTTCCAGTGATGGATGAGCCTGGTGGGATGCCCGACCCCACTGTGTCTGCTGCGATGGATTCTAATCTCGAGCGATTTATGTCCTCGGATGAGGGTCGTGTACACGCACAGTCGCCTAGACCGTTTGACCCCCCAGCTGGTAGTGACCCAGAAGGCGATGATGATACAATGGATCAAAGTGGCTGGTCAGTTTTTGATAATAGTGGTGGTGGTGATGAGGGTGGTGGTGGTGGTGGTGGTGGTGGTGATCCTAGACCGACTGTACCCATTATTAGATGGACCGGCGAGAGTCAGTATACACACACTACACAGGATCCAGATCATGGTGGACGCGCATCTTCATTACGGCCTACAACTGGGTATACACATAGGTCTTGTCAACGGGAATGCCCTTTACAACTAGTGGAAGAAGAAGAAGATTGTTTCTTTGACATCGTTCCTGATTCTGATATTATGTCTGATGTTGAAATTGATAGCATGTCCACAAGCTTTGGAGGACTGAGCATTGAGGGTAGCAGTGGACGGGAGCAGGGGCAGTGGAGTGCTCATGGATTTGGCGCCACTTCGACGTACGGTTCTTATTCCGGTGATGATGACCGCATGATGGGAAGTGCATATGATTATTTCGCTGATACTAGTAATGCTACATCACAGACTGGCTTAAACTTTGTGGACAGTCTCTTTTCAGTCCCAAATTTGCAAAGAACCACGCCCCCACACCAGCCAATATATGCTCACTTTACTCCACATTATAGTGAATTGTATCTAAGGTTGGGTATCTTTAGAAACTTCCCAGGTTATGTGTATGAGAAATATGTGGAAGACTACCAGACCTTCTATAGCCGAAGGTTGTCGTGGTAGGACTTTGTTTGTCAGACCGAGATATACTTTTTTCAGCAAAGTCAATCTGATTAGATAGAACCTGCACGCCACTCTACATATGATTAGACATTGGGATGGACTGATGGGAATGTATTATTTTATTTTGTGTATTTAAGTCTTTCATATAATGTGCACTTGTAAGTTATGTCATTTTTTGGGATTTATGATTTATGAATGTATGATTTTCCGATAATATGATTACTTTTTATGCTTCAAATGTGTTTATATATGTTAAAAGTATTTTCCTACAATATATAGCCTTAAAATGACTCTAAAATGAACTTAAAACATCAAAAAATGGCTTAAACCATAAAAAAAATGTCAAAACTCCCATTTTTACCCTTTGGGAGTTTTGGCAGGTTCTCGCCGAGATCTCGGTCGAGATCGAGATCTCGGTAATCTCGGTTTTCTCAAGGGTCGAGACACCCTCGAGATCCGAGATTTCGAACTATGATGCTAGGGACTCGTTACCATCAGCCTCACTCACGGATCTCTTCTAAACCCTAGACCTGTTGTTGCTTTGTTCGTAAACCTAAATTATACCCAAAACGAAAAACGAAAATCCATATTGGTCGGCTGCTGCTTCTCTACTGGTTTTGTTTTTCTACATGAGAGAGATGGGGGAACAAGGGGAACTGAACTCTGATGAAAGGAGAAAAAGAAGAATTTGAAAAACGAAAATCCAAAAGCAGAATAAAATCAGTCAAATAAGAACTACACTCTGATGAGAGATGGCTTATTATCTGTTGTTGTGGCCTCAGCGTCCTGTGCAACCTCTCTGCCATCTTCAAGAGGAGTCGTGGTGCTATTGGCATTACAGGCTCTAATTGCGCTGAGGAACTAACTACACATAAGAGAACATTGGAAGTTTTAATTCCAAGTTCTCATCATCTCTACTAAGTTCGCCCAGCTTCGCCTCTTCCTCTTCCGACTCAACCCTCCCCCTCCCGTTGAGCCCGAATCCAACTGCGTTACATCCCTGGAGAGTTGCAGAGGTTGTTTGCTTGCCTTCCATGCTGTCACAACTCTATCAAGTTTCTGGAGGAGGAATTTGTAGAACCATCATCAACATTGTGGATGTCAGAGATGACTTAACCCCATTAAAATTAAGGAAGTAGAGTTTGGAAGTCGAAAGTCATGGAATGAAGTCTCCAGAGTCAAGAGAGGGAGAGAAAAGAAAGTGATAGGGAGGAAGGAGGAGAGAGGAGAGAGGAGAGAGGAGAGAGGAAAGTGATAAGGAGAAGAGAGGAGAGTGAGACTGAGAGGGAGAGGAGAAGAGGCAAGAGGAGAGACATTACGTGAGAGTTGCCTCTGCAACTATGCACCAGTTTTGTTCTTCACTAAGTGTAAAATCATTCCTCCCTTTCTTCGTGTTGATGAAAAACGTCGGACTCCCAATTTTTTTCTTCTATCAAGTTGTTCACGTCAAGTGAGAGCATCTTTTTTAGCTCCCATATTCTGACTCCGGGAGTCAACTTTTAGACCAATTTACTTCATGGGAGCTGGAATCAAACCGGATTTACCAAATATGATTTCGCTCCCATATGACTCCTTGGGAATCGAAATCTCTAGGATCCGGGATCCGAAGAGTTATCAGCTGGCCTAAATTTTGCCATATGTCAGGAAAACAGTGATCATAGAGGGTGCTGGGTCAAACAGGTCAAACAAATATAGCTTTTAATGCATTACTTGTTTAAATGATGTTGATAAATCTTACTTAATTAAGATAACATAATTGAGATGGTGGTGGCCTTGTGGTTGGTGGTGCTTCAAAGTTAGAATGTGTTCAAGGTTCAATTCTTGCTAATAGCATTATGTAATGTTTTGTAAATATTTTTTTGCTAAGATAATTGTATAATAATAATTAAAGTTCCTGGCATAGTTGTCATGGTGCCAAGGTGAACCTAGGCGGTGGGCAGCAGCCTTGGTGCCTAGGCAGGTACCTAGGCAGCACCTAGGCAACTAACGCATGCCTATTCCAAAGGGGGCTTTAGATGTAAAATATGGTTTTTTTTTTTCTTTAAAATATAATTTTTAGGGGGACTTAAAATGAAAATTTTATTTCTTTTACTTGTGAACATGGGAGGCAAGCAAGCAAGCAAGCAAAAGTCTATGTTGTTTCTTGCCCGGCATTGAAGAACCGCTTCAAGATGCTCTTAGAAGGGTGGTGGGATGCCCCTCGGGAAAACCTGCCGGTTATAGACCTTGGTTTACCGCTGATATCGACCAGACTATCGGTTCATCGTTGCTCTCCAATTCTTCTCAGGAAAAAACTCTATGGAAAGCGAAATTTTTATCTTATGCGGGTTGCTTGGAGTTTGTTAAAGTGGTTATGCAAAGCTCCTACTTATACTGGACTGAGATATTTGGCCTTCCTTCCTCGGTTATCTATAAGATTGAAAGTCTGATGAGTGCTTTCTTATGGAAAGAGGGGGGGGGGACAATAACAAGTTTCTCCATACTATTAGCTGGAACAAGGTATGTTTACCTAAGGATGAAAGTGGTTTAGGGATCCAGAGGGTTAAAGAGGTTAATAAGGCATGCATCATGAAACTTGTGTGGCGAGTGGATGAGAAAAAGAAGAGTATCTGGACTGATTGGGTACAAAGTAAATATCTTAGAAGAGACTCTATATGGACAGTGGAGGTATGCTATAACTCATCTCGGGTTTAGAGAACCATCCTTCAACATAGACAGCTGGCCCTCCCTTTCATTAAATCCAAAATTGATGATGGTGCTTCTACCTTGCTTTGGTTGGACAACTGGCATCCCTAGGGAGTTTTGGTCACGGCCCATGGTGATAGAATCCAATCGGAATCTGGGAGAGATAGACTTGCTCTGGTTTCATTCATATTGACTAATAGGGTATGTGTCATGACCCAAACCCGTACAAAGGTAAGAGTGCAGCCCTCTTGGGCACTGGTCTAATGACCGGTCAAAATAATTTAAAATTTTATAATTAAACTTCAACTTATCACAAATCACACAAAGTCAAATCCATAACTGAAGTAAAGAAATGTCCAAAAACCTACTGGTGGTAGTTTAATGTTTGTAATGTCTAGAAACAAAGTACTTGTCCTTGAAATTAAATTTAAAACCCTATACAACATTTCTAATAAAATAATAAAAACAAGCTCTGCTAAGCTGAGGAATAATCGGACGCCACCTCTACATTCCCTCCTGTTTTTCAGCAACCTCCTCATCATTTGAGATAGTCATGGTAAGGGGTGAGCTCAACAACTCAGCAAGAAAGAAAATACAGCAGAAATACATCACCACAATGATCACTAACACTTCAATTAAACCACTCGAGAAGATAAAACTTATTTACTTGCAAAATATTTTAATTTTTACTTTTAGCCAATACATAGGAATAACCAATCAACATTGCTCTAGTAGAGGTCATCCACAATCTGTTTCACATTTATTTATGGTCATCCGTCCATGACCTTTTCTCACTCATCCGCCAGCGTCACGGATCTGACCCAGGTACACCCCACCCATAGAGTTTATTTCGTTCTACTAGACACAATGAAATTGATTGCCCTCACTTCACATATTCTGCATCCTTTTCTTTATCTAGAGTGTGACAAAATGCAACTTGAAATACTCTTAAAACCATAAGCAACAAAAGATGAGAAAATTTCACAATCGCATATCACATTTAACATCCATAAGCATATCAATCACATATCATGAACAAAATAACGATTAATCAACATTGACACCAAAACATAAAAATAACGCATAAGAGTCACTCTAATGGTGCACTTCTGTAGTATTTCCACGTACACTTCTCCAATTTAAAATGTCCTTTTGCAGGTCAGCAACACAAACCTACAAACATCATAAGTCTAAGATCACTTACATGTATAAATTACCAAATCCGAAACTTTACTTCCGGTAGGAACCTTCCTCTCACCTCTGCCATTAACTCAGTCCATATTACCAATTGAAATCTTTTATTAAATCTGGTTTGGAATCTGGTATATAGTCTTGTGTATATAAATCTATACTGTTATGTACAATCTGGACTAAAGTATTTAACTGAGGTATAACTGATGAATAAGTACTGACTTACATAAAAGTATAGACTGAGAACAAGGACTGCATATAAAGTCAGGAATGTAATTGATATGCATATTTACTGTTATTAAACTCTGAAACTAATAGGTGTAAACGTATACTTGACATGTAGGTCGACATATATGTAATGTATATATGCTTATAATAGGTGTAAACGTATACTTGACATGTAGGTCGACATATATGTAATGTATATATGCTTAAACTGTTATTAAAAATCTGTTAATAAGGATGGAATATAACCATATGTACTAAATATAAAATCTGAACTGCATACGAAATCTGATTTGATACTTATGAACTAGTGTATATATCTGTAAGATTGGTACTTATAAGAATCTGCGATGAACTGATGCATTTGTATTTACTTATCTATCTATAAGCTGATATGAGAATCAATATGAGGCTGAAATTATAACCTTAATCTGATATGTAAAGTATGCCACATATATAAGACTGATAAAAATTATTCAAAATCTGTTTACTAAAACTGGTTAACACTAAAACAAATATGAAACCTCAAATTTAAGACTGGTATATAAACCTGGTATAAACACATAGAAATCTGGACTGAAAACTGGGTTCTTACCCTAATCTGTTTCAATAAAATGGAACTGAATTGAGATAAAAGAAAAGAATTGTAACTCACCTAAGAGATGCTATTGATCCTTATTCTTCTTCCTCATCTTCTTCTTCTTCTTCTTCTTCTTCTTCTTCTTCTTCTTCTTCTCCTCCTTTCTCTCTCTCTCTCTCTCTCTCTATCGTTTTTTTTTTTTTTTTTTCCTTTCTTTTTCTTTCCTCTCACTCTCTCTCGGTTTTAGAGTCTTTCGTTTTCTTCTTTTTTTTCTTTCGGTTTCTCTTCTCTCTCTCCTCACGGTTTCTCTATTCCCCCCTTTTTTTTTTCCTTTTTATTTCTTTTCTTTCCTTTTCTCTCACGTCTCTTTCCTCTCACCCTCTCTCGGTTTGGACTCTACTGTTATCTCTCCTAATAAAATTCTATTTTATTTTGGTAATTCAAAACTTATTACAATTCTTTCTTTTATTTATTGTCTAGCAACCAATAAGTTAGCCATATATAGTAGGTCCCACATACAACTAGATAGGATTTGTTTACAAATCCAACTCTATTGCCATATGTAATGGGTCCCACATACAACTAGTGATTCAATATTTTAGGAAACTTATCCCATTAATAGCTCTAATGTTAATTAATTAGCAAACAAGATTCTAATCCCGTTTTTGGTTAATCAGAATTTGAACTATATTATTTTAATCCAAAACATATTAAAAAGCCATTATTTTAACCCTATTGCATAGAAATATGGATATTCTTCTTCTTTTTTTTAATTTAAAAAAAAAAAAAAAAAAAAAAGGAAAGCAGAAACTTGGGGCGTTACAATATGGTCGCCAGGTAGGGCTTCGTCTCAGAGGCTGATTCAGGCTTGGGAAGCCCTTCCTGCTGTTCCTAGGAGACCCAGTGGGAGTGGTGACATCATTGTTTGGTTAGCTTGCTCCAATGGTATGTTTTCTGCTTCCTCAGCTTGGGAGATTGTTAGATCTCGTGGCACTAAAGTTGATTGGAATGATGTGGTTTGGTTTAAGGGTTACTCTCCTCGGTATTCTTTTATTTTGTGGAGAGTTGTAACCCATTCCCTCCCTACCGGAGCTCTTTTATGTAATAGGGGAATCATATCTAGTGCTAGATGTGGTTTGTGCTGGGCGTCTGATGAAGATCTCCATCATTTGTTTTTTGAGTGCCCTTTCTCTAATAAGGTTTGGGAGAAGATCCTTGGGAAGTGTTGGCCTTGCTATAGAAGAATCCGCCCTTTTGATCAAGAATGGAGATGGATTGTCAAGAAATTCAAAGGAAATGATATATGTGACATTGTGGTTAAACTAGCTTTCTTGGTGACAGTATACCATATATGGTTTGAAAGAAATACGCGCATGTGGGTGGCTAAATCAAGATCCTTTGATCAAATCTGGAAAGCCATTATGTTTGATGTATGTGGTTTGACTATGTGATGCAGTATTATTCAGCCCATGCGAATGGAAATCAAGATCACATCAAGATCAAGTCACAAGATCTCGCAAGATCTCACAAGATCCTACACATTCTCGCAAGATCTCATAAGATCTCACACAGTCTCGCAAGATCTCGTAAGATCAAATCAGATCTCACAAGATAAAATCAGATCTTGCAAAATCAAATAAAGCATTTGATTGGAAATATCAATCTTAGAAGGATGTGATGTTGCTGAAGCAATCAAGGAAAGATATGATGCTGTTTAGTTTTTATAGTAGGAAGTTATCTCCAATATATTTCAATTCCTTTAGTAGTTACTTTCCTAATTAGTTTCCTTCCAAGTTAGTTAATTTCCTTTGTCATTTCCTTTCCATGTTAAGAGCCAGTTTGAGCTCTATTTAAAGTGATGTAAGGTTTAGGCCAAAGGATAGATCTGAAGGAATGAAAGAAATTTGGTTTATGCCATGTCTGTGAGAGACAGATGAGTGAGAGACTCACGAAGTGAGAGACCTCTGGTGGTGAGAAGCTGCCCAGGCCTTAGGTGAGATGCCTTGGTCATATCCCCCTACCTTTCTTCCATCCCTTCTTCCCTCCACCTATTGATTCTTTTCCTTTTCTTGTTATATAAAAAAAAAACGCACATACACAAAAAGAGAGAAAGTACTGTCCATGATTTACTTTTCATCGATCCTATTGTGAGGCTACTTCCTAATTTGTTGAGTTGGGGACTGGTCCTACATTACTATGCCTGTCTTTCCTCCCCCCCAGAATTCCGAGAGGAATAGATTTATTCTATCCTCTTGGAACATGGACAATGGCTGAGGCGGTATGGCCAAGCTCTCCCGCTCCCCCTCCCCCTTCTCCCTTTCCTTGTAGTTATCCCCCTATTTTCTTGGGCTTGCCCTCATTTGTAAGGAGTCTGGCTCTATCTTTGTGATACCCAGATTTGGTGTCCCTGTTTCCAAGGTTTGTCAATATAATCTTTCATTCATAAAAAAAAAGAAAAAGAAAAAAAGAATATGGGAGGCAGTGTATAAAATTAAAATTATCTTTAAAGTTCTAATTTAACAAATGAAATTTATACGGTCTTTTTCTTCCTCTTTGATGTCGATGAAGGAAGAGGTATTGGTTGCAGGCTTGCAACATGAGTTCTAGGTACATATCTCCCTCCGTCTCCTCCTCCTACTATGATGCCAGTGGACAGCTGCTGCCGCTGCAACCTTTCTGGCAGTAGTGGCAACTGCTAGTGCTTCTTTTCCCCATTTTCCTTCTTAAATTTCATTCTCTCTGTTTTTTCTCCCATTTCCCCCTCTTTTTCTTTTTGTTTCCCCTATTTCTTGTTCCTTTTCCTTATTTTCCCCTTTATTTTCTCCTTGTTTTCTATCTGGGGGCTTTGAACAGTATGGCGACTGGTCACCTAGGGGTTCAATAACTGCTTGGATGCCTAGGCGACGCCATGGAGGCTATGGTTCATGGTTCCATCGGTCCAAGGGGCCAGGTTTGATGATTCAACGATCCAGGTCAAACTGTTCATTGACCAAGGCAACGAGTTTGAGGATTTGAAAGGTTGATCTGCCTATTTTGAAGGATGGGTCGAAGGTCAAATGGTACGACTAGCAGGGCTGGGTTTGGCTTGGTCTCAGAACATTGGTTAGAAACAAGAGAGTGAGAGAGAAGTCCTCCCCTTTTTGTTCAGTCAAAGATTCTGAAAAAACTAGAAAAATAAAGGGATAAGAGACTAAAAAGTGCGAATAATCCAATTTGATAAGATGACTTAATCCCATAAAAATCAACTCAAATCTACTTCATGTGGGACTAGAAAGCCATCCTTATACCCCTAAAACTCATCTAATTATACAATACGTATCTAAGCTGATTTTACTACCAACCCACATGACAAACCTCTTTAAGTAAAAACAAAATTACAAATTTAACCCATGTTCACTGCATACAATTAAAATGAAAATGCAATTTTAGAAATTGGCTACGACACCAATGTTATATGGATTTGAACATTTGATGATAAAGAAACAACACATACATTTGTTGAATATGGCTACAATGAAGATGTTTAGATGTATAAAGGCAAGAGTGAGAGGGATAAAATTTGAAATGTTATTCAAGGGAGCTTAGAGGCTGTATCACTAGTTGAAAAGTTGAAAGAATCACTCAATATTGTTTGGGTATGTGCAGTGAAGACCATTTAATCTGACAGATTGCTACTGAATGGGGACTCATATGATACAAATGAGAGGTGGGAAAGACCAAAGACGACCCAGGTTGAAATGGCAAGCAAAGATATGGATACTTGTGCATAGACAGCATAAATGATCTTGTATAGAGTAGAATGGTGGAACAAAATAGCCAACCTCGTTTTCATCCCCTCCATGTCAACTGCCTTTTCCATGGGAGCTACATTACTCTTTCACAAAAAATTTCAATTTTAATAAGCCTAGGCCCTACTGTGTGGATCTGTTGACGAGCCAAATTAGGTGCATTCAAATGAAGCATAGGAACATTGCAATGGTTGCTTCACTAAATTGTAATCCATAGTTCCATACTGTGTTTACTGCTACAATTTCCTTGAAAGTTTGGTATCTTCTCTACATTAGATTCCTTAATTGCTTATTCCATTGAAGTTTGACTTGCTTACATGAGTATATCATTATTTATTGCATTGAAGCTTAATATTCATGACCTAAACAATCACATATTACAGATACTTGTTTTTTTATATTGATTATGCATACTTGTTGCCTGTAATCATTATATGTCAAACCAGAATGATAATGAAGAGGAGCAGCAGGAGCCAGAGCCTGAATATACACCTGCTGGCCGAGCTATAAAAACAAAGTTGTATGTCTCAAGTGTCTCTCTTACTTGGTACTGATGGTGCTTCCTTCATGTTAAGATCCCATATTTACTGAAATTCTATCTTTGAACAGTGCCAAGCTCCGTGCTAGACAGAAGGAAAGGCTTGCGCAGAGAAATATGACTGATAGATATCACATTGAGGGACAGCTTGGGCCCGAGTCACTTCCACCATTCCCAAACACTGATGCCAAGGAAGGGGAACAACCAGTTGACCCTGTCAGAGAACAGGCTTTAGCTATTGATTTGGAGAATAAAAAATTTGAT
The DNA here is from genome assembly GCA_028583415.1 of Protea cynaroides. Classification (NCBI taxonomy): domain Eukaryota; kingdom Viridiplantae; phylum Streptophyta; class Magnoliopsida; order Proteales; family Proteaceae; genus Protea; species Protea cynaroides. The sequence goes on along the minus strand of CM053265.1, from coordinate 87,048,074 downwards.
CAACCATCAGAAACATTGAAAAACAAGAGTGACTCAACTCTGAGGTTAGGCAGACCGTCAAAACCTGGTCACAGAAGTGTCTTGAGTGGTCAGGACATTTCTGTTACTCACCCTAGTCTTCTTGCATCTGATGTTTTCCTCCACAGCCCCCAGTTCCAGAGTACAGGTTACAGTAATCAAGTACCTACCAGCAATCTGTTACCAGTTTTGGGACTTTGTGTTCCCAATGCAAGTCAAGAAGCTTCAATACAAAGGAACTTTCTGCCTTACACCCATCCAAGATCAAACTGTGGTCAAAGCAGTGTAGGCTTGGATTTTTTAGAATTTCCTTTGCATCTAGGCCCTGGTGCTGGAACATCAATTAACACGGACATCAAAAGTCGAGAGAGTATCACAGATGCATGTTCCCTGCTAGATTCGTTCTCAGGTGTCTCACAATGTCGAGCCAAGAGTAGCATCTCAGATTACTTTCCATTTAATCCGGTATGTGCTAGTCTTCAGAACTATTTGGTGATCTGCTTTCCTTTCTTTCATTTAAACACTGCATCATATATCCATTTTTTTATGTCTCGTTCTTCAACTTAGCCCATATTATGAATTCCCTCATCCCTGCTTTGTTGGCTATTTTGCAGTATCCTCCTTCAACCACACAAGGAAGAGGCCCTGATCCTGTTGATATTTTAGATTCTTCATTTCCTGCCTTTCAAGATAAGATGACACTACAAAACTTTGCTGTTATTGACAGCCAGCTACCCAAATTTTCACATCCAGCTAAAAATGTGCCAAGGTCCCATCCTGGCTTCTTACCTAGCTTGTCGCTGGGCATGGAAAATGAAGCTCTAAAAGACTCATTGCAAGATCTCCCTGCAATGCCATTGTTGCCAAATTTGAGATTGCCACTAGAGGGCCCAAAGTATAATCCCCTGCTAAGAGAGGTGCCTCCCACCTTGGATCTGGGTCAGGTGCAGTCCTCCTATTCCTCCTTACCAGAGAATCATAAGAGAGTACTTGATAGCATAATGATGAGGACAGGATCAGGATCAAATAACTTCTTCAAAAAGAGATTAAAGATAGATGCTTGGTCTGAAGATGAACTTGATGCCCTCTGGATCGGTGTTCGTCGGCATGGTCGGGGGAACTGGGATGCCATGCTCAGAGATCCCAAGCTTAAATTCTCTAAATTCAGAACATCTGAAGATTTGTCAGTGAAGTGGGAGGAGGAACAACTCAAAATCTTTGATGGAACAGCATTACCAGTGTCAAAAGCAGGCAAAGCCACCTCATTCCCTGGCATCTCTGATGGAATGATGATACGAGCATTGCATGGAAGTAGGCTTTCTAGTGTTGGCACAGACCCACCTCCTAAATTCCGAACTCATCTGGCGGATATGCAATTGGGTTATGGGGATCTAACATCTGCCCTCCCACATGTTAATCGATCTGAACAATTTTTTACTCCAAGTGACCATTATGCACCTATCCCAACTGGGAAATCTGGTAAGTTTTGGCCAAATTTCATTGGAGATTCTCCTGCTGGACCTTCTGATAGGCCTGGAACTTCTTCCAACTTACATTCAGAGAATTCATATATGGTCAATTCTTTTGCAAATAGTAGCCTTGGCTCTCTTGCTGTGAATTGCTCAAGCACCTGTGAGTTTAAGCAAAAGGAGGATGAACAGGGTGCAAATAAATATGGAAAATTGCCTAATTTTTTGGATCCATCACTTTTGTTGAGGGATTCTCATAACAGCGTGCATGGTGGTGAATCCACTAGTCTCAGGGTGCTGTCTGAGCCCAATAGGCGACTTGGTTTTGGCTGTTCTGCCGTGATGGATGACACAGCTGGAACTAGTTCTATGACAAGCAAGCTTCCTCACTGGCTGCGCGAGGCTGTCAGCATTCCTGCAAAGCCACGAGAGCCTGATCTGCCGCCAACTGTTTCAGCAATAGCTCATTCTGTACGCTTGCTTTATGGTGGAGAGAAGCCAATAATTCCACCATTTATTGTTCCAGGTCCTCCCCCTTCCGTGCCAAGGGATCCTAGGAGGAGTCTTAAAAAAGAGAAACGTAAGTTGCGTAATCTCAAGCGGATGACAGCTGAAGTTGCTGAATCCAGCAAGAACTTCCAAAGGAGCCTGCTTGGTGACAATGTTGCTTCAAGCTCTATTCCTTCGGCGCCACCATTGCCAAGGCCATTGCTGCAACAGTCAATGCCAGGCAAATCGAAGTTTCAGTGGAATGAACCTGATCTCAACTTGCCACCTTTAAATTTAAATCTGACGAATTTTCCATCATCATCATCATCCTCCTATACAAACCACCGCAAGAAATCCCCCTCTCCTGAAGTGCTTCATTTGGTAGGCTCTTGTGTGGGACCAGGCTCACAGTTATCACCTGTTTCGGGAATGGAGAGATCCAGTTTCATCAGGAGTGAGATGCCTTCACCGAAGGTTCCCAAGGATGTTGGTGATGGTGGAAGCTCCAAATTAAAAGGTGCACAAGAAAAGCCAAAGGCTGTGCGGAGCTTACTATTCCCTCCTTGGGATCAGGTGCCCAAGGATAAAACTGACTGGAGTGAAAGTGGGGACTTGAGCAAGACTCACTCAGATCATTGTAACATCGATCAGCCCGAAGTTAAGGAAATATCATCAGAGGAAACTGTCTCAGATGAACTTGGGAGTGAACATGAACCATAGCCATTTTTTTCATTCTGTATCTTTTTAGCTTCAGAGTATATCAGCAATGATTATTCTTTGTAAGATTTGTTGAGTAGGATCAATTAGGATATCTTCAGTGTAAAGTATCTGTAAGAGAAAAGAAATATATATAAGTTTTTGCGTTTCATTTTTTTTTTTGTCTTTGGTCTCTCAGTCCATCAGAATCAGGTTGTGTTTACTGTGAAGAGATTGTCGTCTCTATCAATGTTTTTCCTGTCACACGGGTTAAAATGTAATGGGGGGGGGGTGGTGCTTTTACAGAAGGAATTCTGAAGCCAGAGCTCCGAATTTTAGTGGTAATGGTCGTCTAGACCTTCGTGTGGCCCTGATTTGTGCTTCCGTTTGTTGTCAGAATGCAGTAGTTCTATTTAAGGAGGTGCAATGAATGCAAAAAAAGAGTTGGAATCTCTTTAATAATCCAACTCTTTAACAAATTTTATGGACGGGAAACCCTAAGGTCCTCTTTTCATATGTCAAGTTTAAGTCTGAATTCGTGTGCATTCTCCCATTGGTTCCCGCATTTATGCAGGAGCCACACAGCTGGACAGAAAACCTTTTCCTTGGGTTGGGCATCAGGGGATGAACAACATCTTAGAGGTGGTGTCATATTTCTACTTAATGCAGGGATGACTTCTCACATCTTCTTTTACCATGTGGAAATGTTCAGTGAGGCCCAGACTGCGAAACCCGAACATGTTCAAAATATGGGCTACGTTTTAGACCATGCAATTGAGATTGACTATTAAATTTGACATAATTTATTTAAAGAGCTCCATCTATCGATCTAATGGTTGGAATGATACAATCATCCATCCATGTCACTGACCATGTTTTTGAGAAAATCTCCTACATTATCAGGAACTTATTTTCAAAAAGAATTTCTTTTCTGTTTTGCAACTGGTTTTTGTGCATATTCAACGCATCGATGCTTCATCTAGTGGGAGCATAAATGCTATTGTTGACATCCCTCTCTTTCTCCATCCGGTGGTTGAAGGTATGACCGTGTATGTGTATGGCTATATACAAAACCTTTTCCCTTTAGTTTTCTTCTTTACCGAAGGTGAGAGAAAACCCACCCACGAGTCGTAAATACCCTGACCCTTATATACGAATTGCTGAAATTACTCAACCACAGTTCCTAGGTTCCCATCTAATGCCTTTGACCTAGAATTAAGAGATTCTCTCTTCACTGCGGATGAAGGAAAGATATTTGTAGGTATAAGTCCCCAAGGTGGTCTATTATTTTTTCAAACATCACATAACTTCTATTCTGCTACAATGGCAGATGATGTATCCATCTAACCGTTGGATAGAGAGAACATGAATACAAAATGGCATAAAAGGACATTGCACTTATCGGCTGAATTAGAAAAGGAAAGGATAAAGAGTAGAAGGAAGAAAAACTCAAAACTGGGATGGGGAAGAAAAAAGGAACCCCCATTTAAGAATTAAGGTCAAAAGAAGAAAAATGACTTATCGATGAAATCAGTAACTACCAATGTTCGGGTAGAAATGGCGAAATCTAGAAAAGCATCAGGTAAAGGACGTCGAACTCTGTGTTTAAATCATGTATTTTGAAATCCAATATGCAGGAAAAAGAATGTTAAACAAAGCGCTAATGCCCCTTTAGCAGGAATCGAAGCAACAACAATTATTCATTGCTTTTGCATCATTCTCCTCCCATGGTCAGTTAAGAAAAAAAGATCATCTGTTGTGAGGCACCTGTGTAGTGAAGATCTCATCCACTCAAAGTGCATCGGGATACCTACAGATCCACTTTGAGTGGGTGGGATCCTTACTACACCTCACTACAGGGATGACCTTACTACAGAGGATCTCAATCCGTCAGTCAAGGTATTCCCACTCAAGTGGATATACCTATCCAGACTGATGAGGCCACTGCACATCCAATATTGTTGAAGGGCAGAATATCATTGCTTGATTGCACTCAAAAATGAAAAATTCATATAAAATATTATTTGCACGAAAATTTTTACAACAAAACAAAGAAGGCTAAAAAGGAAAAGAAAACAAAGATATGAGCCCTACCCACATGTCTGTACATGCAAAATTCAGGTCTATCTCAAGATTTGTTTTAAATGGGTCGGGTTTTATGCTGGGTAAATTACGCCTGCTCCGTTGTCTTCATAGGTCGATTCGCGTGCTTGAAGTTTTAAATCCCGGATCAGGTAAAAGTGGATGTGTGCGCCACAGCGCGTGAAACAGTTATAATTGCAGTAGATGTTGAATTTACGAAATTAACCCTAGGAAATTGTAATACAGGGCGAGTGAAGATTCGAGTGGTTTCCGCTCCAAACCCTAAGCATCGAAAGATTTTGGGATTTTTCGCTCCCCTCACTCGCTCAAACCCATTCGCCGGAATCATCTTACTCGCCAAGCTCACTCGCGTGATCTTCCATACTTTCATGTTAAGGTCTTCAACTCTTCGATATTATTCATGTTTTTCAATTTTTATTTTTTTTTTCGATTTTGGGTTTGTTTTCTGCATGTGATTTCCAGTTTGCTTTGCCAAGCTCCTGTATTCATCATGTTTTATTGGATTACTTGGATGATCTCTCTTGTCTAATCCTGTCTATTGCGTTCAGTTTCAGTTCCTGACAATTGTTTGAAGTATTATCTTGAATATAAATGCATTGCTTTTCATACCTGCTCTTGCATTAATCATGTTTGCAAATTTTTTATTTTTGTGAATATTTTTGTTATTTGAAATGTTATTATTTTAATTGTTCTATGTTATATTTTGGATGATTTAATGGTAGATTTATAACTTCTCTAAAATGAACTACAATCCCACCATTGTGTTCTTGAGTTCTTCTTTTCCCTTAATTATGAAAAGTGGGCTGATGTTTTTTATTTTCCTAATTCTTTCGAATTCTACTTGTGTTTCTGATGCATGTTCTAGTGAGTGTTCTTGAAAAATTGGTCTATGATGTTCCTCTGCTTGTCTTATGGAAAAAGTATATTTGTCTCTTCGTTACTTTAGGTTTCAAAAACAAAACATTGTTTGATGTGCCGGTCTGACAAATTTTATTGGGGGAAAAGGAGGTCTTAGAAAACTCTGTAAAATAGCTTAGGTTGTCCATCGAGTTCGACTGGCTGGTTTGTTTGGCTTCATCAGAAAGTCATGTTGTGCTTATGCTGATCCTGTGGACTCAACCTATAAGAGGGTCTGACTTCGGTTTCATTAGTTCAACTGGGTCCTTTATCCCATTCAGAATCTTCTTCTCTTTTTTTAAATTTTTTTATAGGTAAGCCCCAAGGAGAGTTTAACTCATGACAGCTGAGCTAATCCCTTGGGGGTGAATCATTTCTTTTCCTTATGCTGTTAGTTAAAATTTATATGGACTATACCCTTAATGACTATCCACCATCTGAGTTGAATTGTGAGTGTTTAGAATGCTAGGGAACTATTTCTCCCCTACTAAATGGAAGGTCTATTTGGGGATTCCTCCCCCATTGAAGCAATAGTGGAAGTGAACATGTCTTTGATTTCATGCATCTTACAAGGTAATTAGAAAATGAAAGGGCAAAAGAAGTTCTAGGAATTAGTTAGAAAAAAGGTAGGACACCCCCCAAAGCACACCAAGAAAAAAAAAAGGGGGGGGGGGGGGGGGGGTGAGGGGGCTTTCTGAAAGGGGCATTTTTCTTTTCTCTTTCAAACACCTGAAAATATCCAAAACAGTTGTCTTTGTTCTGTCACTGCTGCATCAATGACTAGTTATGCATCTCTGTCACTGTTGTCACTTCCTTCTTCTCTGGGCCTGTGATATCTTGAAACCAATTGCTTATAAACTCCAGTAAATGGCATTTAAATATTCAAATGTCTCGGGTTTCAGTGAAGCCTTGGATATGACATCTTTGAGCCTTTTCCAATTGTATTTTTTTCCTTTTTGTACTTTCCTGAAGGTAGTTAGAATTTGTTAAATTATTGTTTCAATGTCTCTTACCGTTTGTCAACACTGTTGCTTGTTTCGTGAAGATGAGGGCTGTGGTGCGTCCGTGGGAGACTTGTGCAAGAATTCTGAGGTTTGTATATTGTATTCTTGTCAATCTAATTGTTGGTTAGTATCTTTAGAATCATGATTTTGTCTTGTAAGATAATGGAGTTCTCTCCTAATGTTTCATTTCACCGGGTAATTTATTTTGTATTGGATTAAGGATTTTATATATTGGATAAATTTTTTAGTAAATTAAATAGTGAAGTGCTAATGGACTTGGGTCACAGACAAAAGCCTATGAGATTGAATTTTAAGAATGGAAATCTTATATTTTCCGTGGACTTGGCTTACTAATTTTATGGAAGAGATTTTGTAAAATGATGAAGTTAGAAATAGGAACATGGCACTGTATGATAATCTTGTTATGATAAGCTTATTATGACAGTCCACTATTTCGACCCATGCGGTGCGATGATGTGGCAATTTTGACCGTTGTATAAACAAGTCTGGGTTTGGTTTAGCCACACATTAAATTGCTGAGCCTAATTCAATCAAATACCGTCCTGTATTGGCATGCATCCATGTATTTTTTCAATCGTCTATGAAAGCCCATTTACCCTCCTATAGACAATAAAAAAAAAATTCACTTGGTGAACTCTTTTTGGACTGAAACTTGACATGTAGGCAGGTTAACCCATCCCCTTTGCCATGTTAATGATATTTGGGCCTTTCATTTAAGGTGAATTGAATGGGTCTTTCAGATATTGTTTTGGGTAAGGTTCATAGTGATGGTGCTAGTTTTATGCTGAACGGAGGATGTGTAAGACTGGTGTTGAATAGGGGTAAAAGAGAAGCCTTTTGTGTGTGTGTGTGACTGCCTAAACATGTGTTTAGTGTATCTTGGGGTTTCCTTGTCCACATAATTTAGGCAGTCCTATGAATCCTATCTGATTTGTCATGTGGCAACTTTTTAGGGTCATTTAAGAAAGGCTTCCTAAACGGACTGTGTAGGAAAATTGTGCCCATTCTAAAATTGCATTACAACAACAGCAACAACAACAAAGCCTTATCCCAAATAAATGGGGTCGGCTACATGGATTCTTGCCCTCCAATCAGCTTTGTTAGATGTCATACTTGAAATAAGGCCTAAGCTATGCATGTCTTTCCTCACCACCTCCCCTAGAGTCATCTTAGGTCTGCCCCTAGTTCTTTTAGATCATTCGATCAAATCACTCCTTTGTCTTGGAGCATCTAAGGGTCTCCATTGAACATGCCCATACCATCTCAAACGGCTTTTTCGTAGCTTATTATGTATCGGCGCTGTTCCCAAGTTTGCTTTAATATGATCATTCTTTAATCCTTCTTGGTTTGCCACACATCCATCTCAACATCTTCATCTCAACTATACTAAGTTTATCTATATGATACTTCCTAACTGCCCAATATTCTGCACCATACATCATAGCTGGTTGAATGACTGTCCTATAAAATTTTCCTTTAAGTTTTAAAAGAATATACCGATCACACAACACTCCAAACACACCTCACACTTCATCCATCTTATTTTAATCCTCTGTGAAACATCATCTACTAAATCACCTTTTTTTTTATTTATGATTGAACCAAGATGCCTAAAAGAATCACTTTGCGGTATTTCCCTTTCATTAATTTCTACCATCTAATTATTCGTCCTTGTTTGATTAACTTTACACACCATGTACTCCGTCTTCATTTGACTTATCTTAAAACCTCTTGAGTCCAATGTTGATCTCCATAACTCTAACTTGGCATTAATTCTTGCTTTTGTCTCATCTACCAAAACAATATCATCAGCAAAAAAGTGCAACAAGGAACTTTTTTTATATAGCTCTGGTTAAATCATCTATAATAAAGGCAAACAGATAAGAACTTAAAGTTGATCCTTGATGTAACCTAATTTTAATTGAAAATTCACTACCTTAACCCCCACGGTTCTCACACTAGTCAGCACATTATAATACATATCATTGACTATGTCCACATATTTGCTTGAAACATTTCTCTTCTCTAGTATTTACCAGATTAACTCTCTAGGGACTTTGTCATAAGCTTTTTCTAGGACAATAAAGACGATATGGAGGTCCTTCTTTTATTCTCTTAATCTTTCCATGAGTCTCCTAAGTAAGTAGATAGCTTCTGTCATGGATCTACCTGGCATAAAACCAAATTGGTTCTTTGTAATAGTAGTTTCTTGTCTCATACGGAATTTTAATAACTCACTCTCATAGTTTCATAGTATGACTCATTAGTTTTATGCCTTTGTAGTTATTGCATATCTGAATATCACCTTTATTTTTATAAATTGGAACCACAATGCTTCTCCTCCATATATTTGACATTTTCCTTGTGCTCATAAGCTTATTGAACAACTTAGATAAGCAAGATACTCCATAGATTCCTAGGCTCTTCCATACTTTTATTGGGACTTCATCTGGGTCCGGTTCTTTGCTTACATTCATCCTCCTTAAATCTTCTTTTACTTTTGACACCCTAATTCTTCGTATATACCTACGACCTGAGGTGTCTTGATGGGTAATGCAGCCTTCTGGACACTGTTATTCGAAGTGTCTTCATTTAGTAGGATATAAAAATAATCGTTCCATCTCTCTTTAATGTCTTCATCCCTTACTAGAACTCTACCATTTGCACTTTTAATACATCTAATGGTCTAAATCCCTACTCTTCCTTTCCCTCATTTTAGCTATTTTATAGATAGCTTTTTCGCCTTCCTTGTGCTCAGGTTGTTATAATGATCTTCATATTTCTTCGCTCTTACTTTTCCCACAACTTTTTTGGCTTCATTTCTGGCAAGGCTATTTATTGTAGAGGTGGTCGGTAGTCGATAACTCAAATCCTCTATTCCCACCTAATTCAAAATATAAACTTTCTAATTAAAACTTTTGTTGATAAATTCTAACAAATTTTGATGATCCCATGCAATATTAATGTCTCTGAGAATGAAGATCAATTAAAGTGTTATTGGAATTGTGAGGGCCCTATGGAGTCGAACATGAACTCAAGAATTAACTTTTGCTGGATTGTCGGGTCCATTGGATCTGGAATGTCAAGGATATAAGCACAAAGCACAACCAACTTTCACTGTAGGTGGATGTGATGATTGTGATCTGCTGGTTGGGGTTGGGTTGGGTTGATGGATGGGTTGATATGTTCATATGCAATTGGGTTTAGGCCAATCTTCTCCTTAGCTGTTCCATATGTTGGCCCACAGTCTGTCTCTATTTTTCATTTCCTTGTTCTCTCTATACAACTCCTGCATTTGGGAAGAGGCATGCATTGATGACACAGTCATCTAGTTTTAATCATCTCCTCTTCCCTCTCTATTACTCTCCGTACTTGTAAAGTGAGTGCTTAGTGGTTAATGGTTGATATCCACCCTAACATATTCACCGATGTGTCCACCTTTTTACTTCCACTTGATGTTATCTGTGGTGTTCGATTTTCTTGTTGGTGTGCTTGTAATTTTCTATCTTCATGTCCTTTACCAACCTTGTTTAGGCTGCTCCATGTAACTTTCTTCTTTCCCCCTCCGCTGTTAAATATTTTTTTGTCATCCTGGACATGAAAAATGTTGTTAAATGGTGAAGGTCACTGTGGATGATTGCTGGGTAGTTCATGGGAATTCCTGGGTAGTCACCCGGTGTACTAAGTGGGTTCAACTTTTTTCCTAATCAGATCTAGTGCAGGGAAAAAGAAGAAGAAAGCTGTCTTAATTCAATTGAAGCGTTCGGCATATATCTATATGGTGCTGAGTTCATAAAATTTTTGTGATGCCTGGCCAGGAACTGCCTGAGTTGTACCTGGTTGCCCACCTGCACATTTAGAACCTGTGGCTACCGTCTAGTTATACCTTTCCCAGACTGTTCACCATTCGGCTTCTGGTTCTCTGGAGTGATGCTGTCACAACACTTAATATAATAAAGTTGTGTCCGTCAAGAAACTTAATTACCAAAACCACAAATCTGGTTGGTTTTTGTAAATCTTCATATGAATGTCCTCTCTAGTATGATGATTTTCGAGTGTTAAAACTGCATAAAGGAGTACGGTATGGAATAGATATGTACTTCATTAAGTATTGAAATTAGCGGAGTTATTTTCTATTGACCAACAATGCTCATACTGAAATTTTATTGTAAAATGCAAATTTCTGAGGATATATTTTTTGATATAGCATTTTCCCTTTCACTTTTCAGGTATAGTGGTAGAAGTCATTGAAAAAAATTTCAGTTCTCTAATGGCAATAGATCTTGAGCAACCTTCAGGTGAACGAGATACAGAAGATGTTGGACCAAGTATGGGTGGACATGTGATGGAGGGTGGAGATGAAGTAGATATGAATTCTCCTGAAATCGATTCTGCTGTTATTAAAGGAGATTCAATATTGGAACCCCGCATGGGTATGGAATTTGAATCAAATGGGGAAGCATACTCATTTTATAGAGAATATGCTAGGGTAATAGGGTTTGGCACCTCAATAAAAAATAGTCGCCGTTCAAAGATATCTGGGGAATTCATTGATGCAAAATTTGCATGCTCTAGATATGGAACCAAGCATGAGTCTAGTAAGGTCGTTAATCCACGACCTTGTTTAAAGACTGATTGCAAGGCAAGCATGCATGTGAAGAGGAAACAGGATGGGAAATGGGTTGTCCATGATTTTATTAAGGAACATAATCATGACCTCTTGCCAGCCCAAGCACATTTCTTCCGCAGTCATAGGAGTATAAATATTGATGCTTTATATGCTATCAAACGAAGAAGGAAGATGTATTCTGAGATATCCAAGCAATCTGGTGGATTACAGAATTTTGGTTATCTAACTAATGACTTCATAAATCAATTCCATAATGGACTACATTTGGATTTAGAAGTGGGAGATGTACAGGCCATGCTTGAGCACTTTATGGATATGCAGGATGAGAACTCCAATTTTTTCTATGCTATGGATTTAAATGAAGAGCATCGTCTAAGGACTGTGTTTTGGGTGGATGCCAAAGGTAGACATGATTATATCAATTTTGGTGATGTAGTTTCCTTTGATACTACATATGTCACAAACAAATATAAAATGCCATTGGCTCCTTTTGTTGGAGTTAACCATCACTTTCAGTGTGTATTGCTAGGGTGTGCATTGATTGCAGATGACACTGTATCGACTTATGTTTGGTTAATGCGTACATGGCTTAGAGCGATGGGTGGTCGAGTTCCGAGTGTGATAATAACTGACCAAGATAAAGCCTTGAAAGCAGCTATTGCGGAGGTGTTCCCAAGCACACGACATTGTTTTGGTTTATGGCATATATTCAGGAAGATCCCTGAAAAGCTTGGTCATGTAACCAAACAATATGAAAATTTTATGACAAAGTTTAATAAATGCATTTACAAGTCATGGACTGATGAAGAGTTTGAAAAGCGGTGGTGGAAAATGGTTGATAGATTTGAACTTAAAGAGGATGAATGGATCCAATCATTATATGAAGATCATGTGCAATGGGTTCCAACTTATCTGGGAAACACATTTTTGGCTGGAATGTCTACAGCTCAACGATCTGAAAGTGTGAACTCTTATTTTGACAAGTACATTCACAGGAAGACAACATTGAAAGAGTTTGTGGAACAGTACATAACAATACTAGAAGATAGATATGAAGAGGAAGCAAAAGCAGATTTGGATACATGGCAGAAGTTGCCTGTGCTAAAATCTCCATCACCTTTCGAGAAACAAATGTCAACAGTATACACACATGCAATATTTAAGAAATTCCAAGTTGAGGTTTTGGGAGCAATTGCATGTCATCCCAAGAAAGAAAAAGAAGATGAGTCAAACATTACATTTAGAGTCCAAGATTTTGAAGACAATCAGGATTTCATTGTGGAATGGAATGAATTAAAGTCAGAGATCTCTTGTTTGTGCCATTCTTTTGAATATAAAGGTTTCCTCTGTCGACATGCTATGATTGTTCTCCAAATATCTGGCGTATCCAATATCCCATCTCACTATATACTTAAGCGGTGGACAAAGGATGCAAAAAGCAGGTATAACATGAGACAGGGTTTAGAAGGTGAACAATCTAGGGTGCAGCGTTACAACGATCTATGTCAACGGGCCATTAAGTTGGGTGAAGAAGGGTCATTGTCTCAGGAGAGTTATAATATTGCGTTTCGTGCATTAGATGAAGCTTTGAAACAATGTGTGAGTGTGAATAGCTCTATTCATAATGGTTCTGATCCCAGCATGCCTGCAACATATGGTGTTCAGGACATTGAAGAAAATGATGGTGACAATAGGTCTTCTATACTTAGGATGCTTGAACCTCAAGGAGTTAGGTCAAGTAAGAGAAAGAATACGAACAAAAAGAGAAAGGTTTGTTATATTACAGTTCACTTGTTACGTACTAATTAAATTGTCCTTTTTTTATAATTAAATTGTACTTAATGGAGTTCTTATTCTTTAAATTAAGCCTCTTGTTTATTTTTCAGGTACAGCCAGAGCCAAAAATAACAAGCATTGGAAATGTTGGGACACAAAACAATTTGCAACAGATGGTCTGATATATTCTAATACTGATTGAACCTTCTCAGAATATTTGTCTATTTCCAATTATATAATATAATAATTTCAATAACGATATTTCCTAAAGTGGGGTTCACCTTCACATCTTATAGGTGAACATGAACTCAAGGCCGCCAACTTTAGGTGGCTCTTTTGTTCCTCAACAGAGCATTCAAGGGATGGTATGCCATGTCCTATTTTTGACAATTATTATTGAAAATTTCAAATTTTTTTGTTTATCTGGTCAAAGTATTATTCAAATAATGGTTTTTCTTAACTAATTGTTTTGTCCTTGTTGTAGGAACAACTAAACTCAAGAGCACCAGCCTTTAATGGTTACGGAACTCAACATAATGTGCAAAGGATGGTATGATGGGTTACAATTATTGCTATATGATATATTAGGAAATGTATTTCATTATATAGTTGAAAGAGGCCTGACATGCTGTGTAGACATACAGGCTTACATCCTGTTTGTCCTTGAAGTTCACACATGGCTGCTGAGTTGGTAGGCCAGAACAAGTCCATGAGTTTATGTGTACTGAAATCTTCTTTTTGTGCACAAGCATTGGGCTAGGAGCCACTTGTACTTGGAAAAAGGAGTTATTTATTGTTAAAGGGTGATGTTAGGGGACACTCACTTTACTAAAAAGTTGCACTGGACTACATAAAGGTGCAGGAACATACATGGGAAGGTATGCCTATATATGGCAAGTGTATATTGAACTGGGTCTGAAACTTGACATGTGTCTAATCTAGACCTTGACCTGTCTATCCGATGTAGAATTGCCACGTCATCTTGGAAGTAGGGGCATTTGTTGTCATGTGAAATTTAGGGATTTCCCACCTGGATGATCCATAGTTTTTCTATATTCTTAGAAGGAAGGTTCAGAGGGTTCTTAAATCTTTTGTGTGCATATGAGAGAGAGAGTATGTGGATCTGTGTTATTTATTTTCCTTCCTTTTTTTTTGGGAGGGGGGTCGTGACTCGTGAGGGACGGTTAACAACAGAGTTACAAGTGAGGTTAACGTAGGCAGGGGCTAGGGACACATCTTATGCAAGTGGTCCTTGGCATATGGATGGTCTGAATTAGCCATATCAGACTTCCTCGTGACAGAAGGGAAATAGTTTTGCTAATTTTAAAATGGTGATAACTCCTCAATTGAACTTCTTGCTGTAGGGACGATTGAACTCTGTAGCACCGACCCGTGAAGATTATTATGGCAATCAACAGAACATGCATGGACTAGTAAGGCATACATGATACAACAAATATTATGTAATTGGGAAATTTTGTTCATGTATCTAGCCGTCTAGCATAACACAAGTGATTGGAATTATTAAATTGGTTTTTTGCTTCTTTTTTTTTTTTTTTTTTTTTTTTTTTTTAATGTAGGGACAGTTGAATTCAATAGCACCAACTGGTGATAGTTACTTTGGCACTCAACAGAGCATGCAGGGAATGGTACTACCCGCTCTGCTATCATATTTGCAGAGAACGTTATTTTCTGTTGACTTTATGTATAGATGATGATATTTAAATTGAGGTTTTATACTTGTAGGGACAGCTGGACTTCAGATCACCAACTATTGACAATTGTTATGGCATTCAAGATAGTCTGCAGGATATGGTATTGACACAGTTTATAGAGTCATGACATTTTTACTTGCATGGATTCCTTACAATATCCACACTTCACAGGGAGATTCCAATGTGGGACCTACACAGTTGCATGGTATCACATCAAGACATCTACATGACAAGCACCTTTCTAACTGAAACTGCAGTGGTCTTATGAAGGTGGTGGTTAATTTTTTTCCCAAATTATCTTACTACTTTGATAACCATATATGTATTATGAGAATTATGTACTATCTTTTGCAGGTTGAGGCATACGTCTGTTTAAGCTGAAATTGATTAAAGCAATACAATTCTTTTTCTTTATTATGGATGACAAAATTACAATGAGATTGTTCTTAATGTGTCCCTGGGACTTTCTGCTGATTCATCTTGCAGTTAATATTGAAAGGCGGAGCGAATTAGATAAGATCTGATCTCAGTTTGCTTTGGGTATGTAAACATCTGTTGTAGAAGTTGTATACTTGTAGACTTGCTTGCATATGACATATCCCACTGTGCATATAATTGTATAAATTGATCTAAGATTATCAGAGTACATATGCTAACAAAAATCATGTATGTAATGAATATGTATGCATATCCAATTTGTAGCAACTAGTTTGTATCTGTTTTTATTGAATTACCAATTTATTTGTCCCAAGTAATGTTGACTGGTTTAACTCGGGACTGATGTTTGTTTTCTTTACCTACTGTTAATCGATTTTGAGTTAAGCTTCCTTGTGGAGAGTAGTATTGGTAGCTAACTGCCAATTGTATGGCCATGATTAATGCACTGTTGGGATCCCATTGCTCTAGCCTTTCTTTTGAAATGAAATGATGAAAAAAGAAGGGGGTGGAATGACCCTTTCATTAGGTGTTTGCTTGGGAGTAAAGTTGATATAAAATGATAACAGAAACAACATAAAAAAGGTAGAAGAAAAGATTTCTGTGGAAAATTAAACATGTCACTCAGGGGAATTTGAGGTACAATATTACCTGTCGAGAAGGTATGACTAGTGGTTATTTTTTAAACCCTAAGGGGGTATCTTAGTTGGCAAGGAGTCTACGCCTCAAGAAACGGAAGATATTGAGTTCAATTCTTTTTACTGCCTTAGGGCCACTCACATGGGGGTGTTAAGTATTCTTTTTTACCTGCTATGGGTGCAAGTGGAATGGCCATAGAATGACTTGGTCCATGCGGCTGTGGGATCAATATGGACCCGCGGGATTAGTTAGGCTAAAAGTCTAGATATCCGTCGTTAACAAAAGGAAAAAAAAAAGGAGATAAAAGATTTCTGCAGGGAATATAATTGAGGTAAAATATGATCTGACTCGAGGAAGGATTTTCCAACAGAAAGGGGAGGGGGGTGTGGATCATGTGAGGCTTACACATTTTGCATTAGTTCAAAATAACTGGGGATATGAATTTCTTGTGTGGAATTTGTGAATATAACTTGTAGCTTCATTGTGGGCAATGTCCAGTCGCTACTCTCGTTTGACTTAATAAATTATTATTTTTTTCTTGTTATTTTAATAATTGAATTGGAACAAAGGTTATGTTTCTATGTCAAGAAAAGAAAAGAAAAAAAGAAAAAAAAAAGGAGCATGATAGGTTATGTTCGCCGTGCAATGTATTTTCATAACAGAGAATGCATTCCTAAAATAAGATAATAATGGATTAAAAAGCAAAAAGCAAAGCATTCCCATTCGACCATTCGAGGCTCCAAAATGCAGAAATGTATAAAAACCAGATTCCAAAATGATCTGCATTATCTAACGCAGTCAATGATTAGAAAAGGAATGTACACTGCGCGGATCTCTTAAAAGATTTCAAATCCACTTGTTTGAAGGCCAATGTGCTCTGGCTCCCTCCATTACAGGGATTGGTCTACAAAATTTTGCCACGTGGCCTTGATGGGTGGACGTTATAGAATCGTAGAGGTGACGATATTATTGGACATTCATATTATAGTAGTGTTAGTGTACCATGAAATTGATTCCATTTTTGGCTGCCATCTCCTGCGGACTTTTTTATTTTTAGAATATGTTAATATATCCGATCCGTTCCGGATTCGGGAGTTTCGGAAGCGGCTCCAACCGAAACTTCAGTGATTCAAAAAATCCCTTTGAAGATTCTGTCGAGTCAAAGGTCAATCATTTTGACAGGTAGTCAACATTAAAGATTCTTCCGTATTCAACTTTGATCTCTTCCGAGATTCCATTTTTATCGGTGTCTCGTACGGCTTACGGAGCGAGTTTCCAAAGCCTAACACATATGGTTTCAATGAGGCAGATCGATCCGCGGCCAAGATGTGCAAAGCTTAATAGTCTAGGGTTTGGGGTTCCCTAACCACCATGGCGGACCTTCTCCAGTCAAGCTCCATTGTTCCTTCTCTGCTTCTCCTACTCCATCTCTCCATCTTCACTGTGCTTGCAGTTCAAGCCAAGCCCTCACCCTACCTATCATCACTTTTCTTCACTGATTACAACAAGATGCTCGAAACCTTCAAGATTTTCGTATACAATCGAGATAACAAGAACCAGAGTGACTTCACATCTCCAGTGAAATTGCTCTTCCACGAATCTCTCCTCAAAAGTCCCTTCTTGACTACAAATCCCGATGAAGCTCATCTCTTCTACCTCTCCTTCCCACACAATACCACCACCACTCGTCAGATATCACGATTCATCAACAATCTCCGTACGGATCTCCCTTTCTGGAACCGCACGCTTGGGGCCGACCATTTCCACCTCTCCTGCAACCGAACCGGCCCCGAATCGTATCGGAACTTCGTTGAGTTGAGGAAGAACTCAGTCCAGATCTCGTGTTTTCCGACGATCGAAGCCATGTTCATCCCTCACAAGGACCTTTCTCTTCCTCCTCTCAACCCTCCCCTTCTCGCTCACCATGAACCCGAATTGATGACCAGAACTGGAAAATTACTTGGTTACTTTTGGGGAAAAGATTCCGAATCGACGGTAATGGATGAGTTGCGTGACAACCCGGAGTTCTTGATCGAATCGGAGCCGTCCGATTGGAACGATTACGCAGAGAAGCTGTCAAGTAGTAAATTCTGCTTGTTTCTATACAATGGAGATGTTTTCGGTATCGGAACGGCGTTTCGTTTCGGGTGTGTGCCGTTGGTGATTACTGACCGTCCGATGCCAGATCTACCGTTCTCGGATGTGTTGAGATGGTCGGAGATGGCTGTATTTGTTGGGATTGGTGGAGGGGTGGCGGAGTTAAAGAGCGCGTTGGGAAGAGCGTGTGGAGATCGGTATGAGCGGATGAGAGAGTTGGGAATGCAAGCGAGTAGGCATTTCGTGTGGAATACGTATCCGCAGCCGTATGATGCGTTTCATATGGTACTGTATCAGTTGTGGTTGAGCCGGCATACGATTAGATACGTTTGAAGAAGTGGATAGTGGATACAGAGCAGTCCGTATCATCCGGTGAGTACTTATATGACTTAATAGACTTATGACTCCGGAGAGAAAACTGTAAAAAATATATATATTATTATTATTATTATTATTATTTTTTAAGATAATGAAAATATATATATATATATATTTTTTTTTTTTTTAAGATAATGAAAACAAACTCTCTCATAGGAAGACTAAACTGTTACCATTGGTTACATGTCTTTTAAGCAAAAAAGTATAGCAGTGTTGATCCTAAGAGTGCATCGATCATGTGTCTCGATGCACTCCCAATGGTCAAGATCAGTACTATTATAGAACAGCGCTAGAGATGATCCTGGTCCATGACATATCTTACTGATAAAAGAAAACATATGCAATGGGTCTTCCTATCATTTAGTCAAACATTTAAAATCTGACAAATTCTATGAGCATTGCACACCCTTTTTTCGAACGTCTTCTGATAACCATCTTTCTTCAATCCCTTACTTTTGCTTCAGAGTAAATTTCTTACTCCCACTTTTTTTGAGATGAAATATTATTTGATAACGAAGCTATGAAATCGATTCTAGAGCTTATTAAGAGCAAACACTTGTTTGATAAACACCAATCTAGAATCAATTCCAGAATTTATTGTAAGTAGATTAATGTTTGATAAATACTAATCTGAATTCTAATCTTCTTACAAAAAATTACAAGAAATGTCATTCATATATAGATTTACATTGCTTTGTCCTCCATCCCATGGTAAAAAATAAATGGAGACCAAGTCATCAGTAGTTTCAAAAACTACAGCCCATACAGCTTCAATTGTTTAAGAAAAAACTCCCTTTGTGATTAGGAGGGGGTATGTCAGTATTGTGGCTTCATGGAACGTTGGTCAATGGAGGTTAAAGAAAACTGGGATTCAGATAGGGAAAACCCATTTTCTGCATCAAACATAAAGGTAGTGTATGGAGGTCATGTTTCCAAATTGGTCAACCATGAATGCATCTGGATATTCATTTTAGTCATTTTTTATTTTTAATATTTGAAATTACAGATATTTAATGAAACTTAGATGTACAAGTATTTTTAATAAAAAATTTAAAAAATCATAGATTCTTCTTTCCGATCTAATTTTCTAGCCGAATCAGATTCGAAGGGACGATCCTATGTCCAATTCTAGGAAATTAAGAGCAAACCAAGAAAAAAAAAATGACTTGAACGTAGTAAGTGGAGAGAGTGTTAAATATCACTTAGTCGCTGGTTCCTTTCAGAGTAGTATGATCGGTCTGTTGCTACTTGTTCTATGACTTATAGGTTGAAGAACCCTCCTTGTTTTAGAGGGCAGACTCAATACCATTGTATTTTACAACTGGGGGACAGCTTCCGCACACCTATAGTGAAGAGGAAATTATGGGAACAATAATAAGGGCATTTTGGATATTCGTTTTCAGGTACAAGTTATAATGAATCTGATATTCTCTTCATGAGATTCAAATCCTCTCCTCCCAGGGGTTCGGGAGGAGAGTCGGCTCCCACCAGTCGAGTCCCGATACATGGATGTCGATGGGATCCGAACCCTTCATTCGAACCGATAGGGTGATGGAACTTTTTCCTTTACAGTTTATGTGCTCCCTTGGACACTTGACCACTGAAAATATTATTAGATTGAGACTTGTTTTACGAGCAAAGGTTATGGTCCACCTGTGGCTGCCTAATCATTGGACATTGAGGGGATCCTCATAATTGGGTTGCTGCACACAAAGTAACACAATTTAGAGATCAGAGCAACTCGCTTTGTCCATCATAATTAGTTTACATTAGAATTAAACTATTTGTATAGACTTTGGAAGCCCGATTATAGTCCTTCTATTCAATGGTTGTAAGCTGTCAACGGGCGAGACCTATAGCAATCCCATCCATCCTATTTCCAACCCGAATGGGAGAGTTTCCAATGGGTTTTAAGGCCCAATTAAAAGCCCAGGTGATAGGGAGAGCAAGTTACAGTATTGAGTACAAAAAGTAGGCATCGTTTAATATAACGGGTTTTTATGTTCATAGGAAATCAATATCCAGTTATATGTAACTTACAAAAGAAGTAGGAATTAAATGAAATTTTACTTTTTAATATAAGCAGTTCATCTGTACCTACCACTCAATTTCTCCTTGGTCAAACTTAAATGTAGTTGGGAAGAATAGCTGCTGTGTAAGGCTGGTCAGAAATGATAGTCAGATGGCATGATCTTGGACGCCTCCATAGTAACGAAGAGGATGCATTGATCATAAAATGGAGCAGCTTCCTTGATCCCTGCCATCGAGTTGATCAAATAGTAAGTTAAGGAGGTGTGGAACAACTTGCAACTTGTTAATTAACAAAGGGGAAAAGTATAAACATTAACAATAACGATAATGGTAAAAATCATGATGATTGTTATGGCAACAACTAAGAAGAGAATACATACTTTTTTGAGTCTTGATATTGGCCCAAGGCTTCCTCAAATTTAACCCAAAACGGGCCTGTCTCTTGAAGATTAACATTCTCAGGTCCTCCAAGATAAGCTTGAACAACAAAATATGGAGTTCTTTCCCTGATTTGCAGCCACCACAATTGAACGATTTAGAATCAACACAACTGCACAAACATATTCAAAATTGTTATTTTTTATGTTCCTATACAAACCTTCCCTCGTATTCTGATAGCCAAGCCATGTAAGCTGCACCAAAGTACATGGATGCGAAGGGATTGAAAAGATCCGAAACAGACTCGACTTTGTAAGCCTTGTAACCCATATCCCTTGGAATCAGATGAAGGACAAAAACGTTTCAGCTAACATAAAATACGATTCATTGCTCCATAAACTCTTGAAAATCCTTTGGTCAAACTAAATAACATAATTTAGTTCATACTTACACAAAAAAAAAACATAATTTAGTTCATATATAAGTCATTTTTATATGCATAGTCCTATGTGTAACCTAGAAATGATTCCATGGACATACTTGTATGACCATTGTGCCTTAGAATAATCAATTCCCATAATTCCTCCTATGCCGTTCACAATGCGCATGCTACTGACCTCCGCAAGTGCAGCTAGAGCTGTCTGTGTAATGGAAAATTTTCATAGAGAACCAAAAAATCTAGAGTTAGTAAATTTATAAAAAAAATGCAAAAATCAAGAAACAAAAGGTGAGTAAGAAACTTCTGTAAAAGAAAAAGATAATCCCTTTGTATTTAAAAAAAATGATAGGACATCGAGGAGCTGACAAATTCAACCTGAATTTCTGCAGAAGAGCGCTCCAGGGATTACAGGAAAAATTCAAAATAATTTCTTTACCTCAAAACAGAATCCTTAATTGTTTAAGTAGCCAACATGATATCGGAAGAACATCTAATGGGTTGCTAATAATATCCAAATTTAGTGGTCTCACTTTCTTAATTACTATTATACGCAACAACTTTCCAGAAAAAAAATAACATAGAGCACAGGAATGCCCCAGTGGGTTAGACTTCTCTTTGCATGGGTTTGAATCCCAAGGTTGTGGGTCATACTACCTTGAGAACCATGAGATCAGGTTGGGCTGGTTTCTTACCTTACTAAATCTCTTGCTAGTTTCCTAAATGAAGTTGATCTTCTATATCATTCATTCTTACTGCTTCTGTAATTGCATATTACCAAAAAAAAAAAAAAAAAACTGTTTAACCGATCCTTTATTTGAAAATTCTTACTGGATCGTTCAAGGGAGTTTGAGAAGACCATTAATTCTTACTGCTTTTGTCCTTGCACATTACCCAAAAAAAAGTTTAATAGATCCTTTTTTTGAACAATTCTAAGTGGATCGTTAAAGGGAGTTTTGAGAATCCATACCTTATGAATAAAGTGGATTGGCCAAGAGGTTTGTGTTTGTGTTGTTGAATTTGTTTGCGTGTGTGTTGTATACTCGGCCTCTCCCACCCACCAACCAAGACAGAAAAGAAAAAAACAGAGGGGAAAGGGTGATGGTAAGCCAAGCTCTTGAAATTGGTATGATACTTATTTGAGAGTC
Organism: Protea cynaroides; assembly: GCA_028583415.1. Taxonomy (NCBI): domain Eukaryota; kingdom Viridiplantae; phylum Streptophyta; class Magnoliopsida; order Proteales; family Proteaceae; genus Protea; species Protea cynaroides. Next base: position 87,025,714 of record CM053265.1, on the reverse strand, counting down.
ATTGAGAATTCTTAATGCAGAAAGCCCTAATCCTAAATTTGAATTATGGAATTAATTCTACTGTTAATTGGACAGATTACACTATCAAATAATGAAAGTAGGATAACAGAATAGGAATCTCAGATCAGAATATCCCCAGGAAAAGCAGAAGAGAAAAGAAATTCTGATTAAAGACACAGAAAGCAGAACTCAAGAAGGAATAGTTTAATAGGGTCCGGTTCATACAATCATACTAGGTCTGAGCATCTCTTAGACCCAGTAGTGCAATAAAACTGATTTCTTAGCTGGGAACATCCACTTATGCATCTGTTTGTCTTCAGAAGACATGAGGATTATATTAGTTAACAATATACCCATACAGGAATGGACCCTTTCACCTTCGTCCATTCCCATTGTTGATATAATGCAGTTGGTGCTAAACCCGGGATTAGTGCTGTCCATCTGTTAAAGTTGGCTGTTTTATGGCCTTAAGATTTGGTTGACTTAATCTCCGTATCTTCTTCTTATCTCTATTTCATTATATGTAATTAGGAGACTAAGATTATTGTATAACTAGGATTTATTATTAGTCTAGGATTCTTGTCATGTTGGCATATGGAATTTCTATTCCCATTGTAACAAGGACTCCTCATATGGAGTCGTAGATGGATAGACCTATCCTATTTTCCTTATTTGAATATCTATAAATAGTGACTGCTAGGGGGAGAGGACTACAGACAATTTCTCTCTCTTTTCCCTAAAACACTGTTCATGCGTTACTGTTTTCACAGTCCTGAGACAGCCTTCTATTTCTCCATCTTCTCTCATTTTGTGTTTCTTTCTATTTTGTCACATGGTATCAGGGTTGATCTGATCTTCCTTTTTGAGAGTTGTCTAAGTTCATAGTTCTGGTGTACAGTCACCATTGCTGCTCTGCTCTATCTTCCTTTTCGTATTGTACATGCTACTACTGTAAATCTGTTGCGGAGTTCTACTGCTACTACTGTCTCTTATTCAATGCTGAATACAAGCCTTCATCTAGATGAGGGAAGGCTCTACTCTTTCTCATCGGATCGATCTATTCTAGATCTGATCTGCTACAGACTACTATTCTGTTTTGCTTCTGATGTACTGCTACTGATCTGCTACTATCAACATCCTTTTGATCTGACCAGAAGTTATTATATTATCATGATGTGCTACTGATGTTCTATTTTCTATATTGCTACTGTTGATCTATTCTAATGATCAGATCGATCTACTGTTACCGTACTCGATCTGCTAAGATGTTCTTATAACAAGTTACTACTCAACCTGCTGGAGTAATCCACTAATCTGTTACTACATATCTGATCCATTGTTTACTTATTTTTATGCTATTGGTTATAATCAGCTGCTCTCGATACTGGTCTGATCAGATCTGTTCTGATCTGATCTGCTTCACTGCTACTGCTGCTAGCTCATCCTCTGCTGTTCTCGATACTGATCTGATAGATCTGTTCTGTTCTGATCTGATCTACTCCACTACTGTTGTGTACAATTTCAGCCATCAATACTAAGTTCTGATCTGCTGCTGTTATATCTTTATTATATTATCATCATATGTTGTTGATCTGCTCTGTTGCTGTTCAACCTATTCAGATCTAATCTGATCTGCACCCTGGTTTCCTGATACCACAAAGATCCTAGTTATTAGTTGTTGTCACTGAATATGTTACTGTCGTACACTCGTACTGCTTTTGAATCAAGGAGTTCTACCTCAACTAGGATTCTTAATATCCATTGAATGGTAGTCAATTTTTGCTCACCTATCCTAGTTGTCATTAATTGCGTGGCTGCCATTTTTGGTCAACATCTGCTGACTGGATCTTTGATTTTTCTATTGATATAAAAAATCCCGTTGCATCCTTAACTTATTCATAGTCTCACTAGGACTTTTCTTATCTCTTTATCTGACCATTGGATCACATTGAATTTTGGATATATTGTTTGCTCAGAACTACTATTGTTTATCTTCCCAAAGATGGGTCAGGTCCATACCTCATTGTTTGAAGTCTGCCATCGTAATTTGTCCACGTGGAATGTTCCACATGAAGGGGAGAAGGTATATATATCTTCTCATTGAAGAGAGCCTACTACAGTTGCATGTGACAACCTCTACTACCATTGCACATGATGCCACCTCTACTATCAACTTTTACTACCAGTTGCACGTGATGCAACCTCTACTGCCACTGCATGTGATGTCACCTCTATTATCAGTTGCATGTAATGCAACCTCTACTAACAGTTGCATGTGATGCAACCTCTACTATCAGTTCGTATTTTCTTGTGTTGAAGCAAATCTGATGTTGCCTAGTTCCTAGTTACTTGAGGCTGAGTTATTTGGTTTCCAGCAACCTGATGTTGCTACTTGATTTGCAATGATCTATCCTATTGCTACTACTACTACTAAAGGCGAAAGGTTTCTGGCTACCGGGCTCTCTCTGCTTTATTCGGGAAGAATCTATGTTGATTAGTGTTCGTGATGGTATTAGTGTATTATTACTAGAAGTTCTCTTTATGCTCCTCACATCTCTGGCTATATATTGAAGATCGGTGTTGCGGTCCATATTTGTTCTCAGCTAAACATGGGAAACTTATATGCTTTAGCTTGATGAGGTGTTAACAATATATCTATACGGGAATGGACCCTTTCACCTTGGTCCATCCCATTGTCAATATAATGTAGTTGGTGCCAATCCCATCTGTGATTAACGTTGTCTAGCTGTAAAAGCTAGCCATCTTGTGGTTCTTAAGATTTGGTTGACTTAGTGTCCTTATCTTCTTATTATCTCTATTTCATATTATAATATTAGGAGACTAGAATAATTGTGTAACTAGGATTCATTATTAGTCTAGGATTCTTTGTCATGTTGACATATGAAAGTCCTGGTTGCAACCAGTGGGTGCATATCCAAGAATAAATACTTAAAATAAAAATAAAATAAAAAAAACTTACAGGTTTCACTTTTCTTGTACTGAAGTGTTTCGTAAGAATGATTTGAGCAACTGCCTGCAAAGGGAAACCAGTAGAATGGTATTACTTAAAGTTATCACTATTCACAACAATGAATTTGCACAACCCTCACCCTTGACACTACTAAAAAAAAAAAACTGCCTAATAATCATCTCTCCAACAAACTCAGATAATAAAAAAAAATTTAGACAAAAATCCACCAGATGATGTTACATCAAAGTGCCGCTGTATCACACTGCTGCTATGTCATATATCATCAACATACAGACAAGCATGTAGGATATGGGAAATCCAGATCGCGTCCTTTTAAGACATATGATTGGATATTTATAGTTTTTTCAGTTTTTAATGATTGTAATTTGATTAAAAGAACACAATTGTGAACACCAAAGCGACTTTCTCTTAATTGAGACGGGAGCCACTGCATCACCAAAGTGACTTCAGCATTTCAGCCTTGTGTGCTGGAACAAGTGTCTTTACACCCAATTCATGAGAGTAAAAAGGAATTTCGGTTCCATCTCATTGTCCATCTGCTAAAACTTTTCTCATGATAACTTGATGCCAACTTATTATCCTTGGTTAATTGGCAATCGTTCTAACCACCACATTGCTCAAGACAATTGGCTGCTCATTAGGAACTTTGCTGTACTACAAGCTCCTTGATCATGCCACATTTAGCACTTACACGATCCATTTAAAAAACAAAAAAGAAGCGACTGCTTCTGTATCCAGATGCATAGTCCATTCAGAAATTAAACCCTTACAAATTGGACAAGTGCCTGATCCACTATTCTACTCGGGCATCCTCAGGTCATCTCCAACGATTTCCCAATTTGTGATCCTTGGAACTTTGAAAGTTTAATGGACCAATAAAACTCATCCTAGCTACATCCTCCACTAAGAGGCACTCTCTTGGTCTGTAATTGATCACCATCTCTCTTGAGGCCACATGATCCGGGTATATGGTCGTACACTTGTACTCATATCAATATTTTTCATGTTTCTATTGTAGATATCTCAATTTTTGTCAATGCAAAACACATGGATTTCCCAGAAATATTGACATTGCAAATAACATGCCTATTATGAAAAGTATTGTGTAACAACCATTTGTTTCTTGGTGGACTAAGAAACCATTCCTGAACTAATTAGGGACCTATAGAAACCTAAAAAAATTATTTCGGTCTCCTGCAGAATCTTCATCTAAGAACCCTGAGTTTTTAGGCCACCAATATCCCTGTAAACGTGCCTCCTAAAGATTGCCTTCAAAACCAGCTCATAGATCCAACTATATACTAATACTTCCTCTGTCCTTGGGAAAAAAAAAAACCTCAATCACCCATTCAAACCCTCTTTCCAACATTACCCCTATTAGTTGGCTTATGTAATAGAGGGGGTAAATTTGTGAAAGTAAATTCAATAAAAAGTGGATGATGAAATAGAGGCATTATGTGACAAACCTTCATATTGCTGTTTTTAAAATGGACAAACATTTTGGGACAGTGCTAAACCTCAAACAGGAATACTATCTTTGTACATTGTACAAAGTACAAACCATGGTACAGAGGAAAATTCAAAATGCTAAAAAACTTATATTTCAAATTTACCCCCTGGTTTATAATTTATTGTTGTTCTATTGAATTCTTTTGTTAAAAGTGACTAAACATTATGATTTGAGTTATAATAAACTGCACTTGGCATAGAAAGAATTAAAGAGTTTTTCCATGTTTGGCATAGTTGTTTCATCCTAGCCAAACCCTTAATAGGATTCACAAACAAAAGATAATCAGCGTAATATTAGGGCGTTCTTTGTAAATGATGCGTTACACCTGGTCCTTAGTGTAGCAAAAAATGGGCAAGGGCCACTGCATCGCCCAAATGTGTGTGAAAAATTGGCGAGGGCAGCCACATCTGCGCCCAGATGCGGTGATAAATGGGCAAGGGTTCTCGCACCGTGGACGAGTGCGGGTAAAGAAGGTAGTTTATAAGCGTAGGAATAGAATAGTATCTTGGAACATAGGATCTCTAACGGGTAAGAGTCTAGAATTGATAAATGTTATGAGGAGAAGAAGGATTAACATAGCTTGCATTCAAGAGACTATATGGAAGGCTAAAAAAGCTAAGAAGTTTGATGACTTAAAACCTTGGTATACGGGGGATAAAAATAGTAGCAACGGAGTGGATATAATAGTGGATAAAGATTTAAAGAATGATGTGGTGGATGTGAAAAGATTCGGTGATAGGATTATAACCATCAAGTTAGTAATGGGGAAAAAGATAGTCAATATAATTAGAGCATACGCACCCCAAGTAGGATTGGATGCGAATGGTAAGCTACAATTTTGGGAATACATGGATGGATTAGTGCAAGGCTTACGACAAGGTGAAAAGAATATAATAAGGGGTGATCTGAATGGACATGTAGGGGGAGATCATAGAGGTTTGAAGATGTGCATTGGGGATATGGTTTTGGAGTAAGGAATGAGGGGACTTCAATTTTAGATTTTGCTATGGATTATGATTTATCCATCGTAAACACTTATTTTGAAAAGAGAGAGGAGCATCTAGTCACCTTAAAAAATGAGCAGCATAAAAGCCAAATAGATTTCTTTATAACTAGAAGGTCCGATAAGTTGTTATGTAAGGTTGTAAAGTTATACCCGGGGAGAGCCTAACTACTCAGCATAGATTATTGGTTATGGATATATCTCACTATGCCAAATAGTAGGAAAGGCCAAGTTTTTTGCCTCGGATAAGGTGGTGGTGCTTAAAAGGAGAGAGGAGCATCTAGTCACCTTCAAAAGTGGGCAGCATAAAAGCCAAATAGATTTCTTTCAAACTAAAAGGTCTGATAGGTTGATGTAAGGATTGTAAAGTTATACTAGGGGAGAGCCTAACCACTCAGTATAGATTATTGGTCATGGATATATGTCTCACTATGCCGAATAAGTCATTCTCTTAGAGAGTCTTGGTGGTGGGATGATGAGGTTAAGCAGCCATTAAAGCTAAGAAATATAGTTTTAAGACATGGCAAAAGACTAAGGATATAGAAGATCTAAAAAGGTATAGATTTGCTAGAAATGAAACCAAAAAGATTGTGGGAAAAGTAAGGACGAAGAAATATGAAGATCTTTATAACAATCTGAGCACAAAAGAAGGAGGAAAAACTATCTATAAAATAGCTAAGATGACGGAAAGGAAGAGTAAAGATTTGAACCATGTTAGATGTATTAAAAGTACAGATGCTGGAGTTTTAGTAAGGGATGAAGACATTAAAGGAAAAATGGGACGACTATTTCTATAACCTACTAAATGGAGACACTTCGAGTAATAATGTCTCAGATTGCTACATTACCCAGAATGTCACCATAGGTTGTAGATATATATGCAATATTACGGTGACAGAAGTGAAAGAAGCTTTGAGGAGGATGAATGTAGGCAAAACACTAGGCCCAGATGAGGTCCCAATAGAAGTTTGGAAGGGCCTAGGAATGTGTAGAGTATCTTGGCTAACTAAGCTATTCAATAAAATTATGAGCTCAAAGAAAATTCCAGATGGATGGAGGAAAAGTATTGTGGTGCCGATCTACATAAAACAAAGGTGATATTCAGAATTGCAATAACTATGGAGGCATAAAACTAATGAGTCATACTATGAAACTGTGGGAGAGAGTTATTGAAACCCATTTGAGAAAAGAAACTACCATTACAGAGAACCAGTTTGGTTTTATGCTAGGTAGATCCACGACAGAGGCTATTTACTTGCTTACGAGACTCATGGAAAGATGTAGAGAAGGCAAGAAGGACCTCCATATGGTTTTTATCGATCTAGAAAAAACTTATGATAATGTTCCTAGGGAATTAATCTGGCATGTTCTAAAGAAGAGAATCATTTTAAGCAAATATGTGTACATAGTTAAGGATATGTATTAGAATGTGGTGATTAGTGTGAAACCGTGGGGGGTCAAGGTCGTGAATTCCTAGTTATAATGGGGTTACATCAAGGATTAACTTTAAGCCCTTATCTGTTTGCCCTCATTACAGATGATCTAACCAGAGACATTCAAGATGAAGTTTCTTGGTGTATACTTTTTATTGATGATATTATTTTGATAGATGAAGCAAAAGTCGGGATTAATGCCAAGTTGGAGATATGAAGATTGAAGATCAACACTGGAATCAAAATGTTTTAGAAAAGTAGAATGAAGACGGAGTATATGGTGTGTAACTTTAATCATACAAGGATGGATAATGAGGTAGTGAACATTCATGAGAGGGAGATACAACAAAGTGATCATTTTAGGTATCTAGGTTCAATAATAAACAAAGAAGGTGATATAGAAGATGAAATTTCACGAAGAATTAAAATAGGATGAATGAAATAGAAAAGCATGTCTGGAGCGTTATGTGATCGACGTATTCCTTTAAAACTTAAAGAAAAATTTTATAGGACAGTCATTTGACCGACTATGATGTATGGTGCAGAATGTTAGGCAGTTAAGAAGCAACATATAGATAAACTTAGTGTAGCTGAGATGAGGATGTTAAAATGGATGTGTGGCAAAACTAGAAAGGATAAAGTAAGGAATGATTGTATTAGAACTGATTTGGGAGTAGTGCCGATTCATGATAGACTATGAAGAAAGTCGTTTGATGGTCATGTTCAACGAAGGCCGTTAGATGCCCCCGTACGGAGGAGTAATTTGATTCAAATTGAAGGATCTAAAAGAGCTAAAGGCAGACCTAAGATGACTCTAGGGGAGGTAGTGAAGAAAGACATGTATAGCTTAGGCTTTGCTCCAAGTATGACATCAAACAAAGCTGATTGGCAAACAAGAATCCATGTAGCCGACCCCATTTAGTTGGGATAAGGCTTTGTTGTTGTTGTTGTTGTTGTTGTTGTTGTTGTTTCATCCTTCTCCAAATCTAACATCATTTTGGTTGTTTTTGTTTGAGATTTGAGGAAACAACTGTATGATTGATTAGTAAATGCAAAAGATAAGTAAAGTATGACTTGCATTACATATACCTTACTTCTAACCATATATTTTTTGTTGGCAATAATCCCATATGGACCTTGGATGCCTTCATATTCCATTTGAGTCTCTCCACTTAACATCTTAAGCTTTTGAATTGGATACTTCAATATGGTATCAAAGCCATCAAGCCCACTACGTTAATTAAACATTTATCTACGGTCACCCAAAAGAGGCGCCACACATGCCACATATGCTGCCACCAAGAGGGGCAACACGTAGATATAATCCCACATTGGACCTTAGATGCCTTCATATACCAGTTGAGCCTCTCACCTAATAGCTAAGCTTTTGGGTTGGATATTTCAACATCTTTTATGACAGGTATTTCCATGCATGAATGCAATTTGTTTGTGTTTACTGACAGTGTTGCATGGTTGTCCTAAATTTCTCAATGTACCCATGCAAACCCTACATATCCGTGATACATCACTTGAATTTGCTCACCAATAATCCTGCTAATACCAATTGTCTCACTATACTAGTACTTCAAACCTCGGATGAAGGTTGTAATGTTTGTATCAGATAATCTTACCTTTGTTTCTATTCGAGAAAGGTATGGTTTCTTCTCTGCATCATGTGAAAAATGCACTTTTCCTCTTTTCTCATTAGACTTGGTCCACTCTTTGAGGACTTCAGGGTTCCTCCACATCTCGTTCATGTCCTCAGGTGAAGCTCTTGAATCCCAGTATGTCCATTCATCATCTGTTCAGAAAAGCCCTCTTAGTTTACATATCAGTGTAAGGCAAATAATCATATTCACATCAAACACACAGATAATCTCATATGAGACAATGATACTTTAAAGGAAAAATATGACCTCAAGTTTTAGTTGAAACAAACACGATGCAAGAAGTAGTAGATACTTAAATAATCAGTGGTTAATTTGGTAGAAAACACATCAAAGAAGCAGCCGATTTATCCAATTGGCTTGAAAAAAGACCCAGATGTTATGCCTTAAGTATTAAAACAATGAGAGTTAAATTTATTCCTCTCTCTCTCTCTCTCTCTCATGCTATCAAATAATTTTTCTAAGCCATTTTCCCTTTCCAATGAGGGAAAAAATCGCATAAAAAAACATTTAAATGCCATCATTTCCTACCAGATATGCTAAGTAGGAGGAGAAAGAATACCTTTATTATCTGAAATAGGCAGAACAGGAGTAGAAGCATCAGGCATTAAAGCATCATACGTTTCTCTGCACAATAATCAGAAAGTGTCTTAACAATTTTAGTACTAGCATTTTGATTATTTAATTTATTGAAGGTGGTAATGTAAATAGATGGTACACCTCATCCCAAAACATCTTAGTTATTACCATATACAGCTCTTATCATTTACCATTTCTTACCCCAACCTAGAACCTCAATCAACCAGATAAGTAATTTGATCAGGAAATGATGAGAAGGGGTATTTAGGATATCCAAACTCATTTCACATAGATGCAGCATTGCAGCTGCAAATGAGGGTAAACAATGCTTTATAAAGGCTTGGCTAATGAAAAAGACATGCACAGATTAAAATCCTCGGAAGAGTAAAAAAAAAATTTAAATGCATATCAAAGGTAGGATGCTGAAACAACCTCTTGGATGGGAGACTCTGTTTGACCGAGAGGTACCGTCTCCAGTAATCCAATGTTGTCTTGTGTTTTGCCTTTTTTGTTCCACCTTTATAAGCCCTAACTACAAATTCTTCACTTCTTAAGCTGAAGATATCATCACAGAGTAAATAATTCAATGTGCAAAATAATTAAATGGCGAATGACAAACTCTAGGGAAAATAGAATGTTGCAAGATCCAGAGCTAGCAATAAAATAATCTATGTACAGCAAAATATACTGCAAAAATGAACATACGTATCATCATAATGTGATAACCACATTAAGTACGCTGCACCAAAATATACACTTATGAAAGGCCTATACAGAAGTGTCGCATCTCCTTCTATTTCATATTGCCGGTAACCCATCTCTCTGCAAGGACATCCAAGTTTCAGCATTATATGATTAACCATTAACCAAATAGGGTTGCAACAATGTCTTAAGAATTCCATCACTAATTAGAATCTAATCTCTAAATAATACCTGACAAGCCACTCTGCAGTTTTTTGTGACAGCTGCATGATCCCAAAAACAGTTTCCTTAGTTTTTTTGTTATACCGTGTCGTAAGAAGTTGTCTGTCACTTTGAAGTTCGGAAATAGCACAAATCATGTCCTGCACAAGAGAGTAAGAATGTCAAATTTTGAAAACCTTAATATCACAGTAAAAACTCTTTTAGCTTAATCACGCTTTACAAAATGGTAACAATTTAAATCAATGAAGCCTTATCCCAACTACATTGCTCATCTACAAATGCTTAATTAGCATGGGAAAAACACTCCTATTGCAGCAGGCACTAATTTGGTTCAAAATAGACATGGTTTAAATCTAGAGAGGTTATAGTTCTAAAATAGACATGGTTTATATCTAGAGAGAGGCAGTTGATGAGTGTATTAAACTGGAATCCTTGGAAACAAAACAACTGTGTTTTGCACCTGTTCTTGGTGAATGTTAAGTACCACTTGAGACCACCATGATTGTTACTTTCATGAAGTGGTTTGTCTTAGCAGTACATAGTACTGAGAACCATGGTTCTAAATTTCATCAGCTGATGAAGATCATGTATTTCTGTATTCTTTTAATTTTTCATTATTAGTGTTATTATTATATATGATATAGTTTTTTGAGGCTGACTAAAACTGTATGCTTAGTGGATACATGCATATCTGGGTTTGCTAAAGTGGCTATGAGATAAATAGTTAAAGGCCTGGTTCGCTGACACATGGTTGACTGTATGCTTTACTCATTGAAGTCGGTTTTCAACTCAGTTTGGAAGTCGGATTGGAAGCTGGGATGAAAGCTGGACTAAGTGTGGGGACTTGTGTCCTGTAACAAAATAGAAAATAAGATAGGAAATAAAGGAAGAGAGAGAGAGAGAGAGTAGAATCGAATTAGTTGGTTGCTGCTCTCTTCCTTGTAGTTTATATTTATTGAAATAGAAAATAACTATTAGATAAGATCTACGACTCTACAAGTCTGAGTCCTAGTCACAAACTATAGACAAAGTAAAATCAAAATAAGAAAAGGAAACTAACAACCTAATTAGTAAAGAAAATTAATAAAGCAAACTAATAAACTAATTAAGAGTCCATCATGTGGTACATGATTAAGTAATAGCGTATTTAATATCATGACGCTAACACCCCCCCTCAAGTTGGAGCAAGAGGGCATGTAAGAGCTTTAGCTTGAAACGATGTAACAACGAAAGTAGTAGCAACAAAGCGAGCTTCAGCTTGAAACAATGTATCAACAAAAGCAGCAACAATAGTAGTAGTAAAGCAGCATAGTATAGGTCACTATGAATCAAGCAGCAACAACAACACAGTATAGGTCACTGTGAACCAAGTAACAATAGTATCAGCAGTAGTAGGAAAAACAGTAGTGGTGGCTCCAACACCCACAAAAAGCAGTAGGTTGCATCATGTGCAACAAGTAATAGTCTCTCTTTAATGGGCAGAGCTAAATAAAAAGGTTGCATCTTGTGCAACTAATAATAGTCCTTCGTCAATGAGTAGACCTGAATAAAGGTAGCAAGATGTGCAACTGAACAAAAGGTTGCATCTGTGCAACTGATAATAGTCCCTCAACAATGATCACTGTGAATCAAGCAGCAACAGCGACACAGTATAGGTCACTGTGAACCAAGTAACAATAGTATCAGTAGTAGCAGGAGCAACAGTAGTGGTGGCTCCAATACCCACAAAAAGTAGTAGGTTGCATCACGTGCAACAAGAAATAATCTCTCTTCAATGAGCAGAGCTGAATAAAAAGGTTGCACCTTGTGCAACTAATAATAGTCCTTCGTCAATGAGTAGACCTGAATAAAGGTTACATGATGTGCAACTAAACAAAAGGTTGCATTTGTGCAACTGATAATATTCCCTCGACAATGAATAGACCTGAAAAAAGGTTGCATCTTGTACAATAGATAATAGTCCCTCGTTAATGAGTAGACCTGAATAAAGTGATAAAAGTACCTCTCCAATGAGGTAACACGAGTATGTCTTCCTTGAGCAGACTTGAACAAATCGATAGAAGTGTCTTTTCCACGAGCAGACACGAAGTGTCTTTCCCACAAGTAGACTCGAACAAGAGCAAAATATATGCTCATTTATCTTCCTCAAGTGGAGCATTCTATGTGGAAAAATTACCAGGGGTCTTCATACAAAGAACGATGGATAATATCCCATATAGCCAGAATAATGAGAAACACAATCATCCACAAAAAGGGAGGGGAGGGGTGGGGGGAAGAGGCCTCCCATAGCAATAAAATTGCAAATATACAAGTCCAATGACAAATTTGTAAATTCTGCTCATACTTATGGGCCCATCCAAGCAAGATAAGTGCAAATAACATGGGTAGAGGCAATTCTGTAGTTAACAGAATCTTTAAAGGGTACTGAGTAAGAATAAATTATAAAGAGAGGGGTATTTATGGAAAAGGAGAGAATTAAACCCAATCAAAATTTGGAGAAAAGGAGGTTGTCTTCAACCCTGGACTGAAAACCAAAGCTGGAAGAATAAACCAGATTCCAGAAGAGAACTCACCAAACCGAGAACGGTTTAGGCTGAATCTTTGAGAAGATAATCTCATCACGGGACCATCTTAAAATCATTCAATAACAGCTTCAATTGAGATACCAAAAGCAAGACAAAACTTGCTGAAACAGAACTGGTGGTAAGAGTAGAACCAGGACTGATCTCAGGTCAGCAACTCATGCAAGAGAAAAGAGTTGGGGCTGTGATTCTAGAGATCAAATCGCCCTAGGGTAAAGCTGTGATCCTCCAAGTTACAGTCTGAATGGAGTAAGCATGAGAGTACTGTAGCTTAATCGATGCAGCTTTGTTTTAGCGCTAGCAACAGGGATGATGAACAGTAACCAGGTTCGTAATCAACCCATCTATGAAATCCATCCAAGCATCTCTCTCTAGGGCTTGGGTCACCCAAAGTCTCAGTTAGGTGACCTTCGCCTGAGGTTTCAGATCGAACCAGTGAGTAGTCACTGAGTTCGGCAATTTTTTGCTACCCGATAGAGAACCAATAACAGGAAAATAAAGCCAAAAAAAGGCCAGACCTCCTTCCAATGGTCAATCGAGATTCAATACATGTGTAATTGAACTGAAACTAACCAATAACATAGGGCAGCAAAAGCAGCTGCAAGTAACCACAAACAGATGTACAAGGAATAAAAGAACTAAATGAAACTCATCCAACAAACCAAAAACTTATAACAAGATGCAGCAGCAACAGTGGTTGTTGCACGCTAGAACGGAGACTTTTAAACGACTCAAAAAACGGCACCTGCTCTAATACCATGTAACAAAACAAGAAAATAAGAGAAGAAATAAAGGAAGAGAGAGAGAGAGAAGAATCGAATTAGTTGGTTATTGCTCTCCTTGCAGATTATATTTATAGAAAATAAAAAGCAACTATTAGATAGGATCTAAGACTCTACAAGTCAAAGCCCTAGTCACAAACTAAAGAGAAAATAAGAAAAGAAACCTAACAAAAGAAACTAATAAAGCAAACTAATAAACTAATTGATAAAGGAAACTAATAAGCAACCTAATAAACTAATTAGGAGTCCATCATGTGGTACATGATCAAGTAATAGCATATCATTACGCAAACAATTTGTTGACTATTTTATTCCCTTAACAGTTTGGATCCTCTCCAACCATCCAGCCAAGATCGGTTGGGCTGGCTTGTCTGATCTTGGTTTGATGGGCTTGATAGTTGGAGAAGATTTTTTTTTCCATTTTTGTTGCAGTAACATAAAATCCCAAACTAATACTCAACTATGAAATCAATCTAAAAGAATGATTTAGGGTTTAGGGTTTAGCCTAATTTCAGGTTTCCCTCTCCCCCTTTTTTTAATAAGAAAAAAGGGTGGGATTCTCTCTCAAATACATCCTCTGCAGAGTGGAGGATTTGTATTGCCAAACCTTATTGATTTAGTGTTCTAAATACATTTTTCTTTTCTTTCTTGTACTTTTTCTCTATCCATTTGTATTGTTGTTGCCTGTTGGTTGTTTCATTAAGCTTCAAAACAATCTGTACAATCAATCTACCTAACTAACTTTCCCAATTTCATAACATTCCCACCCAGAAACTTCGGTTTGAGAATCATACCAAGTCTTGTTGAAGGACTAATTTCCAAAGAACCAGCCCTTTTACTTAAAAACTCATAAAGAATTGTGTTAAAATTAAACAAGAATTTTCTAGACATCCGAAGAGGAGGTTTATCAGTCATGCAGTGCAAGGACCATGAGACTGAGAGTTTAAAAGCAGTGGATACCCTAAATTAAGGCAATGCATGGATTTTGCTGATAATGTGTAACAGTTGACCTGATGCTAAAACAGTTAACAAGACTGAAGATGAACATATAATGCTCCAGAACATTGGGCCCTATCTATCCCAAAGAAAAAAAAACATATAATGCTTTAGAACATTGTAATGCATTGTAAAGTTTCACAAACAATAAGATGCATGAATTTTTGAATTCAACATTCACGTGTTAAGAATTAGAAGGGGTGGATGACTCATATAGAGACTCAATTACCGGAAATAATATTTTCAGGAAGAAATCCTAAAAAGTTAAAAAGGTAAAACAATGTGGTTAATAATAAAAATGTTGGAAAAAAATGAACTAATTTAAAATCAAAACAGAGAATTAACTTGCACTCTTACAGTGTGAGGACATGCTATAGGCAAAGTTAAGGAATATGCTAGAAATTAATAAATTCTAATAATAAAAACTGTAGAATATACCGGATCTACTTGCGAATGGAAGTGTCTACGGACAATAATCTCAGCCACTGCCTGAAAAGACACCAAGCCAAATACAGGCAAAATAATATGTCAGAAAGATAAGCAATGATTGTCACATGCAAGGATCTGTTGGTCTCCCGAACCTTCCCACCGTCAACAGAAAAGGAAATATGATTAAGCAGGAGAAGAAAGGGAGAAAGGATACAGAGCAAAGACCACAATAGATAGAATGTAAAGAAAAGCTTCATAATTTCAAAGCCTGTTGAAACTTCCAAAGGACCAATAGTAGTTGAGCATTATTAAACAAATTCATTTATGAAAACCATTTCTAGAAGTGTATTTGTATATCTTATTGCCTCCAAATTCCCTTTCAAATCAGCAGAAAAATAGGTTTTGAGAAGCCATGTATGGTTATGTCCAATAATAAAATGTTTTGTATGTAATAAAGTAACAAATGATGGATTTGTTTTCACCTTCATCTCAGTTTGTGTAAGATAAGGCTGCCCATCAGGATCCCGTGAAAGGTGTACTTTTTGTCCTTTTGTCTCTCCTGCATCATCCCATTCTTTTCTCACAAGAGGATCCATCCACATTGCCTCTATGTCCGGTGGATCCACACATTCATTCCAATACTTGAAGCTAGAAGCCATCCTAGTAATGTTACAGGGTGTTCTTTTTGACATCTAGAATTATAAGGAAGACCAGTTTTAATGTTCCATCAAGCATGAAGAATACATTCATGGATGTAGCTGTCAGCAAATACTGCATATTTTACCTCAATAAGATGTCAAAACTAACTTGATAAAAGGTAAAAGGTGACAGAAGCTTCTAATTTGATCATGCCAGAACCTTGACTCCCATCAGGCACCTGAAATATGACATCCCTGAAGTTTCAATCAAACAGTAAGATCAAATAAATGTAACAACAAAATTAATGCATTGGACAAGAGAACACAATAGTGAGGTCACCCTTATTAGATAATAATCACAATCACAATATTGCAGGTATGAGGGAAATAAGAGCCTCGTTGAGTTACTATGCTTGCTGTATCATTCGATACTCCAGTTCCACCACGATAGGCATATAGGAACTCACTACTTGGAAGAAGATGATAAGGACCATAAGTTGAACTTTAAGCAAAACTTGAAATATAGGCAATTCTAGTAGAGGGTCATAGCCAAATGGGGTTCATCCAACCAGGTTGAAAAGCTTGTCGAATCATTGGTCCTATCTAGATTATTGGAGTTCCAGTTGTGGGTTTAAAGTTCTATTTATTTCTCTTCAAAGCAATTCAACAAAGAGCAATTTCATAATCTTCAGCCATGGGGTCAAATTCTGATTCATTTGTAATTTATGTGTCTTAGTGCATGTTTGGGATGGCTTCTCACGCTTCTGCTCAGGGTTTTCAGGTCAGAAAAAAGTTTGAGCCAACGGCGGGCTGTGTTGGAATCTTCTCTGCCTCCTGCCCCATAAACTCATAACCTGCCCCCCAGTTACTTGGCTTTTGGTGCTGGGGGTGGAAATTAATTATTCCAATGTGAGCTCTCTCACTGGCTCTGCCGTTTGATGACCTGAAAGAAGCCATCCCAAATATGCCTTTAGTAATTATATGGGTCTAGTTTACACTATTCATTCTAATTTGGATCAGTTGTTTGTTCACAACTTCATGAGTGCAACATCACATAGACATCTGTTAAGATCGCCAGGTTGCTTGCGATGCATTGCATTTAAATCCAACCTGATGGATGAAGTGTAAGATTACTCATACAAGGTCGCATGTTCAGCTTCCTTGACACCCGCATTTTGGGTTAACACATTAAAGAATAAGCATATATGTTCCTCATAATGGCAGGCATAGTCCATCATTTCTAAAGACTATTTTGTTCTTCTTCTTAACCACATACTCAAAGATAAGCTTGATAGTTTCAATGTGTAGTCAACGGTCCTCTGGAGTTTGATATCTTTAAAGATTTATCCAAACTGAAAAAACGACACGGTGAAAGCATTTATTTTTACCCACCTTAATATTCCTTCCTTCATACTGGCAGGCATAGCCTACATTTCTATCGGACTGTTTTGTTCTACTTCTTAATCACATATTCGAAGGTAAGCTTTACAGTTTCAATATGTAATCAAAAGTCCTCTGGAGTTTGGTATAGCTAAAAAACTTTTCCAAACTGAACTATATGACATGGTGGAAGTATTTATATTAACCCACCCTAATATTCTTTCCTTCTTCCTTTTATTTGGAAATACTTACTTTAATGGTTTGACATGAAATTGCCATAAACCCAGTTCTAGTTAGCTTGTATCCAGGGGACGACAACTAGGAAAGAGAAACAAAACAGAGTTGCAAAATGCTTATTCCATGGTAGCTCTTTGACCCATAAAATACTGCTACATCAACAAACTTTGCACCCCACGATCAGACAATTTTATCTTCTTCCCAATTTTTTGTATTTAATTTTCAATCTCTTAGGTCACAACATGTATACAATGAACAACTCAGAACAAGAAAAGATTTGGTCCATATCTTCGTCTTAAGAGCAAAGTGATTGTCATCTTCATCCATTAGCTGCTTAATTGTGCCTATGGTAATTGTTCAAGTTCAAAGTATTGCTTTCAAGAATTCCATCAACATATTAATCTCAAATCAAAGCAATCATTACCCAGCCTCAATCATGTTGAATGGGCTATATCCAAGCTGAACTTAAATGGCACATCCCCAAAGCCAACATATGAATCACATTAACGATATGTTGGACATATGAGCATGGAGACACGGGTCATGAAGACTGTATCAGGACTATTGAATTGGAACCCAAAAAAACACTAGTAAACTTAACAAGTAAGAGGACATTATTCAAATTGCTCATCTCTAACGCAGCAAGAAGAAGTCCCTTCATTGAAAGAGATGGTGAAAACAATAAAATCAACCAAAGGGTTCAAAAAGCACATCAACAGCAAGGGGAGAAAACGTGCAAAAGCATTAACATTGAATCATTTAACACAATCCCGTGTCCGGTGGGACAGTATGCATCCATGGGATGATAATGACAAAGTCATGGCCAACGAAACATAGCACCATTAGGATTTCAGATGATGAAGATAATCACCACCTACAAGGTATTGTCATTCCTTCAACATATTCACCATCATCAAAGATACGGAGCAATGTAATCGATTCTAAAAGAATAGAGCTCGAATCTAAAATTCCAAATTACAAACTATCCAATAGAAAATCTCACAATGCCAAACTGTTCAATCTCTATTCACTAATCCAAAAGCTTCAAAACACATACAGTTTAAACAGAAGTGATTAATGGGGCAGAAATAACAATGTCTAGAGATAAAATTGAAGAACTTAACACGCAGAAACGCAGCGAGAGCTGAACAGAAGACGTGTTCATAACATTTTGGGCTCTATAACCAAAATTGGAAATAACAGAATACGGTTTTTTTTTTTTGCCATTATTTTCAGAAAAATAAAATGGTAGGGAGCGGACCGCCATGTCTTTCATACCTGAAAAGAAGAAGAAAATGACAAGTGGCACGGCCATGGCAGGGATTTGCCATGACATAGTTCGAAGTGAAAGATTTGCCATGACTTTTGCACGGTCAGCACATTAAAGTTATTAAACAATTTGGTTTCAATTTAATGGTTTGATTCGGTTTCAGTTTGGTGCAAATGACAGTAAAATTAAAATTGAATGATCTGAAAAGGTTTTAAAATACTTATCAAAATTATTAATCAGTTTCTGTTATTCGGTTTTTTAACGGTTTTGTGGGAGAGAAAGAATTAGGAACAATGGAAAGGGTAAAAAAAGGAAGAAAAGAAAACATTAAAACAATTTTAATTTATTTTTGTTATCAAAATTATGAAGATGAGTTTATGATTAGAAGCACTAAACCATGTGGAAAGTAATATAATAATTTTAATTTAGTTAAATCTCACGGGTTGGAACCCCGGAACCATTAAAACCTATTAAACTCATATATTAATCCTTTAGTGTTTGAAGCCTATTTTTTTTTTTTTTACAGATTTAATATGTTTTAATAGTTCCAAATTGTCAGATTTAAATCATTTCATTCTTGAAACCATAATTGGTCCATTTAAGTAAATAATTTTATTTTTAAATACAAATTCAGTTATTTAATAATTGGTTTCACATTTTGGCCCTTTTGGGATTCGATTTTGGTAAATAATTTCAATTCAATTTTAACATCATTTTCTCTTCTGGTAATTTTTTTTTTTTTTTTGTTGGACATATTTGTTTTTGTAAATGTTTGATATCATTTTTGGATATTGGTTTTGAAAAGAAAAAAATAAAAAATAACCCCCCAAAAAAAACCAAGACTCAAGACCTCCTTTTAATTTTTAGCCAAAAAATTGATGTTGGATGGGAATAAATATCATGTGACAAGTTGTGTAATATGATTCATAAAATGGGTCATATAATGGTGTATCATCTAATAGGTTTGTAGTGGAATGTAGGGTGTTAATCAGCCTCAGTTCATAATTGGTCTTGTTTTAATTGAGCGAATCCATCAATAATCAGATTATAATGATTTTGAATCCATAATTATTATCATGTTGTAGATTATATATTTTATCGTAAGATTATAAAATGTTCTTATTAGGCTTATTGTAAGAAACATTTTACAGAAGATTCAGTTCAGTTTAAAGATATATTTGATTCATTTGATCAATTGAATCAAACAATACCATTGCATCATGAAAACCCTTCTAATAATCGTTTAGACCTAAACTCGACATATTTAATAATCAAGCCGGACCGACCTAGGGCTTCACATGCCGGGCTCCATCGGACTACTTAGTGTGGGCATGAAATTGACACTATTTGATTCCCTACTTTTCTGAATTTCTACATTTTTTTTTTGTATTTTATATTTTATATTAAGTAATACATATTTGGTTTGACCAGTTTCGATCACTCTAAAAAGTCAGTTAAAAAAAAAAAAAAAAACTGATTTTCGAACCATGCATGCTTATGACACCTGGTAAAAAAAAACTGGACCTTCCAACCATGCATGCTTATGACATGACACCTGGCCGCCCACTGAATCTTGTATTGCAAACTTTTAGTACGGTTTTGTGGATCCCACCGTTATAAGGTGAATACATGTATAATATACGCGTATAATATACGACGTAATCAACCATTAAAGAGACACCCTAGTGAGCGTGGACAGTGTACTACAACACACTACAGAAGGGAAAGAATGTCAGCCTCGGCCACCACTGTTGTAGCTGCGAACTCCGTTCATTGTCGAAGTGCGTCTACTCTCTTTCACCTTTGCAACGTTCGCAGGACCTGTCGCTGCTCTCAACAGGTTAATATGGATTCTGCAATTTGTAGTTGGAAAGGTTGTTCCTTTTCTTGATTTTTCAGTGGGTTTTATCTGAAACTTCTGTGTTTCGTTTCTTCAATCCTTTCAGCCTCTAGTCGTATTGTTTAGAAATCAATCATCGTCGTTGCGTTATAGGATCAATCCAGTAAGGGCAATGGCAGAGACTGGGACGTTGTTCAAGGCGAAAGAATCCCGCTCTATTGGGGGTGATAATATGCTTCTTCATTGTATTTTTATTGTTTTCTTTTTAATTTCTGACTTTTTTTTTTTTGTCTATTGTCCTTTTGCTGAATCCTTAGGTTCTGTTAATTTCATAAATGTTGCTTGCACATGAAATGGATTTTTTGTTTTCAATATCAGTATGGACACTAAGATTATTACTTTAGATGGATTTTTGAAATTGAGCTGTTTATTGTGAAGGTTAAAGTCCATAAATCAGAGTTACTTGAATCAATTTGATGCTACTAAACTCAAGAATATAGCCGAGTCTCTAGAAAAGGTAAAGTAGAATAATCCCGAACCAGAAAATCCAGCAAGAGACTAGCTTTTAATAGGATCACAGAACAGGGGAACAAACCAGTTCCACAGGTGAAGATTTTGAAATAAATCTGACCTATAAACTTGAATAAAATATAGAAATACAGAAAGGGTAATATACCCAAACCTGAGTGGTCAGTTTATCCAAGGTTAGCATCTTGGACGCCCCCTTATACTCAACAATTGGCCCCTAAAAAGGTTGCAATCAGGTGAGTTGAACGGACATTGGTTTAAAGAACTGATTAAAAAATGAATCATGGATTCTTTCTTTTGCAAACCATTATTTAATGTTTTGGAAAGGCTCCAGTTGCTTTCATGGTGGAGGTAGCTTGTCTCGCTCGCCGCATAATTGGGCTTTTCACAAAAGTTTAATTATGCCATTTCGGTAGTCTAACTAAGGGGTGGTCTCTTGCTGTATACCTGTTTGTACGATGGTTCATTCGGTTCCGCCAAAGCAGTGGGTGGTTGAAAGTTTCACTTTATTTAAGTCCGCCGTATGTGGTTTATTTCACCAAAACCCGTGAAGAGTATCCACTATTCCACTAAGGAAACCACCTAGCCTTCATTTTTATTCACCAAGTACACTACAGGATCTATAGATGCAATTGTTTTTTTTTTTTGGATAAGTTGTCCCCAAGGAGATTTGACCTCATGCCCTCTTAATTCTGAGGTGTTGGGCTTTACCAACTGAGCTATCCCCTTGGGGTAATGAACTAAGGTCGGAAACAATTTGGCTGCTGGGACTGTGGATGCAACTATTGAATCCACGATGGCCAATGTTTCAGAAAACTGAGCTGCTATGCTGCTCCAAATCTTTGGAGAGCCCTATGTTCTTTACATCTATTTATAGCCTTTGCTAATCAGTAGTAGGATAGCATAAGGACTAAATTTTAGAGAAGATTATCCAAAATAAATAATAAAAAATAGCATTCATATGGGGATAAAATAACCCATTGTTTCTACAGATAGAAATATGATAGGAATAAAATAGAGATAAGTTGATTTGTAACATCAAGCCTAGTCCAGCTAAAGAGAAGATAAAGTAATAAATGAGAAGTGAGATATAAAACAACTATTAACACCCCAACATAACTAATAAATAAATCCAATTTTCCTACTTCCTACCTATATTTTATCCCAACACGTATGTAGCCCACTGCCCAACACGTATGTAATCGAACCCAGGGCTTATTTCCATTATAATAAGCCCATTTCTGTGATTTATCTGCATCAAAAAGGTTATGTAGCAGTTTTCATAAAGCTTTTAGAAGTTTTATATTAGTTGACAGCTTCGAGAGAAGTTTCAATTTCTGTTATTTTCTATTTTTATTAAGCAAGATTTTCCCCCCATTGTTAAGAGATAGAAGGTTGTAAGAGTTCCTAACCAGGGGCATTCAGGTAAATGAAAACATATTTTAAAGGGAAATCTTCATGACATCTCAGGGTGTCGAAAGGCAATTAACCTTCTTGCAGTTTCCCATCCCAACCGCCTTACTATAGTTTAGATTACCTTAAATATAGGGGTAGAAGAGTAATTTACCGAGATGCGAGGGGAAAACTTTTGTTTAACATTTCTGGAAAGACCACCTATTTGTTCGTTTACCGGGTTCGGCACGAAATCATGAATAAGCTCTACCAAGGATTGCCAAGCATTTGGTACTGAGTTTCCCCCTCCGTTTTTAGTAACAAAATGAACCAGAAACACTATACTAAACCATAAAGAGAGGTTTTTTTTACCTCCGGTTAAAGGGTATCTTAGTACGGTCAGCACCTTCATCGTACTAAGAGACTCATTGTTTTAGTCTCCTCCTTCCCTGACAGTCCTTGTCCTCTCCCTCTTCTCAGAAAAAAATGGTTGGCCGAAAATATGGAAGTCTTATCACTGGAAGATTTGATATCACGGTCTCAGACTCTCAGGGACTCCCCATTGTTACTGACTGGATACCATACATGGAAATACTGAATTTGAAGTATGAAGGCAAGCTTAAACAAATAATCAAGATATTGGCATACAGTTTAAAGCAGTGGCTGGATACTATTCATGTGGTGTTAGATGATTCGAGGGTTCTGAGGTCTGTACAACTGTCCCTCCAAAGAGATGGGAAATTTTGGGAATTGTGGATAAGTTGCAGCTGGATTCAGCTTGCATGAAAGCTTATACTATTTGTGCTTTTTGTCAAGAATTCTACTTTCCGTTTTCTCGTTTTTGAAGCCAAAGCCGCAATCAAACTGCTCATTGGAGCTTCAGAGGGCTCTGAAAGAGCTACAAATGAGAAAGAAAGAAAAATGGGTAGATTAAAAGGGAAAATGTGAAGTGATGGAGAAGGCCATCAAAGCTCAGAACAAGATAGAAGAGCAGAGAGGAAGAACGAATTAAGAAATATTGAGGAATCTGTGTGGAAGGCGAAGATGGATTATCAATGTGGGCAAACTTGGCTCGGGATCAGAATGTAGCTCCGGTGTTCTATATATTTTATTGGACGGTTGTCCTTAACTATAGGAAGCAGCAGAAGGATTTTGAAGTCAGGTTGAAGATTGAGAAAGCAGAAGAGAGGAAGAAAGTGAGGCAGCTAGAAAGAATTGCAAGGGGATGAGGGTGGGCGATAAGAAAGGGAAGGAACAGATGACAAGAACCATTATCTGAAAATGGCTAAGGAATTCATGAGATCTGGCATTTGTGTTCGTGGAGCATGTAAAAGGCTGCCTCAGTGTCTAGATAGAGGTGCTGATGTGAAATTCTCAGATTTTGCAGGCCTCGAGAAGATACAGCTTGAGCTTGCAGAGAAAAGGAGAGGGTGGGAGAGAGGAAGAAATGAGAGAAATGAGGAAGAACAGGAAATAGAGTTGGCTGCAGTTCACTTAGTGAACTAGTGTGGTATCTTGGAAATCAGTTGCAATTGACTTATTAAAGTCGAAACAGCTACACATCAAATCACTTTCCAATATTTCCCGTAACTTTTCCTACACTGGAAGAACAGGACAAAAGGCATTTGTCCAATAAATTTTGGGTTACAAGGCTACATGACACCAACAGAGGTGTTGATCAGCCTGACCTCAGTTTAAAAGCTTGCAGAACAAAACAAATGAAATATATTAAAACTGAAACTCACGGAACTGGTAACAGATCATGAGTTGGTCTGTGAAACTTGAAACTCCCTCCCCTTTTGCGATTCTTTTCTAGAAGCTCCTACACCAAAAACGACATGAACCAGGTACATTTCAGCCACTGATTCCATCTATGTGGCTTCTTTATTATTTTTTTTCTACCTTGTTTAGCTGGCCCTAATTTCTGAAAGTAATGTTCTTCAACTTGGTTCACATCAGTCCTATCAAATGTCTTTTGCTATTTTGTGTCCATGTGTTTGTGTGGAATTTGGGGTTAAGGTGCGCAAGTTGTTCAGTGCTTTGTAGGATAATGTGTGAAGACAGGTTTCTAAAATAGGTTCGATGCATCACATTCACAAGTTTATAAAGTAGAACCTTATGCCCTGCTTCCATGATTATAATGCATTAATGCTTCTGCATATTCTTTTTAGATGTCATTTAAGTTAACCATACTTGAGGTGTTATATACTTTTCTATAACTTGAAGTTGGCTGGTGTTATAAATGGACTCTGAAAATGTTATCTTATTGGAGATGCTCTTGCCACTTGGCCATGATAATATTGTAGTGGCATTTATTTGATTCCTCATTTATAGGCAATAGTCAAGCATTGATATCATTGTCGGACAAGCGGGACCTAGCTTTGCTTGGGAGCGGACTTCAGGGCTTAGGGTAATATTATACACATCTCTCTTGAACATCTTTGTACTTTTCAGAAATTTTCGTGAAATAGTTTCTGTACGTATAGAGATGCGTTTACTGGTATTATCCTACTCATTTCTCATTCAATCCTCTCATGCAAAACCTCCCTGTTTCTATTTTATGATTTTCTTGCTGTATTGTGGACAACACTAAGACTGCTTATTGAATTAATTTGAACAGTGCAATCTAGGTATTAACATGTCTTGGCTTGTACATGGATGTAGAGTTCAGGGACATTTATCTATAACTCACATTCATTTGTTTATTTCGACATGTTAAGAGAAATCTTACATATGTGTATATATATATATATTTATTTATTTTTATTTTGGTAGACTTACATATGTATGGTTGGTACAAGCATAATGTTGAAGTTTTTATCTAAATATAGCCCATTTATTGAATGAACAGTATACATCCAGATTTTTTTTTAGAAGCAGAACATCTTTGTTCCTTTAATAATGGAGTTGTCATCGGAGTAAGTTAAGTGGCATGACTAGTTTTTCTTGTTCCAATCATGTCACTTTTTCTCTTCCAATGGTTATGTAGGTATACTATTGTTTCAACCGGAGGAACTGCATCTGCTTTAGAAGAAGCTGGAGTCTCTGTAACTAAAGTGGAAGAACTCACTCATTTCCCGGAAATGGTAGGTTGGTTCTTACATTATTTCCTCTGATTTGTGTTTGTTTGAAATCCGATTGTATACTCTTTGTCCATTCCTATAGATTATTATAACCTCTCCTTATGGATTTAAGACATGATAAAAAAAAAGAAAAAGAAGACTGATACAGGTTTTATACATTTGATACACCTCAATATGCCCCAGTTAAACCTATAAAACAGAAATCATGAGTGAGATACAAAACCGAGAGCCACCGTAAGGTCTTGGTCCTTGGAAACTTGTTTGTCTCTTTGATCTGAGTTGGAAAACTCATTT
Source organism: Protea cynaroides (assembly GCA_028583415.1). Classification (NCBI taxonomy): domain Eukaryota; kingdom Viridiplantae; phylum Streptophyta; class Magnoliopsida; order Proteales; family Proteaceae; genus Protea; species Protea cynaroides. The sequence continues at coordinate 87,000,155 of CM053265.1, read as the reverse complement.
AGCATAAAAAATGATTCACCATTTCCAACAAGTTTTGGGGATTTACATTTTTCATATCTTGGATCGAAATGTACTTGGGGAAAAGAGAGGTAAAGTTGCAGATCTGATTTTTTTTTTTTTTTTTGGCTCTTGTTTTTGGCTATGCATTACTAGACTGGATAAAAACTTCTCAAATCCTTGCATCAAACTGGATTAATTGCAAGGATTTGAGCATGTACTGATTGTAATCTGTGATTTTTTTCTCTGAAACCAGATATGGGACATTTTGTTTTTGAAATTTATGATTATCTTATGCAAAATGCTAAGATTATACTTTGATTGAATAATAGCTATCAAGGCGTCGTCTAGGCGGGGTGCCTTGGGCGTCCGGAAACCCTCCAACACCTTGGGTTGCCTTGTCGCTGTGATACTATAGAATATGGATTGAATTATATATGATCAAAGAGGATGTGATTTACCATCTTCATTGATTTGCAGTAATTTTCTTTTTTTTTTTCTTTATTGTCCTTTTTTTTTTTTTTTACAAAAATATATTTTTGACTCATGGTATTGTCTTTTCTATAAATAATATATCTTTAGATATTGCATAGTAAGGTGTTTTATGCTTCAAAACTGTTTGTTACATGTATTCTAAGTATTTTCATGTGTATTTTTTACCATTCCCATGCATATTGGTAGTGTATCCCCGATACGCTGTCTGATACCAATACTTCGCACCTTGGTTGGAGGGCTGCAACTAAATGCAATCAACGCAGCTAAATTTAAATCAAGTAACAATAATGACACCGCCAAACAAGAGTGAAACAAGTTGAATAAAAAATAAACCAGAACCAGTAACGAGAGAGAAAATTTGGAGAAGGGAGAGAAGAAGAGAGATCGACTCTGTTAGAGGGAAGTAGAATCGCTAGCCTACTCTTTCCCTTCTAATTTCATATATATAAGATAAAGAGTTCAGATTACAATAGAAGTCAACCACACTAACGTAAATAAGACTGTCCAGGTTTTAGATAAGAGAAGAGTTCTAACTAAAGTAGGAAATCTTACCAATTAGAACTGTAGATTGAATAGGACTGTAGAGTCGTATTCCAATTCAGCAGCCGAGGACAATGAGTCTTACTTCAACTTAGCTACCGAGGACAACAAGTCCTACTCCAACTCAGCTACCAAGAACAATGAGTCCTACTCCAACTCAATTACTGAGAATAATGAGTCCTACACGATGAGGATTGCTCATCATGCTGGAGCAGTTCCTATCGTTAGACTGTATGGTTTACCACTCCCCCAGCTGGAGCATATAGATCTCCCATGCCCAGTTTGGAATAATTGAGATGAAACGCTGGTCCGAACAGAGCCTTTGTAAAAATGTCAGCCAACTGATTGGAGGAGGTGACAAAGGGGGTAACAACGAGCTTTTTAATAACAACATCATAAACAAAGTGACAATCAACTTCAATATGGTTGGTGCGTTAATGAAACACAAGATTACTAGCAATATAGATAGCAATTTGATTGTCACAAAACATAGTTAGTGGTTTAGTTAACGGAAATCTTAATTCATGAAGGAGATTCCTTAACAACATAAGTTCAGCAGTAGTCTGTGTCATAGCATGGTACTCAGCCTCAGCACTGAACTTAGACACAGTAGTTTGCTTCTTGCTCTTCCAGGTAACAAGGTTACCACCAACAAATGTACAATATCCAGTTGTGGAGCGTCTATCACCATCAGTACCAGCCCAATCAGTATCAGAATATCCCATAACATCAAAGTGTTTGTGATGAAGATAGACGAGTCCTTTCCCAAGAGACTTTTTCAAAAAATCTCACAATACAACAAGCAGCATCCCAGTGTGCTTGTTTAGGATTCTGCATGAACTGACTAATCACCCAAACAGCATAAGATAAGTTTGGACGAGTAATAGTAAGGTAAATCAGTTTATCAACCAAACACCAATATTGATAGACATCTGGAAAGTCTTCATTGTTACTAGTTTCAAGTTTCAAAGGAGGATCCATGGGTGTATCAGTAGGTTTCGACGCAAGTAGACCAGTTTCGGTTAATAGATCTAATGCATATTTCCTTTGAGACAAACTAATGCCTTTGCTACAACGAACAACTTCAATACCATGGAAGTAATGTAGTAAGCCTAGACCTTTCACTTGAAAATGTTTATTCAAGTAGGTTTTGGTTTCAGAGATCCCAGATTTGTCATCACTAGTAACAATGATATCATCTACATAGACAACTATCAGAATACTGCATCAAGAACTACCTTGGAATGTTGGCGTCGAACATACACAGAGTGGTCAGAGTAACAAGGTAAAAACCACGTTGTGTAATAACAAGACTAAATTTATTTAACCAAGCATGTGGGGATTGTTTCAATCCATAAATAGCCTTGTGTAATTTGCAAACTTCGCAGTTCCCTCCCCCCCCCCCCCTCCCCAGCAACATACCCTGGATGTTGGTCACTTGGTCCATGTATACCTCTTCCTGGATATCACCATAAAGGAAGGCATTTTTGACATCCATCTAGTATAGAGGCCAATCGAAGTTGACAGTTAAAGAGATAAGTACTCGTACAGAGTTAAGGCGAGTCACAAAAGAAAGGGTCTCAAAGAAATCAAACACATATGTTTCAGTGAACCCTTTAGCTACCAAACGAGCTTTAAGGCATTCAACTGACCTATCAGGATTATGCTTAATTGTATACACCCAACGGCAACGTACCACTGATTTTCCTGCAGGGAGATCAACTAGAGACCAAGTACGACGAGAAAGTAAGGCATCCATCTTAGCATCAATGGCCACCATGAGATAATGCCTGGAGGTGAGTGGTTGAGACAAATGTAGTAGATAAAGAGAGAAACATATTAGCAGCATGGTTGGGAAGGAGAGTGGTAGTGACAAATTTTCTATAGTGTATAAAAGTAAAGATTGGTTAGTACACAAACGCGTACCTTTGCGCAGAGCAATAGGTAGATCATCAGGATCAAGTGTAGGAGAGGTGGCAGCTGGAGTAGAATCCTGTGTAGGAGCCAGGTCCTGAATCGGTTTTGTGGGTTGTGCCGATACAGGGATTGGGTTTTGAGCAGGATCTAGAGGAGCCTTAGCACGCTGTCAGCTAACTTGTAATGGAGGTGGTGTAGTGGTGGAGGTGGAAGGTTCAGCAGATGGTGGGAAGTGGTAATGGTGGATCAGTGGGCTCAGATGGAGGTATTAGTATGGGGATAGGTGGTTTGGGTATAGGTAGTGCAGGGTAATAAGGTGTTGTTTCAAAGAATGTGACATCAACACTGATAAAATGACAACGATTAACGGAGTCATAGCATTTATAGCCTTTTTGAGTACGGGAATACCCAAGAAAAATACATTTAATAGATTTAAGAGACAAATATTTAGTAAAGACTGTAACACATGAGCAAAATAGACACAACCAAATACCTTAAGAGGAACATAGAACAAAGGTAAAGTTGGGTACAAAATTGAAAAAGGGATTTGGTTCTGAAGCACAGATGAAGTCATACGATTCATTAAGTAACAAGCAATTGTATGGCATCACTCCAATAATATTTAGGCATATGCATTTAAAACATTAAAGCTCGAGCAATTTCTAAGAGATGCTTATTTTTTGCGTTCAGCAACACCATTCTGTTGAGGAGTATAAGAACAACTCGTTTGATGGATAATATCTTTGTCAGAGCAAAATTAGAGACAATTCTTTGAGTATATTCAAGTGCATTATCAGTACGAAAATACGAATGGAAGTATTAAATTAAATTTTAATTTCTTGATAAAAGTTCATAAAAGTCTTAAGAAACTCTGAACAGTCTTTAAGTAAATACAACCAAGTCATTCTAAAACAATCATCTATGAAAGTAACAAAGTAGCAATAACCAAGTCGGTTAGGAACACGATAAGGGCCCTAAATATCAAAGTGAACTAAAGAAAAGGGAAAAGAACTATGAGGCTTAGAATGAGCAGGAAATGAATAACAGTGATGTTTCCCTAATTGACAAGCTTCACAATCAAGATGAGTGATGGACTTGCAATTAGGAATGATAAGCTGTAACTTGGATAATGAGGGATGACCAAGACGGTGATGCCATTGAAGTGGTGTGGTGGTAGGTGGTCCAGTGTGCTCAAGTAGTAAAGGCTAGCACGCTAAAACCCGCCATCAATTCTCTCTGGGTCCTTAAATCCTAAAAAACACAGTAGGAAGGGTAGAAGTTAAATAGAACAGCTCAATGTTTTAGTTAGTTCAAAGTTGGCTAATGGAAATAAGGTTAAGAGGCAATTTAGGAACATGTAAAACCGAAGGCAGGGTCAGGGAAGGTGTAAATGGTACCGTTCCTTTCCCTGTAGCATGGGTAGAGGAGCCATCAGCAAGGTAAACTGGGACAGAGGTGTAGAATTTTGAATTGAATTAAAGATTTGGGACTTACCAGTCATATGACACGAAACCCTTGAATCAATAATCCAAGAAGTGGGAGAATTGGTAGAAAGTAATGCAGTGATATTTGTATGAGCGAGGGTGGCAGAAGAGGGTGGAGTGCATAGTTGTCAAGGCGCCAAGGCGAACCAAGGCGATGGGGGCCTGACTGGGCGCCTAGGCGACCAAGGCGCCCGATTTTCCAATGCGACCCAAGGCAGCCTGGGCGCCTAGGCGGCCTAGGCGACGCCTTGACAACTATGGTGGAGTGGCTTGCTGAAGTTGAGTGACCCGCCGTAGTAAAGTCTCTAGTTGAGAGGTGAGAGTAGGTGGAGCTATGGGTGCCGTTGCTGAAGGGGTAAGTGTTGGTGCAGAAGTATCTTCAGTAGAAGTAGTGTTGGCCTGGTTTCAACCCATTCAGGCCGACCATACTTTTCCCAACAGGTATCAATGTTATGATTAGCCTTCCCACAATGAGTACAATACCTATTGGCCTTATCAGAATTGGCTCGTCCACCATGGCTAGAAGAACCACGTCCACGTCCTCTACCATTGCCACTGCCTCTTCTAGAGGAGGAGCCTTGGCCGTGGCTAGTAAACAGAGTTGTCTTTAGAGGATGTAGTATCATTGTAAGACATCAATTGTTGAAGACGAAAGAATGTCTCATTCGGTGTAGGGATCTTTTCACCTGTCAATAATTGGCTTTTGACGGGCTGATATTCTGGTGGGAGATATCTGCTAGGAACTTAACCACATAAAAGTAAGGATGTAAATGGATAGCCGAAAATTAGAATTCGATTCGAATCCGTCCCCGTTTAGGGGAATTCAAATCTGAACAATCGGATTCGGATGCGAATTCGGATAGGTAGGATCGGAGGCGGATGCGGATTCGGATAGCACTCTAAATGAACGGATATAATCTGCTCCGATTAGATATTTAAACCATTTTCATATTAAAAAATATTAAAACCTGTTTAGTTATTTAAACCGTTTTCATATTCAAAAAATATTAAATTCTAATTTCACCTACTGTATTTATTGGGTTCAGTTTCCTATATTAAAAAATATTAAAGCGTAAATGACGTCTTCAACTACCACCATATTTTTAGGGTTTAGATGACCCACTATTTAAACTGATGAGATGTCTTTATGGAAAAGAACCACTCGACAGCTGCCCTCTTTTCTGGATTCTTCTTTCATCTTCTCCCTCCTTCATTCTTCTTCATCTCCTTCATTCTTCTTTGTTTTGTTTCTGTTTTCATCTTTTATTGCTTCATTAAAAAGAAAAAAGGGGTCATGTGGATGTCATTGAGAGAAGAGAATCGCTTCTGGTTTTGGAAGAATTTCTTTAATTTTCCCAAACATTATTTTCTTCTCCGATGGCTTCTCTTGGATGATCTCCATCCACAATTTCTCTGGCAGTACCGACAGCATATCGTTGCTTCATCTTCTCTTTGTTGCATCATTTGCGGCGATTTGTTTGATCTATTCTGTGTCGCGAATCGGCCCTCTAAAGCAAGAGTCCTTTGGCCTATTGCTTCTCCCATCAAGTTTTTTAAGCAAGGGAAAAATTGAAATTTTGTGTGGAGTCAAGTACATTACAATCTCAAGTGTCTCTTAAGCAATAAGTTAAAAAATATATATAAAAAAAAAACTGAAATTTAGAGGACTCTTGCATCATCTTTCCTTTGACTTATTTTGTGTGGAGTGTATTTTTTAAGGATCTTTTAATATGAGAAACTGAAATTTATTATGATTATGTCTCTACTACTTCCTTTATATCTGTTTTGTCAATTGAACCAGAATCAGGAGGGTTAAATCTTATTGTAAGAGGAGTCATCACAGGTCTTCATCCTGAATTTAAACAGGGCTGATCGATATTTAATTCAATTTTTATTCAGTCCCATTCGAATCGGATTTTAAGCAAGTATCCGGTTAAAATCCAAATTCGAATTCGGATTTGATTTTTACAAATCCATCAAATTCTGGATCGGATTCGGATAGTGAAATTAGATGTCGGATTTGAATTCGGATACTAGTCTATCCGTGCCGAATCCGATCCGTTTACATCTTTACATAAAAGTCAGATTGTCGAGCTTTCAACTGCTCAAGGTCAATAGTGAGTGGTTGAATAACTTAGAGTTCCTCAATAATTCCTTTAAAACCATAGCATATTTGTCAAGGCGTCGCCTAGGCGCCGCCTAGGTGCCCAGGCTGCCTTGGGTCGCCTTGCGAAATTGGGCGTCTTGGTCGCCTAGGCGGTCGCCTTGGTCGCCTAGGTGGACGCCTTGTTCGCCTAGGCGCCCAGTCAGGCCTCCATTGTCTTGGTTCGCCTTGGCGCCTTGACAACTATGAACCATAGTAATATTCGTTAATAGTTTTATCTCCTAAAGAGAAATTAAACATCCTCTCATAAAGATCATAAACACGTGAGATATTCTTTTCCTGAGCATAACTTGCCTTGAGGTCAATCCAGATATCCTTTGCAGTTTTATGGAACATGACATTAGAGACAATAGATGTATCAATACTACCCCACAGCTAGGTCTGGAGGGTAGCATTCTCACGCATCCAATTCTTATAGATCTTGGTAGAAGCAACATCTATGGGATCCAGAGTAGGAGGATCATCAGTTAGGTACTGTAGTTTACCTTTAGACTAAATGAATGTTTGAATACCTTGCGCCCATAACAGATAGTTAGATACACCTTTGAATTTGATAGAGGTGTACATTATGAGAGGAACTATCCGCAGAGGACTTGTATTCGACCATGAGTAGTGAGTAAGGTACCTCAGTTACAGCAATAGTGAGGAGCAAGGAGCAGGTAGCAGAAGTCACCAACACAGCAGATCCAATACAATCTGATTAAAGGCTCCTATCTAAGAGCTTGGCACAGTAGCTGCGGCGGCAGCAGAGAACTTATATCAAGCAAGTAAAAATTGCAGCACCATTAGAAGAGGTACAGCAAGCAGCAGCTTCTTGGGGCAGTGGAGAACCAGCCCAGTTTTACATCACAATTGGGGTTTTAGATGGGGTATTAGGGCAGCATTGGTGAAGGAGAGCCTTAGTGTGACGGTAAGGTTGTCATATTGCAACCTGTTGGTCAAGGGTCTGAAACACGGAAACCGTCTCTCCGCATTGTGGGGGTAAGGCTGCGTACATTCTACCCTCCTCAGACCCTGCAGTAGTGGGAGCCTCGTGCACTATGATGCCTTTTTTTAGTAGAGCAGCATTGGTTGCTGCAACCAGTAGATAGGCAATGAAGAAGAGATTCTCAAAACAGCAGTTGTAGAATCCCAAAGGTGGATCAACTACTGCAAGTTGAATAAAAAATAAACCAGAACCAGTAACAAGAGAAAGAAAGTTTGGAGAATAGGGAGAGAAAGAGAGATCGATTCTGTTAAAGGGAAGCAGAATTGTTAGCGTACCCTCTCCCTTCTAATTTCATATATATAAAATAAAGAGTTCAGATTACAATAGAAGTCCCAACCACAGCTAACGTAAATAGGACTGTCCAGCTTTTAGATAAGAGAAAACTTCTAACTAAAATAGGAAATCTAACTAAATAGAACTGTAGAGTCCTATTCCAATTCAGCAACCGAGGACAATGAGTCCTACTCTAACTCAGCTACTGAGGACAATGAGCCCTACTCCAACTCAGCTACTGAGGATAATGAGTCCTACACGATGAGGACTGCTCCTTGTGCTGGAGCAGTTCCTATCGTGTAGACTGTATGGTTTAACAAACAGGAACAAGAGAAGACTCAACTCTGTAGACAATAAGGATCTAACTGGAATTTCTGAAGTACCTTGCTGCCAATAAACGGGGAAACTAAAATTAGCAAAAAAATAAAATAAAAATAAAGGAGTTGATAGACCCTATTTTAATCCCTAACTACCATTTTATTAATGTCCTTTGTCTTATATAGGGAATCTTCCTTCATAGAAGTTATAGACACATCCATTATGGTGCAAAATCAACTCTTGAGTTGACTGAATGCAGGCTTTTATGCCTTCGTTTATAACTTTTCACTTTTCCCCTGGGGGTTTGTGCAAATGATCTCAACAAAGTACGAAGAATATTATTCATACAAGATTAAAAGTCTCAACAGGAGAGATGGAAGAGTCAAGGGACTCATAGGTATTAGAGAGCCCTCTGGAAACTCAATCATCATAGGTAGCAGGTGATCAAGAGCTTGGGTCTTTAAAAACAAAGTAATTGTCTGCAGAAGAGAGATGGGTCAGTAACTCATAATTTTTGAGGTTTGGAGGTACCTTGTTCCAATCCAATTGAATGAGTCAGCAAAAATTGCATGAGCAGAAAAAAAATTATGCAATGGAGGAGTCCATGTCAATGCCCAATGTTGCATAGAAATAATCTATCATGTAGTTACATTATATTACTACTTGTATAAATGCTTAGCTTTTCTTTTATGGAAATAAATGTTGATCATTCGACTTGTCATGATATTGTAAGTAGCAGGTAGCGAAACATCATAGGTAGAGGGTAGCAGGGAGCCTGGGTTTTATTAGAAATGAAGTAATTGTCTGCAAAATAAAAATGGGTTCAGTAACTCTCTGGTTGGGATGCTGGAAACCTTCTTGTTGCACAGTCCAATAGAATTAATCAGCAGAAATTGCATGAGTGGAAGAAATAATTACTCTACAAAGGAAGCCATGTTGAGGTCCAATGTTAGCAGAAAGAATCCTTCATGCTGACCATGTATATTATATTTCCGGTTTTACAAATGCTTCACTAGTCTTTAAATGAAAAGAATTGTGAACTTTCAAATATGGCATGATACTGTTGGTAACCAAATTTATTTTTTTCAGAGCTTGAAATTTTAATCACCTCAAGTGAGAACCCAGTGACTAAGTTTTGTCATTAGCTTGGGTTAACTTTTGGTGGGAAAGGAAAAGATATCTGCACCTATGGGAGGCGGAACACAATCTGTAATAGCTAAATCCTGTTGAATGCAAGTGCAAACTAATCCGCAATATTTTTTAAATTTCTTTTAATATTTTTGGTATGATGTGACTAATTTGTGAGATGTTTTTCCATTACTTCTTTGTTCTCACCGTAATTTTTTTTAAACCTAAATGATTATCTATTTTTTACTATTTCTTACTAAAATAATGAAGTGTTTTTTAGTAAGTAGTTTAAGCTTATTGTAGGTTTCTGCCTTTTAATAACCATAAAATGATGCTCGGTTTCTGTTTGTTCATTTCTTCATTTGCTCTTATAATACTTTGTTTAGTTTATGGTCAGTAATAAATCGATTGAATGGACCTTTTGCTTTTACAGCTTGATGGTCGTGTTAAAACTTTACATCCTACCATACATGGGGGTATTCTTGCTAGAAGAGATCAGAAGCATCACATTGAAGCCTTAACTCAGCATGGAATTGGTGAGTCCTAGGATAAGTACTGTGCAAATATGTTTCCATGATTGTGTACGGCATGCAGAAAGAAATTTAAATTAGGTTCAGTCTGTAATGTCGATAGATCATAGATGTCAATTTACTCAATTTCTATCACTTTCCTTTCAGGAACATTCGATGTCGTGGTTGTGAACTTGTATCCTTTCTATGATAAAGTTTCTTCTGCTGGAGGAATTACATTTGAGGATGGCATTGAGAACATTGATATTGGAGGCCCTGCCATGATCAGAGCTGCAGCAAAGGTTGTTATTCTAGAGGAGTAGTGGCATGCTATTGAAAGTATCTTGATGGTCTTGATGGTTCTACTTGTTCGTAGTTTACATAAAGCTATCTCTACTACTGAACCACCTGGTTCCTTTTTTTTTTTGTGGGGGCCAGAGGGGGGGGTTGGCGGTGGGAGGACCAATTGAATGTCTGGGTTTAATGTTTCATGGTTAAGTTCATCCCTTGATTATCTGATTCTGTCTACTCTGGCCAAATCACCGCAAAATTTGAAAATCATCCCCTTACCCAGTTCCAGAATCAGTGTTACTTTGAAGCTACATCTTATAATGCAGGCAGCCGAATCCACCAAATGTGCTGGTCCTTCCACCTGATTCTGATATTTGAACTACAATTTATAATTGGAATCAGACAAAGTTTAACCTTAGTAGGTGCATTTTATTTGTACTTAAAAAATCATATTGATGGGTTACCCAGCCTGCACGTATGATTATTTCATCTTGATGTTTGTTATCAGTGCTTTGACATGTTTCTGATAAATTTTTATATTTATTAATTCATGCCATGAACATTTGACAGAATCACAAGGATGTCTTGGTTGTTGTCGACTCAAATGACTATCTGGCGCTATTGCAATTTCTTAAAGGAAACCAAGATGACCAACAGTTCCGCAGAAAACTTGCTTGGAAAGCATTTCAACACGTGGCTTCTTATGATTCTGCAGTCTCTGAGTGGCTATGGAAGCAGACTGAGGGAGGTAACTCTATTACTACTATTTTTTTTTTCTTTATGAAGTCGAGTTCCTGTTTTGTGAGTAGTGTAGATTGATTTGGTTGCTTCTTGTTGGAAGACAAATTTCCTCCCAGTTTTACGGTCCCTCTCTTGCTTAAAAGTTCGCTTCGTTATGGTGAAAATCCACATCAAAAGGCTGCATTTTATGTTGACAAGAGCCTTTCTGAGGTTAATGCTGGTGGGATTGCAACTGCTATACAGCATCATGGGAAGGTGAGTAGCAAACATTTACAATTCCAAAGTTTTATTTATTTTAAAAAAATGTATTAATTACCTATTCAAACAAAAAAAAATGGTATTGATTATCAGTTTTAAAAATTTGTTATCTCTGGTGCTTGCATCATTGGTGTAACAATTTCTCAAAGAAACAACTAGCAAGTATGCAACCAGAAATTAAAAGAGAAGAAGATTGAGGAGGAGAGAAAGAGAAAGAGAGAGAGAGATTTCGACACAGCAATGTGCTGTAGCCCAAATCGTTAAATAGCTCTCCTCTTTATCTTGTATTTATAGAGAAAGAAAATAAACAGATTTACAAAGAAAGTCTCTATTCTAAGAAGAGACAATAAGAGAAGATTACAATAAAATTACAATAATAAAATAAAAGAAAATAAATGTAATTAATTAAAGGAGGAGGAGAAAGGGGAGCCAGCACTAGATATCGCCGGTGCTAGCTATCGCTAGCTATATCTAGTGGGTCCCAGTGGGTCTATGAGCCAACTTCGTAACACCCTCCCTCAAGCTGGAGTGTACAAATCAGTCAATCCAAGCTTGTAACAGTTCAATCGGTATGCTGGTCCAAATAGAGGTTTAGTGAGAATATTCGCAAGTTGATTTGAAGATGAAACAAATGGAGTGACAACAAGCTTCTTTAGAACCGCATCACGGACAAAATAACAATCCACTTTTATATGCTTGGTACGTTCATGAAACACTGGATTATTGGCAATATAGATCGAAGCCTGATTATCACACTTTAAGGTCATAGGCTGAGAAATAGGAAATCCCAACTCTTGCAGAAGATTCTTGAACCACATTAATTCAGCAGTAGTCTGTGCCATAACACGGTATTCAGACTCAGCATTGGATTTGGAGACAGTGGTTTGCTTCTTACTTCGCCAAGTGACGAGATTGCCACCAATGAAGTACAATAACCTGTAGTGGAACATCTATCACCATCTGTCCCGGCCCAATCAGCATCTGAAAACCCAACAATATCAAGATGGCGATGTCGGAAATAAACAAGACCTTTGCCTGGAGATTTCTTGAGATAGCGCAAGATACGACAGGCCGCCTCCCAATGGACAACTTTAAGAGCTTGCATAAATTGACTCACCACTCCAATAGCATAAGAAAGGTCAGGTCTAGTAACAGTAAGATAAATTAGCTTCCCAACCAACCGTCTATATTAATGAACATCAGAATATTGAGGACTATCACATGTTTTAAATTTCTGATGTGGATTCATAGGAGTTTCAACCGGCTTGGTGCCAAGAAGACCTGTTTCTGCAAGGAGATCGAGGACATACTTGCGTTGGGAAAGACTGATACTAGTACGGCTTTGAACTACCTCAATACCAAGAAAATAGTGAAAGAGTCCTAAGCCCTTCATCTGAAAGTGGGTATTTAGGTGAGATTTAAGTTTTGTAATACCCAACTTATCATTCCTTGTAATAATTATGTCGTCCACATAGACAGCAATGATAGTAACAGTAGCTTGATGACGACGTACAAGAACAGAATGATCTGAATAGCAAGTAGTGAAGCCAAGACTAGTAATGACAGTGCTAAATTTATCAAACCACTCACGAGGGGACTGCTTTAGTCCATATATTGCTTTTAATAACTTGCAGACTTCAGTGGAATTACCTCCCTGAGCAACATACCCCGGAGGTTGGTCCATGTATACCTCCTCATGAAGAACCCCATACAAGAACACATTTTTGACGTCCATTTGATACAATGACGTCCATTTGATACAAGGGCCAATCAAAATTGACAGCCATGGAAACAGGTATCCAGACTGAATTGAGACGGGCCACAGGAGAGGATGTCTCAAAATAGTCTACCCCATAGGTTTGAGTGTACCCCTTGGCAACTAACCGTGCTTTTAGCCGTTCAACAGAGCCATTTGAGTTATGTTTCACAGTATAGACCCATCTACACTTTACAACTAAGTAGCCAGGTGGGAGGTCAACAAGAGTCCAAGTCTGACGGGAGGTTAGAGCATCTATTTCATCATTCATAGCAGCATGTCACCCTGGATGGGACAAGGCTTGGGATAGGGTAGTGGGTACAAAGGTAGCAGCCAAAGAGTAAACAAGTCGCTGTTGAGAAGTGGGTAAATGGGCAGTAGTAACAAAGTGCTCAATGGGAAAGGTAACCAAGGATTTCTGTGTACAAGTTCTTTTACCTTTTCGGAGAGCAAAAGGTAGGTCAGAGTCGACCGCAGAACCAGGTACAACGTCAGCAGTAGCCAGAGCAGTAGTCGTAGTAGGTGGAGCAACCTGAGTGCGACGGGTATAGACCTGCAAGGGTTGCGAAGTTTGGTGCGGGATGGAAGGGGGTTCAGAAGCAGATGGGATGGAGGTGGGTTCATCAAAAGGAATGAGAGGTAAAAGAATATCAGTGAAAGGTAAATTGGTGGGAACAGGAATAGGGTAGTATGACTTGTCTTCAAAAAAGGTTACATCATGACTGATAAAATGGCGCCGAGTAACAAAGTCAAAACACCGGTACCCTTTATGAGTATGAGAGTAGCCAAGGAAAATACATTTGATAGACCGGGGAGATAATTTGTTCACTTTAGGATGTAGGAAGTGGACAAAACACTTACTACCAAAAACACGAGGAGAAATTAAAAATAAGGGAGTATCAGGATAGAGAAGTTTAAAAGGAATTTTATTATGGAGGACAGAGGAAGGCATCCGATTAATCAGGTAGCAGGCAATTAAAACAACATCACTCCAATAACACTTAAGAACATTCATATGGAGCATAAGAGATCTGGCAATATCCAGAATATGTCTGTTTTTATGCTCAACAACTCCATTTTGTTGAGGAGTGTAAGTACAACTGGTATGGTGTATAATGCCATTGGTAAAACAGAAATCAGAGACTGCAGACTGAACATATTCAAGGGCATTATCAGTACGTATAACTTTGATAGGAGTACCGAATTGACTGGCAATTTTATGAAAACCCTTGAAAATATTAATAAATTCAGACATTTCTTTTATTAAGTAGAGCCAAGTCATGCGGGAATAATCGTCCACAAAGGTTACAAAATAAGAGAAACCAAGCCGATTGGGAATTCGACAAGGTCCCCAAACATCAGAATGAACTAAAGAAAGTGGGGAAGATTGCCTAGGTGTAGAATTAGTTGTAAAAGAGGAAAGTTGATGTTTCCCAAGTTCACAAGCCTCACATTGTAAGGTAGAGAGCGACTTGCAACTAGGGACAAGAGCTTTTAACTTAGAAAGAGATAGATGGCCAAGCCGATGGTGTCATTGAAGTAGATGTGGTAGCAATGGTGGGAACGGGTTCAAGTAGCTCCAAATAATACAGACCAGCATGCTCATGCCCGCCACCAATCGTCTCCTTGGTCCTGAGATCCTGAAAGGTTAAGAAGGAAAAAATGTTGCAACACAGATAAGTGATTTTGTAAGTTGACTAATAGACATAAGGTTAAGAGGAAATTTGGGAACATGAAGGATAGAGGACAAGGATAAGGACGAGGTAAGGGTAATATTCCCATGTTGGGAAGCCATGGTAGATGATCCATCGGCAAGGTAAACGGTGACAGACTTCGGTATATCATTTAGGGTTGTAAGGGTAGAAGGCTGTCCCATCATGTGATAGGTAGTGTCGGAGTCTATAATCCAAGGGGTAGAAAGGGTGGTAGATAACAAGGCAGTTGTACCTGTGTGGGCCAGGGTGGCAGGGGGTAGTGGTCCAGTAGCTTCTAGATGTTGAATCCGAAGGAGCAAGGCCTCATACTGTGCATTGGATGGCGCAGATGTCTGCGTAGGAGCCTGGATGGGATATGGGGCATTCTCAGTATTAACATTATTGGCAAGGGTATCGGTCCAATCAGGACGACCATTTATATCCCAACAGTTTTCTACTATGTGGTTAGTCTTGTGACAATGGGTATAATATCTATTAGCTTTTTCAGAAGATGGCTGCCATTGCCACGTCTAAGAGGACCACGGCCACGACCACGAGTGGATCCATGGCCACGGCCTCGGCCTTGGCCACAGCCAACAAACAAAGCATAAGTGTCCTTGACAGGAGAGTCACTTTGTGGGACCAATCGCTAAAGGCGAAAGGTCTCGTCAAGGGTAGGGATAGAGGCTCCTGCAAGAAGTTGACTTTTGACACTCTGATATTACAGGGAAATGCCAACAAAAAATTTAGCAACGTAGAACTCAGATTGTTGAGCTTTGATTTTGCTCATTGTTAAGAAGCTGCACAGCTTGTATTTCTTCAATAAGCCCTTTGAAGCCTCCATATTAGTCGCTCAGGGATTTTTCACCAATAGAGTAAGTGAACATCTGCTTATATAAGTCATAGATGCGAGAGACATTCTTATCTTACCCATATGTTTCTTGCAGATCAGCCCAAATGGCCTTGGCTGTATTGTGGAACATTACAGTGGCTAGGATGGAGGTATCAATACTGTTCCACAACCATGTTTGAACCTGGGAATTATCTCTTAACCAGGTATTGTACAATTTGACAGATTCACTGTCTTTCACATTACATACAGGGGGCTCATCATTTAACAGTGTGGCTTTGTCTTTAGAAAGAATAAAGGCTTTGATAGCCTGAGCCCATAACAGATAATTAGAAACTCCTTTTAACTTTATGGAGATGATCTGAGCCTCAATGCGCTTAAAGTCAGTCATCATGATAGAGAACAAAATCCACAACCAACGTAGATAAAAAAAAATGTCTTATCGGTTCAGCCAACCGATTGGCCAAAGGCTTAGCGTGATTGAAGGTAGATGGTGGTAGTAGGGTAAATGACAAGGTCCAAAGCTTGGTTTCGCTACCGAGAGGCCAAAGGAAAAGAGAAGCTCAAAGGGGGTGATGGATGTCAAGGAGAGGATAATAACCTTACTAACATGCAAGAACATAAGTTCACAAAGTAGTAGTATTTAGCAACAATATTCATAGATGTAATCTCGATCACCAATTAGTAGTAGTAAAACAAAAAATTGTAGTTACATAGAGAGCAAAAATATCAAAGGCCAATTAAACCAAGAGTTCTTTGATCAGTGATGGCCAAGGATCTAGTGCTTTGATACCATGTAACAATTTCTCAAAGAAACAACTAGCAAGTATACAACTAGAAATTAAAAGAGAAGAAGATTGAGGAGGAGAGAAAGAGAAAGAGAGAGAGAGAGATTTTGACATAGCAATGTGCTCTAGCCCAAATCGTTAAATAACTCTCCTCTCTATCTTATATTTATAGAGAAAGAAAATAAACAGATTTACAAGGAAAATCTCTATTCTAAGAAGAGACAATAAGAGTAGATTGCAATAAGATTACAATAATAAAATAAAAGAAAATAAATCTGTAATTAATTAAAGAAGGAAGAGAAAGGGGAGCCAGCACTAAATATTGCGGGCGCTAGCTATATCTAGTGGGTCCCAGTGGGCCCCATGGGTCTATGGGCCTATGGGCCAACTTCATAACAATTGGTTTATGTTAGTTTACACTTTCAAAAAATTTAAAAATTTATCTCTTTATTTAGTTTCTGCCGCTCAAGAAAATTACTACACCCTTCTCTTAATGCTTCATTTCCAGTTAAAAAGCAGTTTGGAGTGGATTCTTGTCTGAATTGAACTTCCAAAATTCCAGGATGTAGTTTTTATTCTTTGATTTGTTCAGCCAAGTTAGTTGCAGTCATAAACATGACTGTGATTTAATATATACTAGGATCAATGCTAGGGTGAACTTTCCATCCTCCCATGAGTGAAATGAGAATAAGTTTACTTTGCAAATTATTTCTAGGAAAAAGTTTGGAAAAAATGCTGCAAAGTTCTGGCTTTTCATTTCTTGTCTACTGTGTGTTGCTTTTGGAACTGGAAGGATGGATTTTCATCCTTTTGTTGTTCATGTGGAGTCCTTAGCATCGTTCATTTTAAATAGTTGTGGGTCCCAATTAAATTCAATTTGACGTGTCCCTTAAGCTTTGTAGAGCATATATTTGATGTTTTGTTGTCCTTGCATAATAGCAGTAGCTGGAGCTTTTCTTTCTCTAATTTTTTTTCTCCCCTTCCATCATTCCATTTCTTTCTTTCCTTCAGTTCTCTCTCTCTCTCTCTCTCTCTCTCTCTCTCTCTCTCTCACCCCTCTAATTTTCCTATCTTCTGGTAATCAACTTCAGACTACAGCAACTTATTGGAGGTTCCAGAATGTCTTTTGTCTCAATTTTATCATACTTGAGCTGGTCAGGGGTTTACTTGCTTTCTTTGTTTGATTCTGTTATTCTTTTCTTATTCCTCTACTAGTTCCACATAATCTCAAGTACTCAACTGTACTCAGCCTTATCCTGTGGGTGCTTTTGTTGTTTGTTGTACGTTATACCTCCCAATTTGTTGGTTGAGGTTATTTTGGATTCCCCACACGCCTCTCCCATCCCCCCCCCTTCAAAAAAAAGAAAAATGGCTATCATATAAAGGCCTTTAATGTGATGCAACACAGCCTATGGATTTTCTGAGGCTAAACTACAAGGGTAGATATAGATGATGGGGAATAGAATGGGGTTCATTAGGTTTTTAAGAAATAGAAAAAATTAGGGGGGAATGATAAAAAATCAGGTACTATTATGGGATTGTAAACAGTACCCTTGATCAGTAACTTTGTAAAGAAGAATAAGAAGAAAGAGGGAAAGATGAATCAGCCGCACAAGGCAACTGCAAGTAGCTAAACTACTCAATCAAAACAAGCTAATCCATTTACTGTTGTATTGCCAGAGGGCAGGGTACATATGCTTATATAGAACCCTCCAAATCAGACTCCTTGCATGGCCCTAACACTAGTCAAATCACTACTAATTTGACAAATAATAGACTGAAAACAACATCAAACAATTCTTAACGGACTAGGAATTAAAGACCATCTATGACTTCAGAAATCCTAATGAAACGATGACCAAACAATCTTTTGACTGTCAAACTTCTAATGTTTATAGGAGAAGAATGTTTTGGCCTTATAATTGATCACTTTATGACAAAAAATATTAAAAACAAAAGCGCTTGAACTATCATCAAAACAGGGTCCTACATGATAATATCACCTCTGTTTGCTGCTTGCTTTCTTTTTAATTTATTTTGATTAGTGAGTTTGTCATTGATTTCATTGTTATGATTTATGTATCTTTTGCAATTTAAGTTTACCCAGTTACAGTAACATCACCAATAGTTTACCATCATCAGTGAATGATTCTCTAATAATGCCTGAGCGAGTTAAATCAGAGTTTACCGCATGATTCTCCAATAGCGGATCTTCCAGTGACAGATCCCAGATCTTGTGTTAGTTGACGACCTTTAATCCGTTTCCATTCCAGTCATCCAAAACATGCTGCAATGAAACAATGAAATAAATATATATTTATTCTGATTAGTGACTTTGTCATTGATTGTGGTTTCATCTTACTGATTTATGTCTTTTGCAATTTAATGCCATTTTTCTTCTCATGGCAGGAGATGTCATATAATAACTATTTAGATGCAGATGCAGCTTGGAATTGTGTATCAGAATTTAAGAATCCTACATGTGTAATTGTGAAGCATACAAATCCCTGCGGGGTAGCTTCACGGGATGATATCCATGAAGCATATAGACTTGCTGTGAAAGCAGATCCAGTGAGCGCATTTGGTGGAATAGTGGCCTTCAATATAGAAGTTGATGAGGTGAGTCATTCAGAACAAAAAAAAAGAAAGTAAATAAATAAATGTTGAATCGATGTCTGTGTATCACATTCTGGGTCCAACTTGATGCATTTGAAGGCTTTGGCAAAGGAAATCCGAGAGTTCAGAAGTCCCACTGATGGAGAAACACGAATGTTTTATGAAATAGTGGTTGCACCCAAGTATTCACAGAGGGGCCTTGAAATCCTCCGGGGCAAGTCGAAAACTCTGAGGATCCTTGAAGCAAGAAAGAATGAAAAAGGAAAACTTTCACTCAGACAAGTTGGTGGGGGGTGGTTAGCTCAGGATTCAGATGATTTATCTCCTCAAGATATACAATTTAATGCGGTATCAGAAAGGAAACCACAAGAAAATGAAATTTCTGATGCTGAGTTTGCATGGTGCTGTGTTAAACATGTCAAGAGCAATGCTATTGTGATAGCTAAGGTTAGTTTTGTTCCACTATTAAGTACAATTGTTGCTGGTAAAGAACTCATCATTCTGATGCTTATAAGAAAATTTGTTGGTATTTTTGTGGTCGTTCATATTAATCACTCATGTTCTTTTTTCCCTGCAGAATAACTGTATGCTGGGGATGGGGAGTGGGCAGCCAAACCGTTTGGAGAGCCTCAGGATAGCTTTGAGAAAAGCAGGAGAAGATGTCAAAGGAGCAGCTTTGGCCAGTGATGCTTTCTTTCCATTTGGTAATATATCGATTCTCATTGGAGCTGGATTTTAGTTTTATCAAATTGTACTTGAGATATTCGTAAATGCTACTATTGATATGTTTGTCTTCACCACTAATGTGTGCACTGCCACCCACAACTCTAAACTGCGATGGGTGAATTATAGTTGAGAACTTGCTCCAATACAATGAGAATTAAGTATGTATTGCCTTTTTTTTTTTTTCCCCTTTGGGTGGTCATTGACCATCATTTTCTTGATTAAACATGAATAGTCTATTGACAAATAGAAGGAAACAATTGATTAAAACTGTTAAACTACATTACAGTCCACATGATGGGACCTACTCACAATCCCTCATCGTGTGGGACTCTTTGACCCGCACAGTTGGTGTAGGACTCTTTAACTATAGTTGCTGAGTTAGAATAGGACTCTACAATTCTATTGTGTTTACAGTTCTATGCAGTCTTATTGTAATTAGATCTCTTATTAGTATATGGACTCTTAATTAGTTTATTAGTTTGCTTTATACGTTTTCTTTACCAATTAAGTTTGTTAGTTTCCTTTTCCTATTTAGAGTTTACTTTGTCTTTAGTTTGTGACTAGGCTTTAGTCAGAGTCCTAGATCCTATCTAATATGTTTTCTATTTTCTATGAATACAAACTACCAGGAGAGGAGCTCAGATACTCTCTCCCTCCTTTCTTTTCTTATTTTTTCTATTTTGTTACATGGTATCAAAGTGAGTGCCGTTTTGAGAGTCCTTTAAGTTCATCGTTCTAGTGTGCAGTTACCATAGCTGCCCCTGCTGCATATGATCTACTATTGATCTTATTTTTCTACTGATCTGATATACCCTTTGATTTGATCTGCTACTGGTATTTTAATCTCTGCTGCTGCTATTTAGATGTCCCATCAGAACTTTTACTGTTGCTGCTGATATAGTAGTTACTGTCGTTGTTCTACTGCTGCCGCAAGGGATCTACCTACCACTGATCTGGTACTTGCTAAATCTACACATTGAATCTGTCATCTGCTTTGTTCATATTGTTGAAACTTTTAGACTATAATCTGGTGTCATCGATGGCTTCATCAATCTGTTTTTTTTTACTACAATCAAGATCTGTTTTTCGGTTTCTGAACTACCCCATCTTATCTTCTGATATCTTCCTTGATCTGTTCGGTATTCCTGCTGTCGTTCTTTTCTTCTCCATTGCTGCTGTTCACGTTACATATGGGTTGGGTGTAAAATCGCTAGAACTCCCTTGTTACAAATCAGTTCGAGTTGAGACTTGGGGATTTAGTTCGCCTTCCTAAAGCAACTTGGTTCTCAGGTTTTCATCGTTTGTAATTGTTCCAGTTAACAAAACCAGATCTGGAGCTTTTGTCTGCAACCTAGTTTACCCCCAGACTCTGTTTTAGGCTCTTGTATCTGATTTAGACTGGCTGCATCTTACTCCCATTGATAGGCTTTGGTAGATCCATGAGTTGCGACCCTTCTCCTAAAATTTTAGCTTGATTGACTCAAAGGTTGTTGTGTCCATTGAAACCCTATCTGGTTTCAGCCTCCCTTCTCATGTCGAAAGGTTGAAGACAACCTTCCTTTTCCTTCCCCACATCATCCTGTCGAAAGGTTGAAGACAACCTTCCTTTTCCTTCCCCACATCATTAACCAATTGCTGTATTTTGTTATTTTATGTTTTTCTTTTAATTGGACTTCCCAAATTACCCCTTCCTTTAACAATAATTCTGTTTTGTCTCATATCTTATTTTCACTTCCAAGTCTACCCAAGTTACTTTAATTTTAATTCCAGTTCAATCCTAAGGCTTGTTTATTCCACCCAAAATTATTAAGTTCTGATTTATTATGAGATTGCCATCGATCATTCAAGTTGAGTTTCCATATTATTTGGAGTGGGCCTATCAGTGGACCCAAGAGGGTCATTCTCAAATCCGGGTCCGCATCATTTAGTGTTATCGTTGAGTGTTCCTCTTCTTTATTTGTTCACGTGGCATGCTCCACGTGAGGGGGAGATTGGAGATTCTTATTTGCTCAAGTCATCAATTCAAGATTATTATTATTTGTTGGTTCATGTCTACTCATGGAAGAGACATTTTTCTCTACAACTACCTTGCTCATATTGGAACCTACTACTACCTTGCTCATGTTGGAGCCTACAACTACCTTGCTCATATTGGAGCTTATTATTACCTTGCTCATGTTGGAGCCTACAACTACCTTGCTCATATTGGAACCTACTACTTTGCTCATGTTGGAGCCTACTACTAGATTGCTCGTGTCGGAACCTACTACCATATGATTTCTTGTTGCATGTGATGCAACCTACTACATGGTCGTATTGGGAGCCTACTACAGTTGCACGTGATGCAACCTTTACATATTTGTTGTACGTGATGCAACCTACCATATGCTCGTGTTGAAAGCCTACTACAGTTGCCAATGATGCAGCCCTTTGTTCAGTTGCACAAGATGCAACCTTTATTCATGTTTACTCACTGACGAAGAACTATTATCCGTTGCACAAGATGCAACATTTTGTTTAGTTGCACGAGATGCAACATTTATCCAGGTCTACTCATTGGTGAGAGACTATTATCAGTTGCACAAGATGCAACCTTGCTGCTTTTGTTGCTACATTGTTCAAGCTGAAGCTCTCACTGTTGTTGTTGCTTCCGTTGCTATATTGTTTCAAGCTGAAGCTCTTACATTCTCCCGTGCTCCAGCTTGAGGGGGAATGTTAAACTACATTACAGTCCACACGATGGGACCTACTCACAATCCCTCATCGTGTGGGACTCTTTGATCTGCACAGTTGGTGTATAACTCTTTACTATAGTTGTTAAGTTGGAATAGGATTCTACAATTCTATTGTGTTTACAGTTCTATACAGTCCTATTGTAATTAGATCTCCTATTAGTATATGGACTCCTAATTAGTTTATTAGTTTGCTTTATTAGTTTCCTTTATTAGTTTCCTTTACCAATTAGGTTTGTTAGTTTCCTTTTTCTATTTGGAGTTTACTTTGTCTTTAGTTTGCGACTACAACTTTGATTTGTAGAGTCCTAGATCCTATATAATATGTTTTCTATTTTCTATGAATACAAGCTATAAGGAGAGGAGCTCAGATACTCTCTCCCTCCTTTCTTCTCTTATTTTTTCTATTTTGTTACAAAAACAATTTCATTGATTATTTGAAACAGCTAATATTTTCGTTTCTTTGTCACCCCCTCCCCTCCAAAAAATGAAAAATTGAAGGAAAGAAGAAAAAGAGAAGTAAATTGTTGGGATAAAGCTTATTGAGTCGTGTACGTGCAAAATGTATTGATCGGCAATGATTTAGTTGAGGATAAGAAAATTAAAGATGAAACATGTACCATGGTTGTACACGTCATGTATCATCCTCAGATATATAGCATGTCAAAGCACTGAGTTCTGTTAACAGACCTTATCTTCTTTTATTCATCTATGTTTGTTACCTTGTTGCAGCTTGGAAAGATGCTGTGGAAGAAGCATGCGAAAGTGGGATTGGTGTTATTGCAGAACCAGGAGGGAGTATCAGAGATGGGGATGCAATTGATTGTTGCAATAAATATGGAGTTTCTCTCCTTTTCACCAATGTAAGGCACTTCAGGCATTGATAGAGTTACCAAATAACTGCTCTCTCTGTTGAAGGTATCCTAAGACCGGAGGTTGCAGGAGCATGGAGGCTGACTAGTTGGCTACTTACCAAACTTGGCCTTTTGAACGTTTTGGTAATTAGTTATAGGAGATGATAGAAATCCTTAGTATTTAAACCAGATGTATCATCATCCTTGACATTTCCTGCGCAGTTATCTTGGAGTTGGATAATGATTGGAAGGCATTAATAAGGAGGTTGGAAGGCCTAGCCTCACCCCTAGTTCTTGCCTTCTATAAATAACACCCCCCAATAGGCATCTCACCAGCAGGATCTTATAGAAATGATCCTTAAATTGTAGTCTGCGATGAATCAGATAGTTTAATTATATTTTAAAACATACTAGTTGTCAACTTGGGAAAGTGATCAGAAATGTACCTATCTTTCCCTGTTTAACTGGGGGTTTGTAATAAAAAGTTAAAAACTGGAAATTAAACAGAAAATGGAAATGTAATCGGTTTTGGTTTATCCCAGTTTCACTGGCTGACCAAGCCTAGTTTCTGAGGGAGAAGCCAGAAAGATGGTTTGGAGCTGGTTTGGAGCAAATATGATTTGAATCACCAAGAGGGGGCATTAAGTAATGTGAAGTAATAATATAATAATTCTGACAATTGGATTCATGGGGGGAAGGTCTGAGATGGTCCCATGTCATTTCAAATTGAATACAAATTTCAACCTTCTTAAGTTCATGTATTGACATTTTCCCTCGTATTATTTATTTTTATATCTTTTTTCAAAGGTTTGAATCTATTACGGCTGAAACTTAAAATGTAAGCAAGTGACTTCAAAATCTTACTTCCACAGAAAGTGGTTGCCTCCTACTCTGTATTCTTTGCGGCAAATATTAAAATCATATAGGAAAAAAAAAATCATTTTTGATTTACATGCTAGTGGGACATATTGAAATCTTATACACCGTTCATTTTTTGAGATAAAAAATACATGGAAAACATAAAATTGTATCCCTTTCCCTTGTGAAGGTCCCCCCCTTTGCTATGTTGAGGTCATGAGGTGTGATGTTTTATGTATTATTAGTGGTCTTGGCCATCCCCATCTGCAGCAGGTCTATCTCATTGATGTTCATTTGATGATAAATCATATAAAACCTGGACGACTTTGTTTTAACTTGTCGCATAGTGTCCCAAGTGGTGAGGATGACAATCTACTGATCTTAATAGTTTACTTGACCTTCTTATTCAAAAGATTCCCTTGATCATTGGTGTTGTTTTTGATTAATATATACGGGGACAATTTTAGTATGTGAGACGAGGGGTGGCGTTGGAGGGTTTGAGCGATCCGATGGACACCGACTACCGACTACCGGTGTCAACAATTACTGGATTAGTACCAATAAGAATATACCTTGATTTGAATGGTGTTAAAATTGCCACATTTAGGTATGCATTCTATTTCTAGGTGAAGAATGTATTTTGAGGTGACAAAAATAGCATTTGGTCTCCCTTCTTAGATGATGAAATGCATTAGATAACAAAGCTCATTACGCATTCTAAACCCTACGAATGAAATGCCCCCCACTCTTTCACCCATTCTCATTATATATTGTTAAAAATGTATTCTAAACCTAATGCATTAATAAGAGTAGATTCTATGAATACATATCAAACGCAACTTTAGATTATATAATACTAATTTAAGGAGGGAAAACACACACGGGATTATGATTAATCATATGGTTGAAATGGATAAGAAACGACCAAAGGTGTTTTGGATCCATCTAAATGGGGCCGGGCCAGCCACACCCCCCATGGCCCCACAGCCGTGGTTCAAACTTCGAGGTACAAAGAGTGGGGTCCTTTTTCAAACCACGTGCTGTAACGTCTCCTTCTGCTCCAACTAACCCCTTACCATCAGGAGCTCACCGACTCACGTGAGGACATCTGCGTCCGAAATAAATGGTTATTATCTTACGTGTCCAACAAGAGTCTAGTCATCACGTGCCAGCTCATCTAATCACAACAAGCACCTGAACGTGGGTCGAGGGTCGAGACTATCGAGAGAGAAGCGAAGCTACCTACCTACCTAACCCTTCCATCTCTTTCTTCTCCGGAGCTTAAGAATCTCCGCACACACACACTGTTGTTTATAAGAACACATTTTCTCTAATTAATTCGCTTCACAGTTCTTCTTGGTTGCTTCGGTTTTTGGTGTTCATTCGTTCGTTGGAGAGACCGGCCATGGCGTTCTCCACTCTCATCAGATCTGCAGCTCCTGTGATCGAGGGATCTCGCTGTGACCTCTCTCACTTTGATTCTGGAGTTCGTGGCCCTGAATTCTACAAGGTCAGTTTTTTCTTCTTACTCTCTGTATTAATGGTCACATTGAAGCGATTCACCAGTGATTTGATCCTTTTGATTTTTCTGGCGGTCTTGTTCCCGTCGTTGTGATAAACTGTTGTTGTTCTTGTGAAGATCCGATTTTTGAATGTCTGCTATTTGTTACGATTAAGTTGATGTTTAAATGTAGATCTATTCCCCTCTTTATTTGAATTTTGTGGTAAAAAATGGGAAAGATCTGGTTTTTACTCCATTGGATAATGAGCTGATTTCTCTCTCTCTGAACCATTTTTTTTTTCCAACTTCAGAGTCATTAATAATCCATATGCTCTTCTGACTATGAAAATGAGCTTTGGTTTAGTAGCTAATGATATTTAGTCCCTGACATAGCGTTGTTTAGTTCTTCTTTTTAATGTTTAGTTTGGTACATTGTCTTCTTCAGGCATCTCGCGTTAGCGTTAATCAAAGTCTGGATTCAGCTAGGCTTGGCACTAGCATTTTCGGTACAAGTGTTTCTTGTAAATCATCTTCTATACAGTAAGCAGTTCATCATTTTGTCTCATTTAACTTGCTGTTTTAGTTTGAGTCTAGAAGCTCATCTCCCATCTTGAACTTTGCAGGAAATGCAGTGCCAAAAGTATTCAGCCCATCAGAGCCACAGCTACAGAGCTGCCTCCTACAATTCACAGTAAGAGTGTTTTATTTGCAAACATTGCTATTCTCTTTGGCTTGTGGAAGGTTCGGGTTCTAATTTTTCTCCTTCATCTTTCTTGGGTTTAGAATCACGGAGCAGTGCCAAGACAAAGGTTGGAATCAACGGTAAGATTTCTGACACCTTTGGTTTACATGATCTTATTTGTTGTTTAAGTTAATGAAAGCCTTCCATTTTGTCAACTTTGTGAATGTTTTTCAAAATTATGTGTTAATAAATGGATTGCAATGTTCTCATTTAACTTGGAAGTAAAGGGAAAAGGGAGTTTGGAAGGTTTTGTGCTTTTGCGTTTGGTGTGTGTTGAATGTATATCTTTTTGTCCGGTGAAGAAAAAGTGTACAAAATGTGAGAAAGAAAACCAGAGCTTCCAAGCTTCTGAATAATGATGTCCAGAGAATCAAAGACTGAGTTATGTTCTAATTCACATATCAAAGGGTTCATAGAGCCTTCACATGCAGAGAACTGGGCTAGTGAGATCCCTTAAAATTTTCCAGTAATGGAATAACCAATTCTGTATGCCTCTTCCTCATAATAACCAAAAGCCAGTTCTCGGAGGTTTGCTTCATGCTTGCTTGTTCTTGGAGATTATTGTACTCGTGATTACAGAGTGGCATTTTTTGTTTCTTTGAGTAATAAAATGCGTTTTTGTTAATGCTGGACAAGATTACATATTATTTGCTAAAATGAAATTATTTTTATTCCTGAAATTTTGTGCATTCAGATAGGAGCAAGCGGTGTTGTCTCTGCTGAAGGTGCAAATCAATCGAAAGATAACAACCAAATCTAATCTTAGTTGATTTACAGGAATTTGGCTGAATTCTTAGTGCTAATTTGTATGAGTCTTTGAAAGCTTTCAAGAGAGTTAGAATTTTTCTTGGTTTCTTTTATTTTCTAAACATTTAATTCATAATTGTCAAGGTGTCACCTAGGCGCCCTTGTGACACCTTGGAAAATCGGTCGCCTAGGCGCCTCGTCAGGCTTCCAGCGCCTTGGTTTACCTTGACGCCTTAACAACTATGGTTTAATTAAGATAAAATTAATCCAAATGCTACTATGTATCTATCAAGTTTGACTAAATATTCCACAGCATTAATGAGACATTTAGAAGATCTATTAAAATGGGATTGTTTCTTTTTTGGTCATGATACTCAAAAAAAGCCAGTGTTGTGTCATTGGTGATATGGAAACTATGTTTTCTTGGAGGGAATTAAAATTAATTTTGGAATAGATTGTTGAGGCGTATTAAAATCTGCACACTATTAGTCTTACCATCATCATACTCTTCCAGAACTTCCCTTTTGCAAGGACCAAGTTTGAAGATCACTGAAACTATTCCTATGTTTTTGAGATGATGATATGGGTGGTGCCCCTCAGGACATGCCAATTCTCAAACCCTCATAGTTAGGATCTTAGGGAAGCACCAGTAAGCAGTCGCGGGGCAAAGAGGAGTATGGCTGGTGAAAATGATGTTAAGGGATTTATGGGTACATCTTGGTTATCTTTGTAATATTTTCTATCCATTGTTAGATATTCAGATTCTAGAGTTTGCTCTCGTTGTAAGTAGCATTTCACTTCCACATGTGGAAAGGTAAATGGCTATGCTGTATTGTATTAGCATATTATTTGCATGCCATGCTTTGAAAGGTATAAGATAGCAATGATTTATTATTATTTTCTTGGAGCTGGGGTGGGGGAGGGGTGGACAGGAAAGGTAGCATGAGGTCTGTGTACTTGAACCAGGAGGTCATGGAGGGTTGGAGGCTATCTCATCCCATCCAAAGAGAGAGAGAGAGAGAGAGAGAGAGAGAGAGGGAGAGAGAGAGAGAGAGAGAGAGGGGGGAGTGCGGGGGGAGCATTGTTTAAGATTGGTTATTTGGTAGCTTTCTTGAAATATAAGTACAGAAATATGTTTCTCAAGTTTTGAAGGTATCAAATGTTCAACCCTTGTGTAGGTTTTGGTCGCATCGGGAGGTTGGTCTTGCGTATTGCGACAAGTAGGGATGATATTGAGGTGGTTGCTGTCAATGATCCCTTTATTGATGCGAAGTACATGGTGAGGAAATTTGGTCTGTTACTTTTTTTTTTGTTCTTTCATTGATTATAACACTTGGTTTTTCAAACAGATCACTGGTTTTGATGATGATCAGGGATGACTTATATATTTTTTTAATTAAGCAACATAGTTTTTAAATGTCTTTATCTCTTTATATTCCTGGAGACCTCTCTAATTAGTTTGTGGTTGCAAGTCTTATGCTTTTTTTTCACTCTAGGAAAAATATGGTCTTGACCCTTGATCTATAAGTTAGTGAAAGCCTCCCGAAAGAATTAATCTTCCTGTGGTATTTGTGGATATTTTAAAAGCCTAGTTGGACATACCTGAATTTGAGACAATTTTTTCAATTTATTTTTGAACTACTGGGCATGCAATCGTAAAACATGCTTGGTTTTCACCAATAGAAAAAGAAAAGAAAAAGGAAACATGCAAGGATGGTCATGTTTTTAGGCAAGCAAATTTGAAAATTAAGAACAGCAAATTGTCTTACTCCAGTGAAACCTAATTCTTCAACCTTTCCATTTTTGATAGATGTTCTGTTATTCATCTTTGGAAAAAGCCTAATTATAGATAGAAGGAGGGAGTGTTTGTGGTTCCAAACACTGAAACAAGCCCCAGAGCTTACATGTTGCCATTTGGTTTGTTTTTTCCATTATATGCTCTACTATGGTTGGCCTCAGGTTCAATGTTCCCTCATTTTTTATCCATGTCAGACACCAAACTCAACTAGGCATTGTCACACCTCATTGGCATTGGCTATACATAATTATCACGATGGCAAGGCGACCTAAGGCGTTACTACGTTAGAGGGCGGCCTGATTGCTTACGTGACAAAGCGAGTTGGCTAGGCTTACCTGAGACATTGTAAGGGTACATCTTCCATAAGAGGACTAATACAAAAGGGGAGGGGTTTAAAGCATCAATTTTTTTTTTTTGTTTTTAATACATGCATGATTCCATGCGTTATGATGTATATATCAATATATGTACCAATAAAAATGATACAAATGACATCAATTTAAAAAAAAAAAAAAAAGGGACATGATCCAATAAGGTGACCAAACACCCAGGGGTTGAAAAACTGCCTGGATGCCTAGGTGACGCCGTGATAACTATGTGGCTATATGAATCCTGTTTTTCCATTTCCTTAAACTAAAGCTATAATAGCTGCTGACTCTGAGCTACATTTTTTCTAATCATGATCTATTTTTATCCTGGTTGCCAATCATCATCTGCCCTCCATTATCGACGTTTGGCCCTGGTTGTGGAAATGATTTTACAATACTTTAATTATATTGAGCTCGAGCAAGTTATCTTATTCATAGATGGCTTTGCATGAACTTAATTAAATCATGATGATGGAACCAAATGGGTGAAAGTCTTTGGACCAGTCTGCACATTGGTCCTCTTTCCATTAGAGAAATATAATTAACTAGATTGTATAGCCTGTATTTGAATATTTTTCATAGTAACAATTTTGGAGTATAATTGAAGTTTCTTTTGGGAAATGTTTTACAATAAGTTATTGGCGTTTACTAGCTGTTTACTAGCTGTTGGAGTCCTTGTATTTTTGTAGGAGTTACAATGACCAGCTTTTCTTCCTTTCTCCAGGCTTACATGTTCAAGTATGACTCAACACATGGTAGATTAAAGGGTAACATCAATGTTGTTGATGAATCAACTTTGGAAATTAATGGGAAGCAGATTAAAGTTACCAGCAAAAGGTAATGTTACTGATCTGCTCTATTTATTGGGAATTTCGCATGCTGTTGGTCCCCCCCCCACCCAACCACCACCACTACAATGCATGCTACGATTTGAATTAATGATAATTTATTTGTCTTACTTCATGTAATAATACGAGGATTAGTGCTTTGATTTGTTACAAATATAATAACTAACATTTTTTGTCCGCAGGGATCCATCAGAGATCCCTTGGGGTGATTATGGGGTTGACTATGTCGTTGAGTCCTCTGGCGTCTTTACAACAATGGAAAAGGCATCATTTCATTTGAAGGTTGATTCTCAATTGTTTTAGATTCAGCTATTTCTGTTCGGTGCTTTTGGCATGGGGTAATAGAACCTGTAGCCAACCAATTTTATTTCTCTGCTTTTGTAGGGGGGAGCTAAGAAAGTGGTCATATCAGCTCCATCAGCTGATGCACCCATGTTCGTTGTAGGAGTAAATGAAGAGACTTACAAGCCTAGCATGAACATTGTTTCTAATGCTAGCTGTACCACCAATTGTCTTGCTCCTCTTGCCAAGGTTTGACTTCATTTATCTGGTTCTTATAATTAACATGTGCATTTTATAGTGATGGTTTTGTTATTGTCAGTTCGCATGCATTACCAAAATTGAACCATTTAAAGGGCAAAAAGGTGTTTTATTGCCTTTAATAGTGCCTAGACTGTGGATCCTTTCTGTCATTGCTCATCTACTATTATTTATTGGCATAAACTTTGCAGGTTGTCCACAAGGAGTTTGGTATTGTTGAAGGTCTCATGACAACTGTGCATGCAACTACAGGTATCTATCTCTCTCTCAATCCCCCCTCCCCTCCCCTCCCCTCCCCTCCCCCGAACCACAAACACACACACAAAAGGTGTCTTTGTATGCACGAACACAAACAGAATGATTTGTGCAGACAACACACACAACCCCTCCCATTGAGCGGATTTAGACACAATGTGGTAATGCAATATGCTTTTTCATGTTCGTGTGCACAAGATGCCTTTGTGCATATGGACACAAACAGAAATGTCTGAGCAGACAAACACAAAACCCCTCCATGAGTAGAAGTGTAGACACAATATGGTAATGCAGTATGCTTTATCATGTTCAGCAACACAGAAGACTGTAGATGGGCCCTCAATGAAAGACTGGCGAGGTGGCCGAGGTGCTGCACAGAATATTATTCCTAGTTCCACTGGTGCAGCAAAGGTATGATAGCTACTCCTTGACAGCCAGGCAAGATATAAGAATATTGGAAAAGAAAAGGAAAGTCCTTGCCTTCTTTGAAAGAATGAGAGATATGATTTTGCTTTTGGAATTATAGGCTGTCGGAAAAGTTCTTCCAGAACTCAATGGAAAGCTCACTGGGATGGCCTTCCGTGTTCCAACACCAAATGTTTCAGTTGTGGACTTAACTTGCCGTCTTGAGAAAAGTGCTTCATACGAAGATGTGAAAGCAGCGATAAAGTATGTTTACCTTACATTACTTACATCTCTGAATATAGAAATCTTGTCTTTCTGTGTTTGTTTTTAGAAATTTCCGTACTGTCCTCGATGGCTTTGTTCCTTTCACTGTTTTGACTATTGTCTAGTTTCCCATCTGAACATTTTCTGGCACATTCACAACTGACACCCAACTCTAACTCCAGATGGGCATCAGAGGGACCATTGAAAGGCATTCTTGGATACACAGATGAAGATGTTGTTTCTAATGATTTTGTTGGTGACACCAGGTATGATAATCTGTGTTCAAATGATCATAATGTAGACGGTTGCAGTTATTATTACTATTACATCAATAACAGTACTATGGGTCAACTTTGGGTGGACAAGAAGTTGCCTGCTATCTCAGTTGGCAAGGTCTATTGCTAGTTGTAGCATAGACCCAAGATCAAATCCTGCTTCACCCGTCACAGTATACGTGCTTCCATCAAATGCACAGGCCACTAATCAATCATATTACGGGGAAAAAAAGTCTTTGGGGTGAATAGAGCTCAGCCCTTGTCAGCGGGGTCTTTTAGTCTCTTTTTTTTACATTATGTTCTGCATTTTTCTTTCAGGTCAAGTATATTTGATGCAAAGGCTGGAATTGGATTGAGTACCTCCTTCATGAAGCTTGTTTCGTGGTATGACAATGAGTGGGGTTACAGGTATGTGCTCTCTCTCTCTCTCTCTCTCTCTCTCTCTCTCTCTCTCTCTCACACACACACACACACACACACACAGACACACACACACACACACACACATGTGCTTTCTCTCTTGTGCATTGAAAATGAAAGTTTTTTAAAATGAATGTTTTCACTTGGCTTTATGCAGTAACCGAGTGCTGGACCTGATCGAGCACATGGCATTGGTGGCTGCTCAGAACTAAATCAGTCGTTTGGGCCACACATTTAGGTTCATAGCCAGTTAGGTTTAATGCTGCTGAGCTTTCAGTGAGGCCTATCTATCGTTTGAAGAGATTGGTGGATGATGGATTTTTTTAATAGAGAGCAGAGTTTTGGAGGGGGTTGAATTGAATAGCTGTCATCGCTTAAAAAGAGTTTGGGGGGAGTAAGTAGTAATTATGGCTGATGAGCCAACCAGAAATATGGCAAATGAGACGTCAAAAAGAGGTCTCAAATTCATGACTAAAAATAAGGCAATTTCTTCAATGTAAGAGTCCAATTCAGGCAGTTGTATTCGAATTTTTCAATCATTTATATTAATTAGTACAGTAGATTATCTCTTAACTCAACCGGTATTTGTGGCCCCCAAGAGCTGTGGCTGCTGGTGAATCCGCACAGGACATGGTTTATAGCCTTACACCTACTCCCCGGCGGTGGGCTGCCCACTGAGTGGAACAGATGGCGAACTCACTGGGTGGCAGCTCCATGCACTGGGCTGCACGCCTGTGAGTCTACCATCCAATCCCATCGTTGGGTGGCCCCGCGGCGGAGAGATACAATGTTTGATTTTCACCTTTTTAAAATAAAAATAAAAGAAGAAATTTCCTTCCCCTTGGGTGACGGGAGTTTCATCGATTGGATTCAGAATTTTGTCTTCCTATGTTGAATGTTGGAATTACCCTCAAGACTCGTTCACAAGCAAGGTGTAATAAAAAAGTTTATCCCAAATGAACCACAAAAGGCTTGATAGAAACCTGGAGTTAAAAAACATAAAATACAATGGTAGTATTCAGGAATGGCAAATCAATGCCCATACATAAACCAGAAATTGAGCAAATAGAAGAACCACTGAGTGCATTGTCATTCAAACCAACTCATCGGATCCAATTTCTCTAATTGCATCATCATCATCTGCAAGACGAGCAGCAGCAACAACAGCAAGGGAAGAATAACTATTGCCAATCTTTCTGTCAATGACATCTGAAGTCTGATCTGCCTTAACTTCTGAACCAGGCCCCAGGGTCAAATGCAGTACATGAGAGGGGTCATCATTTGCTTGACTTTCAGTGTCAAATTTTGCTGGTCATGACCATTGGATTGTGCTGTGCTCCCTTACAACTCAAGTTTAGAAAGGAATTTCAAGGCTGTTCTCACTGCAATGGTTAAAAATTGAACCACAATCAAGATGGTAATCTACCATCTGTGGTCAGAAACATCACTGAATGATCTCATATTTTTTTGAGGCAAACAACCTCTGGGTTGCACATAAAAACGTGTTAGGGTTGCCTGTATAGTTGAGTCCATGGAGCTTTACTAATAGATAGAATTCTTAATCCCTGAGGACTCTGCATTCTCTTTACCTTCCGACATTTTAGATTTATAAT
The DNA here is from genome assembly GCA_028583415.1 of Protea cynaroides. Taxonomy (NCBI): domain Eukaryota; kingdom Viridiplantae; phylum Streptophyta; class Magnoliopsida; order Proteales; family Proteaceae; genus Protea; species Protea cynaroides. The sequence goes on along the minus strand of CM053265.1, from coordinate 86,966,402 downwards.
AATATTTGAATATCTCTTTTTTACCTCTAAACGCTATGGCAGATGACCACATAAAGCAATACTCAGTTTAATTCATAAAAAGGAAAATGATGCACATGTTACAGATTTATAGTTTTTTTCTTTCTTTTTTTTTGGTAAACATTTATAGTCTCATAATCCCTTTTTATAAAGTGACTCTCAGGTCACAGCTTTTGAAATTGAAAGTTTACAATTAGAAGCAGTGATATGATTGCTCCACTCCTACATTTCAATCAATGCTGTCTTCTTCTCAATCTGCACCATAGACCACTCTTAGTATGAATTGTTGCACCTGTGACGATTTCCACCGATTCGGGAGATCCTTTCAGCTCCACATCAAATTTCTGTAACAGAAGTGCCAAAGCCACAGTTGACTCGAAGAGTGCAAATTGGTCTCCGACACATTTACGCAGTCCCCCACCAAAAGGTAAGAAAGCAAAATCTGATATGATCTGAGAATTAAAAGAAATAGTGAGTAGCAAACATTTACTTGTACAAAAGGATTCTTTAAGATGGATAGAAACGGTATGTGACCTCGTTAGGGTACATGGCTCCTGGGCTCCTGCCTGGATCAAAACCTGCCCATCCTTCAATTCCTTCACTTTGCCTAGGCCTTAAGAATCTCTCTGGTTCAAAGTCATCAGGACAGTCCCAAAAAAAGGGAGATCTGTGAAGGTTATACACCTGAACCAGAAAAGGATCTCTAAGGAACTTCAACCTTATCAAGGAGAGAGAGAGAGGGGGGGGGGGAGAACAAAGATGGATAGGAAGGATAAGAAAAAGAAGAGGTAGCAGAGAAGCTGAAAGAACATCCCATGTGCAGTGGTGCTGTTTGCAAAGTAATCAATCTTATCTATGGGAAGTTATAAGTGGACATTATACTAAATTGGCCATAATCAGAGGTATCAAATCCAATTATTATTTCTATTTCAATTTCTAAACCTTTTTTTTTTTTTTTTTTCCTGTCCACGGGTACAGATTTATGGATATTGTTACATTTTTGGTGGGTCATATTATTGTAATTACAAATTGGAAAAGAAAAAAGTATAACCTTGCACTGGACCGACTTTTGAAGCTTAGGTCTAAACCTCATATTCCAACCAAAATCCTCTGCGTGTGTACGTCTGCTTGAGTGTGTTTTTATGCATGTGTGTCTGTGTGTGTGTGTGTGTGTGCAAGTATGCATGTGATACTCTTTCCTCTAATTCTAAGGCTTTTTGAATTGCAAAAAATAAAATTAAAAAAGAAGGTATGTCTAAACTTGGAATGGTTTCCAGCACACCTGGTACATCTGCCACAGGCATTTTGGTTAGCATCTCAATTCATGGTCATATTGTCCATGTCATCATATAGTCATGATCTAAATTTCAGACATATATGACTTCTCATTATCGTTGTTTGAGTTTGAGAAAGTCAATTATGCTTGTGACTGTCTGGAGAACAGTGATAATTGGAAACATCAGAGCAACTAACGCACACATGGTGCGCTCTAGTGAAATTCAATTTTTGGAGAAAAAGAATACCAGATATATTGGGTGGTCTTCCACTTTCAAAGTGTTTGGGACTTTGGGGATGATGCTGTCCTTCTTCATATTTTAATAAATGGTGACTGGTTAGTATAGGCCTTTGAGGACGTTTTTGGAGTTTTACCTCTCTTAGGCCCTCCAAGCGCTTCTTTATGTGTGGGGGCCTCCTCAGACCCTTTCATTTTTTTGTTCTTTCACTCAATTTTCATTTCCTTGTCAGAAAAGAGAGAAACATAGAAATCCCTATTTTGGGGTTTGAAAATACAGAAATCTCCTCATCTGGTGTCTTGAGCTTCTGTTAACACCAAACAGCAACCATAGTAGACTATTTCTACAATTTGATTGACACAAACTATTTATCTTGGGACGTAGAGTTCTGCTTCATGCAGGGAAAACAAAATGGATCAAAGTTCCTTTAGAGCTCCTTTTTTTGTTTTAAAAAATGAGGACAGTGATTGTAGTAAAAAGATTCAAAGTCACAAAGGAGTAATGATGGGCTAGTTAGAACAGGTATCTCACGTATTGATGCTATTCCTTGAGAGGCATGGTGAAATATCAAATACAGATACTTGAGATACTGTTGACCAGTGTCTGAGAAAAGTGGAAACCACCTGCCCGTCCCTCATTGCTTATGGATTTTCTATTGGTCCATGTCATTTTCGATTGGGCCTCTTGCTCCAACTTCAAACATTTTAGCAAAATTAACCAGAATACCTACCTATATTTGAGCAAATATTATTCTCCACTGTAAAGTCTGTTATTTGTCTATCTCATGTTCTCTGGTGAGGGTTTTTAAGGGTGTCCAGGTGAAGGATGATTCAACTTGGGTCATTGGTTGGTGATGTCCCAGGGTGCTGGAGGGCCATGGTCATTTCATGACATGATCAGTAGAATCTGAGAAATATGATTTTTATTGTTTGTTTCTTTCCAGGGTGCCCTAGCAAACTAGTTAGGCAAGTTAGCCACATAAGTAGTCATAATACCTAAATAATGTTTTGGGATCACTTTCCTATCATTTCCGTGGTCAGATAGAGCTTGTCTGTATATTTTATTTTTGGTCATGGGTTTGGGACTTGGGTAGTGGTTTACAGTTGGTATCCCTCTGTCTTACCCTAGCTATTCCTTTCTTTCTAAATAAAATATGGGTTATTAATAATTAAAAAAAAAAAAGCAATACTGAATTACTGTATCTATATCTGAAGTGTACAGGAATGATTAAACTAAAAGAAAAATTCTACTTACAGAAAGAAAGATATCAGTCCCAGCAGGAATCGCATATCCATTTTTGTCACCCTTGTATCCTCCTGCACGATTGATTTAAAATTCCATGCTTAGACCAGCATATCCATCATGTCCTAGATGAGAGAGATGTTAACCGGAACAACACCATGTGTATAAAGAATTTAAAAACAGTTACTTTCTCATTCATCCAAAAAAAAAAAGTAAATGGTTTCGTATCGGGCTCGGGCCGTATAAGTACACGGTTGTACTTTCAACCGTCCGAGGAAGATGTGTAATCTCAAAACTACCCTCCTATATTAAATGAAGGGCTGATACCCTAACTGTGTACATACAAGGTCTGTGTACGAAAACCGTCCCAAAAAGAAAAACAATTTCTTTAGGACAGCTGCACAGTCGGCAATTTCAAGAGTTGTTGATTATAGGGATGGTATGATATCTCGTATCTCACATGGTTCTATAAGAAGGTAGTCTACTCAGGGTTTTTTTTTTGTTTTTTTTATTTGATAAATTCGTCATATTTTGATGGTACAGAATTTTCCAGCAGATGTCTATCATAACTCTAATCATTTTCAGAGATATAAGAGTTTTTCTCCTTAATACCCTCCACCACTATATCATTATGGATATGAGACTATGAACCAACTGGATCCTTACTTCTTCAGTTCCTTTAAAACTCTGCAAGTAGATAAGCAGCTCTTGAATGTTATTCCTTCTTGTAACAAAATAGAAAATAAGAGAAGAAATAAAGAGAGAGAAAGAGAGAGCAGAATCGAATTGTTTGGTGCTGCTCTCCTCCTTGTAGTTTAAATTTATAGAAAATAGAAAACAACTATTAGATATGTTCTAGGACTCTACAAGTCAGAGTCCTAGTCACAAACTAAGTAAACTCAAAATAGGAAAAGGAAACTAACAAGCCTAATTGGTAAAGGTAAACTCAAAATAGAAAAAAGAAACTAACAAGCCTAATTGGTAGAGGAAACTAATAAAACAAACTAATAAACTAACTAGGAGTCCATCAGTCCACTTGATTAGGACTAACTTCTTTGACTAAGTCAAAGCAATTAATCAGGTAGCGTATTTTATGTTACTACGCTAACATTTCTTGTTGCAGACAATTAAACAAACTTTACTAGCAAGTATGGAAAGTGGGAAAAAATTAAGGATATGTATTCCCTTGGGGAAAACAAACACCAAAAAGCCTTTCCCAGCTAATGAATCAGCAGTACTGTCTGTGCACCTCACCAGATGAGAAACAATATCTTGAAATTAAAGTATGTGCCCCATTATGGCAGCAAGTTGTAGCGCCAGAAAACTTTTTAGGTACATAGAGACTAAGGAGTTTTTCCTTTTCCTTTTTTTTTTTTCAATGAATAAGAACTGCATTGAAGACAAAGAGATAGAAAAATGTAAAAGAGCCAAAAAGCCTACAGCTCCAAAACAACTAAGTTAATATCCTAATCAAGAAGCAGATCCAACCTCAAGCTATAGCAAATGGACCAATATAAATACAATCCCTCACTGTCCCACTCTTAGCAAGCCATTTGATGAAATTCACAAATATAGGTCCCCAAGAGAACAAGAAGATATAGAAGAGACAAAACCTAAGCTTTCGTCACAAGGCGCTAAAGTCTTCTTAGACAGCAATTAGCTGAAGAAATCCATCCAATGACTGTTGCTAAATCCCTTCAATCTCCTAGTGAAGGGAACCTGCCCATGCGTTTGTGTTACTAAGAATTTATGGGGCACATTCCCCTTCCTGTATCTGAAGGTTCCAAACATGCACAATGCATCTGAATCACCTAAGAAGCCAAATTTGAAGGAATCAAAGGATCATTAACCACCAGAATGTGGCTATAAGATAAATCTCCTCCATGATACTGAGCAACTCAGCCAACCTATGCAAAACTTTAGAAGATGTTCGGTCTCAAATATAGCATCCTCCACACAAAGCATCAAAAAATTCTTATTCTTCCCAGGGGAGGTAATGCTTCCAATTCTAAGTAATCCTTGGTACTCAGCAGAGACAGAAATACAATAATATTACGTCCCTTATTGATATTTCCTTTTCATAGCTTGACAATCAACTGAAAAACAATATTGTATTCTATAATCTGTTTGCTGTTTCATCTTTTTCTCAGATCCCCATTCCCTTCCCCTCTTATTTTCATCATTCGTGATTGACATTTGTCAAAGCAATTAATATAAGGGTGGAGAACCCCAAGAAAAGTAAAAGAACTTGAAAATGTTGAAAATATGAAATCCGGATATAAAAAGAAATCCTAGAAAAAGCCCTGTGATACAAAATATCCTGAGAAGAATGCAGTAATTACATGGGTGCAGATTTTATTAATGTTATCTTGAACAGATCAATGATATGGTTCTGTTTCGGTGTTTCCCCTGTCTGATGTTTTAGTTGAAATGAACCATCCAAGGATTAGATAGAGGTGTTGTAGTAGTTTGTTTTAATCCATGTTGTTGTGCATCATCTTCATAGCTCCTCAAAATTTAATGTCACAAAAAATAACACAACACTGGAATGAAAGCTTGAGTAATAAAAAAAATCAAAGTTATCTTTGATGAGTAAATTATCTTTGATTAGTAAGGCAATCCAGTGGATTGAGTTTGAATCAAACCATATCATTATATAGCTATAACAGTCCCCCCCTTTTTTTTCTTTTTTTCTGGAAGAACAATTCCATGGGCATGTCCTTTCTAGTTTCTACCAACATCATTATATTAAGGTCTTTGAATTATGATATCTACAAATCGATGTCAATGAGAAGAAATACCACCATTATCGTTATATTTACTTGAAGTTAGATATGATGATAACATGTACCTGGCAATACATCTGATTTGAGGGAGCGTCTAATAAGCAGTGGGGGCTGAGGAAATAGACGAAGAGTCTCCACAACAATAAGCCGTATGTATCTGAAATCATATAAAGTTTAAACTTAACACTTTGGCTTCATAATCTATGTAATAATCAGAACAACCCGAAGAATAGGAACCAATACATTTTAATTTAATAATACACCATTTGATTAAAGAAAATGCTAGAGACTTGAACCTATGGAAATATATTAACGGAAACTTGAAAAGAAACATAGTATCAAAAATCTGAGAAAAAAATATGGAAAGATTACTCCAGCAAAGTGCAAGACTATAACGGTATAATGATGGGATGAGTAGATTGCATACATGGGGGCATTGGGATGCGTGAAATGTGCATTTCCATATTTGTGAAGGCTGCTTGTCTCTAATTAAGCACTTGCAGTGAATTATTTGACATCCAGGGGACTCAAATGGCCAACATATGTTTCCTTTACAATCAGGAAGCAGAGAGTGTGGATCACTTTTCTGTTCATTGAACTTAGCATGGAGATTTGGTCTTCCTTAGACACTTTGAGGTGCCATGGTTTTTCCCTTTGATTTCCTCTGTCTCATCCCTTTTGTTTTCTGTCTCATAAATATTTGGACATGCAGTTAATAGGATAGGGAAAAGAAATCCTATAGATTCGTACTTACTAGTTACTACCATCAGTTATGAATGTAATGACAGAAATAGAATAAGTTTGGTCAAAGCTCGAAGGTGGTGGCTCATATGTGTATAACATGGTCTTCTGCTCATCATACTTTCTGGGTATTTAGGGCTATTAATTTGGCATATTTCAGGAAAACTTGAAGGACATTTCTTTGCTGATAGTTTCATTGTATAGCTTGTTGTGGTGTGGGTTAGCCTTTTTTATTGATTGGATTTTTTTTTTGGATAGAGCTTTACCTTTCCTTTTCTTCAAATACCTATATCAAGAAAATTAGAAACTCACAATTTTCACAATGAAGTGGTGCTCATAGTTGTCAAGAGGCCAAGGTGAGCCATGGAAGTTGGCAGGCACCATGCAAGTGCCTTTTTGAGGTTCCAAGATGTGTTTTCTTATTCTTTTTCTTCTTTCACCTTCTTTCCCCTTTTCCCCCATTCCTCCCTTATTTTCCCCATTTTTTGACTAAAACAGGTCTGGGTGCCTTGTTGCTTAGGCAACACCTTGACAACTATGCTGGTGATTAAAAGACATTTGTAGGATCCCCATTCTTTAGTTAACAACATATTATGCGTGGGTTACCATGGTAATATAAGGATACATCTTGGGTGTGGCAAAGATTCCATTTCTTGCATTCACATTGGCAATAAATTGAAGTATCCAGCTAACATAGAACATACTTTCTTTTATGCAAATAGAAGAAAATTAAAAACATTGTGTTTGTGTGGGTGGGTATGCATGTTGGTGTGGGTGAGTGTGTGCATACCACATATGCATATGCTGGCATACATTTATGTGCACATGAGATGACTCAAAAATATTGTTGTATCGTACAGTCCATAGAACTAGTAAGCAGAAATGAAGGCTTTGTTGACCTACTCCAACTTCTTAAGACTGTCAAAAGTTGTTCTCCCCTGACCAAGTACAGAATCAATTTCTGCCTGAGCTTTTTTCATTTTGGAAGGGTTCTGCAATAAAGCAATTCAAGAGACATGTAGTATGTAAAAACATTTAAAATGTTCCTGAGTTATTCTGAAATTAGTAGGACAGCAGTCATTAAGAAACATACTTGAGCAAGCAGGAAAACAGCCCATGTAAGAACTGCAGCTGTTGTCTCGTGGCCCGCAATAAGCATGGTCATCAGGTCATCCCTTAGCTGGAGAGATATTAAAGGAGCAGATTAAAATAGAGAACCACCCTTTGACAAAGGAAATATGAGCCTAACTTGCAATAATATTCTAAGATACTTCAAAAATGCCTAAAGAGGATGACTTGGATCAGAACATATGGACACCAATCTTCCAGCTTCTCCAGTCCCACCAACCAACTTGGCGTGGAACCACGCTATGCAAATCATTTGAAAGGCTCAACCTGACGTAAAGACATACAAGTCAACTTCCAGGAAAGGCAATTTCCTTCAAAAGCATCATATGGGGGGTGGTCCTGAACACCTCAGGATCTCGGATGTAGCAATCATAGGCGTAGATGAAAGTCTGACACTGGAACATTCTAGACCTAATAACCCTTGTTCAAAATAACACAACAAATGGGTACATTACAGTATATTTACCTGATGATCATCAACGTCAACTCCCCGCATATCAACTAGGAAACGCAGAAGACTAGCATCCTGCAATACTTATCAGCAGAAAGAATGACAAATATCACAAGAATGCTTCTGAAGAACTATTGTTAAGCTCCAAAATAAAATCAACTATGTTCAAACTTAGCCTCTGGGATTTGGGAGCAAAAAGGAACCATAAAACCACCTTCAGATTCAAGTAGTCTCTTTGTTGTAATATCTCAACATCTGTCTCCTACCATAAAATGGAAACCAGCATTAAAAGAACAAACTAAATAGTTGTAACATAATCATGTCTATAATACCAGAGAAAGCACACAGATATTTGGTAAATAACATTCCAACTGTATAGAATTCCCAGGCATGTATGCTAAGAGAACAATTTACAGTCATAATGAGCTCATATTTTGAGAATATGATGCAATCATAATCGCATTTCCACCAGAATTTGTTTGTCCAGATATCAAGAGTTTCACTTTTACATTAGGTGCCTCCCCAAAGTCACCATCAAGTGTTACTTAATCATGCATTATCTATCTCCAAAAAAAAGAAGCAATTGATAACGATGAAAGACCAACCAAACTCACTGAATAACTATTACCAAATCTATATATATATATATATAGATCCACTATCAAACCACCACCTTCTATGCACATAAGAGACATCCCCAGGTATCATTCACGGCAATGACATTCTTCCCCGATGTCCTTTGAAATAGTCACCTCTGAGGTTTTTTCCCCCTCACTTAAGTCAAGGATAGCTATTGAACTAATTTAATGAAATATCCATCCATTACTCAATCAATGACCTATGTTCCAAGATAATTGCTCCAAGTACCTTATGTTCTCACAAAGAAGATGACTTTCCTTCAGTTAAAATCCAGAGGTAATTTGGACAACACAACCCAATTTGATAAATATATGATATATCCCATAATCTATTATCACCAATCTGCAAACTGAAACACATTTGATGTTCTTTTCATTTAGTTACATAAAGCTCAACATTATCTCATTGGGTCAAGATGGGAACCATCAAAATCAAGAAAAATTAAATTCTCATATCTAAATATAGTATGTCAACTAGGATTTGCTCTTTATCGTAGAAAAATATTTTATTGGCAATATCCGCATATCTAAATATGTTTAGATGGGATTGTTGTTGTTGTTGTTGTTGTAAATACTTAAGCAGCAAAAGAGAAAACCTTTGACAATGAACCAAAAAACAACGGGGTAGATTCCTTATAGACGTATTAATTCACCCATAATAGAAACCCAACCCTTACAAAAAACTCCCTGCTGTTTCAAGATTGAAGATGTATCCATTGGGAGTGGTAGAAATGAACCTCAACAGTTGAATCTTTTGAAGTATAAATATTGTTTGCCTTTGAAGTTTCTCAGAAGACAATAATATTGAGACCATGAATGCCTCTAGAATCAAAAGGATATTCATGGTTAAAAGTTAAAACTCAAGTTTGTTCACCAATCAGCTCACCTGCCTGGTCTCTTTCGCATTCTTGATGAGTCCATCAAGGCATTCGTTTATAACCTTTAGGTCATTATGGAACTTTCTCTGCCTGGGAACCACCCATCTTGCTAGAGGAAGTTTCCAGTATGGTATGTAGAAAGTGGATCTGTGTTCAGCTTCAAAAAGAGTACCATATACAGCCTGTAATATTTGTGGAAGAGTTAAATCAAAATATTCAATAGCCATGTCATTTAGTTTCAATGCAAAGAGCCAGAGGAAGCAAATTTTTCATAATAAAGTTTTCTAACAGAAATTCTTTAACACAAAGTTACAGTTCAGAAAGAGAACTACATTATGAAAGAAAATAATAAAGTTATAGAGCAATCAAGTATTCAAAGAGAATTACAACATGATCCAACTTATTTCCAATCATTCTTCAGGAGAATTAATAGATAGACACACTAGAATACAAGACACTCTAACTAAAAACTCATTTGCAAGAACTAGTGTCAATCTGTCGTGAGCAGGGCATCACTCACCATATGTTGGCTCCATATGGAATGTTAAAGACCCAAGCAGGGGGCCACTGGGACTTGCTCTCAATTATCATTTGTATGCCACAGGCAAAGGTTTGATGGAAGAAACCAAAAAACCTATAGTATTAGTTGAACTTTTTTATGAAAATAATTATTTCCAATGAACAATTTTAAAATATTTTATTCCAGCCAAAAAAAAAATAAAAATAAAACCTATAGTATGCACTCAAATATTTTAGATCATTAACATCCTATTATCTTTGATGTAGTGTAGACTCGAAAGCATCGTAATAGTACCATTTCAAAGTCAAAAGGAACTTCTAAAATACAGAAACCTAATCTTTGGAGGTACAGGATAAGAAAATGCTAACCTAAGAAACAGTAACATTTCTATTGAGTTGAAAGATACCATAACAGCACGAGGGAAATTTCAGTATGCATATTCATTGAACCAAACCTTAATAACTGGAGATTCTTTAGTGACTGACCCAAAGTCATAGTTAAACACACCAAGCCCAATAATATCAAGTGCCAAACTTGAAAACTCTGCTTCAAGATCCAACTCAACAACATCGGTGTTAGCTCTTTCTAGAAGTTTTTCAAATTTTGATATGGTCCTCTCAGAACAATCAGTGAATGTTTTGACCATAGCCTCCAAGAACAAAGCATGGAATCCAGGAGCAATAACTGCAATTCAGGGGTTTACAGCTGAAATATGTTAGCTTCAATATCCTCCGAGTTGGAGAGGTTAAATCTGTCTAAACATATACACCCAGAAATCTGAGACAAGCAGAAAAAAGTAGCATATAAATTTATCCACGAAATCATTAAACAACAAGAGTTGGGGAGTATAAAAAGGCTAAGGGAAAAAATTGATGCATCAGTTCTTGAAAGCATGATAAAATTGAAATGTTTAAAGTAATGATATGAATGCATTCCAGTTTCAGAATCCCTTGAAGCATTGCTCTCTAGAATTGATTATTGTGTCATTAGGAGGTCCTAGTGCACGAGGGTCCCGCTACTGTAGGATCTGGGGAGGGGCATCTGCAAGCAGCCTTACCCCCGCAATGCGGAGAGGCTGTTTCTGCGTGTCATTATCAATCCTTAAATTCAAAACCTGTGGGCAAGTCGTAGATGAAAAAGAACAAAGTCAAGGAGAATTTACAACCAGAGTGGCAGTTGTTCTGACGAAAGGATTACCATTTAGAGTTGAGATTCGTCTAGTAGAGAGGCAAGTTCAAAAAAGAAGAGGAAGATGCCAGAAGGGGGGAGGCTCTGAACATTGCATAAAAAAAGAGGGGCAAAAAAAGTCAGACATGGAAAGAACAAATGATTAGGTTTTCCTTGTTTTTATATCCTTACTGTGATAAAAACTTAGGATATTACATATGCATGCATTAAGATATACAGGATATTATGTGAGAATGTAGATGAGCCATCCATGTATACAACACATAGTATAAATGTGAGTATTCACAATTTTAAACAGTCAGTGATTAGGTAGCTTGACTTCATATACCAGTTGGGCCTCTCCAGACTCCATCTAATAGCTTAAGCTTTTGGGGTGCGTAATTCAACAGTTATATGCATAAGCTCTTTCCAAGCAAGATCCGACTCCTGGGCTCAATAAGTGCTGGCTCAAACCCACCAAACTTCCACTTCTAGTCTATTAAAAGGCAGCAACCTCTAAACCATGTTTCCTTGGTACAAAAACTAAGCATGTTTCAATCAGGGAGGAAGCTAGAATGCCTGAAGTTAAGCTCCTAAAAGTGAAGCAAGTACGCTCCATACAACCTTTTCCCAGCCCCGCAAAAACTCAGGCTGCCCCAATCTGGTCAAAAGCCAGCACAGATCAACTACTACATCTATTGCTAAAAAAGCTCTAGAACAATTGCTTAGCTTAATGATCAGGTCAAGAGCTTAAACTTAGTTCTGGGCTGATGTCTAAAAGCTGGAATGTAAACATAACTTCATTAAGGATACATAACATGCATACCTCTTCTCCTCGGTTTCCAAGTGTCAAAATCAGCAGGTATAAGCCCTTTCCCCATTATTGGTTCTAGGATATCAGCAAGGACTCCCTAATTAAAAACATGACCACTCAGTTAAGTGAAAAAAAGAACATATAAAATGATGTGCAAAAAAATGTATTGATTACAATAATGAAGATAAAAGTAAAGTGCATGTATTTTAACATGGTTAAACATTCTAGAAAGTAAATTACCACTAAGAAACTGACTTCATCATAATTAAGCAGGTCAACTCCATATCCTAGATATCTGTAGAGTTTTATGCTTTATCATTGGCATAAGGCATCATTGATAGGACAGTTCAATGTCACATGGATACAACAGAGATGAAATCACATTCAACAAAGGCTTTAATGGCCTCTGGCTCTTTATGAATAATATTACACAAATATACCCTCTTATATAATAGATTACTATTTTAATGGACAAAAAGTATCAACCTAAATAAAAATTTCCTGTTTTTAGAATATTACTCACTATCTTATAAAATAAATAAGCTAAATTCATAACACCTTAATTATTACTTGTTTCTCACAATAACTAGGGAGAAGCAAATTGCAACAAGAATGATTAAATTTTACAAAGTCCAAGACCCGATCAAGGGGTTCTAGAGGCAGAATTATTAGTTCTAGATGAGGCTTTTCAGGTAGCCTAAGCGCCCTATAAGTCAAAGCTAGCCTTACAACTAAAAGCAAGGTTGAAATCAATCCCTCTTTTTCCTGTGCTTCCTATCTGATAGAAAAGGATCCCATGATCCTGAACCGATCTTACCTGGGATCATATATTCCAAATTTGGAGGTCCTTTCATTGATTCATGTTTCATTGATTCCTCCTAAAGATTTCATTTCAATTGGAATTTGGTTTTGTAGGGTATATATTCACTTATGCAGCTTTCTTGATTGCCTCTACATCAGGAAAATTTGGATAATTCATTTTTTTGGTTCCCTGGGATCGAATATTCCCACCGTCTACGTTGCCAATTGACGATGTATCGTCGTATGAAAAATCAAGATCTGGTGATATAACGCAGGGTCTTCCAAAAGTGGAACAAGTGTTAGAATCCTGGAGTTGAACACCTTAGTCAAGAATTTTTTTTAATCCAATCTGTAGGAATCAATAGAAAAGGCAAATCCTGATAAGTGAGATTTTAAGTAAGTGTTTCCATAACCTTCTTCTATCTGAATAAATGATTCATCAAAATAGTTCCTATTTGATCCCTTGGAATTCCATATTAGAAGTTGCGATCGGATCTATTCATTAAAAAGAGTGCATCCCCATAGGGGACGACCATATTTGTTCAATTTATCCCTCTCAACTTGGATACCATGAGGCAGGCCTTGGAAAGTTTTAGAATAAGCAGGGGTTTTGATTGATAAAAAAGAAGAATCTACTTCAACCGATATGCCCTTAGGCACGGCCATACATAACATAGAAATCACAAGTAAATGGATCCCGGTTGTTCTATCATTTGATAACCAGAGTCATTCTTTGATAAATTATCACTATGAGTCAGACTCAATAGAATTTGATATACGCAATTAGTTCGACCTTTATCTGGTTAAGCCTGATCCAGACTAGCTTATTAGCTTAGTTCTACCTATATAGTAACGGCATTTAATTATGAAGGTTGGCTGGGTAGCTAACCCTGTTAGTCCGTTCTTGCAAATCTTCAAGTGGAGATCTCACCATTATGATGTCTATGTAGAGGACAAGTCACCTTACATTAAGAATACTCAAGGCCCATCGGTGCCTCGGTTTGAAAAAAAAGAACCTTACCCACTGCACGAGGATACCGCCACTACGGGGTTTGGGGAGGGGCAAATGTACGCAGCCTTACCCGCGGTCTATGGAGAGGCTGTTTCCCGATTCACACCCACAACCCCCAAGTCGTTATGGACACCCTACCACTGTGCCAAGTCCCACCCTCATCAGTGCCTCAGGCCCTCAGCTCGAATAGCCAAAAAATATTTCTACTTGAGAACCTCAATCATGTCTACACATCATATGTCTGTTTGTTATTTGGAGTCTCTAAATAGGTCATTAAGACATCGAATCTTATTGAAATGTTCAGAGTTCTCTTCTGTTTAAGAATGGCCATGTGGATTCATTGAAGCAAAGAGTGGACATATGAGGGAGGAATCAAAAAGCAACTTCGCTATGAATGCTTTTCTTGACTACAAATTATTATCGTTAACCATTTCATTTCACCAAGTTCAACATTAGCCAGATTAGTCAACATTTATGGATTTGCGGTTTCATCAAATGGAATAAAAGACTTCAAAATTCACCAATCATAGGTCAGCGGGGGTTAGTAGAGCTGACTTGGGTCCCTTGTACGATCCCCGTAGCGGTCTACTAGGGAGTTTCCACTTTCCCCGCTTTTTTGGTTGGTTTACTAATCAATCAAACGAGACTACCAAACAAAGCAAGTGCATCCTGCTCCAGGGCCGTAGGTTGGATTGCCTAAACCAATGTTTGAATCTCGTCCCTCAAAATATTTGATTGCTACTATTGGGCCCCTCCCCGCTCAAAAGAAGAGGGGCTTTTAAGCGATCAGAAAAAAAAAGAAGGAACAGAAGGCGCTTCTAAGCTGGTTGAGGAGGTAAAAGGCTCATTTTACTCGTCACGGAACCTCTTCCCGTTATACGTCAAACTTCTATTAAAGTAGAGTCAGGATGCATACCTCAGACCAAACGGCTACTGATTTCCTTTCTTGGTAGGGTGTCAATCTCCATCCAACTCATTACCTATTATGTCCCTGATAAGAGTAGCTTCAACAATAAAATATATATATATATATATATATATATATATATATATATATATATATATATATATATATATATATATATATATATATATATATATATATATATATATATATATATATATATATATATATATATATATAAAACCAGGGTTAATTGTTGGACACCAAACAGACCTAGGACAAAGAGTGAGCGAAAGATTGTAAATGATAGGGCGATGAAAGAAACGAATCAAGATACCCATTCGTTCCGATATAAATAGAAACTATTTATTCTTCCACTATGAGAGGGGCTGATTGGGATTGTTTGAGCAGTTCAGCAATCGTTGACCTCTTGCCAATTGATTCTGAGTAGCTTTATCGAGATTAGAAGCAAACTGTGCAAAGGCTTCTAACTCTGCAATTTAGGTGAATTAGGGGCTCATAAACTAGGCTAGCTACACTGGAGGGAATTGACATTGATCTATAACAGCATGTAAATTCTTTAACAAAGACTTCCCTTTGTTGGTATCTCCAAGGAAAGTTTTGGGTCCCTGGTGTAAAGGCCAACCGCTTCCTTGTCTAGGAAATAGGCATATATTCTTAATTTAATCACTACATAGAAAATGGGTAAAGCTTGAATTTGGAGTTCCCCAAGAAATTATATTTCATGGGTCTTATGTTATTAAGGTGCCCTTTCCATTTTACCTCCAAATTAGGTTTGAAATCTAGGGGTGAGATGCCCATTGCATTGTACACTTGCATGTACTTTTAGGGTTTAACCCATATAGGCCTAGATTCAAAAGCTCTTGCTAGATTTGTTGATGATTGATGAAACTCCCATATATGTAGCCGTGTATTTCCAAACAAATCTAGCAAATACCAATCTCCAAAGAGATGGATTATCTTAATTTATGTGGGACATCCTTTGACCTTGCTTGCGGTGACATTTGAGGCATAATACATGTGGCACTTGAATCACAACCAACATGGAAGGATAAAAAAGCAATGTCACTATGAACGAATGGCTACACTGTCACTATGAACGATCGTTAGGCCATGCTTTCACTGTTCGTATTCATACTTGAAATCAGAATCAAGCAAACTTTTACCCTTTTGTTCCACACAAGATTTATGTTCTCGTTGAGCCCATCTTAGGACACATGTTATCTTTAGCAAATATGCTATCCCAACCAAACTCCCCACCTAACAATGTCCTTCGCCCGGGCCTTGGGGCCAAAAGGAGGGATAGAGCCCCTCCTTCGACTCTTGGAGTAAGTAAAATAACGTTAAAAGTAGTGATATTGGCTTCCACTTATCCTACACCTCTCAAGTCATTTCACAAAGTCAGATCAGAGTCCAGCTCAACATTTCTTAGTTCCCCACTAATTAAGCTCGTTCCCTTAGCTGTGGTTTCACTTGATAGTAGACAGGCACAGTGGAAATCTTGTTAATCAATTCATGCACGGCATTAATTAGATGATGAGGCATTTGGCCAACTTAAGAGAGTGTTAGTTACTCCCGCCACTTACCCGCTAGGTTGAATTTCCACACTTTGCCATTCAAAGGACTAGACAGAAATCACATTGTGTAAGCACCTGTAGGGACCATCACAAAGCTTTATTTTAATTAAACAGTCGGATTCCCATTGTCCGTACCAGTTCTGAGTTAACTATTAGACAACCGGGAAGGCCCCTGAAGTCTGAGGGTCCGTCCCCCAGCCGGCAAGCGGCGGACTCCTCAAGCTGTCCTTTTGGTCCCGATCCTCCCATTCTATAGACACCGTTGCTTGCTCTAACCTTCGATTGGCAAAAACTTAGCATAGTCTCGCGCGCTCACCTTTTCAGCATCCTTCAAGGTGTATTAAAAATTATTTGGAGGATGAGATCTGCTAACTTTCTAGCAGATGGGTTGGCCAGTAAGTGTTCTTAGACAATCCATGATGTATTTGGGCACTTATCCCTTGTTGTAGTCCCTCATTTGGGTGGCTTTGACCTCTTGTTGTACTTATGCTATCGTTTTAGTAAAATCTTTTTTTACCTATACAAACAGGGATTATATTCTTCTGTTTTGTTTTAAATTCCTACATAATCATCATAAAAGTGGTCTAGTAATTGTAGACTTCATTGCGACCCTTTTAACCTAAAAACCTTTTCCTTCTCTCTTTTTGAATTCAATGTTTTTCCTTCCCATGTGCAGAAATTCCTCTGATGTGACCTTTCCTTTTCTAATCTAACCATTGTAGGAGAAGTCAGTTCTCTCGGTAAAAAATAAGCAAAGAAATAAAATTACACTTCTATTCCAAGTTTTCCTGCTCTCTCCTTTTTTTAAGCACTCTAATATTCGTTTATAAAGTTCCATTCTCCTCTATATTTCATACTCTGTTTTTGTTTGTGTAACCTCGTGCCATCAATTCGTCATGCTCTCTAGATACTCTACCATAAACAGCCAATAGAATTCAAACCCGGAAATTTATTTTCAAATGTCAGGGACAACTTACAACTAGAAACCAACTATTCATAACTCAATAAAGGCAAATGAAGCTACATTGATGTTCAATTCTCCTGTCACTAAATATTTTCACAACTATCTTCCTAAAGCAGTCATAAAGTGAAGCTGGATTTGTTACCCGTACAAAGTTGAAAGCATGAGAAGTCCACCTCTGATATTATAGCAAACCCATGACAGAATTATTGGGAATCATCATGCAGAAGGCTCACTGACAAAAAAGAATTGATTGTCTTCACCTTGAAACAGTCAATGCGTCACATCTTGAGAAACGTCACCCTAGCATGCTTTACTTTTCAATTTTTAAAGTTCAAGCACTTAAAGTTAGCTAGGATGCTTCAGATATTAGGGAAAAAATTGGAAGCTTGCAGCTACAGGTCCATATAACCATGCAAATATATCGCTTGTGAACCTCAGGCCATTCATCTGATCAAGGGACATTCTTGATTGACCGTATTCCTTGTCATAACCATAATTCTCAGTATATTGCATTTTTCCCAGGCAAAATCCATCTATGCCTTCTTTAATTTTTTTTTTCTTTCAAAATAGATTAAAAAAATAAGGCTGAAAAAATGGCTTGCCTTTTGCCAAACGCGTAGGGGGGGGGGGTGAAACTTGTCACATGGAATTGGTGGCCAAATTGATACAACGGCAATCCATTTTGACCAGCCACAAGTTTAACTGTGTATAAACAGGTCCCTGAGCCAGTGTCATCTTGACAGCCCAAACCATGTTTCTTCATGATATGAACAGTTTCTAATTATTGTAAGTTCAAAATTGGAATCTTCAGAGAAAGGAATAACAGAAGCATGCAAATAAGAATAATAATACCAACAGAAGGAAAAGCAGTGTTAATTCATACCTTGTCATATGAAAATGCATTTTCACGTAAAATATGTCTTGCAACAATGGGGTCAGACACAACAACAAATGACTTTGGTCCAAAAGCAAGTTTGTAAACTGCACCATGCTGCCAAAAAATAAATAAATAAGGAAACTCAAGCAGCAAATGACTTCAATAAACACAGCAGTCTCATGAATGCAGAATTGAAAGAAAAAGAGGTATGGCTTTATTTAAACAGCAATGTTCTTCTACCACGGTTAAGCCAGAGCACACAGCCCTGGATGTCATATATGACATGTTATGAAGCGTTTCCCCCTTTACTTAAGTATTGTGAAAACAAAATACAATTGCATTGTCCTATAATACTAATAATAATTATTATAAATAAATAAATAAAATGTGACCTCCTGGGAAGTCCCCGTGTTGCACCCCTTCTAAAAAGATTCATCCAAAAAAAAAATAATAATAATAAATAAATAAAATCTAAAATCCAACGTATCCAATTGGTGCTCATAATTAAGAAGCAATACTGAGAATCGATGATGGTAAACACCTCCAGGAACCAATCGTAAAGCGAGAAGAAAAACGGTCGCCCAAACAGATCAGATACGGCTCCTTCAGCCACTGGCATCGTTCCTAGACTCCCTCCACTTAACAAATTAGTAAGAAGGTTGCTCGCATTGTCAAGTAAATTTCTTCTCGTTTTCTTTTCTTCAGTACTAGTTGATTGACATCTACAAAAAGAAATTCGAACAACGCCATTCAATCAAATGTAACCTCAGAACACAAATTCTTTTGACCCATTATTATTTCAAATCTGAGCTGCCAAGTTCAGCCATTAGAAATAATAGAAAGGGATTGAAGAGAGTTCCAAAAAAGAAAAAAAAACCTGATCTGAAGGCACTTCTTCCGAAAATTCAAATGATTAGTAGTAGTAGTAGCTGAGCGTAAATTTGCGGTTTTGGACATACCCACCAACGGAATTTCATCCCTTTGGAAACCGCCATTAACGACCACGGGGAGCTGCAACAGAGCAGTCGCCATAAGAATTGATTGATCGGTCGATCGATCGATCGAAATTGAACTAAAGAAAAAAGGATATTTAAAACACAAAGATGCTCCACTTGTAGTTAAGTGGTGAAATTTTTTTATTTTTTATTTTTGGAATAAAAAGATAACATTTATTAAAGATATTAGTACTGTATTATACCTAAAAAACCACATTAGTACTGTATTCGTTACTGGTACTGTGCACAATAAGCAAAATGGTGATGTCGTCACCGTACTCGTTGCGGTTCCAGGCCCAGCTTGCCCATCTGCGCATTGATTTTTTTGAGGTTTTTTTGGATATCAAATCGTTTGAAAGATTTCAGAATTGGTATTTCTCTCTTTGGAAGTTCTACAATTGGTAGGGTGGTTTTTTTTTTTTTTTTTTGGAAAGCTTATAAAATGGAAGATTATGGAGTCGAAAGTAAAGAATTTCCTTCTATCGATTCAATATAGAGTCGTTACCAAAAAAAAAAAAAATTATTCTATATAGGATATGGTTATATGGTGATATCAAAATTTTCCAATTTCAGATTTCGTCCTAGTTGATATCTTCAAAGTTCCACCTTTAACTGTTCTTCTCAAATTTATCAGATTTCCTTTCTTACAATATATGGTTATATGGTGATATCAAAATTTTCTAATTTCGGATTTCGTCCAAGCTGATATCTTCAAAATTCCACCTTACCTGTTCTTCTCAAATTTATCAGATTTCCTTTCTTACCATGTTCGTTAGTTGGCCACGATTTTGAAGGATTTGATGAACATTTCTGTTCATAAACTGTTTATCAGCTTAGTTCGATTCAGTTCGAGATTATTATTAATAGAAATCGTAACTAAATCAATTAATAATCAATTCTTATTTTCCAAACCAAGATCGAACCAATTAACAATCGATTTATTGGTGTCTTACAGGTTTTAATTAATTGGTTCATAAACAATTTCTTAAACAATTTACGGGAAAGAAAAAAATTTCTAAGACTATATTAGTTCAATAACAAAACACAAAACATTTAATTATAAACTAAAAATATCATATAAAATGTAAACTGGAGTGACAAGTTCACTAGGAGGCCAATGGCTTTCCAATGGGACCAAATCACAAGGCATTACATTGTGTCAAAGCATAACAAATTAAAATTGTATACTACAGATGAAACATTATACGCTTTAGTTAGGTAGTTAATCGATTTTATTCAGTTACCTAACCAATTTTACGCGATTTCTTGATTTAACGGTTCTAAACCACAACCGAATAGCTATGCATAAAACCAAAACCGAACCAATTAATTTTAATTTGTTTTGACTCGATTTTTTATTGGTCAAATTCAATTCGGTCTCTCGATTTCAGTTCAGAATTGACACCCTTAGTTTCGTCTAAGTATTCAAATTTGCTATGTGGACATGTGAACTTAAATGTGATAATATCTTTCTTTTTTTATTACAACATATAAATATTAAATAACAATCTTATTGAAAAAGAAAAACGACCTTGCCCTGCAAGGATCTAGCCTAATTGATGAGATAAAGATATTGCCAACGACCTTATCATCTTATGCAATGAAAAGAAGAGTTTCCTTCCACTATCACCTCATCCCAACCATTTGCCAATGCAGTGTCAAGGCCTTTGATAATTGCCTTCAGCTCCACCATGCTACAGCCTTACTATGCCAACAGGAAACCTATAAAGACACTGCGCCACCCATCGACTGCTGGTTCTTTGCTAAGCCTATCTTCTCCAATTCCGGCCCTAAACTTGAACACAATCCAGGTCTGCATGAAGGACTAAGGTCTGCATGAAGGACTAGAACATCGATAGCCCCACGCCAGACTTAAGCTGGCCCATGAAGTGTGCTAGATGTACCTATGTGCCCACATAGAAGCGATTACCTCTTCCACATATAAGGTCTTTTCCATTTTTCAGGTGGATGCTTTATTGACCAAACAAAGAGCCCAGCCTTCTGGAACCTGACACCACTCCTATGAATACGAAAAGAAGTTAACAAATATCATGAAAAAGAACATCGATAAGAAACTTAAATATTAAACTTGATGCAAAGAAGATAATCTGTAGACTGAACTATCCTAAAATGATAACTAGAGCCAAAAGCCAACAAGAATGTAGATGGTAACCCAATGGATATGCTCTTCCATTTAGAGAGAGCAATGGTAAAATTTTCTATACATAATCAACCCTTACCTGTGTGTTCAAATCCTCTCCTCCCAAAGGTTCGGGAGGAGGGGCGTCACCCCCCTTGGATAACCGACACCTGGGGCTGGGGTGAATCTGAGCCCTCCATCCAAGCCGACACCCCCTTGTCGGCTTGGCTTGTCAGCTCGGATGGAGGGCTCGGATTCACCCGAGCCCCAGTGTCGGCCATCTAACCGGATTGCCGCCCCTCCTCCCGAACCTCTGGGAGGAGAGGATGTGGATCCTACCACATTCTCCAAAATAGAGAACCCGGACATAAAATAAAGAAGTCTGTATATTTCCCTCAGCAGTAAATTTAGTAAGAGATTGCAACTGAAAGAGATCACTCCATCATATAAATCTGGTTGTTTACCCACTAATTTTTCTCCCCTTTCCAGTAGACTCAACTGAAAGAGATTACGACATCAAAAAAACCCCATAATTATAAAATTTATGTACAAATGGCTCTGTCTGTTCTTCACAAATGCTACAATCAAGGTTCACACTAAACACATGTCAGCTAATGATTAATAGGTTGTACACTGAACCAAAAGATCCATACAGCCACAAGTTGCGTACTTGTGAGGGCCCAAATCAGCTAATCCAACGAGACCAGAAAAAAATTACTCCAAAATGAACTTCTGTTAAAAGATGTCAGAAGAATGTATAATTTATTACAAAAAAAAAAAGGCGTCCCAGTGCACGAGGCTCCCACTACTGTAGAGTCTGGGGAGGACAGAATGTACGCAGTCTTACCCACGCAATGCGGAGAGGCTGTTTCCGTGTTTCGAACCTGTGACCACTAGGTTGCAATATGACAACCTTACCGTCACACCAAGGCCTAGCTAAAAAAAGGCCATCCATTCATGACGAGTATTACATTTTTTTTTTTTTAATTCTGAAACAGAGTACAATTACTTCATTTAACTAGTATAAGACACAAAGACTTACACAGTGATTACTTTGCATTATAGTGCACAAAAAATATAGAGCGCAATTTAAACCATCATGTTCAGGTCCAAAACATTTCTATTCCACGTATTGGACAGGATTTCGTTATTGCTTCTGATCAGTCTACTGTGTGTACTGAAAGATAGCTTCCATCGGGCTGGGACTGCATGCAATGAAAGCCATTACCATTGGAATTTATTGCTATAGAATCATGGTCTAGCAATCCAGTGTTGTCCATGTTCAAACATCAACCACGATCTTGGCCTAGCCCACCAAGTCTGTCTTGCATCTATTACAACTGTTCCAGGGAGCTGCAGCTTTGTTAAATCAATGGTTTCAGGTTAATGTCACCAAAGCTAATTCATCATTTTCTTTGACATTGCAATCACTAGCCACCTCACATGATTTTGGAACTGGGGAACCAGTACCGTTTCTAGAGACCAGATCTCCATCCTTCCCCTTCCTTGTGTCTCTCACTCCTCTTTCCTTTCATAACACCTAAATGAGAAAACCTAAATAAGTGATGGAGTCCTCAACTGAACTAAGCTTTCTAAGTGCTCAACACCCAAAATGGAATGTGGCACTCAACCATCACAAGCATAGTTGTCAAGGCGTCGTCTAGGTACCGCCTAGGAGCCGAGGCGGCCTTGTGGCGCCTTAGAAAATTGGGCGCCTTGGTTCGCCTTGTCACCTAGACAACTATGATCACAAGAGTAATTAATAAAAGTCAACTGAACTAAGCTTTATCCCAACTACTGACAAGATTGAACACACATAAAATTTCACAAACCACTTCAAATGCAAATTGAAGACAGATGCTTACAACAAATAGTCAACAAAGGCATGTGCATATCCTATATGAGTACAGATGAAAGTATCTGTCAAAGGGGGCTATAGAGTACCTGAGACTTTAACTTCTGATTTCTGAAGAACAGATAGGAGCGTCAGGGGAAGGATTGGGGACTTCCCCCTTGGTGACTGTAACTATGCATTCTGCATCGATGACACTGGAAAACATGGAAAGAAACAACTTGATGAATATGGATATACATTAAAGCAGCTCTTGCCTATAAACTCAAAACCATCTTGCACTCTTTCAGCCAGATGTATAAGGTGCTAAGAAGTTACGCGCGCGTGCACGCACACACACACAGCTGTCCCAGAAGCATGTTCATGTTATTACAACTTTGGATATAAATGGCACTAGTAGATGCATTAAAGTGGTATTTGTTTCCATTAGGCCCCGTTTGGTTGGTGGGGAGGTTGGGTGGAAAATTGGGGAATTGGACCCCACATGTTGTGGACTATTGAGGCAGGAATAGTTAAATAAAGAAAAGTTGATTTTTCCATTTCTTGGCATTTTTGGTTGGCTTTTCCTCAAAATCCTATCAAATTTAATGGGATTATGAAGAGGGTGGGGTGAGGGGGCAAAGGGGGGACAAGGATTTTGTTGGACAACGAACGAGCCTTTCCAACCCTAGGCATCCAACCATCCCAACTTTTGAAAACCCCAGGAAAGTCCCAACTTTTGAAAACCCCAGGAAAGTCCCAACTTTCCTTCACTGATCATTCTCGCCAACTAACTCCTTGCCAACCAAACAAGGCTTCCATTAGTGAAGAAAGGAAATGGATCTTCCAAAGAAGAACATGCAAAGAAAGGAAAATTACTTTAAAAAAATTTAAGGCACTGTTATTTCAAAGTATCACCTTGCATGAATATAAGAGCAGAAGAGCTGCTAAACTACAATAAAAACAGGGGTTCAATTTGTTGAATTTCAAGTAAAACAATAAAAATGATAAGAATTGACAACAGAAAGGAAAAAAAGGTTTGGTGCATAACCTACCAAGAGAATTTTTGGATGGGGACAACCCTATTCTGCCATGAGAAGAGTGATGTGGCAAATCTAACTGTTAGATATCTAGAGATTGGTCTAGCTTGGCCACATGTCAAATCTCATCATCAAATTCAATCATTTATTGTCCTATCTAACGCCATACCTTCCCGTGTATGTCCATGCACCCTCACTGTATTCCCAAGCACCATGCACCATCTTGGTAATCCAGAATTTTCAATTCTTTGTTTTGCCACTAGGAAAACTTGCACTGGTCTGAAGTTAGGCACGTGGGGCTCTGCCTGTCCACAATTGAGGTCCATCTGAGTTACCACATGGCAGAACTGAATGGAGCGGTGCACTTATTCCATGTTTAAGCTGTCATGTTACCAAAACTGCCCACTAAGAAAGAAAAAAAAAGTTTGTCAAGGCAATATTTCAGGTCAGTAATGCATTGCCACTTCAAAAGCAAAGAATAAAAAGCAGTCCCTATTGCACAAAAGTGAAGAAATCAGAAGATTTTGCCTATGACATTCATGCATACAACGGATCAGACAGATCCGAAGGTATGATCATACCAAGTTAGAAAATCACTCAAAACTATTACAGATACATGCAACAATCAGTATTAGGATTAAATATGATTCTGAAGAACATTGCCTTATCATCAGGTTCGTGAAGTATACTGAAAACTCCAATGAAGATTCACAGACAATTATAGGGAGATTTATTCTTGCTATTTATTCTTGCTCTTCCAGACTGAACACCTCATTCCACTAGATGACTAGAGTCTAGAGCTTAAACTAGGTTCGACAGCTTTGCCAGAATTGGAGCCTTTCTGTATCATGGGATCTCAATGCCAATAGAGTAACCGCCAGTACCTTGGCGACTTCCTTTTTCTTTAATAACATGTCTTCTACTGTTAGAAGAAGAAAATGAATATATTTTTTAAAGAACACCACTGGAACATGAGCCAATGTCTCATTTCATCTCTCATAAATCACAAAGCCATTGAATTATCACTCCTTATCTTTGGTGGCCTCTACGTCAGATATTATTCCCATGTGGCAGCCTCCTTAACCCCCACTTTATGGGCTTATAAATTAGGCCCATTACAATGAAACCCAAGAAAATAGAAGGCCCAACCTACAATATAACTACCCAAAGGTCAATTTCAGCCCATTGGACTGCCAGCATCATCTTGTAGGCCTCTCAAGCTTGCACATAGATACGGGAATAATGTCTAATGCAGCTGCATAAGACTAGCTTTCCACAAAGACTAAAAGTTCAACTTTGTCTAATGAAACTTTCTCTTTCTAAAAGTAAGTTACGTTAACCATTAGACTGCATACCACTCAACTCAGCCTTACTCCAACTAAATGGGGTCGGCTACATGGATCATTTTTCTCCAATTAGCTCTATTTAAAGCCAGACCCTACAATAGCGGGAATCTCGTGCACTGGGACACCCTTTTTAGCTCTATTTAAAGCCACACTTGTCTATAGTCCTAAGCTATGCATGTCTTCTTCACCACTCGTTCTAGAGTCATTTCAGGCCTATCCATGGCTCTTTTAGCTTCTTCAATCAAAATCAAATTGCCCCTCCGCACATGAGCAGTCAAAGGCCTCCGTTGCACTATCGATGCCATCTCAAACAACTTTCTCGTAACTTATCATGTATTGGAGCGACTCTTAAATTAGATCTATTTTGTTCATTCATATTTAGTCTATCCTACAAAATTTTCCTTTGAGTTTTAAAGGAATATGTTGATCACACAATACTACGTACGCATCCCTCCACTTCATCCACCCTATTCTAATTCTTTGTGCAACATCATCCTGTATTTCTCCTTCTTTATTTATGATTGAACCTGGGTACCTAAATCTTCACTTTGTGGTATCTCCTTATCATCAATCTTCACCGCCCAACTTTCAGTCCTATTGTTACTAAACTTAAACACCATATACTCTATTTTTGTTCTACTTATCTTAAAAACCATTTGATTTCAAGATACCCTACTCTAATACTTTGTGCAACGTCATCCTCTATTTCTTCTTCTTTGTTCTACTCTTTCATTGTTTAACTTATCTTAAAACCTTTTACTTCCAATGCTAATCTCCATAATTCCAACTTTGCATTTATCCTTGTTTTTGTTTTATCCACTAAAACACTATCATCAGCAAAAAATCATACACCAAGGGGCCTAATCTTGAATGTCTCTAGTTAGCTCATCTATGATTAGCGCAAACAAATACGGGCTTAGAGCCGATCCTTGATGTAATCCAACTGTAATTGGGAATTCACTTATTTCACTACTCTATCGCCCCACGGTTCTTAAACTAGTCACTACATTATTATACATATCTTTAACTACTCTGTTCCCCCACAGAAAAATCAGATGCAAAAAAAAAAAAACAAAACAAAACAAAAAACAAAATTAGTGTGAATGCAGCGGCATCTAACAGTACTGAATGGTTACCAAAGCTCAAATTAATTTGAAGCCAAGTAAGAAAGTAAGCATACAACTAAACAAGCCAATTTTTTGTCGAAGACTGGAACAACATAATTAATTTATTATTATTATTATTATTATTATTATTATTATTACTTTTAAATCTGGAAGTCCAAGACCCCAGGCAATCCTTGCAGATTTATCAATAATCAAAAGAGAATAGGAAAGAAAAGTGGCAACATCCTGCCTTACCCTCAACCCAAGGACCGAAGAAACTGGAAAGAATACTCAACTAAAACTAACCATAAACCCAAATTACAAGTCACTTCCATCTCAATGACCAGAACACTAACCTATTAGAAGACATTCATAGCTAAACCACAAAGAGAAGTTCTTCGAAAGAGCCAAAAGCATGACTGAGCCATGCTGTAAGTGCAAGAAAAAAAAGTTATAACATTCCACTGTGCTATTCACTTTTTGAAAAACATGAACAGCTTCAAAAGAAATCATATTACACATAGCTTTAATCTGCAAAATCCATTTACGCACAGCTCATACCATCAAACTCCTATGATTGATAGAATAAAAAATCACTTTTATTTTTTCGCTAAAGGTCAGAAAGAATCAAAAATCACTTTGCAATCTTATTATACAACAAAAATGAGAATTACCAAGCCAGGCAGCACATCAAAGGGAATCTAAAAAACCATAGAAGTTCACAAAATCAAAGGGAACCCCGCCCTTACAATGCCTCCACCCCCACTATTGGTCCTAATTCGTGGACTATAAGATGCTCTTTTGGGGTTGATAACAAAAGTATAGACTGTTCGTAAACTATTAAAAAAAAAATTCCAGAAAGTTCCAGATATCAAAGTTTCTTCTCATATCTATAATGTCTTCATTGATCTTGTCTACTTACTTTGCAAGGTGAGGTTGAGATCAGCAATGTGCAATTATGAGGGAATAATGAGTTCAAACTACAGGAATCAATGAAAAACCATATGCAAGAGTAGAAGAAAAAAATGAAATAGAATGCATAAAGTGCAGGAGCTCCAACCAAGAGATTGCAGTTTCAAGGGAACTATCCAATCCTCATTCCTTTAGAAGGTTGTCAAACTTGTAGAAAAACAAAATGATGAATACACAATAACACACGTAATAGGTTTCATCAAAGAGGAAAGAGAAACACTAAATGGACAATCAAGGATTACTTTCAAGTTGCAACTCAACATGAGAGCTCTGGAAAATGGAAACCTACCACTGGCTCTAGGAAGATGCCCATACTCTGAAGCTCAAGAAGAAATCTTTCATTCATGGACAACTTGTCTACTGATGTTCAGTACAAGCCATACTAGCATCGCTGCTTGGTCTGCTTGAAAGCTATTTGAGGAATGCCCAAAGTTTTGAGATTATCCCAGAAGTTGGATCTGGTAGTACATCAATGATGCAAGGGGCTAGGGTTTATAATCAATCTACACTCATAACCTTACGGTAGAATCTTTACAACCAGTCCCGATAAGAATTTAATAAAAAACCAGGAAATTAGAATTAGAACAGTAACAGAAAACTTAGCTTTGAGAACAATCCAATTGTTGGTTGGCTACAAAACTTGGAGGGATTGTAGCTTTGGATGTACTTGCAACCATATCTGAATTTGAGGTCGATCCGACCGCTGACTGAAGAATTATGAATTTTCTTCAAACTGCTATCATCAGAAAACGACCCTGGGTGTGCAACAGTAACAGTGACTCTTCAATTTAGCAATCGATGTGATCTTTGGAGGGTATTTGTTGCGCAAACAAGAAGGAACAGTAAGGAAGATAGAGCGAGAGATTGAGAGAAGAAATTAGAAGATAATAGAAACCAGGGGGGGTGGGGGGACGGTTGAGTATCACAACGTAGAGACTCAACCAGGAACGCAATAGATGTTTCTGATTTTCAAGTCTAGCCTTCTTCCTTCTTATTGCTTCATATATATATACATAGAGAATGGAGCTTACATTATTATGGAAGGGAAATTTGTCCAATCCTTCCATTATTGATTAGAAAAATGGAAGGAAAATTCAATCTTTCCTTACTATAAACTTTCTAAAACTGAAAAGAACTAACGGGAAACTTTTCTAATCATAGAATAGAAAGTTTCTAAAAAAATAAAACTCCTGACTTAGGCAAGTCTCTAAATATAATTACTAATATTAGAGACATGCTTACATGGTAATTTATCATTAGGAAAGCAATACAAAAAGAAGGAAACAAAGGGAAAGAAGTTGCTGTTTGCACTCACCAACTGTGGCCTGCTGGACCGAGCTGTATAGCTCACTTTGACCTGGTCATGGCTGGCCAAAGCTCAGCGATAAGCCATGGCGGGCTTAGCTGGCCAGGCTAGCCTATGTCGGCTTGGCTAGCTTGGCCTGGTGGCTGGCTTAGGCCTTGTTTGGTTAGCCTTAATTCTCAAAGCATCTTTTCAATATTGCCTTTAAAATCTATTGGTACTATTCACATGAACAATACCATGTGAACAAGGATCATAGTTTCGGTTTCGTACCTGGTTTCGGCCAGGCCAGAAACAGAAATTCTGGTGGTTTCGGCTGAAATTTCGGGGAAACATGGTAGAAAAAATATATATAGTTTCAGATGTGGTTTCGGTGGCTATAAAACATGCTTTTTGAGTTCAATTTTATTATGTAATGTAATTTTTACCTCTATAACATATATACTGAATCATTTGCACAAAAACAACATTATAAATGATAAGAAAAAAAATCAGCTACCACCCAAAATAGTTTCGAAACATCACCTACCACCCACAACTTTCAAAAAATATCAACTACCACCCAAAAGTTTACCACCGTTAATCAAATAGATCCACTCCGTTAAACAAATCCCATTAGTTGCTGATGTAATCCAAAATCAATTTTAAATTGGACAGTAATACCCTAAAGATATGTTAAAAGACGGTTTTACCCTTCCTCAGTTAATTCACCATACACCCCCAAATGGTAAGCTCGAGTCCCGACTTCAACGGAAGAAAGAAGAAAAGAAACCTTTCTTTTTCGATTGTGTTCACTGACGACGACGATACCGTTCTTCTTCCCCGACGACAACGACCTCGAGCTGTCTTTGAAGGTGTTGTACTCTCTATCTCTCGGCTTCTCTCCCTCTGTGGTTTTCCCCCAATCTAATTTCAGGTTAGAGAAACCCTTCTTCACCATTTCCGTATGCAATGGATTGGCAGACCAAAACTCCAGCCTATGGCCAGATCAGATCACGAAGTATTTCTTTCATGGGGTCTCTCCAGGCCATTGCTAGACCTTTCGTGAGGTTTTATAATTTCTTCTGTAAAATAAGTTCTAGGTTTTACAATTTCTTCTGTAATGTCGAAGATCACACATACGGGTTACGGCACTGGATTGGTCGGATAATGGCTTGTTGTTGCAGAGAACCCAGTACTGGATCAATCGGATAAACGGCTACTGATTATTCCCGATCTGCAAAAGCTCTATAACTGCATCACCTAGGCCCAAGGGGTCGACTTTCTTCTACTTCGTCGCCAAATCTGCTGCTGCTACTCCTCCATCTTCTTCGTTGCCAAATCTGCTGCTGCTACTCTTCCGAAACCTAAAGCCCATTCTCCTTCTCAGTTCGAACGGCTTCTTCACCCCACATAAAACAAGGCGGCAACCGAAGAAGCCAAGGCCCATTACTATTACTCTGTCATAAGGTCTGGTTCGCCACCTAAACAATCCAGGAATTGCAGGAAACTCATCTAGGCCCAGGAATTGCAAAAAAGTGGGATATGTGCAATGCATATGGGTAGCCCTTAAAAAACTAATGTTTGACTTGGTTATTTTGAATCATATGATGGATATGATCACGTTATTGAGTCATTAATCCTTTCTTTTTGTTCAGGTTAATTCTACAATTGGATACATCGAATTTTTGTGGTTGAAAAAAGTTGGCTTGAATCAGTAGCCGTTGGGATAAACATTGTGAGATGGGATAAACATTGTGAGATGAATCAGTAACTGTTTCTTCCTCTTTCTCTCCTCTGATCTTCTTCTCCTCCCTGCAACTCATCCCTACCCTGTGATCTTCACCCTTGTTCAACCATCATCCCCAACCCTTCTTCTCACCACCACCGCAACCCTGCAACACCAAACCCATTACCATCATCGCAACCCCATCACCCACCTCCATCGATTCCCTGCGACACCCGCGACTCACATCCCCGACTCACCCTACTGTTGTAGCTCCACCATTACCGCCGGCGTCTCTGGCAGGAGCCCACTATCATTCCAGAACCCATCGCTCTAATGCAGAAAGAACTTGGTTGGCACCTGGGTTCGATTCCATCTTCTTCAGTTGGAGCTCGGACCACGAGTCCATTATCACCAAGCAGACAAACTCAAATGGACACCCAGGCCTCGGTGTTTGCCAGAATAGTCGAGGCACATGAAGATACCATAGGACAACGACGCCCATTGTGGATTTAGGGTACCAAAGTTGCTCTACAAGTCCTCCGGCAGGCCATCGGTTTAGGGTACCAAGTCGCTCTGCAACCAAATCGAAGGGGAGAAGAAGAAGAAAATGCCAATCAAGAAGGAGTGATTCTTCTAGTCATTTGGAAGTCTATTTCTAGTCAGTTTTTCTTTGGGTTATATTAATAATTTTACTAGCTTTTAAAATTTTCCAATTAAAAACAAAAAGGGTAAAGATGTCTAACGCTGATTTCCATCTCCTCCGTCAATTATTTGGGTGTAGTTGATGTTTTTTGAAAGGTATGGGTGGTAGGTGATGTTTCGAAACTATAACATGGTAACGTACGCAAACATTGAAAAGGATAGTAAATTAAAAACTAAAGAAGAAACAAACTTTAATGTTCAAAAACATTCAAAAACACTAACTTTAATATTCAGATTACACAAAATAAAGAAGTCCACTAAAATGAATCAAATCCAAGACGAGTGTCTAGGGACATCTAAATATCTAATCCTTGACCCTGATACCATTGCTATTGCCGATAACGGTTCTTTGATTAGATCACATACGTATCCCACGTCATAATGTGGGACCAGCTATCCTCTACCAGTGCGCACACCATGGTCCTCATCCTGTGTGGAACCAAGATACTAACTCTCCCCTATGAATCTGATCGGATCTGGCTATGGTTCGGACTGCCTCTCCATGTCATGTTCCAACTCCCTTAATGTTGCACCTCTACTACCACCTGTACCACAATCACCACCTGCACCACCACCATCACTACCACCACCAATATCACTGTCATCATCATCATTGGTTTGTGTACATGTCTGTGTCAATCTACGTGGGGGTAAGTGAACGAGTGGCATCATCACTAATATCATCTTCAAATGATCTGCGTGTCTGTGAGTGAATTTTACCCTCCGATACCATAAAGTCATCAACATCCACTCGAAGTTGTAAAGCAATTTGACTGCTAGGCCGACCTCCAGACTCATCTAAAACAGGCTCACCTCGATCCCTCACCCACTCATATAAGGAATCCTCCACCTCTTCGTCCATCTCAAAAATCTAACTCAATTTGATTGGGGTGATATCTTTTTCCAAGCCGAGACGAATGTTCTCCTCCTTTAATCTCATACTGTAGTGGACGTAAACGAGGCTCTCTAACCGTTTAGCACCCAAACGGTTCCGCCTCTTTGTGTGTATAAGGGAGAATGTGCTCCAATTACGCTCGCAACCAGAAACGGAACACGTCTGTGATAGCACTTTAATTGCTATCTTGCACAGGTTTGGGGAGTCTCTTCTATATAAGACCCACCATTCAGCTACATGTTAACATAAAATGGTTGCATTAGAATTGTAGCCTAAAATACTAATATATAATTCATAAAAAAAAAATTAGAACCACTGGACTCACCAAGGGCAGTTGTTGAACGTGCAGTAATTGTAGCCTCCCTCCCAAAACTTCCAGTTGCATCTCTGAAAGATTTGATCTAAATCCATTACATTTAGATATTAGCATTATGTTGTAACTTGTAAGTTGCCATAATACATATTAGATATTACCATAAGATAGACTAAACACTCACATCTTGATTTGCATCGGATTGGAAATGTAGATCAGGGTTAAGCTTTGCCACCACATCCTGAACTACTTCTATCAATTCTACTCTCATCCCAAGATTGTCTTTGTATTGGTACTTTGGATTGAGATAATATGCTAAAGAGAATAAAATTAATATTTTCAAAATTCAACAAATCATTAACAACTTACAAAAAGTTAAATTTATGTAAAATAAATAAATAACTATTTCCTCACCAGCCTTATGCATTGGATGTGAGAGTTGCTTCTCCCAGCGCTTCTTAATGATTTTGATAAACCCTACAGTACCCATTCTGTATGCATCTACAACTTGGGCCTTCATCAGTTCCATTGCTGCCCATAAATGTGGTAGTGTGGGTTTTTTTTTGTGAATCAACCATTCTTAGGACTTTGACAACTGGCTCTAATATCATTACAACCTTCTTCAGATCATCCCAGAACAAGTCATCTGAAATTGTTGACTGCACTAACCGACCACGAGGGGTAGAAGACCAAGGCCAATTAAACCACTTTTCTGAGGCAAACATGGATCTCAGACCAGGCTTTTTTGTCTCAAAGCTTTTTAGAGCAATGTAATTAGTGGCAAACCTAGTCAGACCTT
The DNA here is from genome assembly GCA_028583415.1 of Protea cynaroides. NCBI lineage: Eukaryota > Viridiplantae > Streptophyta > Magnoliopsida > Proteales > Proteaceae > Protea > Protea cynaroides. Next base: position 86,933,199 of record CM053265.1, on the reverse strand, counting down.
GTCCTACTAAATCCCCCCCCCCCCAACATTTTGTCCTTAATAATTGGAGAGCATGACCATGGCTGTAAACAAAAGTACTCACCTATCTTGCCTTTTCTACATCTTGGACAATATTAAATACTCCCCATATCTTTCAAAATAAGGTCTATGCAATGAGCAACACATGGAGTCCAAAATAATTTATACCTGTAATTGTTCATCAATCCTTCCCCAGCTTTCTTGAAGTTGCTGCCATTATCTGTGACAACTTGGACCACATTGTCTGTCCCAACTTCTGCAACCACCTCCTTCAACAGATTGTAAATATATGCTAAATCTTTTCTATGCTTTGAAGCATCTACAAACTTTTTATGAAAATTGTTCTTCCATCACACGACAACATAAAGTTGATGAGAGGCTGCCTAGTGGGTCCTGTCCAACCATCACACATGATTGTAACTCCATAGGTCTCCCAAAATGACTTCAAATTCTTCACATACTCTTCACATACTCTTATTATGGTAAATATGTGTTGTAGAACTCATCAGCTGTGGGCCCCTTCACTCCTTGGCCAGCCCTACTTACCACATCTATCATGTTCTAGTAATATGGACCAGTAGCAACATGTGCACGAATATCATTATAAAAAAAAAAACAGCCGTAGCATTCCCAACTGCCCCCTTTGAGTTAGTCCAATAATGCTTGAGATTTTTTTGTCTTTTTTTCTTGCCTAAGGAATAGTGCAGGATCACTGGAGAGGATGTCTACTGTTGGGTCATGGCATGGTAATGGGGGCCGTGATGATGACCCGGAGCCTGAGCCTCTCTGAGATCTCCTAAATGGTGGTGGGATCTATGGCTGGGGATCTAGATCTACTGTCTCTCTCCTCCTCCTCTGTGTCCGACCCTAGAGCTCTGTAGCATGACCACTAGAACTAGCTCCCCTGAACATCTGCCTCCTCCTATCCTCATCTGTAGCTAATGTCTGTTGACTGGCCCTCATGGCTCGTCTCACATTCTCTTCCTCTGGATCCTGGTAGTCAGGGTCATCTAAGTTTGGCTCCTTTGGATCATAGTCCTCCTCGCCGAGTACAGGTAAACCCCTCTCTAAGCATGCATCTTCAAATTCCTGCCTCGCTGCTCTCTTATCTGTCTTCCTCTATGTCCCACCCTTCAGCACCTCAGCCATGGACTTTTTTATTTCTACAGGGACACTAGGACATCCAGTTACATTACCATCCCCACCAGCTAGATGCCACTTCAGGCGAGTGGCTACCTCCTCCAATTTTTTTTCTTACAATAACTGCATTGGGAGGTTCTCTTGTTACCATCAAGGGGAGTACCATGCCTCCATGCAAGATCCTTATGAGTCAGACATTATGCTACCAATATCCTAACACAAGTAAACAATAATGAAATCCTAAATTAGCAATTTAGTACCCAAACTACAATTGAAAAACAAAACTAGCTACAATCTGATGCATATGGATCATTTTAAAAACTATGGTCGCATTTGATCCATATGCATCAAATTGTAACCATAGTTTTTAAAATGAAATCCATGCAATATCTCTAGATCCACTATAAAACTTTTACTTCTAAATCTTCTGATTAAACAAAACTAAAATTATTCCCAAAGAGCACCCATCGAAATTGGAGTTAGTTATCTGGCAGAGGAAAACCAATGTTTGATGACTCACTGCTCTCAAAAAGTATCGTCCGATCATGCACTACCCTATTCCACAAATCTCTCCATTACTTTTTATTTGATGGCATAAGAGGCAAAGGTTTGCAATCTTAGCAACTACCCAAGTAGATGGTAGAACTTGTGAAACCCGAATGGCAAACCTCACATTCTATACTTGTGCCATCCACCTTTTCACCACAGGTTCTGTTCAGTTGTGCCTCAGCATCAAAGCAACAATACCCCCAAAAAAAAAAAAAAAAAAAACCCACCCACAACAAAAAATAGAGAGGTCCGAAGTTAAAGACTGCGGTTCAAAGCATCCACTCACACTCACTCCTACTCCTCTCATTGAAGATTTGATTCAAGAAAGAAATGACACGTACCTTAACAAATTTCCCAAGGAAACTGAAACTATCTTTGAACCAGTCTGATACAGAGTTGATGCAAGACAACAACAGCAAGAAAAGAAACATTTCATCAGATATTAGTCTCACCCTCCATGATCATAAACATAATTGTCAAGGCGATCCAAGGCGTTCGGGGCCATCCTGGGCGCCTAGGCCTCTAGGCGACCAAGACGTTCCCAGTGTATTTTTTTTTTTTAATTTCTAAAATATTAATGCTATATTAATGTTTATATATATGCAGCATTCTACATAAATAATCAACATTTAAGACATAACTTGATGAATATGTGGTGTGGACCCAAGTTTGTTAGTGTACGCTAAGACCTGGGATTGTGTCTAGAGTTAAGTAGACAACAAGTATTTATGACTAATATTTACGTACTTTTAACGAATTTGACCGGAGCGTAACTCCTTTAATATAGATCGAATTCAAGCAATCTCAAATTCGTTGCAAAACTAGCGTAATCAGCTTTCCCACAAATCCGAGATTGCTTGAATCCGAGTTATAATGAAGGAGTTATACTCCGGTTAAACCTTATTCAGAATACACGAATGCTGTTTAAAGTCGTCTGAATGTAAATTATTTTTTGGGCATTAAAGCAAGAGATTATTTTGATGCGCTCTTGATTTTAAGATGTTTTACTATAATAAGATTTATGAAATTTTTATATTTGAAAAAAAACCTAACATTTAGAAGTTGAAAATCACCCCCGCACCCAAAAATACGATTTTTCTTCATGACCTGGAGGGTTGACTTTTTATCCTTCTGGAATTTGAATTTTCGACTATTTTTATTGGATTCAAATAGGGGGATATTTGCTTATTTATGAATAATATCTTAAGTAAATGAAATATAAAATTAAAGAAACATTTCCTGATAAATTTTATTCCTGTCTGACCTAATAAATCTTATGAAGAAAATTTAGAGATCAAGGAAAAATGAGAAAAAGGCGGGCATCCAAGGCGACCTAGGCGTCTCCTAGGCAACACCCAGGCACCCTGGGCGACCGCCTTTCTCGTGTACATAAGGCGCCCTGGAGCCCAGATACAAACCGCCCGGAAACTTAGGCGTCGCCTAGGCGACGCCGTGACAACTATGATCATAAGACAAACTGGTTTCAACCAGCATGTTACAACAATAAACTTTTGTACTTTTGTCAGAACCTCAGAAACAGAGAAGGAACTACTGCCTACAGCTACTTATGAGTTGCAAGGGAGGGAAAAGTGGCACGGGGGTGCCTTAAGACAAGCACCTTACAAATTTCCCAAGGAAACTGAAATCATCTTTGAACCAGTCTGATACAGCGTTGATGCAGGACAACAGTAGCAAGAAAGAAATATTTCATCAGATTATTAGACAATAATAAGTCTCACCATCCATGATGAGAAAACTAACTGGTTTCAACCAGCATGTTAGGACAATAGTAAGTCTGATACAGAGTTGATGAAGGACAACAGCAGCAAGAAAGAAAATATTTCATCAGATATTAGACAATAATAAGTCTCACCACCCATGATGAGAAAACTAACTGGTTTCAACCAGCATGTTAGGACAATAAACTTTTGTCAGAACACCTTAGAATCAGACAAGGAAGAACTGACTACAGCTACTTAAGAGTTGCGAGAGAGAGAGAGAGAGAGAGAGAGGGAGGGAGGGAAAGGGGGTGCCATAGGCACAATGTGAAACAGGACAGTCAAACCCATGACCTCCCGGGTGTCTGCACAGCTGCACTCAATGGGCAGGACACAACTCTGTACTAGGACATCAAACACACCATAAATAACTAGAAAATCACCACAGAAATGGGGGGTGGGGTAAAGGCCTCAATTTAACACAGAACAATAACATGGTACTCTTCAGCCAAATTGCATGTGGGCCGTACGGTTATGAGAAAAGAAAAAACTTGATTTATTATTTAAAAAATAAAAAAATAAAAACCTAGAGCCAGCCCCAGTTCTTGACCAAGGATATCAATGGAGTAAGCAGCACCAACAGATCTGGAATCAGCACTGCAGGAGAACATTCACCAATCAAAGAAACTTTTATTCAACAGGTTAATCATGTCACTCCATCTATTCTAAAGTTACAGATATAATTCTGAGCTAGTTAAATACATCTTAACGAGCATGATAATGATGATCTATCTTTAGAAGTTCCCAGTTACAACTTCAGAACAAAGAATTCCCCTTACAACTGATGGTATGCCAGTATTTAGCAATAACTTTCCAAGTAAAAACAAATTCTGATATTCAAGATTTGGACAGATTGGAAAGATTAAGAGTAACCTTTCAAAAGGTACAAATGACAACTGGGAAGTGTCAACCTAAAAAACTAAAGCCTAAAAAGAATTGATGAAACAACTAATTTTAATAGAAATACAGTTCCAAAATAGATAAACTAGAACTAACTAGCAGAACTAGGATCACCAAAACAGAGAAATATGGCCCTTTAGGGAGAAAACTGATAAGTCGAGGCAGTGATATCAGAAGAGTCTGATCTTCCAATCAAGTGGTTTTCTGTAATGACAGAACAAGTCTGTCAAATATCTCTGAAAACAGAGCAGCTTGTACAGGCAACTCCTAGTACTACTATGGTAGCAGTACTAGAACTAGTCGATTTCTTACACTCGGAGGGTACAGATTGCAAGTACGTAGAGCACCAATTCAACTTTTCCTCTATTGAAGCCATTATCCAGCTTCCAACTCAGAGACAGCTCTCAGGTTATATTCTTCCAAGTAAAGATTACAAAGGTGTGACCTTGAGGCTGAGATACATCAACCACAAGCCATAACTTCCAGGCATCACAATGCTCATCAGTCAGCCTCTTGCACCATCCTTTGAACAATCTGTATATGATTATCTCTACATCCATCCTTTCACTATTATTTGACCATTAACTTTGAAAACCACATCGTCCTTTATTCCATCACTAGAATCTAGTCCAGATTCTCATTCAATCAGCAGATCTCAATACACTCATAGGACACAATTATTGTGCCAATAGGATAAAAAACAATTGTTGAATCAGAGATTGAGAATGAATGAGTGAGTTGATTTACCTCACCCCCAAATGTCTTTATTTATAATCAACTATAATGAGGTAAATTAAAAAAGTAGGTAGAGATGACCTAGCACACACATTACACATTTAACACATGTTAAATGTGTGTACATAAAGTTGTCTCAGCACACACATTACACATTTAACACATGTTAAATATGTGTACATGAGTTGTCATTCTTATCTTCTTATCCTAAATAGATCCACTTAAATTGAACCGAACCGTGAATCAATTCATTACTTACAACACTCCCCCTCAAGTCGGTACATATATGTCATGCATGCCCAACTTGGAAAAAATGACATGAAATTGTTTTCCATGTAGTCCTTTGGTGAAGATGTCCGCAAGTTGGTCAGTTGATTTGACAGAAGGAATCTGAATTTGACCACTTTCCAACTTTTCCTTTATGAAATGCCGATCTATCTCCACATGTTTAGTTCGGTCATGTTGTACGGGGTCATGAGCAATGCAGATGGCTGCTTTATTATCACAACATAAAGTCATAGGTTGAGAATATTGAATCTTTAAATCCTTCAACAGGCTTTGTAACCATAAAAGCTCACATATGCCTTAGGCTATAGCTCTGAACTCTGCTTCTGCACTGGATCTGGCAACCACATTTTGCTTCTTGCTACGCCATGTGACTAGGTTGCCCACCACAAATGTGCAATAACCAGATATGGACTTCCTATCTGGACTTCCAGCGCAATCAGCATCAGTATAACCTTCTATTTTTAAGTGATCATTTGGAGTTAACAAAATCCCTTTCCCTGGAACTGCCTTGAGATAATGCAATATCCTGTAAACAGCTTCCATATGTTTGGTGTAGGGATCATGCATGAACTGACTCACCAGACTGACTGCAAAGGCGATGTCTGGGCGAGTATGAGACAAGTAAATCAACCTTTCAACTAAACGCTGATACCTCCCCTTATCGACTGGTGCGCCATCTTTTTCCTTGATTTTAGTGTTAGGGTCTAATGGAGTATTACACGGACTGCAACCAAGCATACTAGTCTCTGTTAAGAGATCTAAAACATATTTTCTTTGAGATAGAAAGATCCCTTTAGAAGATCGGGCTACCTCTATCCCAAGAAAATACCTTAACTTTCCTAAATCTTTTATCTCAAACTCCTATCCCAAGAATGCCTTTAACTTCGTGATTTCAGCATCATTATTTCCTGTAACTATGATGTCATCAACATACACCAGTAGTGCTGTAATAGTCCCACTAGAGTGCTTCATAAACAGAGAATGATCCGCAATTGAGTGTAGCCGAATCCTATCATGGCCCTGTGAAACCTTCCAAACCATGCTCTGGGAGACTGTTTCAATCCATACAATGCACGCTTAAATTTACACACCTTGTCACTACTAATGTGGTTTGAGAGGCCAGGTGGATAATCCATGTAAACCTCCTCAGTCAGCTCCCCGTGTAAGAACGCATTCTTCACATCTAGCTGTTGGAGATCCCAATGGTGAAGCACAGCACATGCTAAGATAATTCGGACAGTAGTCATTTTTGCAACTGGGGCAAAAGTCTTCAGATAGTCGATCCCATATGTCTGAGTAAATCCCCGAGCTACTAGCCTTGCTTTGTAGTGGTCTACTGTCCCATCTGCCTTCTGTTTGATGGTGAACACCCATTTGCACCCTACCGGCCTCTTCCCTGTAGGGAGTGAAACAAGCTCCCATGTGTTATTTTTTCTTCAGTGCTCTCATTTCTTCTTCCATTGCTGCTTTCCACCGCTCATCAATAATTGCATCCTCCCATCTTTGAGAAATGGACACAGAAGAGAGAGAGGACACAAAAGCATGATAAGAAGGAGATAATGAATTATACAAAACAAAATTAGAGATGGGATGAAGAGTGCAAGTCCTTGTACCCTTTCTAAGGGCAATAGGGAGATCAGAAGCAGAGTCTAGAAGCTCTTTACCTGTGGGCTCCTCAGTATCTGGATCCTGGGCTGACGAAGAGACATGTGGAGTAGTTGCGTTGATGGTAGTGGCCCGTCCATGCTTGCTTCTGGCACGGCTATATACTTGCAACGGCTTAGGGCTAGGATTAGATTGGTTGGGTACGGTAGGAGTGGATGGAGACTCTAGTGTAGGAAGAGGTTCTAGAGACTCTGGTGTAGGAAGAAGTTCTGGTATTTCGTCATTTTTACTTGATGTACATGAGCAGTCTGAGTCTACACAACTTTGTACCCTTACTTCCTCAGGAGATGTTGATATAAGTAAAGGTACATCTTCGACTTCAACTGGTGCAGGCTCCCCCTGAAGATGGGACTGGTAATACATTAAACTCTCATGAAAAATAACATCCCTTGTGATGATCATCCGGCGAGAAGGAGGATGATAGCATCTATATCCTTTTTGAGTTGTCGGATAGCCCAAGAAAATACACCGTAGACTTCGTGCCTCCAGTTTGCCATGTAGGTGATGATTGCGTGCGTAACACACACAACCGAACACCTTAGGTGGCAGTAGGAAGGAGGAATCGCCAAGTAAGAGCTCTAGTGGTACCTTGTTTTGAAGAAGGTGAGATGGAAGCCGATTGATCAAGGATGTGGCTGTGAGGACTGCATCGCCCCAATAATGTGCAGGAACATGAGCATCCATCATTAAAGCGTGGGCTGTCTCCTCAAGGAGATGGCGGTTTTTTCTTTCAGCCACCCCATTTTGTGCTGGTGTGTCAACGCAGCTCGTCTGATGAATGATGCCGTGATCCAGTAAATATTGCTGAAAATGACCTTCTAAGTATTCCCGACCATTGTCACTTCGAAGTATTTTTAGTGAAGCATGAAACTGGGTTTGTACCATTTTGTGGAACTGACGGAAGCATGAGAAAACATCACTCTTGTTTTGCATCAAGTAAACCCAAGTGGTACGGGTGTAACAGTCAATGAATGTGACAAACCACTGATGACCAGAAGTAGAAGAAACCCGAGCAGGACCCCAAACATCTGAATGAACCAAGTCAAAAATACCTGTGCTCCTAATATAAGTAGGTTAATAGGAGGTACGAGCCTGTTTAGCCAGAATACAGGCTTCACATAATAACTCGTCCTGATTACATCGTTTAAATAAAAAAGGAAATAACTGAGACAACACAACAGTGGAAGGATGCCCTAAACGACGGTGCCACTGTTGTAAAGTACTGATAGTAGAGTAAAGAGAGTGCGGGGTTGGTTGGGTAATGAGTGGAGGCCGATATGCTATTGGTGATGAAGGACCATCTGCAAGAAGGTAGAGGCCACCATGCATTCTACCATGTCCAATCGTCCTCCCGCTTTCCAGATCCTGAAAAACACAATAAGGGAAAAAAGTAACTTTACAGTTCAAGGATTTTGTAAGACTATTAATAGAAAGTAAGTTTGTAGAAAAATTCAGGACATGAAGCACAGACTGTAAAGTAAGATTTGGGGAGCAACGAAAGGACCCCTTTCCCAAAATAGGAGAAAGAGTCCCATCTACAACTCGAACTGTATCCTGCCCAGAGGAGGGAGAATACAGAATAAATGAAGAGGAAGAACTTGTCATGTGATCAGTGGCTCCAGTATCAATTACCCATGGATGGGTGATATTGGAAGCACATTGACCAGCATAAGATGTACCTGACCGAGCAAAGAATGAACCTGATGGCCCTAAAGCTGACTGATGACCAGTGGTGGCAGCAGTGGATCGTAGAAGATTCCTGAAAGCCTGAAGTTCTTCAGAAGTGAGCACAGAAGATACAACAATTGGAGGTCCGGGCTGTTCACAAGTTTTCGTCTGATGTGCTTGTGGAATCTTCCCAAACTTAAACTTTTTCTCCCGTCTCTTGGCTTCAAAATCTGGGGGTTTCCCATGTAACTTCCAGCAGGTGTCTTTAGTGTGGCGCTCCTTGCCACAGTGAGTACAACGAATAAGTTCCTTAGGAGAAGAATAGTGTGCTGAAGGCTGTGTAGAGTAAAGCGTAGATCGCTCAACTGGTGCAACATGCATCATTGAGATACGCCGTAAGTCCTCATTTTGTAAAATTGCATTAGTCTGCTCCAAAGTTGGAAGATGCTCACGGTTCAGAATTTGTGAGCGGACGTGATCAAAGTCAGAGTTTAAACCAGCTAAGAATGTATAAACTCTGAGTTTATCCTTAGCACTTTTCATAGCAGCAGCATCCACTGCGCAAGCAGCTGTGAAGGTGTCATAGTAGTCTAGGTCTTGCCACAAGCTTCGGAGTTTTGAAAAGTAGTCAGCCACAGAAAGTTCCTTCTGTTTCAGGGACCCAATCTTGACATGTAGGTCAAATATGATGGAGTAATTTCCTACTTGTGAGTAAGACTCCTTAGCAGCAGTCCAAATATGGGCAGCATCAGGTAGTAACACATAACCCCGACCTATCTTTGGTTCCATAGATCCAATAAGGTAGGTCATCACAATTGAATTCTCAGAGACCCATTTATTGTAAAATTTATCACTTGGGTCGGGTGCTGTAAGCGCACCATTAATATATCCAAGGAGTCCTTTGGCAGCAATGGCCATATAGGGTGTCTTGGACCACATAAGATAATTGGTCCCATTCAATTTCACAGGATTTAAAGCATTGGTAGTCAATTCCAATTTTGGTACCTCAAAGGAAATAGCATCAGATAATCCTGACATAATGTAATAATAGATGCCACTAATGTAACAACTCAGATATTTCCCAGTGAAAAAAAACACCGTAAAATCTGAGAATTCAGAATTCAATGCACTCAACAACCATGATCATGGAAAAATAGGAATCGATTCTTCCCATATCAATTCCATAAAAAATTCAACAAAGAGGAATACCTGTGTCGGAATGATGATTAGACACAAAAGTTTCGTTTTTTTTTTTTTTTTTCAGAAGAAGGATTCCGCAAGTATGGGCTGCACTGAGATGGAAAAAAAATTCCAAGAAGAGATTGCCACCGATGGTGCTTGGTCCAAGAGAGGCTGCTCACCACAGAGAATTAATATTTCTCAACAAAAAAGGACAAACCGCAGCAAAAGAAAACCCTAGAATGGCTTGCGGCATATGCTGGCTGAGAAATCTTCCTGTCTCTGTGATAAATTTAGGTTTTTTTTTTTCAAGAGGAAAAAAGGACTGCAACTTTGTCAATTTATGACATCCTCTTAAATTGCAGCCCTAATAATGGGTTAGGGGTTAAGAAAAAGAGAAGAAGGAGGATTTACAGGATGCGGTAAAGAGAGAAGGGGTCAGATACACCTTGCGTTAGGTTCTCTTGAGAAAGGAGCCTTGTGGCAAGGATAAGAAAGAAGGGAGGGGAGAGGTGGATTGCGGTCAGGTTCTCTTGAGAGGTGGCTCTGATACCATGTTGAATTAAAGATTGAGAATGAATGAGTGAGTTGATTTACCTCACCCCCAAATGCCTTTATTTATAATCAACTATAATGAGGTAAATAAAGAAAGTAGGTAGAGCTGATCTAGCACACACATTACACATTTAACACATGTTAAATGTGTGTACATAAAGCTGTCCCAGCACACACATTACACATTTAACACATGTTAAATGTATGTACATGAGTTGTCATTCTTATCTTCTTATCCTAAACAGATCCACTTAAATTGAACCGAACCGTGAATCAGTTCATTACTTACAACAACAATATTCCATCACTGGAATTTAGTCCAGATTCCCACTCAATCAGCACTCAGCAGAACCCAATACACTCAATAGGACATCACTACTTTGCCAATAGGATAACTTTGAAATATTCTAAAAGCACACAAGAGGAAAAGAAATATTATACCACATAAAGAAAGTGTATTACCAATTTACTACAAAGAGTTTAAGACTACATGACAAGATATTATACCACATAAAGAATATTGAGTATTACCACTAAGAGTTTGAGACAGAATTGGAATTCCCACATCATTATAGATACAAAGGGTCCATATGTTTTCATCCTTTTATGCATCAGAGAGATTCCCAAAGACAAGTCATCATACTCCAATGGAAAGCTGTATAAAACTAGCTAACAAACAGAGATAATAGTAGCAGTTGAGGGATGAAGGAACTAAAAGGAAGTGGGAAGACTTACTGGAGAAGATACGAGAGAGAAGATCAGACGCTCAACGACAGCTGAATCATCAAACTCTACCATTCTTACGGTATTTACAAGAAGTAAGAGTTTGAACCACATAACTCAAAACAAAGTCCAAATATAACTCAAACTGTAGTACTAAAAACCAAATATATCACGCAACTTACAATTCCAATGGGCAGTGCCTCTGGCATTGCAGGCCCGAAAAAAGCCTTCCACTTCCTTCGAAAGAAGATCCGACCCTAGCGAAAGCTTCTCCAATTTCTTTCTCAAATCCGAAACAGAATTCCACAGTGCTTCTTCTTCAACAGGTCCATTGGCATCACTACCAATCATGGCAGACAACCTCTCAACACTTGACTCAACAACTTCAAGCTCCTTTAATAGTGCAGGATTTCCATTTGAAATTAGATTCCTGATCACACCATTTACATTAGCCTACAAATCGTTGAAAGCCTCAGTCCACAAGAACCTGTCAGATACATGCAAATCCACCAATGGACTCGGTAAGCCTGAGAAAGCTGCTGCTAAGATGCTACAGACAAATATGGTCTGAACCTTGACCCCATACAAAGCATGCATCAAAACCTTTCCTTTTGCTGAGTTCTTAACCTTAGTCAAGTGAAGAGATTCGTTAAGACCATGTAAGATGGTAGAACAGTTCTCCAGCATTGGGTTTCTAAGACTAACCTTACCACTCCCTTGATTACAAATTTGAAGAAACCAAGATGCAAAGAAGAAGAATGAAGGTAGAAGGAGGTAGAAGGAGATACTGAAGAAAACTAACCTGTTTCAGCTTCTGCTACTCAGTCAAGAGGGAGATCATGAAAATGAGATGTGAAATCCCTAATTTAGATCCTTGGTTTGTATTTGTTCAAACCAGTTTTGTTAAAATCTCAATCGAAACATGATTTTGGACCAAAATTCTGGACGAAACCATAAATTCAAACCGAATTTATGTAAAAAACGTACCGCCATCATGGTTCGTACCATTTTTGGTCAAAACCGAGATATTTCAGCCGAAATCCGAAATTTCGGCCGAAACTCTGAACCATGCATGTGAACAGTGTTGGCTGGTTATATGCATCAATCAACATCCCCAAGGCACCAAGTTTCCATCTGGTTGAGGTGGCCCTCGCCAACCCTTATCCTATAGCCACTAGAAGCAGCTTGTTAAGATCTCTACAAGTTTCCCAACTCTGTCTGAACCAAATTATTGGAATTCAACTCTGCATCCAGCTCAAAGCTAAAAAATATTGATTGAACTTGAGGTCCTCATCTCCTCTCTTACATTGGAGGCAAATCTGCGACTTACCTGGCCAATTCTAGGCTAGACATTGCTCTACATGACCCTTTGTTCTCTTGCTATGAAATTAAAGCCACAATGAGTCTCTGACAGAGCAGAACTACACTCTGGCAAATATTCATCAAACTCAATTTCACTTGTCAACTTGATATCTTTCTCACATTCAACCAATCCAAGCCCATTCAGGATAGTATGACAATCATCTCTACCGTAACTGTCAGGATGTTGCCATATGTGTCTAGGTATTAGTTGGGGAAATCCATCACACCGCCAATAGAACCACGACACGTAGGACTCAATCAGCAAGCCACGTGGATGTTCCCGATTGGATATAAGAAAGCATCTTCATGAATCCGAACACATGAGCGAAGGGCAAAAGCGGCATTTAGGGAAAATGCACTATTCACTATAAATAGGTCAAATCCCGAGAATTCAGGTACAAGAACATTAAATACTCATCCTTGGGATTCTCGCTCTGACACCTAGGACGGAGAATCTCTCACTTACCCCACTTAAATATTGTTGTGGGCTCGACACCGGGCCCATCAACTGTTCACAGAGCCCTAACTTCGGCATCGGAGTGGATCTGGGGCCATAGGCCCGCCTCCCCCTTTGTCTTTGCTTGTCTTGCAAATCTAGTCAGCGTGGTGGACCTCCGAGACGGATTGGAGCCAAAACAGTATTCAAACCAGATTTAGTCAAAATGGGGGTAAAAAGAGAAAAGAAGGGGAAGAAGGAAAAATGAAAAAAGTGAGGAAATAGTCTCTACCAACAGGAATTGCAGTTGGTTCCAGCAAACTAGCTCCAAGATTAAACAGCAAAAAAGTGAGGAATATGTAGACAAGCATTCCAAAACAATAACAGACCTCCAGTCCTCCAGTGGCACCAAGTATCTAACGGAAGTCTTGGCAATATATACCTTCAAGTCTTGATTAGTAGTGACATGTATACCCATTGCAGATTCATTAATAAGGCATATCTGAAAAACAATTTCAGCACAAAAAAAATTGACAATAGATGAATTTACAACTTATGAAAATCCAATTTAGAGAAAGTAAAGGAAATCACTTGTGGCTTGATTGGCTTCTAAGAAGCTAAGTCTTCAGCTAACACCAAATCAAAGAGTGGTTCCACTTGTCTCTCGAATAAACTGGAACAAGGATGAGCTACAGTTGATGATTACACCAGTCGGTCCATCAGCTTTTACAACAACTAGTGGTTCTGCATGGCCAGCATCTAGATCTCCTGTAAAAGTAAGAAAATACAAATTAAAAAACATGAAGAAAAAAAAAAGAGTACTATGCAAAAGTTGAAAAAGAAATTCCATTAACTTAGAGAGAGGGAGAGAGAGAGAGAGAGAGAGAGCATGAAAATCGAGCACTCCACAGTTCACTGTAAAACTCTGGGACATTTATAGGCCTGCCTACTTTACTGAACAAAGAAGTTAATCTAATAAGAAGCTTTGAAGTTGGTACAACATCATTGGAGAACAACAAAGATAGGTAAATATGTTGGACAACATAGATCCGGTTAATAAATAGGGGCAGGGCATTTAATTTTGTCATTGGAGTAGAAACAGACGAACTAATCATATCTTCATGAATATTTGGTCTGGATATCATACAACCTAGAAGTCATGTTATTTGATATAAAAAGACCAAAAAAAGGGGATTATGAAATTCAGAGAATCAGTCCTGACAGAAGGAAGTAGAAAAAGATTCAATTTTTCTGCAAGGAGAGGTATATGTGATACCTGTTTTCATGTGAACATCTTCTAGGCAAGCTTTATTGAGACCAATCCAATCTGGTTGACTTGAATCCACAAGCAACAACAAGAATGACATCACAAAAGATCAGTTTGCGAGTCTTTCAGCCTGTTATTCACCAACATAAGTTTTCTCCTGCAGTTGTTGCTAATCACGACTTCAAAAGCTTTCATGGCCTTGGGGAATCTCTTCATCCGGCCTTTAGAAATAGCTTGACTTAAAATATCGGCAGAAACCATATCTGGCTCAAGCCCATTTACAGCCATCTCCTTCAATAGCAAGATAATCTCCAACAATTTGCCTCTTCGAAACATGGCATCCAATAAGGTATTGTATATGATGATACTTGGCTTAAGCCCAGCCTCTAGTATTTGGTGACACAGGTGGAGGGCAACTGATACCTTCCCTTCTTTACAAAGGCGATGGATAAAGGACCCATATGTAACCGAATCTGGCTGCAATCTGTGATTATACATATCCCTTAACAACTGTCCCACCATCAAATCATCTCCTTCACGTACGAAAGAATTTATAAGAATATTGTATGAAATTGTATCAGGAGAAGGTCCTCTGTTTTTAAGGTCCCTAAATATCCGATAGGCAGTTCCGAGTAACCCTTTCTTACAAAGGTTGTCTAAAAGCACATTGTAAGTGACTATAGTAGGAGTAGGGCCATTGCAGATCATAGAATCCAAAAGCTTAAAACACTCAGAGAACTTCTCCATTTTACAGAAATACTGAATCATACAAGTTGAACCAATTATATTAAGCTTGCAACCTTCAAATTCCACACGATACAAGACCCTTCGAACCATTGCAGAATCTCCCAACTTGCAAGCCATGGACATAATCGTATTAAAGGAAACCAAGTCAGGCCCATTATCAGCCCATTCAAAGTGATCAAAGAGCTCCAATGCTTTATCCACATTACCATCCTTACAGAATCCATTCAAAATTGTGTTATATGTCAGGTGATTTGGTGTAAAACCATGTTCCATCATAATTTTTAGCAGAGATAATGCTTCTCCTGATTTACCTTCATGACATAAACAATGGAAATAGATGTTGTAAGTAGCAACATCCACTAAACAGCCCCTGGAGAAAAAATCAAGCAAGAGCTGAGTTGCAACCCCTATTTTTCCTGCTTTTAACACCCCCCCAGCCATAGCAGTATATGTGAATGGGTCAGGAGATAACCCTTTTTCATCAATGACACACATAAGCTCAGAAGCTTCTAAAATTCTATCTTTCTGACAAAGTGCACGGATAATTATGTTGTATGTAACCAAATCTGGTTCACATTTTTCCTCTTCCATTCTATCCAATAGGCAAGAAGCTTCTTTGATCTTCCCATCATCACAAAGAAACTTAATGATGGTAGTGTAGGTGATGACATTAGCTTTACACCCTTCCTTCTGCATCTCTTCTAAAACATGAAAAGCTTCTTCCCATAGCCCTTCTCTGCTAAACCCATGAACCAAAGCTGTATATGAGGACACATCATTAACAATTCCATTCTTTTTCAGAGAACAGATCAGTGCTAAAGCTGTATAAGCCTGGCCAGACTTGCATAAAGCCCAAAGAATTGAATTGCAACTGCATAAAGTAGGAAAAAAGCCCTCGTACAAAAGAACAGAGAGCACGAAATATGCCTCATGAACTTTTCCAGCATTGCTGAGACTGGAAATCAACATGTTTGAAGTGGTTTCGGTTGGAGAATACTCCAAGCTCAACATCAGTCGGAACACATAAAGAGAACCCACTAAATTCCCCAACTTGACAGCCTTTTTCAACAATCTCAACAAAAGGCGGAAAGATGGTATGAATCCATTTCTATACATCTCCTCTGTGAAATAAAATGCATATTGCAATATCCCTGAGGAGAGTAATCCATACAATATAGTATTATAAGTGAAGGCGTTGGGGGGTGGCCCAAATCCTCTCATCAGACCATATACTTCAACTAAATTTTGTATTGAGGCTTTTCTTGACTTCAGATAATAGTACATAAACGTATTATAATCATATACAGTTGGCTTCCCAGTTATATGTCTCATGAGATTTAAATTGTGCATAGCTTCCTTGTAAAAACCAGAAGATGCATAACTCTGCAGACCGCGCTGCAACGTAACGTAATACGAATCTGGGTTTCGAAATGGGATTTCACCGTTATTGTCATGTCTAATTCTTTCGTCTGGAAATTCTATCGCTTCAACAGAACAAGACGCCGAAAAGTTCAGCAACTGATAACAAGACCATGCCTTTCTGCAGATTCTATTCGAATGACTTGCCACGGTGGTGGCAGAGCAAGGCATGACTAGAGGAAAAGCTATATTTCTCGCTTCGCTGTAGGTGGTTCATAAATAAACTAATTCAAGCTCAATTCCACACAAACCCAGTCATAAAAGTAGAACTATAATTGAAAAAAGCCACATTCCAAACCTGAATCAGCGCAATATAGACAATGATCCTGTTTCACCTTATTATTTAAGAGAAACCAACAAACTGAATTTAGCCATTGGGGAAAAAAAACCCCAGAACAGGCCGCCATTAAAGCTCAAAAGCCCTAGTCAGAAGGGTTTGAATGCATTGAATCATTCAATGGCTCATCAGTTTCTCCCCACCCAAAAGAAGATCTTTTCTTCTTCCGTCCTTCAGTTCGTAGCTACAACTCGAGACATGACTTCAGAGTTCAGGTTTTTTTTCAGAGTTCAGGTTAAAGGCATCGCGGTGCATTACTACAAAACCTGCAAACCTAAACAGCTTACAGTTATCGATTGGCGAGAATGGTTTCACATACGACCGTTAAATTTTGGGTTTGCAATTGTATAATCGTAAAACAAAGGTAGGGTTTTTTTGCCCTAACATGGTGGAGTTTAAAAAAGATGCTTTCAAAGTTTCTACTGAACGTATAATCGAAGGAAAATTTCACCCACAACCCCCTTAAGTTTGGCTTAATAACATGTGTCCACCTACTTTCACAATAATGTCACTAACGCCCCTTATTTTATGAAATCTTGTTCAGTCAGACCCCTCTGTTAGGTGATTGCCATTAACTAATGATGTGCCACTATCCTGAATTCTTTAATGTCAAAACTACCCCATCTCTGTCTTCCTCACCACTTACCTGCCTCGTCGAGTCAAAACATTTCTTCACCTCACCAAATTTGACTGCTCAACGCCAAGAAGCAAATCACTTTGCTTGCCACAAATCAAAGTTAGTCATCCGACGAGCTACCTCAAATGCACTGGCCGAAGATCCTCCGCAGACTCTGTAAGCAATAAACAGATTTTAATCAACGAACTTAACCCTGGAAAACAGAAACACGAAATTTTTATTTTAGAAACCATAAACTTAAAAGGTATACCCGAAGCAAGTTACTTGAAATCAAAGGAAAAACCATGCATAAACAGGAACACTTTCAACGACTTAAAACAGTAATCAAAGAGCCTTAGCAATACTCAGAGATTAGAACTAGAGAATCAACCAGTAGCTGAAATTTGAAGAAGTTTAATAGAAATTTGATTATGTAAATCAATAGGCAAAACTGAAACTTAAAACATAAATCAAATTGGATCACTCGAGAGATTTAGATATGAAATTGAAGGAGAAAAGGAATAGCTAGTAAAACTAAAGCAAGAACTTATTGGAGAATACTATAGAGGATCTGATAAAAACTATATTAAATGTCTACGTGAAAGAGAAGAGAAGACCTTTGTTCTCTGCAGGATTCGCGTGCGAAATCTTTAAGTTGGTAAAGGAAGGATGTTGTTAAAATTTTGTACCTTATTTGAGAAAATCGCTTATCTGTTTATTGCAGAAAGTGTATTCCGATGTTGAAGACTACAATTGATAATCAAGGTAATATATTGAAATTGGGTCGTGTCACAATTGATACTGTTCTAAAGACAGAATTTACCCCCAATGGTGCAACCAGGTTGTATCCCAAATCTGGCTCCAAGATAAAGCAGCTTCGGCTTCCTGCATTAAACCTGCACTAGTCTAATGCGCCTCTTCAAGTACTTCGGACTAGTGTTAAGGCAAATGCAGATGGTTGATAATGGAAATTTTTCAATCTTTATGAAAATAAAAAATGAAATCAACAAGGGGACATCATATAGTATAGGTTATTAGAGAGGGAGAGAGAGAGAGCATTAAATTCTTCTTAATTTTCGTATCTCATGAAGGTTCCACTCTTCCCTGTTTATAAAATAGGGCATGCCCTTTCTAGGCACCCTTAGAACTAGGTGTGTCCTTTCATTCCAACAGCTCAGATCGTCAAATCTTGATCTAAGGGTTCAGATCACCCCCCTTACCAAGGGATATGTTCTATTGAATAGATGTACATCTACAATCTAACGGCTTGGATTGTTCGATTCTAATCCAACTGTTGAGATTGCACTTTTTCCCAAAGGATCTGTTCCATTGAATAGAAGTGCCCTTACAATCTTAACGGCTTAGATCGATTGATCCCAATCCAAGCATTCAGATCGAACCCCTTTGGTAAGAGGGTGTCTCTTTGGATAGTTATTTATATTCACCAACAAATCCAGTTTGGTTTGGGTCACGGGATGAACCCTATCCGACCCAACATAAACCAACAAATAATCAGCTCTTAGAAAATACATCTTGAGCTAACCCACACCCGTAACACAATCGACGAGCTTAGCTCGGCTTGACTAGCACCTGTAAAAGCAACTCGAAATTGACTCAAACACAATGAAGGAGGGAAACTTCCCTTCATATTACCTTATCCATTATAATTCCCAAAACTATATATAAAGTATCTACAACCTCTTTCACTTCCCATGTGGGACTAAAGAAAGAGACCAACTATACTTGTGTCCAAAAGGTCTTGGGATTCAACTTCACTAGCTCCACCTCAACACCTTCTCAAACCACACACCATAAAAAGCAAAAACCAAAATAGTTTTATATTTTGAAACTTTATTTTTACTTAGAAATAAAATTAATACAACAAAGGATAATAAGCCGTCTATTGTATCTCGAAAGAGTTGGACGACATGGTGCTAGAGAAAGAGAAATTAGGGCTACGTCCAATTCTTGGGAAGAAGTATGAGGATAGCATCCTCTATGCGACGATTGAAACTATTTGTCAAACTTGATATAGTTACAGGGATGAAATGTCCCCAAATTAAGGGAATGGTGTCTTTTTAACTATTCTGTTACTTTAATTAACGTTCGTGTGTCTTCAGGGGGTGTTAGTGATATTATCACAAAAAAAGGTGGGAGCATGTTATTAAGCTAGACTACAGGGGTATGGGTGAAATTTGCCTTTAATCAAATAAGGAAAGTAGAACTTTGTAGAACGAGATGACTATTTGTATTAAAAAAGTTGTTAAATATATCTTAGGTGTATCGAAAGGAAACCATCATTCGCCTAAAAAGTATTGGTGGTGGGATGATGAGGTTCAAGTAGCCATTAAAATTAAGAAAAATAGTTTTAAAACATGACAAAAAATTAAAGATATAGAAGACGTAAAAAGGTATTAATTTATCATAAATAAAGTCAAAAATATTGTGGGAAAAACAAAGGCTAAAAAATATAAAGATTTTTATAACAATTTGAACACAAATGAAGGAGAAAAAACTACAAATAAAATAACTAAGCTAAGGGAAAAAAAGAGTAGAGATTTAGACCATGTTATAGATGTATTAAAAGTACAGATGGTAGAGTTTAAGTAAGAGATGTAAACATTAAAGAAAGATCAAATGATTATTTTTATATCCTACTAAATTAAGAAACTTCAAATAATAGTGTCCCAAAAAGCTATATTAACCATGAAGGCACCATAGCTCATAAATGCATACACAAAATTATAGTGACAAAAGTAAAAGAAGTTTCAAGGAATATGAATGTAGGCAAAGCATCAAGTTCAGATGAGCTCCCAATAAAAGTTTGAAAGAGTTTAGGAATCTATAAAGTATCTTGGCTAATTATGATGTTCAATAAGATTATGAGTATAAGGAAAATGTTAGATGAATGGAGGGAAAACATTGTGGTTGTGGTTTATAAAAATGAATGTGATATTCAAAACTGCAAACTATGAAAAAGAGTTATTGAAACTCGCACGAGACAAGAAACTACTATTACAGAAAACCAGTTTAGTGTTATGTCAAGTAAATCCACAACATAAACTATTTACTTGCTTAGGAGACTCGTGAAAAGATTTAAAGAAAGCGAGAAAGACCTTGATATGGTCTCTATTGAGTTAGAAAAAACTTATGATAAAGTCCTTATAGAATTAATCTGAAAAGTACTAAAGAAGAGAAGTGTTTCAAGCAAATATGTGACATAGTCAATGATATGTATTATAATGTGGTGACTAGTGAAAGAATCGTAAAGAATCAAGGTAATGAATTCTCATTTAAAATTGGGTTATATAAAAGATAAACTTTAAGCCCTTATCTATTTGCTTTCGTTATGAATGATTTAATCAAAGACGTTTAAAATGAAATTCTTTAGTGTATGTTTTTGGCTGATGATATATGTTGTTTTTGTGGATGAGATAAAAGCAGGGATTAACGTCAAATTAGAGCTATGGAGGAGAATCAGGTGATCAACATAGGAATAAAAATGTTTTAAGGTAAGTATAATAACGATGGAGTATATGGTGTGTAATTTTAGTCGCACAAGGATGGATAATGAGGTGATGAAAATTGACAAGATAGAGATACAACAATGATTCTTTTAGGTATCTAGATTCAATCATAAATAAAGAAGATGATATAAAAGATGATGTTTCACAAAAGATTAAAATATGATAAATGAAATGGAGATATGTGTTTAGAGTGTTGTGTGATCGACATATTCTTTTAAAACTTAAAGAAAAATTTTCAATGCTCGTTTGGTATAATATTGTGAACTTTGCATATGAATAAGAGACTTATGGATCAACCTATCTATGAAATTATTGGAACCTTCTATGGCTTTTGTTGGCATTTGAAATGGACAAAAAGAAAATATTCTTACCTCCCTATACTTTTAGTTTGTTTGATAAAGTAGCGAAGTTATCATAATTAGCAAACTTTCGTGCAAATAATCTAAAAAGTTCGGGAAAGGTTTTCTGTCCAGACATGTGATTCCTACACCAGCATAGAGATTAATGAAAACACATGCACAAACATGTAACTAGGGATCGGATGATTATTTCACCCTTCTTATGTACGCGCAGAGAATCTTTTTTTCATAAAGTTTTTAATGCTGTTTGTTTTAAACAGAAAAAAAAAAAAAGCCCAATAAATAGGAATTGACTCCCAATTATTTCTATTGGCAGACCATGTAAACCCAGGTCCATCTAAGGCCCGTGCAACATATAAACTAGGAAAACTGATTAACAGAGCTGACGAGAATCGGAAGAAAACCGGCCAGCCGACCGCTTATTATTCCGGTTCGGTTTCGGTTCAAGTTCTTGCCTGGTTAGGCTATCGGTACAGGGGAACCGAACCGTTCGCATCTTGTTCTGAAGAAGCGTTTTGTGGTTCTGGTTAGCCGTGGCTGGGGCTTCGCTTCTTCCACAACTGGCGAGTATGGCCACCACGACTGCTGCCTCAAGGGCCTTCTTCTGGAGCAACAGGAAGCCCTTCTTCTTCCTCTCTATAAGCCCTAATTTCACATTTATCCGATGCAGCAGCAGCAGCAGCAGCAACAGTAACAACATCTTTTCTTGCCTGAAAACCCCAAAAAATGCTTCCTCTTTATCTGTCAGATGTATTCAATCAGCTCAAGAAACCCTCGAAAAAGCGCCAAACGAAGATGCGTCCTCTGTTTGCGGACGCAATGTTGTTGACATTCTTGAAGAAAGAGGTCTCCTCGAATCATTCACCAGCGAGAATCTCAGGTTAGCTTGTTCCAAACCCAAGATTAGTCCTTTGAAGGTTTACTGTGGTTTTGACCCTACTGCTGAAAGCTTACACTTGGGAAACTTGCTTGGTATTATTGTACTATCTTGGTTTCAGAGATGCGGCCACAAAGCTGTTGCTTTGATCGGTGGTGCAACAGGTAGGATTGGAGACCCATCTGGGAAAAGCTTAGAAAGACCTGAATTAGATATTGAAACATTAGAGAAGAACACAGTAGGGATTATGAATACAGTTACTAGGATGTTAGGTAGAAAGACTTTGATTTCGACAATAGTTAATGAGAAAACTGTGACCTCGGAGATGGGTTTATGCGATTCTTTTGTAATTTTGAATAATTTTGACTGGTGGAAGGACATCAGCTTATTGGAATTTCTGCGAAATGTTGGCCGGTTTGCGAGGGTGGGTACGATGATGGCCAAGGAGAGTGTGAAGAAGAGGTTAGAATCTGAACAAGGAATGAGCTACACTGAGTTCACATACCAATTGCTGCAGGGTTATGACTTCTTATATTTGTTTAAGAATGGGGGGGTTAATGTTCAAATAGGGGGGAGTGATCAGTGGGGTAACATAACTGCTGGGACTGAACTGATTCGGAAGATTCTTCAGGTAGAAGGGGCATATGGTTTGACATTTCCTCTTCTTTTGAAGAGTGATGGAACCAAATTTGGCAAGTCCGAGGATGGTGCTGTTTGGTTGTCTCCCTCGATGTTATCACCTTATAAGTTCTATCAGTACTTCTTCTCAGTCCCTGATGTAGATGTGGTGAGGTTTCTCAAGATTCTTACCTTCCTGAGTATGAAGGACATCAGGGAGTTGGAAGAGGAGATGAACAAACCTGGATATGTGCCCAATTTGGCTCAGAGGAGGCTCGCAGAAGAAGTAACTCGTTTTGTCCATGGTGAAGAAGGTCTATTGGAGGCCTTGAAGGCTACGGAAGCATTGAAGCCTGGAGCTGAGACGAATTTGGATTGGAAAACTATTGAAGGGATTGCTGGGGATGTTCCTACCTTTTCTTTGGCTTATGATCAGGTATTGAATGCTTCTCTGGTTGATCTATCTGTTTCCACTGGTTTGTTTGAGAGCAAGTCAGCTGCCCGCCGCCTCCTTAAGCAAGGTGGGCTTTACTTGAACAACAACAGAGTTGATAGTGAGGGAAAGAAGATTGAGGCTGCTGATATTGTTGATGGGAAGGTGCTTCTTTTATCTGCTGGGAAGAAGAACAAGATGATTATAAGGATACCTTGATTTCCTATATTAACATAGCTTGAATTGCTATATTAACATTTTTTTTATAAAAATGATTTCTCAGAGTCATTTGTTTCTCATTTTTTTCCCAATACAAACTGTTTGAGGGTTTTTTTTTTTTTTTTTATAAATATATTGAATGGTTTCAGGATCTGTGTGGGTGGACAAGCCTCTTCATGCCCAGATGCAAAACATTTTTCACACCCTAATTGTTTTTCGTGTATATTCTCTTTGTATAGAATTGACATTCCGCTTGATATGCAACTTAGCATATGAACATCTATATTTATATTCCAATGGTAGTTGATCTAGTTTATGATTACTGGAACTTGTCGCAGATGCTGGCTGGTATGTAGAGTGTCATCTAGATGGGTAATTGAATTGACTGCACAGGCTATCTTTGAAACTGGACCTGATTTAGGTTGGAACTGAATCTTTAGATGTAATTTTATTTCCAGATGAACTTTGCATTCAATAGAGTAGACTTTAATAGCATAAACTGTAAAAGCCATGTCTCCACTGCCTACGCACATAACTATATATTGAATTCTCAAATTCAAATTCCTATCATGAGTAGAAATAGCATTGGTCTATCCCAACTCTTAAAAGTAAATAAATAACCAGAAAACTAATATAACAACTTAAATTCAGTTTTAAATGAATATGAATACTGCAGATAAAATAAAAACTCAAACAACTACTTCAACCAGGAAAACTTTATCAATCAAAATAGAAGAACTGAAAAGTCCCCAAATGACCTAAGGATCGACTTGGCCAGGCAAAAAACACATCGGGTATGGCTCTGGTTAGGCTTCTTGTTGCACCGTTTTCATGTGAAGGGTCTGATGCTTTAGCAATGTTCGGGATTTGACTATAGGATAGGAGGTCTGGACATGCTCATAATGAATGCATTTAAAAAGAATGGTTTTTTAGTATATGGTGGATATTTCTCAAGGAACTTGCATGCTCTGTAGGTTTCAAATAATATGATCCTTAAGTTCTACGGCCTTAAAATTATCTTGGTGGTAACATGATTATTGGTCCTTTAGTAATTTAATAAGCTTTTAGTGGATTCTGAGCTTCTTTTTTTTTTTTTTTGGGGGGGGGTTCATACATTGGTATGACCTCTTCGCGCTTCAGTACATCGGTTCGGTTTGCATCCAATGATGCGGAGATGATCTTCTTTCCCAGTTTGTGTAGCCCTTTTAGCCTGTGATGGCATTGGCAACTGAACAGGGCCACATCCTCAGCAAGTCTGCCTCTCATCATTGTTGCCTATGAGCACTCTGTTGTCATCAGTCTCTTGGTGAACTATTAGGGAAGGGTATGGCATAGCTGTTAACTTTGAACTTCACTAAATCATTCTACAGAAACGGAGTCATTGCTTCTACTTTAGCAACCTGTCATTTATGCCAAGCTGCTTAGCAATTCCTTCACTGCATGAGGAATCAGAGCTAGAGTTTCACTCACCATAAAACTTGATACCTGATCGGTGGCTTCTAGTTTCTTCAATGCTGTGTTTTCTGCAGGTTTCATGGGTTCCTAGTCCAACTCTCAGCCGTCATCTTCCTTAGAAATTGCCTCCATAATCGTGATGTTAGAATGACTTAACACACACTTCATTTTCTGAAAGTTCTCTGAACTCCCTCAGGCTACGGTAAAAGCAACACATGTTGGCCAGGAGGGCTTGTTATTTCACTGCTTGCTTGTATCACAAGAAGGGGGAAACATGCGCCTTGTATTTCCCACATGAAGGAATGTGAAAAATCTGTTGGATTTTGACTGAAAATGAACAATTAATAGGGCGTGTCCATATTCGTCCTAAGATTATGAATTAATTACACAATCATTATTCATTATAATCAGAATAGTTTCTATTTTGTTTTTGTTTTAATCTCATTTTCCTTTTTACCAAAAAAAAAAAAAAAAGTCTCATTTTCCTTCTTTTCATCTTGCATGAGTATAAATCCAAGATTCGGTCACAGTATCGGTCGTTTCCAAAACCTATCTAGATCGGTTGGTATTGATCCGATCCAGTTAGAAAGGCACCTTTTTGGAGTTGGTCTCATCCCATGACATGGATCAACTATTATTTCATTAAAAATTTAAAGATTATTTTTTATATTCATAATAATTGTGGATGATCAAGGCAATTCTATTCATTGGATGATTGACACGTGGCAAGGAATATTAAAAAAATATTTGGGATCAGATTGGACCAGATCAGGTTGTATGATTCGGACAGTATCAGACCAAAAGGGCGCTGCAGTAAACGAGACTAGTAAACGAGACTCCTGCTACTACAGGATCTGGGGAAGGGTAGAGAGGTGCCAAGAAAACAATCTTCAAGCCGGAGTCATTATTTTGATGCACAATGTTACAATCTTGACAGGGGAGCCTGGGTCTATCTTCTCACTCTCTAACTGACAACATACTCCAATCCAAATCTTGGACCTAAAGAGACTCAAATGGATCCTTCAATCGTTTTGTCATAAGTAAAATGAGTTTAAGCTTTTAGCAAATTAGAAAAATGGAAATGGGTTTTCTCACAATTAGCCAAGACCTTTGCAAACGTTGTGGGCACATATGTAGCATTTTATGCCTGTGGTGGCTTTTTTGTGTTTCTGCAATCAGCCTCCTCCAGAGAAGATAACAGGCCCAATGATAAAATACCAAAATACCTCCTATATATTGAGGTTTTCGTGATAGCACGATGACAGCTCATGAAAGAAAATCGATGACAATTTAGGCTAGTTCGTATAGAAAGACCCAAAAAAGGTAGTGTGAAAATTGAGGCTTGAAGCACCATACATTGTCTTAGCATGACTTCATGAGTTGATTGGTAACTGATGTTGGTTAAATCTAAATGTAACAAGGGGTTATTACGTTCAGTCCTGTAACAATCCAATGAATGTGAATTTTGTTTAGGGATTGATACAAATGTGATGGTGACAAGACCAAACTTGTAACAAGCATTTGTTACAAGTAGAATTTCCCATTGATGTTTCCTCAGTTCCTCCTGACGCTTAGTCAATCTTTTGATTCTTAAAAGGTAAAACACTATAAAGAATAAAGTTAAATAAGGAAAAATTGACAAAAAAAAGAGAGTTATATAATGATGGTAGCTAGAGAGTACGAACGGAAGCCAAAATAAAAGAATGCTGCAAATGTATACCTTAATCATCAGAACCCAACTTTCTGTTTGAATGAAGAACCCATTTAAGACAGAAAAAGCACACCTTTTGCAACTCAGATAACTGATGGGCCAAAGCTTTGCCTTCCGTAGGGTCATTTTTCCTTTAAACTTTATAGATCGATCACTTTTTTTGGATAGGTAGACATAGATCGATCACTTTACAATGTAAGGAATGGTCAAACTTGACCTATTATGAAACCCTAATTGGAGAATGATAGATACCATAATGTAGTGGCTATTTGTTTACTTTATCTGTTTTTCTTCAGGTTCTTTATATTCTTTATGATAATAAGAAAAGGTATCCTTTGTGGGCAACTTGTTCATATTTTTTCTTTAAATATAGATAAATAAAATTTTAATATTTGGAGTAAAGGTCAGTCTATAGCCTGCATAATAGACTCTATCTATAGTTTTATAGTTTTTTCTATCATAGTGAGATTGGATTATTCTGAAGGAAGTGGGAAAATAACACAATACGTGAATGGAAGGCTTTGTTTTCTTGTGCTTGGCAAGTATAATTGGGGAATACTACGACGTTTCCAACAATTGCCGTTGATTTTATATGGTGACGCTTTCAGATAAACGCCGTCATATGTTGGCATTTATTAGAAAACGCTATCATTTATTCGCTCTACAGCATCGTTATAAAGGAATTGCCACCGTAATTAAGCTCCACAGCGGCGTTGATAAAAGAGACGCCCCAGAATAGTATTCGACTGTTGTATTTTGATATAATGCGGCGTTTGTTATAAAACGCCGAATATAATTCTAATATAACGGCGTTTATATAATAACGCCGTTGATATTATAATTCAGGTATAACTCGACAAAGTGCACTCTGTTCTTGAAGTAATATATCCTCAATCAAACAATTACTCAAGACACGATTAAAGTATTCGGACGACCGGGATTGGCCAATCCACCAGTTGTCCTGATTGGTCGGTCGGGCCTCCTCTCATTTTGAATCTTCAACTGGCTTTTAAAAGGATGGCAGATGCTTGGGTCGAGATCTTGTTGGGGCCAACAATGGTGGCAACTTGGCGAAGAGTTACCAATTGTTTATTGCAGTGTGTACGGTATGCAAGAGAGGGAAAAAAAATCAATATTTAATATCAGGTGTATTACGAAGTGAGTAGATCGAGTAGCAAAACTAAGTGCAGAGTTCTTTTGTTGAATGTTATTTTATACTCAAAAGCACATCATTCACCTGAGATTTATTCTGGAACATCTAAATTATATATAACATTCCCACCACAGTTGTCCCAGCAGAGATAGTTGTGTTCTAGGATGGAGATCAACCTATTCATATAGCACCTCCCAACCCAATATTTTTCATGGGGAACAAGCACCCAAAAAGCATTTCAACTGGCAAGCATAATCCGACTCTCTAATTAAATAATATTCCCTTATTTTATATTAGTTTTTTTTTTGTGGGATATTCTTATTGACACCGATCTGGTGTCAGCAGACAGTAGATCACACCAGTGATCAATGTCCTTCAGATCATGCAAAAACTCAAAACCCCTCCTATGTCAAATACCAAAATATCCCATGTATATTGATGCCATTGACACCAGCCAGTGCCATATAAAAAGACACGTTATAGTGGTTCCTTGACATCTCCAAATCAAAAGTGGGATTCCTTATGTCTTGTGCTGTGACTTCTTCGTACACATTCTATTGTATTATTTGATTCTCTCTCTCTCTCTCTCTCTCTCTCTCTCTCATATGAACCCATGCAGTATTTATAGTATTGTACCCCTACAGAGATGCCATGCGTGAGGGTTTGAGACATTGTGTATCCTCCTGCTACTTATTCCTTCCCCACACACATAACAGTC
This sequence comes from Protea cynaroides, assembly GCA_028583415.1. NCBI lineage: Eukaryota > Viridiplantae > Streptophyta > Magnoliopsida > Proteales > Proteaceae > Protea > Protea cynaroides. The sequence goes on along the minus strand of CM053265.1, from coordinate 86,904,747 downwards.
AAGAGTAGAAGAATGGATCATAAAGTACATTTAGCACTCGGCATAGCAGGTACGTAGCTTGTTGTTTGTTCTTTCTTATTAGCATGCACCACATACGGATAATAAGATATGCATCATATGTCTGTCTTGCAGGGAATGTTACTTCTGTGCTACTTTATTCAGCTCCCATGTAATTAAAGACAAGTTTCAATCCTCTGCCCTAATTATCTTGTTGATTTCGATCCATTTTATCCCTGTAACTTACAAATACATGTTTATTTTTTTGTTCACAGATTAACTTTTAAAAGGGTTATACGAAAGCGAAGCACTGAGGAATTCTCCTGTGTCCCTTACGTTGTTACTCTTTTAACAGCTCTACTGTACTTTTGGTATGGGTTGCCTGTTGTGAGCTACAAATGGGAAAATATCACCGTCATCACTGTTTGTGGTGGAGGGCTAATTTTTGAATCGGTTTACGTTCTCATTTATATTTCGCTTGCTTCGCCAAAGAGAAAGGCAAGCTCCTCCCACACTCCCACTCACTATATATATTAAGGGTCCGTCTAAATGTAACGAGGGTTATTAATTTTGCATGTTCATAAGGCCATCATCGCAGAAACCTCAACATACAGGGGACTGGGAAAAAAAATTGATTGTGAAAAGGGGCACCCTTGTTACAAGTAGAAAAAGCCATTACATTAACTATATGTACCTCTATGGATCATTACTAAAAGAGAATGTTATTAATCTATTTCAAAGTGCAGAAAATGGCAATTTTGATGGTATTGGCTGTGATCATGGTGGTCTCCATCACGATATTAATCTCGACAATCGCTTTGCATGATCACCCGCACCGGAAGCTTTTTGTAGGGAGCATCGGAGCCATAGTTGGTATAGGGATGTATGGTTCTCCATTGGTTGTTGTGGTTGGTGCTCTCTTTCTCTTATTGTTCATTTCATTTCAATTGTTATAATTCTTGTCATTTCATATATTCAATCAAAAAAATTTTTAATGACATATCTTGACAGCGATACAATGATATTACTTTCAAAAATTTGTAAAAAATCCATTTTACCTTTCACTTAAAGACTTCCAGGGAATGAGACAAAGGAGTGATTAAAAGACGGATCAATGGAAGATGCTTACTTCTTTTTGGTGTCTACATACCCCTAGTGGAGCAGTGATATCACAGCTAATGGGGCTTAAAAAGGGAAGATAGAAACTTGGTTTTTTTTAAACCTCTCTTGGGACGAAGATAAAAACTTGGTTAACTAGTTATTGTAAAATACTCTCTCTCTCTCTGTCTCTCTCTGATATTTGTGGATAACCCATGAAAGCAATCTACAATTGCAGAAGCGAGTGATACAGACAAAAAGCGTGGAATTCATGCCATTCTACTTATCATTGTTCTCATTCTTCAACAGTTCAATCTGGGGGATATATTCACTATTGGGCCATGATCTTTTCGTTGGGGTAATTTATAATTTAATTTGTACAAAATTAAGCAAGGACAATTTCTTCTTAGACTATATTCAGCTTCTTAGATTCTAAAAACCCAAACTAATGAAATTCTCTATATATGCAGCTCCCAAGTGTTGTGGGTATTCCTTTATGTTTCCTCCAACTTGTGCTGTACTGCTTCTACTGGAAAAGGGAAATTCATGAAGAACCAAGTGATGCAGAAGATCTTGAGAAGAATGGCCAGAAAATGGAATTTCAGCAACAGGCGACTAACAAAAAATAACAAACTTAATAGATCGTTTGTCATAAGACAACTTCATTGTATTCAAGCAGTGAATACATTAAACAGACCTGAGTTGGATCAAGTTTTATAATTTGTATGATTTTGAATATCCAGCCGAAATAATTGTTCCTGAAGATGACGTTGTTCCATGTACTTTTTACTCTTTTTATTTTGCAAATTTAAAGATTATTATCCCAGTTAGAGGAAATCCCTGATCAGTATTGAGAGCCTGCTGGCCCTGCTATACCCTACACTAGTCTCTCACCACATAGGCACATACAATGATACAAAGTAATTTAGACAACACCCAGTGGCACAACACAAAATGCAGCACACAGCCTCAATAACAGAAACTTTGCCACCTTGTATCCATTTATGATTATTAAATCCCCAGAATTCATAACAAATTAATGAGAGCACTTAACAACATTTCTCAGTGTGGCCATGAGGTTTAATATGTTTCTGTTCCCATTAAGACTAACTTTGGTTAATGTAAGTTAGGAAGTGGCCTAATTTTTTCTTTTTTCTTTTTTTTGTTAAAGGTGAACAAAGAATTGAATTTAAAAAAGAAAAAGATGTGCATGATTAACGTTCAGGCATACGAGATGAGGAACTACAAAATATAATGATTTAAAACTCTACCTTCGGCATTGTCATCAGCATAAGATGAAACAACAACCAGCAAAGCATTAACTTATAAATCAAAATCTAGCTCATTCTTGAGCATTCCAAGAAAATTCGTAACAAAAATAAGGCGGTCCTCCCAAAGGAAAGATGACCTTTGTTTTGCTGCATACCTACCCAAGTAATCCACAACTGAATTTGCCACCCTATAACAAGTTATTATATCTTCTCTCTCCATCACCTTGTTTCTTTCTCTCTTTTTACCCGATAACTTGATGAGAAAGTTTTCCCCCACCGTGGTGGATATCCACTGTTGCGATCTCATTATTATTTCCTCTCTTTTTCACTACAAGAATGTGGGCCTACGGCGGTATTTACAAGAATGGTTATAGCAGAGTTTCTAAATACATGCAGCTACTGATCAATCTATGACGACGTTTATAATCAAACGCAGCTATTGTGATTTCCAAATTGCAGCTATTGAGATTTCCAAATCGCAGCTATTAGATCAATATATTACAGCATTTCGTACAAAACTCAACTATTGATATACTTACATTCGGAGTTTCCAAAGAGAGCGCAGCTATTGATAAATCTAATGCGACGTTTGCTAGGAAATGCCGCTACAGGGTCAATTAGTTCTAGGAGTATAGTGGTGTTTACCTACAACCGCCGCTATTCTGTATAAGGGGGGTTATTATCCCCTGTACATTGTTGCGTTTGATGAGGAACACAGCCATTGACTTCAAACTAATACGTCGTTTAGTTAGAAAGGCAGTATTCTTTTAGTGGATATTGCTGCGTTTGTTGATAAACGTTGGTATTGACTGATACTAATGTGGCGCTTTATTAGAAAAAGCCATTGATATTATATACTGTGGTGAATTCTTGAAACTATACATTAATGGACTTTTTTGCTTTGGTGAGTGGGAAGATCAGAAAGAAAAAGTAGATCGCACTCTTCTTTAAACTATGATCAGCGTCAAAGGGAGAGGCAGGATTAGGAATTGCATGAGTGGTATAGCGGGTATGTGATGTCTAGGAAACTAGAAGCACTTGCATAGCAGCTTGTGGCAATGAAATTCTCTTCCTAGAAAACCTGCAACAATGACCCTTATATTGAATGAAAGGAAGAAAGAAGAATCTGTCTTGTGACTATTTGAGGGAGGTGAGGAAGCTACACAATAAAAGGATTCAAATTTTGATGATGGAAATAACTTGAAACTTGAAATTGCTGAGACCTTGCTTGAATTACTGTTAAAAATTCTTCCATGAATGAATTATTTATATATGTTGTTTCTTTTGATAATTTATTAGTGGTCTATGTGACAAATAACATATCCATGAATATACTTTTCCTAAAAACAGGTCATAGCTATGATGATAGAGAAATTGATTTTATATAATATAAAAAAAAACAGATCGTATGGCATAGCCATATTGGCATCATCACCAATATACGGCGTTTAGGATAACGCCGGTGAATGTATATTAATAAACAGCTTTTCTTCAACAAACGCTGGCATAGGCATATTAAACGGCATTTAGTAAACATAGGTACATCTAAAAGTTTTTGAGTTGCATTGCTTCGTTTGTCAAAAATCGCCGCAATTAAATATGCTATAACAACATTTGCAACTAAAGCAAACACCGGTGTAGTTTTTTGCGGCGTTTAGTGAATTCTTGTAGAGTACCCCATTTACAAAGTCTTGAATGCAAAAATATTTTCTTTCACCATGGGTGGAGAAAACTCGGTCCACAACTTAAATTCTTCCCTTGTCATTCGTCTGTGCATTCCATTTCTTTCCTACAAATACATTTCCCTTCAATTCTCTCCCAATGTTCAGTGTGATTAGTTAGAATGTTTTTCACATTACAAACATACTGTTGCTTCGTTTTTTACATCTACCGTATGGAGATTTTCTCTACGTACTTTATTGGTCTTCCCTCTCTTTTTTTATGAGAAAGATAGTGCAAATGGTGACTCCACCCAACCCCCCCAAAGTGAAGACAGGATTCGAGCCCAAGACCTAACACCACCAAACTAGTGTCTTTACGAGCTAAGCAAGACAGACACCTTCAACTAGCTTTTCCTCTTTCCGATTCTTTAGTCTCAACATCTACAGCCTTATCCTCAATGTGGCTCTCCTAATCTTCCTTTCTTAGCATTTTCTTTTTTCACTTGCAATCTTACACCTTCCCAGATTTTCATGCTCCTTTAGTCCTCTCTCTTGTATTGTAGACAATTGTCAGCCTGGGTTATAACATTTTACTCCTCGATTCCCTGTTGCCATCCATGAATGGGTTGATTGTTGAGATGTTAATATCATTTTTCCCTGTGCATTGCCATCCATCAACCCATTTTTGGCCCATAATGTTACACGTCACAACAGCGACGTGTCCAATTAGTCATGTTTGTAATAGTTTATTTAGTTTAAAAATGTTTTCAGGTCCAATATATAAGGACCACTGTAACCCTATTAGAACTCAATATAAAAGGTAATTCGCCAACTTTATTAAAAAAGTTCCCACAACTAAATTATAAGTAGACATCGTTTTGTTTCCCGGCCACACTACCAATAGGTCCAGTAAGTTTATTTCCAGTATTAACATGTCTCGTCCAGCTTTCACTTGTTGAAAATCCAAAAATAAAAAAATAAAAAATGCTGGAAAGAATACATAACAGGAACCATAGGATATAACAAGAAGAAGAGGTGCATGCCAGATAACCAGTTAATCCACGAGGCCAGGTAACACCAAAAGTCCAAAAAAGGGAAATTCATTGTTCATTCCAGATGTGCATGGTAAAAGGAAATGAATGAAAAAGGAAGGTTGACATGCACAGTGATCTTGTACTTGTATTAATTTTTTCTGGAAATAAGACTCATGATGAAGTACAGATATAAAGAATATAATGATCCTAAAGGGTGATCAGTAGGGGAAAACATACCACCTAATTCTCTGTTGGTATTAGACATGTAAGCCTAATTCTGACATCAGATTTACACCAGCTATAGATTTAATCAGGAAAGAACCGCACAAGAAAAACTCCAATCTAGAAAGCAATTTCACAGGGTGCATGAAATATCCTCCCACGTTATATAGTTTTGAGATTTTCTCCAACATATGAACAAAGGGGTTTTTTAGAATACTCTCGCATTGCTAATGAGATTGGAATCTTAAGTCTTTATATATGGAGAATCCTTCCAATTACTAGTATGTACTTCTGAATTGAAAACTCGACAAGGGTGACATCTCCATTCCTGAGCTCAAGTGTTGTCAATTCACTCTTTTCTTTAAGTAATATATGCTCACTCAAACACTCACTCAACATACCACTAAAGCAGTCCGATGACCGAGACTGGCCAGCCACTGTCTATCCTGGCTGGTCTGTTGGGTCTCCTCGCATTTTGAATCTTAACTGACTTTTAAAAGGACGGTTAATTCTTGGGTATAGACCTTTTTGGGGTCAACGTTTTTAGCAACTTGGTAAGCAGTTGCCAAGTTGCTATCAAATTTTTGCCAAGCGGTTTTTGCAGTGTACTGCAAGAAAGAAAAAAAAAACCAAATATTAATATCAAGTGTATTACATGGTGAGATTTATTCTGGACAATCTAAATCATATAAAACATTCTCACCACAGCTGGACCCAGCAGAGATAATAGTGTTGTAGGAAAGAGATCGACCTTTCATAGAGCACCTCCCAATTCAATATTCTTCATGGGAAACAAGCACCCAAAAAGCTTTTCAACTGGCAAGCATAATCCAACTCTCTAAAAAGAATTTATTTCTTTTATATTAAGGTTTTTCTTATAGGATATTTTCATTGACACTGGTCAGGGGTCAACAGACGGTTGTTCACATCAGGGATCAGTGTCCTATGCAAAACTCAAAACCCCTCCCGTGTCAAATAAAAAAACACCTATGTATATTGAGATTTCCGTATTGTCATTAATGAAAAAGAGTCAACGTTAATGGGCCATTGACACCAACCGATGTCATATAAGCGTCCAAATCCTCTCTTCCATGGATTCCCGGCTCCCACCTCATTCAACTTGGAGGGGTGAGCCGGCTCAAACTCCAACTCTCTCCAATAGTTGGATGGGATGAGAGCCAGGGAGCTGTGGAGGAGAGGATTCGATTCCGTCATACAAAAACGACCCATTATATTATTGATACAAGAATCCTAATCACTCTTGTGAAACATGTTATTTGGTGGATCCTTGACATCTCGTCATCAATACTGGATTCCTTATGTCTTGTGCGGCCGTGCCTTCTTCAGAATACATTCGCCCCTTATTTTTTCTTGAAACCAGTTGCATGTTCTCTCTCTCTCTCCACCCTTTTTTTGGGGAAGGGGGAAGGGGGAGGAGGGGTGTGGGGAGGGCCCGTATGAACCCATGTAGTATTTATAGTTTAATGCTTCTACATGTTAGGATTGAGAGAAAAAGCAAATAAGAAAATTTACGTGGTTCAACATCCCATCGTAAGATGCCTACTTTCATTAGAGAAAAGAGAAATATTTATTGCCAAGAAACCTCTTTAATTCTCCACTGACAGACTTATTTCATCTGTCAGCCTTACCGGCTCTCCACCTGACAGGCTTATCTCTTTTTTCAGGCCAACTTTACCTAGGTTTTCCAATACAGAGACAATTTATAGAGAAACCTAAAAACCCTAACCCCTATACAATTATCGATTTATCCATGTACATGTAATAAACCCAAACCCTAATACAAGTACAAATCCAGTAATCATGTGGACCCTACAGAATACAAGGCACCAATCCAACAAATCTCCACCTGGCTTGAATTCTACAAACCACCTTGAAGAAAAATCCGTTAATGTTGATTCTATAAACCTGTCTCTGTCAAACCGCTACACCCAAAGCCAGCATAGCCCACGCTCAGTCCAGGTGTCCCGAACAGCTCACTGCTGTTCGATGTGATGTGACTCCATCTCTCCCACTATTGCAGCATCACCGGAAAGATCACTGTCACTCACAGTCTTCCTGCAACTCCAGTTGCATCTAGAACCCGAGCCTCTCACCTCTGCACCTCCAGCGCAGACCTAGAGATACTACTCCTCATCCCAGCCCTCTGCAACTCCTATTGCACCTGGAACCTAAGCCTCTCACCTCTGTACCTCCAATGCAGACCTAGAGATCTGACTCCTTGTCCCAGCCCGTCAGTCATCCTTTATCTTGCGGTGCAACATTAACTGGCCAATATGTGCACCGTGCTGGGATTCCAACCCACCGTCAGATCTAAGGGAAAGCCTCCCCAATCTGACCAGATCCTCAAACAGCTACCATTGCCCCATCAATTTGATCACGATCTCCCAGCCGTCGTTGACCATCTTCTCGACTAGTAGTATCCAAGCCTCTACTACGGCTTCTCTTTGACAAAACCTACTCGAAAACCACCCTGAGGAAACCCTCCCTCACATGCAATAGTAGATCCGACCCCCCTACACGACACACTTCACCAAGCCTTGTTCAACCCGACATTGCCTTCTGCTACATTTGCCGATCAGTCGGATCCTCTGTTGCATCACTATTTGGTCCTACAACACCAATTGTCCTCTGCCCAAATCCAGATCACAGAATCACATGTGATGATAGAACTCCAAAGAACCCCCGTATTGAACTCGCACCTTCACTAGACGGAATGCCTCCATCCCTCACCAGATGCTGTTCAACCTGGTTGGAGGCTCCCCACCTCTGTATCCCGCCAGTCCACATCACCTTTCATACTTGGCTCAACGATTGCAACACCCCTCTGATTGCAAGTTCTGGCCATCCATAGGTTCCATGTTTGGAATGTTAGACTTTTTCCAGTTCATAGGGTTTCATCCTAAACCCTAATATCCATACAGGGATCTAGAATACAATGATGTTCAATGTAATCAATAATAATAGAGACATACCTGAGAGTAGAAGATTAATTTCCGCCATTAATCTCCAAGAATGGTGTTGGAGCTTTGATCACGGTCTTCCACAGTCTGTAGAGGTTCCACGCCTTTCTCACTGTTCGTGGGTACAAAGAGAAGAAAACAACTATGGCTGCGGGGACTCATGACCTAGTATATATAATACTGTCACAAACCCTAATCAGTCCCACACTGTAATAGGGATTGCCTATCTCTTTATCTTGTGACGAACTAGACTGAACTGGTCTAACCTAGTAACATAGACTCCTACTGATCAATGGGTCTAATAATTAATTAAGCCCACATATATATATTCCAACATGAAAGACTTAGGAATCTTCCCAAATCTGTTGCAGTACTTACCAAACCAGGTTCAAAGTCCAACTGACCTCCTACCGGTGCTTGACGGCGATCCTCCAAGGACCCTTGCTCCATTTGACCCCTGGAAGCCCCATGAGAATTCTCCAAAGCCAAGAAAACTTGTCAGTCGGGGTAACCTGAAGCCATCTCGCCGTCACCGACCATCAGTGATACCTCCAACAAATCCCCATACCACGTGGTGCGATTCCCTGCAACCATCCCGTGCTCCTCCATTATCGGGATGACTTCCTCAATCTGAAAGTGAACTCTTCCCTACGTCATTCCCAGATCTATTCGAACATCCTCCGTAGGCCGACGTACCACCATATCAATAGATTGAAATCGCCATCATCATGGCCCTCAGATCCATCTGTAGAAAAAATCACCACGGGCATACGAACCCCACTAATAGGAAGATTTGTCGCTCCAGCAGAAACACCAAACCGCATCGCCTCCATACTTTTTCCTTAGAAAAATTTTCATCTACCACCCAACAATTATACAAAATTCGACTTACCATCCACACTTTTCACATAATTTCACCCGCCCCCACTTAACTGACAGAATACACTAAAAATAGAGTTTGACATTTCTACCCTTTCTCTTTGAACTGAAAGATATTAAAATGAGATAAAATTACTAATTTGACCTTATAGCAATGACAATCGAAATTATGCCAATCCCCAACCGATTGAGGATGGGTTAAGATTGATGACGGAGATGGAGAAGAAGGTGGAGAACGACAGCGGATAACGGCTGCCTGGCTGCCGGAATCTAATGAGCTTACTATACAAAACCCTACTGGAATCTACAATAATTTATGGGCTGAGAACTTGAAATTTGTTTTTCCTTCTTGGTAGTCCAGAAAGTCGACATCAACGGCGCAATCCTACTGCTAGTGGAGTTAAAATTTTGTTCCTTGGACGCTTTCTTCTTCTTGTCGCGAGGACTACGCCTCACTGATTGTTTCTATTGGTGTAGGGGTTTGATTGAAACGAGCTTGGAAAAGAGATTAAGCTCGTTGTCGTAGAGGGTTTTTTGGATGGGTTGGATAACACGGCCCAAGCATCGACAACGACCTTGAAGGCGTTATCGGCAAAAACGGACTTGTTCTTGTTCGGATGCAAAAGCAAAGTGAGTCTCCTATACTCTTACAGCCTAACTAGAAGATTTACGTGGTCCAGCACCCCATCATGAGATGTCTATGTCCACCAGAGAAAAGAGAAATCTTTATTCTTAAGAAACCTCTCCAACTCTCTACTGACAGGTTTATCTCATCTATCAGCTTTACCAGTTCTCTATCTGATCAGCTTATCTCCTTTGTCATGTCAGTCTTACCTAAGTTTTCCCACACAGAAACAAATTATAGGGAAACTAAAAAATCATAATCCCTATACAATTATCGATTTATCTCTGTACATGTAATAGACTCAAACCCTAATATAAGTACAAATCCAATAACCATATAGATTCCACAGAATACAAGACACCAACCCAACACTACAAAGGTGCCACGAGGATTTGAGACATATTGTGTATCCTCCTGCAAGGTATTCCTTCCCCACATATATCACAGTGAAAAGTATTGGAAGAATGATTTATAAATTACATTTAGCACTCGGAATAGCGGGTACCTTCTTGTTTGTTTTTTTTCTTGTTAGCATGCACCTCATACGGATAATAAGACTGAAGTACTAATATGCATCATATGTCTTGCAGGAAATGTTACTACTGTGCTACTTTATTCAGCTCTCATGTAATTAAAGACAAGTTTCTATCTTCTGGCCTTATCCTTGTTGATTTCGATATCCACTTGATCCTTGTAATTAACTTATAAATACATGTTTATTTTCCTGTTCACAGATTAACTTTTAAAGGGGTCATGAGGAAGCGAAGCACTGAGGAATTCTCCTGTGTTCCTTACGTTTTTACTCTCTTAGCAGCTCTAGTGTACTTTTGGTATGGGTTGCGTGTTGTGTGCTACAAATGGGAAAATATCACTGTAGTCACTATTGGTGGTGTAGGGATAATTCTTGAATCCACCTATATTCTCATTTATGTTTGGGTTGCTTTGGCGAGGAGAAAGGCAAGCTCCTCCAACACAACTTACCATATATGTATTACATATCAAGGGTTCATCTAAATGTAACAAGGGTTGTTAATTAGCTGTAATAAGGTCATAACAGAAACCTTAATATACAAAAAGACTAGAAAAAAATTCTGATAACGATGAAAGGGGCACCCTTGTTACAAGTAGAAAAAACCATTACACAAACTATATGTAACTCTATGGATCATAACTAAAATAGTGTTAATAATCTATTTCAAAGTGCAGAAAATGGCAATTTTGATGGTACTGGCTTTGATCATGGTGGTTTCCATTACAACATTAGTCTCGACAATCGATTTGCGTGATCACGATCACCGGAAGCTCTTTGTGGGGAGCATCGGAGTCGTAGTTGGTATAGGGATGTATGTTTCTCCATTGGTTGTCACGGTTGGTTCTCTTTCTCTTATACTTCAACACTGAAGATAATTCTTTTCATTTCATATGTTCATTCGAAAAAATATGCTGATTACATATCTTGATAATAATGATATAATGATACTACTTTCAAAAATGTGTAAGAAGTTCATTTCACCTTTTGACTTAAAAGACTTTCAGGAGTAAGACGAAGGGGTGACTAAAAGAAGCAACCATCGAAGATGCTTACTTCATTTTGGTGTCTAAAATTTACATACCCCTAGTGGAGAAGTAATATTACAACTAGCCTTTCAGAATGGGGCTTAAAAAGGGAAGATAGAAACTAGGTTTTTTTTACCCCTCTTGGGACAAAGATACAAACTTGGTTAACTAGTTATTTTTAAACTCTCTCTCTCTCTCTCTCTCTCTCTCTCTCTCTCTCTCTCTCTCTCTCTGTGATATTTATAGATAACTCATGAATGCAATCTACAATTGCAGAAGCGAGTGATACAAACAAAAAGGGTGGAATTCATGCCATTCTACTTATATATCCTTGTTCTCATTATTCAACAGTTCACTCTGAGGGCTATATGCACTATTGGGCCATGATATTTTCATTGGGGTAATTTATATAATTTAATTTGTACGAAATTAATTAAGCAAGGACATGAATTTCTTCTTAGACTATATATATTCAGCTTCTTAGATTCTCAAAACCCAAAACTAATCAAATTTCTCTATATATGCAGCTCCCAAGTGTCGTGGGTATTCCTATTGGGTATTCCTATAAGTTTCCTCCAACTTGTGCTCTACTGCTTCTACTGGAAATGGGAAATTCATCAAGAACCAAGTGATGCAGATCTCTAGAAGAATGCCAAGAAAATCGAATTCCAGCAACTGGCGACTGACAAAGAATAACAAACTTGTACAAGAATAGCAAGAAAATGCTATTTTTGTCTCTTTTTTTCCCCCTTCACTCTCCCTTTCTTAGTTTATTTATAAACCAGTTGTCATAAGATAACTTTATTGTATTCAATTTCAAGCAGTGTAATACATGAAACAGACCTGAGTTGGATCAAGTTTTATTATTTGTGTGATTTTTAAATATCCAGCCGAATTAATTGTTCCTGAAGACATTGTTCCATGTACTTTTTTCTCTTTTTTTTTTTTTTTTTTTTTTTTGCATATTTAAAGATTATTCTCTCAGTTAGAGGAAATCCCTAATTAGTATTGAGAGCCTGATATTCCCTACACCAGTCTCCCACCACAGGCTTAAAAAGACGATATACAATAATACAAATTAATTTAGACAACACCCAATAACACAAGGAAAAATGCAGCACTCAGCCTTGAAAAAATAACAAACTTTGCCACCTTTTATTCATTTATGATTTTTGAAATCGCCAGAATATATAACAAATGAAAACACTTTCAACATTTCTCAGTGTGGCCATGAGATTTAATCTGTTTCTGCTCCCATTTAGACTAACTTTGGTTAATGTACAATTAAATCAGTATTCGTAAGTCAGGAAGTGACCTAGCTTTTTTTAGGTTAAAGTCAACAAAGAATTGAATTTAAAAGAGAAAAAGATGTACATGATTAACGTCCAGGCATAACAAACATGGAAGTTACAAAATAAAATGATTTCAAACTCTACCTTCGACATTATCATCAGCAGAGGATGAAACCACAACCAGCAAAACATTAACTTATAAACCGAAATCTAACTCATTCTTGAGCATTCCCAAAAAAACCTCATTCATAATAAAAATGGGGTGGTCCTCCCCAAGGAAAGATGAACTTTGTTTTGCTGCATACTTAGCCAAGTAATCCACAACTGGATTTGCCTTCCTATAATAATGAGTTTTTATATCTTCTCTCTCCATCACCTTTTTTTCCTTCTTTTTTTTTTTTTTTAACCTAACAATTTAATGATAAAGTTTCTCTCTACTGTAATGAATATCCACTATGATGATCTCATTATTACTCCCTCTCCTTTTCCCATTTATGAAATCCTGGATGCAAAAATATCTTCACTATGGGTGGAAAAATACTCGGTCCACAAATAAAATTCTCCCCAGTCATTCTTCTGTACATTCCATTTCTTTCTTACATAAACATTTCCCTTCAATTCTCTCTCCCAAAGTTCAATGTGATTAATTAGAATGTATTCCACATTACAAACATGCTGCTTCGTTTTATGCATCTATGGTACAGGGATTTTCTCTCGGAATTCGATGCCAAGACTTCCTTAAAAAAGTTCCCACAACTAAATTAGTAGACACCTTTTGTTTCCCTTTGAAGTACAGCACACTAGCAATAGGTCCAGTATAGCACCATAGGCCTTGAGTTTATTTCCAATATCAGCACGTCTCGTCCAGACTCCAGCCTTCCCTTGTTGAAAATCCAGAAGAATAAAAAAAAACCATTGACCAAGCTCAAGGATAGTACAAGAAGAAGAGATGCCAAATAACCAATTAATCCGAAGCCAGATATCACCGAAGTCCAAAAAGAGAAATTCATTGTTCATTCCAGACGTGGTAAAAGAAAATGAATGACAAAAGGAATGTTGGAATGCACAGTTAACTTGTTCTTTTATTAATTTTTGTGGCAATAAGACGCATGATGAACAGATAAAGAACATAATGAGCGATATGTAAAATTACACAAATCCTGTCTCAAGGGTCAGTAGGGGAAAACATACCCCCTAATTCTCTCTTGGAATTAGACTTAAGCCTAATTCAAACATCAGATTTACACCAGCTATTAACCAGATACCCAAATAAGAGAAATAGGTAATTGGTCACTCATTTAGATTTAATCAGGAAAGAACCACAAAAAAACTCCAAATCTAGAAAGCAATTTCACAGGGTGCATGAAATGTCCTCCCACGGCATATCGCTTCAAGATTTTCTCCAGCATACGAACAAATGGGTGAGATCTCCACACCTGAGCTCAAGTCCAAGGGATTAGATAAACAAGATGAACTGATATCAAAGTGCAATTGTCAAACAGCCTAAACATCAGCAAAATTGAACTTGAGGAACACGATGTTTCATTCTCGTTCCTCCGCTCTTCTACTGTCCCAAGACCTTGTATCTCTCAAATTCATTTTCAAATAAAACTCTAGTAGAAAAAATATGCATAAAATGACGCCCAAAAAAGGGGGGGAAATACCTGTTGTATATAATGGCACTGAATGCGTTAAGAAGCCACCTGCGGCAACCAACCAACGACTGTGAAGTCGGAGAACCAAGAGGCGAGCACTATCAGGTGTGTCAAAATTTGATCCATTGGCATTCTTCACTGGTGCAAATTCCTCTTCTCGTAATACCTAATTTTTCCAACCATAAATAATAAGCATAACATGCTTACTACAATAATGTTTCCAAGTCAGAAAACACTGGAAGAAAAAAAAAAAAACCAAAGTTGGCCTTTGGGTAGCCTTTGGGTAGGTTCAGGTTTTAATATGCCCAACCCCCCAAAAAAACCCCAGCTCGTAAAATCAGACAACCTGTTGGTTCTCCACAGCATGGGGCAGGTTAGGATTGACCCATCTAACTAAACCCACCTGAAACTAAGCCCATCCCCATCAGCAATTTGGAAGATGAAAATGACTCACTTCAAAGAGAGCCGTTGAAGGAGAATAAGCAAACGCATCAAATATAAATTGTTCCAACTTCAAGCCCATCGCAAACCCATGTATAGAAGGGATTGTTTTCTCAGCAAGGTGGTAACTGCACTCAAAGGGCACATTTCCAGCATTAAGATCAATCATAAAGTTACACAAGCTGACAAGCTCACAAAGAAGTTAAAAAAAGAAAGACAGAAATTTATTAAATTGAACCTACACAACGGTTTGTAGAATGTTTCCCTGACTGGTCAATTTTCAAAGATCCTATATATGAGGAGGGACATGCCACACAGTTCCATGGTGATGAAGCAGCTAAAATGTGTGGAACACTTGGAATTCATATGAAGCTGAAAAATGATCTGCAACTAGTAAGCTAAATAACGCTATTAAATAGAATTCTAAAAACTCTACCAAGAGTTCCTCTCTTTTTTTGTTCTTTTGTGGGGGAATAAGAATATGATGGTTAGTGTATGGATATTAGTGTGTTAAGGAGAAGTGAAGATGAGATTTGATACGAGGTCTAAGGTGTGACTCCAAAAAAATACACAGATCCTTTAGTTGCAAATTTAAAAAAAAAAAAAAAAAAAAAAAAAAAAAAAGAAAAAAGAAAAAGTTAGCAGTCCTGAACCTGTTTAGTTTCAATTAAGGGGGTATTCAGTATTGAATAGTATAACAAAAATGACGAGACAAACCTCAATTTGTAAATCAAATCAAACACAACTCAAGTGGTTATCAAAAGATATTACAGCAGAGAGAGAGAGAGAGAGAGAGAGAGAGAGAGAAGAGGGGGGGCAGGTTGGCTGTTTTGTGGACTTCAATTCCAGTGGCAATTAATTGGAGCATTTGGAAAGAGAGGAATGATTGTGGGCAAAGGCACAGGCTGCTGATCGGGTTACAGCCAAGGCAAAAGGTCTTATTTCCAGTTGGTGTTCAGGGGTTCCAGATTTTTATGGAGATGAACATGTTTTTGCATGAGGTATACGGAAAGATTTCAGAGAAGAACAGGGTGGGATTTCTGTTTTGTTAAGGGGGTGAGGATCACTTCTTCTATAGGGTCTGATATGAACATGAAATTGCACAGCACCTGAGTGTACAGGTCACTCTTTTTTACTACTATTAGTACAGTTATATTTAACTGTTCAAGGGGGGGAGAAAGAGAGAGAGAGAGAGAGAGAGAGAGAGAGAGCGAATCCCTTGTCTATTATAGAAGCGACACCCCAACTTAAGACATCTTCTGCCAGAATGGACTAGGCAAGGTAGAGAGGAACAAACAGTTCAATGGATAACTTCAGCAGATTCAAGGAGAGTTCAAAAACATCCATTTAGAGAAATGGAAAACTAAGAGTACTACAACTTAGAACAGAAGCAAATCCATTGAAAGACTAAAAAAATGAATTCCATGAATATCTGTTACGCTATTGAGCTTAAGCATAATACCACTACCCCTATCCTCCCAGCCAAACCATGAATCAACTCCTGGACCAAAATTGACTTGGTGACATAACCAAGAAGGATCACATATCTTTATGACAAGAAATCTTTGGTCACAAGGCTCTATGATGCAGGCTAGGATCCGTCGGATTGGAATCTTTTAAGGTTTCAGCTTAATTTGGGAATTCTATGCAATTTTGGCAAGTTTATTTAGAGTTGTTAGGGTTTTGCTATAGAGTTTGAGTTATAATAGGAATGTAGTTCTTTTATTTTATTGTTTTTCTTATATAGTTAGAATTATCTTGTGGGGCCCAATGTAAGCCTATTTATAGGCTACTCTTATTATCAATTTTAATAAAGAAGAGAACGAAAAATTGAAGTTGTTTTGAGTGTTTGGGTGCCTACGGGCAGAGCAACCTGCTCTCCCCCTCTCTCTCTCTCCTCTCCCTTTAGGTCTCACCATTTTCTCTCTCACGGTTTGTTGTCGGCGGTGTTCTTTCCCCTTCCCAAATGCTGTGGAAGTCATCCTCCCCCTACCAATCTGTGGGTAGGTTTTCTTTTCCTTTCCCCTCTTTCTTGGACCCTTTTTCTATTTCTAATCCCCTGTTCTTCTGGTTCCCTGTACTGGACAATAATCTCCGCCCCAACAAAGTTCTATCGATCTCTCTCTTCTCTCATCCAATCACTCTCAGATTCTGGTTGGAGCCTTCCCTTCCATAAACGAACCTATTCTCCAAAACCCATGACCTAAAAGCCATTTTGCTGTGGTTAACCCAACCTGCAACTCACTTGTAATAGCTCTTACCGCCAGATCCAAGTTCAGATTCTCCATACCCTCTCCTGCCTTGTTGTAAGGGATCAATATTGGTCGGATTCTAGGGTACTAGGGGTTAAGAATCTCTGCCCAAAATTTCACTTTGATTGGAGTTCAGATCAGGGAATTGTATCAATTTCTCTGAATATGATTTCCACCTCCTATAGTTGGCGTGAGCTTGAAGAAAGTCCTTCCCCAACGTAACCCCTCTTTCCCTTTATTTTATGATTTGATCTTTTTACTTTTAGTTTGTTTTCCCAATTATACCCTCTCGTTATTAAGTAATCCCGTCCTATCCTATTTTATTCTCCCTTTCCATGTTTAGCCCTGGTCCTTTAAGTATATTTCCAATTGAGTCCTAAGGTCTTGTTTGTTTCACCAAAAATTATTATTTAGTTATGATTTAGTATAGTACTGCCATTCATTTGAAAATTTTACAGTTCTGCCATCACAGTTGAAATTTGATTTCTATATTAATTCGGTGGGCCAATCAGTAGACCCAATCAAGTTTTCTCGACCCGGATCCGCATCAAATGGTATCAGAGCGAAGCCTAGCAGCTCCAGCGAGCTTCATCTTTGCAAACCTAAACTTAAGTTCCTCAGACAGCTCATAAAATTCGAAGTACCAATTCATCCGATCGATCCAGTCTAGAAGAATCTTGGCATCCATTTGTCCATCATAGTCTGGAACATCTACTTTGATCATTCTCCTAACGTCCACTCCTCTATCCCGATATCCATAGTCATCATCATACCCAAGAGGAGAGTAATGTCTCTAACCTCGGTATCCATGACCTCTATATGCCCATGACCTTGGAAATTGTCGTCTACCCTATCATGGTCATCAACATAAGAATGACGTCTATCATTCCTAGGGTTTTCCGGAATAGGGTTGGGGTTGTTCACTCTAGGTCTATTTCCTTGAGCATTGTGATCTTGCTGTCCATTAGCATTCCGATTAGTTGTTTAAAGAGCAGTAAGTCTATCGGAGAGGGTTTGGATACTTTGGACCATGGATTGGAGACTGGCCGCCAACGCTTCATTATTAGCTTTTAATATCTCTTGTAATTGCTTAGATGTCATAGAGACATTAGGCGGATTCGACATATTTTGGTAAATTTTTCCACTCCTATTGGACATACAAGTGTTCACACTATGGGGGATTCCTCACTAGCACCTAACTGACTCTCTAATCTAAGCTCTGATATCAAACTGATGCGAACCCGGGTCAAGAAAACCCGATTGGGTCTACTGATAGGCCCACCCAATTAATATAGAAATCAAACTTCAAGTGTGATGGTAGAACTATAAATATTACAAATGAATGGCAGCTCTGTAATAAGAACTAGATAATAATTTTGGGTGAAACAAACAAGACCTTAGGACTCAACTAGAAATATACTTAAAGGACCAGGGCTAAACATGGAAAGGGAGAATAAAATAGGATAGGACGGGTTTACTTAATAACGAGAGGGTATAATTGGGAAAACAAACTAAAAGCAGAAGGATAAAATAAATAAAATAAAAGGAAAGAGGGGTTATGTTGGGGAAGGGCTTTCTTCAAGCTAATGTCAACTGCAGGAGGTGGAAATCAGGTTCAGAGAAATTGATACAACTCCCTAATTTGAACTCCAATCAAAGTAAAATTTTAGGCAGAGATTCGTAAACCATAGTACCCTAGAATCTGACCAATATTGATCTCTTACAGCGAGGCAAGAGAGGGTATGGAGGATCTGAACTTGGATCTGGTGGAAAAAGCTAGAACAAGTGAGTTGTAGGTTGGGTTTCTCACAGCAGAATGGCTTTTAGGTCATGGGTTTTGGAGAATAGGTTAGTTTATGGAAGGGAAGGCTCCAACCAGAATCTGAGAGTGATTAAATGAGAGAAGAGAGATCAATAGAACTTTGTTAGGGCTGGGATTATCGTCCAGTACAAGGAACCAGAAGAACAGGGCATTAGAAAGAGAAAGAGGGTCCAATAAAGAAGGGAAACAAAGGGGAAAGGAAAAGAAAACCTACCCACAGATTGGTAAGGGGAGGATGACTTCCACAGCAGTAGGGAAGGGGTAATAACACCGCCGACAACAACCGTGAGAGAGAAAACGGTGAGACGTAAAGGAAGAGGAGAGAGAGAGAGGGAGAGCAGGCTGCTCTGCCCGTAGGCACCCAAACACTCAAACAACTTCAATTTTTCATTCTCTTCTTTATCAAAATTGATAATAAGAATTGCCTATAAATAGGCTTACATTGGGCCCCACAAGATAATTCTAATTATATAAAAATAAAATAAAATAAAAAAACTACATTCCTATTATAACTCAAACTCTACAGCAAAACCCTAACAACTCTAAATAAACTTGCCAAAATTACATAGAATTCCCAAATTAAGCTAAAACCCTAAAAGATTCCAATCCGACGGATCCTAGCGTGCATCACTCTACATGAACATTCCATAACAAAATTATCTTGCTTCATGCAAAAGATTAACCATGAACATCAAAGGTATCCATCTTAAGTAATTTAACATGCAAATTTAAAATTAAGGGGAAAATGTAAGAATCTACCATGCATACATTAATAATGTAACATGTGCATGTAATTAAGTTATTACCTTTAGTACAGGCCCTAGGTAACTCGTACATAGAGTACTAAAACTAGTGACACAGCACCACAAACACTTTGTAAAGCATTCCATAGGACAAAAATGAGCCAAAAGTTTCAGAATTCATTAAAATGGACTTTTCTTAAAAGCAGCAGTATCCAACTAGCCATGCACTTCATACCCCCACTTACACAGATGCACACACATGCACATGCAAGGACAAAATAAATGAGAGTCACAAAAGAAGATAGAAATGTCACTTACATGCTATCTTTTTCTAGACCATTTGCTACTTGATTCAGGAAATCCAAAGTAAACATGTGCAGGCAGACCTGAAAAGGGAAAATTGGAGATAAGTATAAAGATTATGAACCTAAAGGAGAATCAGAAGTATACCAGTTTAACATTGAAATGTTTCTAAAGAGTATATATATATATATATATATATATATATATATATATATATATATATATATATATATATATATGAAAGTAACTACAGGGTAGAACTACGACTTTCTATAACTTAGAAGCTAAACAGATCATAGACAGTATGGGGGAAAAAGAAACAAAATAGAAAATATCGTTTTCAGAAATAAAAACATTAAAAATGCTGCAAAGCCTACTCATGTATGAACTATGAAGAACTATTTAGTTTAAAATTTCAAAATCATGTGCTTTGTAATAATCTATGATGATCAGTGAAGTGAGGTGGTTGGGAAAAAAATTCCATGATGGCAGAGTAGGAGATTGTAGGGCAGAAAAGATGTGCATAGTTTCAGTGGAGAGTGGAAATCTGAGGGGATTTTGTGGAGAAGGTACGGTATGAATTTCCACTGGAGAAATTGCCAGGGAGTGATTCAGGGTTTGCAGTGGATGTAGGAGTGATCATAAATCTTGGTAGGAAGGATAGCACAAGCAATATTGCACTGATGGCATTCCTAAGTCTAAACAGATGTGCATTCCTAAGTCTAAACACAAGCAATATTGCACCGATGGCAGAGTAGGAGATTGTAGGGCAGAAAAGATGTGCATAGCTTCAGTGGAGAGTGGAAATCTGAGGGGATTTTATGGAGAATTATATGATTAGGTACAGTATGATTTTCCACTGGAGAAATTGCCAGGGAGTGATTCAGGGTTTGCAGTGGATGTAGGAGTGATCATAAATCTTGGTAGGAAGGATAGCACAAGCAATATTGCACTGATGGCATTCCTAAGTCTAAACAATATAAACAAGGATGCATTATTTTTAGCCCAAAAAAAGTCAAGCGACACATAAAATCAGAGAGACTAATGGGGGATGGGGGACCAGACAAGCACATAACTATAACTGAAAAAAATTAAGTTTATATCCAAGGAAGTTGCAAGGAATATACATTACTCCAACAAAAGCGAAGTCGTCCAGTCTGTTGGTTGATTTCAGAAGCCAGTGAAGGATCCAATTCACTATATTCAACAACAGAGAGTGGGCCACCTTTACCTCGCTGAACAAACACACCAACCTTTTCTTGTGGGTATGCCTGCGACCAAATCGATTTTAGGAAACACGTATAACCATTTAGTTCAAAAGAAAAAGAGAAAAAAAAATAGAATATTGATAAAGTTCAATCCAAAAAATAAATAGAGGCAAAAGTATAAGGACCCAAATAAATTCCGAAGTCCAAAACAAGCTCTACCTAGATTTTCACTGTGCCACATTGGGTGGTAACATTTCAATTTGCAACCTCTATTACAGGGATTCTTACGAGTTTCCATGTGAAAAAATGAAAAATATTATTTTTTGCAACTGCGAACGATATACAGTAATTGGAACCCAAAATATCGGCAGAATGTCATGATCTGGATTCAACAGAAATTTCTTGTTCTTACCACCAAATATATATATCAAAATCATGTCAGGTCACAGATCATATAACACTGAGAAGAATGATTATACCATATCTGATTGAAGAAGAGAACTATTTAAAGAAACAACTAGAACGAACTGCAACCATGAAGATAGAGAACAAAATTTGGAAATTCACCCACGAACAAGGGAGGTGGGCTTAGAGTGGGACTTTAGCTTTAGAAGGGAGTTGAGGGAGTGTGAATCAGAGGAGGTTGTGGAGCAGAAGGTAAAGTAGAGGTATAAGTGCAGCCAAAGAAAACTGATCATAGACCACCCCAGGCTACGTAAGTTGATGATTTAACAAAATATATCGACTGCTTACAGGCTGTTCATTAGTAGCAATGTAAATGACTCCCATATTTGGTCCTTAAATCCAAATCGAAAATGCAGTAGCAGATTTTTTTTCATGCATCCCTACCTCCACAGGAAGAAGAAATAGATCAACCAAATCACAAACCTCCCCCCCAACCCACCACTGCCCCATAGAAATTAGTCCGGAAGCATACGCTACTACAATTTAGCACCAGGTCCTCTTTTTTTTTTTTTTTTTTTTTGCATCCCTACCTCCACCATAATTAGAAACAGATCAACCAAACCCCACGGCCCACACCTTTCCCAAGACCCCTGTTCTACAGAGACTAATATGGTACTTTTTTTTTTGGGGCATCCCTACCCCCCCACCCCCCCACCAACCATAATTAGATACAGATCAACCAAACCCCATGGCCACACCTTTCCCAAGACCCCTTTTCTACAGTAACTAATATGGAAAACCCTTACTCCACCAAAATATAAAACCTTGATGTTGGAGATTTGCCGGGAGAAAGTGAAAACAGGTGACATGTAGGCTGTCACAGAGAAGAAAAAGACCCGACAGGGTTCATAAACCCCAGACGTGTTAATTTATAGGAAGGACGTGGAATTTGTAAGTTACTTGTTTGTATTCATTGTGACTTTGCAGAGGAAGTATGGCATCATTTCTATGTCTCTGTGTAGTTTGCAAGAACTTAATTGTTGATATTCTTGATTAACCCTCATTCTGGAACTTCATTTGGCACAAGGGTAAGATCCAATGGACATAAATGTTCAGAGAAATAAAAGCATCCAAATCCGAACCCAAAAAATACATTCCACACATTAAGGATGAAGAAACTCGTAGCACAGAAAGTTTCAGGCTGGTAGCTGAATTCCAATTCAGATTTCAATGACTAAAAGAATAGCACCAATAATTAGTAGTTACCTTACGCACGACTTTTGCTGCTGCAGCTACCCCTCTTTCAATGAAGTATCCCAAGAAAGTTGGATCAGCAACACGGACCTGCATACAGATCGTAATAAACATAGTTCAAGAGAATATATTTCTTTCAATTACTGAACCAACAACAAACAAAAGACGAGTCTCACCAAAGCATTATCAACTCCATAGCAATCCATGTATCTCACACCTCTCATGGCCATATCTTCCAACAGTTTTGAAGATTTCAGAGCTAATTCATAAATCAATAGCCCAATAAAAGAAATCAGCACATTTCCCCATTTAGTAGCAAATAAAGATGAAGTAAACCAACTTTAATGTGTTTCATATCTGCAATAATAGAAATATCATACCAGAATAAACACCTCCATTCCCATCTGGTGCCTTTGCAACCTGGCTTGACAAAAATCAGGTTTATGGATTTATCACAGACAGAATGAAACAGAATTAAACTCCAAGAGAAAAATAGAAGAACCATTAAATGGCATGAATATAAATAATAACACACTGAGAGTAGAAGGAAAAGGCCATAGCATGGAAGCATTTTCAATCCAGTAAAGATTCCTTTCAGATCTACATGAAAGCAAAAGATTTTACCCTTAAGAATGTGCATCTTGTACAAACTTTCTTTAGGTCTCTCATCCTCATATTTGAGTCTCATATTTCCTGCCTATATTGTTCTACAGATAAAAAGGTGTGGTCATAGCATGGAGGAACCTAGCTTGCCTGATAAGGTGAGAATACCTCCATGAAATTTCACTTGTCTTTGCTCTTGATGACTAATGTTGAATCACCTTCCACAATCAATTGCAACCACCCAAGTCCGAAATCTACCGTAATTCCTGTTGATACAGCTATCAATCTGTCACTCCTAAAGAACATCGTTGCCCTCATGATTTCCTAAAGCTCCTCCAATTGGAATTTTTCCAGGATATCTAATGGACTCTCTGTCAAAGTTTAATTTTGATTCCCTTTCTTCTTGATTTGTTCTGATTACTATCCCCATTCTCTTAATATGTAATAATTCCTTTTGAGTAGTAGGAGGTTTTAAGAGAGTTATATAATCAGTTTCTATATTTTAAAGTTTAATTAGCTTGTGGTGTGGGCATGTAACCCAGCCAGGCGGCCTATCTTAATCACTTGATCATTCCTTCCAATCCCCAAAAGCTAATTCTACCCAAAATCCTAGAAACCCACCAAACCCTGAAGTTCCTATTTCAGAGACTTACAATTTGTTTATGATTTCTCCGTCAAATCACCATGCTTTCTTTAAAATAGCCCGAATCATTTTTCACTGTAAGCATTGAAAGATCCATAATAGTAATATTTATTAAGCTTTCAACATAACGTGCATATGTACACATCCACAAATTCTATTTTCAGTTGACGGCAGGCTCAGATATTAACAATGAAAAGGGGTCCTAATTTTTGAAGTTGATAATGTTGGATATATATGTCTTAAATCCAAATATAAATAAATAAATAAATAAATAAGAAGATAATATACATTAGAGATAAAAAGAGAGCCTACTCTGTATGGTGTTTCCATGAAAAATCTACCATCCTTGGAGATGCAAGGGATAGTGCCCTGCAGGAAAAAGGTTATCTGCAATGCAGAGAAAATTTTAATGAAACTAATATTCAATAACTGAGCAAGTTACCATAAGGTAATAACAACAGAAACAACAAGAGAGATTCAGAAATCTCACTTGATCAGGTTCAAGGCCAAAATATTTGTGACTTTCAAAAAACTTGCGTGTGGCATCATCAGTGAAAGGGCTAGTCATTATGTACCAATGTATTGGCACAGAACCAGCTGAGCCTGCAGAAACAAACTTATCAGCACAGCATGTCAGAAGAACTTGGGTCACAGAATTTTTTTTTTTTTTTTAAATACCCTCAGTTAAAGACTGAGCAGCAAGTCTTTGAACACATAAAATTCTTTCTGCCTGAATTTGAAACAGCGACTTTCCTGATGGAAGACCAATATCTGAGACAAAAGAAATGCGAAAAGAATTAGCAAACAGAATCTCCTAGGTTAAATATGAATGCACTATATATAATCCAAACAGGAAGATCATAACACCATGCACTCAACGGTGAGACTTTAAAAATCCAAAAAGTAAGGGCTTCCACTGAATAATTATAAGAAAAACATCTAGCTTTTTTTTTATACATAAAAGTACTACTGATGTTGGTGATGCCGGTTTATGTAAATACTTAATAATGATGTCACCGTATATCTATGAGAAGCAGAAACTCATTTATCACCCATTTATTACTACTTGGGGAGTGCTGAGTTATGGCCCTGATGGGAGGAAATTAATCAGAAAAGCTTTTTTATACTACAATAGGAGGTTTTGAGGATATTACAGCCTTACTTTGCTGAAGGGGAAATTTTGTGATTGTAGTAGGGTGGATGATCATATGGAGTGACAGCCCCAAAAGTTGCTTCAATCTCCTAGAGAGAACCACGTGCTCAATTCCTGATGAAAATTTCATTTCCACTGGATGCTTAGATCCACGAACTAGTTAGAGATGAGCTTCCAACGTCAGGATCTCCGACACCTTCCATGTGTATCAGCAAATATCCTATTCCACAATCTAGTAATGGGTAATGATTCTGATATTGTAGACAAGGTTGTTGTTTACTGTGTACTATTTCTTGCACCATATCTTTAGCTTGTGATAAAAGTTGTCATTCATAGAAATAAACCCCCCCCCCCGCCCCCAAAAAAAAGAAAAAAAGTTCCCCAAATTTTGACTATTTATCATATTCAGCACTAAATAATAAATATAACAAAAGCATCTCTCCTGTCTGCATCGTAATCACCGCTGGATGGGTGACCTACTGACCACAATCATGTTATAAATCCACTGGACACAGATGCAAGGAGGTGGCATTCTTTTAACAGGCAATGAATCCAGAAAGGTACGCAACTTGGCAAGGCATACCATGGATATCAAATCAACATCTATTGGCTAGTTCAGGATTAAAGATCCATCTTAATGATAGATTCAAACATCAATTCTATGTTCAAACCATAACAACCCTCCCTGATTCAATAAGCAATAGCTTCACTGTCATACAGGAAAATGAAAGGAAGAGGTTCAAACCCCCCCCCCCCCCTTTTCTTTTCCCCCCCCAATCCACAACCAACCTTCCATTAAAATGAGAGACACCAGCAAGAGAAAAGCAAATAGTATTACATTTTTATCCAATGATCCAAGTAAATGCAGTAATTACTTACTAAAACATCCCTTGGGATCTGAACTTCCAAGGCGGGTCCCCTGTGCATTAAAATTTCATCATAATGAATACTTGCATCTATAAACTTTTACAGTTTAATGCTAAAAAAACGAACAGTGGGCATGTAACCATTCAAGAACAAAAAAACAAAAGAACGAAATAAGAGGAGATGAAGCAAAAGCTACACCAAAAAAGATACACTTTAAATGCCATAAAATGGCAAGGGGGCAATGTAACAAATTACCACTAGCTGGTTTGTATATTAAACAAAAAAAAAAAAAAAAAAAAAAGCACCACCAACATAAGAATGGATGACATCCCTAGATGTGTACCACTTATGCATGTGCTTCTCGGATGTATAACATTTTTTTAAGACAAAGGAACAGTGGGCTCATATCAAGTGTAGTTTTTGGTTTGGTGACTGCCATTGTGAGGGTATCCCAACCCATCAGACATTTTCAGGAGGAGGATTGAAGAAAAACGAGTAATTTAAAGATGCCAAAACTCCGTTACAACCTCCTTATTTGGCACCGTGTCACGGCACCTTCCTCTTACTCTTCTTCTTCATATCCTTCCTCTTTCAAGATCCAAAGGGCTTTCAAACCCCCCACTCAAGCCTCTCTCTTTCTAATCACAGCCCAAATTTCACAACCATCAACCACCACCACCAAAAACAAAGCAGCCACTAGAATCTCCCTAACAATATTATGTTCAAAATTGGGCCACTCAAAATAAAACATGACTGGTACCCTAGTTCCTACTACATCTCTATGATCTATTCAAGTGAAGCATATTGGGATTTGAGTTCTAAAGAAATATATAAGTCAAGGTCTGTCAGACGACTGTCCCAATTAACACCATGCATGCCTGGCAGCACCAAAAATACATATTGACCAGTGTTTGCAAACCAAATACCCAAGAACTACTGTTACCATAAGCACAACAAAAAAGATAACAATACATCAGGTAGAACACTTTATGACACCATGAACTTACAAAACCAATTGCATACAACAAAAGGAAAAGAGTACCTATTTGCGCTCTAATAAAGTTGCTATAACCATGCTCCTCGTTTCTTTTGGGAAAAAAAAAAAAAAAAGCACCACCAAGGCACCAACATAAGAATGGATGACGTCCCTATATGTGTACCACTTATGCATGTGCTTCTCGGATGTCTAACATTTTTTTCAGACAAAGGAACAGTGGGCTCATATCAAGTGTAGTTTTTGGTTTGGTGACTGTCATTGTGAGGGTATCCGAACCCATCAGACATTTCCAAGAGGAGGATTGAAGAAGAAACGAGCAATTTAAAGATGCCAAGCCTCCGTTACAACCTTCTTATATAGCAACGTGTCACAGCACCTTCCTCTTACTCTTCTTCATGTCCTTCGTCTTTCAAGATCCAAAGGGCTTTCAAACCCCCCCACTCGAATCTCTCTTTCTAATTACAGCCCAAATTTGACAACCAACAACCATCACCAGCAAGAACAAAGCAGCCACTAGAATCTTCCTAACAATATTATGTTCGAAATTGGGCCACTCAAAAATAAAACATGAATGGTACCCTAGTTCCTACTACATCTCTATGATCTATTCAAGTGAAGCATATTGGGATTTGACTTCAAAAGAAATATATAAGTTAAGGTCTCTCAGACGACTGTCCCAATTAACACCATGCATGTCAGGCAGCACTAAAAATACATCTTGACCAGTGTTTGCAAACCAAATACTCAAGAACTACTGTTACCATAAACACAACAAAAAAAAGCTAACAATACATCAGGTAGAACACTTTATGACACCATGAACTTACAAAACCAATTGCATACATCAAAAGGAACACAGTACCTATTTGTGCTCAAATAAAGTTGCTATAACTATTCTCCTAGTTTCCTTTTTTTTTTTTTTTTTTTGGGGGGGGGTTGGAAAAATCAGCACCACCAACATAAGAATGGATACCTAGATGTGTACCACTTATGTATGTATTTCTCAAATGTATAACATTTTTTTAGACAAAGGAACAATGGGCTCATATCAAGTGTAGTTTTTTTAGTTTGGTGACTGTCATTGTGAGGGTATCCCAACCCATCAAACATTTCCAGGAGGAGGATTGAAGAAGAAACGAATAATTTAAAGATGCCAAGCTTCTGTTACAACCTTCTTGTACAAAAACATGTCACGGCACCTTCCTCTTGCTCATCTTCTTCGTATCCTTCCTCTTTCAAGATCCAAAGGGCTTTCAAACCCCCCACTCGAGCCTCTCTCTTTCAAATCACAGCCCAAATTTGACAACCAACAGCCACCACCTCCAAAAACTGCAGCCACTAGAATCTCCCTAACAATATTATGTTCGGAATTGGGCCACTCAAAAATAAAACATGAATGGTACCCTAGTTCCTACTACATCTCTAAGATTTATTCAAGTGAAGCATATTGGGATTTGACTTCAAAAGAAATATATAAGTTAAGGTCTCTCAGACGACTGTCCCAATTAACACCATGCATGTCAGGCAGCACTAAAAATACATCTTGACCAGTGTTTGCAAACCAAATACTCAAGAACTACTGTCACCATAAACACAACAAAAAAAAGCTAACAATACATCAGGTAGAACACTTTATGACACCATGAACTTACAAAACCAATTGCATTCATCAAAAGGAAAACAGTACCTATTTGTGCTCTAATAAAGTTGCTATAATTATGTTCCTAGTTTCTTTTGGTTGCTATAACTATGCTCCTAGTTTCTTTTGGGGGGGGGAAAAAACAGCACCATCAACATAAGAATGGACGACGTCCCTGGATGTGTACCACTTATGCATGTGCTTCTCGGATGTATAACATTTTTTTCAGACAAAGGAACAATGGGCTCATATCAAGTGTAGTTATTGGTTTGGTGACTGTCACTGTGAGGGTATCCCAACCCATCAGACATTTCCAGGAGTTGGATTGAAGAAGAAACGAGTAATTTAAAGATGCCAAGCCTCCGTTACAACCTTCTTATATAGCAACGTGCCACGGCACCTTCCTCTTGCTCTTCTTTGATGCGGACCCGGGTCGAGAGAAACCCCATCGGGTCTGCTATGGGCCCATCCAAGATACATAATAGCTGAAACTTGATCTGACGGTAAACACATGTACAGGTATGAAGTCTGATCTGTACTCACAGTATGGTAATCTGATGGGACTGAATCTTCAAGAGTAAAGGAGGAAGAAACAGAGGATTAGAAAGGGAAAGAGGATCCAAGAGAGAGAAGGGAAACCAGAGGGTAAGAGAAAAAAAAACCTACCCACAGATCGGTAGGGGAGGAATGAGCCTCCACAGCAATGGGGAAGGGAACCAGCCGAGAGAGAGATGGCCCAACCGAGAGAGGAAGAGAGGGAGAGCAGAAAGTGCTTTGCCCGTAGGCACCCAAAAACCCTTTTTCTCAAATCTCCATCATGTATTTCAATGATAAAAAGGTCTATAAATAGACTTTACAATTTAATTAATTACTAAATAAAAATTCTAAATAAAAAGATGATAATCAAAGAAGACTCCTAACTAAAGAAGACTCCTAATTAAAGAAGACTCCTAATTTAAAGAAGACTCCTAATTAAAGAAAACTCCTAATTAAAGGATAAATACATCCCTTTTTATGGAAAGAAATAAAACTAAATCAAATTACAATGATTTTCCCAATTAAAATAAACCCTAAAAAAAATATTCTCATCCAATGGATCCAGCGCCTGCATCATTCTTCTTCGTCTCCTTCCTCTTTCAAGATCCAAAGGGCTTTCAAACCCCCCACTCGAGCCTCTCTCTTTATAATCACAGCCCAAATTTGCCAACCAACAACCACCGCCACCAAAAACGAAGCAGCCACTAGAATCTCCCTAACAATATTATGTTCGAAATTGGGCCACTCAAAAATAAAACATGACTGGTACCCTAGTTCCTACTACATCTCTATGATCTATTCAAGTGAAGCATATTGGGATTTGAGTTCTAAAGAAATGTATAAGTTAAGATCTGTTAGACGACTGTCCCAATTAACACCATGCATGTCTGGCAACACTAAAAATACATCTTGACCAGTGTTTGCAAACCAAATACCCAAGAACTACTGTTACCATAAACACAACAAAAAAAGATAACACTACATCAGGTCGAACACTTTATGACACCATGAACTTACAAAACCAATTGCATACATCAAAAGGAAAACAGTACCTATTTGTGCTCTAATAAAGTTGCTATAATTATGCTCCTAGTTTCTTTTGGGGAAAAAAAACACCACCAACGTTAGAATGGATGACGTCCCTAGATGTGTACCACTTATGCATGTGCTTCTCGGATGTATAACATTTTTTTAAGACAAAGGAACAGTGGGCTCATATCAAGTGTAGTTTTTGGTTTGGTGACTGTCATTGTGAGGGTATCCCAACCCATCAGACATTTCCAGGAGGAGGATTGAAGAAGAAACGAGTAATTTAAAGATGCCAAGCCTCCGTTACAACCTTCTTATATAGCAACGTGCCACGGCACCTTCCTCTTGCTCTTCTTCTTCGTCTCCTTCCTCTTTCAAGATCCAAAGGGCTTTCAAACCCCCACTCGAGTCTCTCTCTTTATAATCACAGCCCAAATTTGCCAACCAACAACCACCGCCACCAAAAACGAAGCGGCCACTAGAATCTCCCTAACAATATTATGTTCGAAATTGGGCCACTCAAAAAATAAAACATGATGGTACCCTAGTTCCTACTACATCTCTATGATCTATTCAAGTGAAGCATATTGGGATTTGAGTCCTAAAGAAATGTATAAGTTAAGGTCTATTAGACGACTGTCCCAATTAACACCATGCATGTCTGGCAGCACTAAAAATACATCTTGACCTGTGTTTGCAAACCAAATACCCAAGAACTACTGTTACCATAAACACAACAAAAAAAGATAACACTACATCAGGTCGAACACTTTATGACACCATGAACTTACAAAACCAATTGCATACATCAAAAGGAAAACAATACCTATTTGTGCTCTAATAAAGTTGCTATAATTATGCTCCTAGTTTCTTTTGGGGAAAAAAAAGCACCACCAACGTTAGAATGGATGACGTCCCTAGATGTGTACCACTTATGCATGTGCTTCTCGGATGTATAACATTTTTTAAGACAAAGGAACAGTGGGGTCATATCAAGTGTAGTTTTTGGTTTGGTGACTGTCATTGTGAGGGTATCCCAACCCATTAGACATTTCCAGGAGGAGGATTGAAGAAGAAACGAGTAATTTAAAGATGCCAAGCCTCCGTTACAACCTTCTTATATAGCAACGTGCCACGGCACCTTCCTCTTGCTCTTCTTCTTCATCTCCTTCCTCTTTCAAGATCCAAAGGGCTTTCAAACCCCCCACTCGAGCCTCTCTCTTTATAATCACAGCCCAAATTTGCCAACCAACAACCACCGCCACCAAAAACGAAGCAGCCACTAGAATCTCCCTAACAATATTATGTTCGAAATTGGGCCACTCAAAAATAAAACATGACTGGTACCCTAGTTCCTACTACATCTCTATGATCTATTCAAGTGAAGCATATTGGGATTTGAGTTCTAAAGAAATGTATAAGTTAAGGTCTGTTAGACGACTGTCCCAATTAACACCATGCATGTCTGGCAGCACTAAAAATACATCTTGACCTGTGTTTGCAAACCAAATACCCAAGAACTACTGTTACCATAAACACAACAAAAAAAGATAACACTACATCAGGTCGAACACTTTATGACACCATGAACTTACAAAACCAATTGCATACATCAAAAGGAAAACAGTACCTATTTGTGCTCTAATAAAGTTGCTATAATTATGCTCCTAGTTTCTTTTGGGGAAAAAAAAGCACCACCAACGTTAGAATGGATGACGTCCCTAGATGTGTACCACTTATGCATGTGCTTCTCGGATGTATAACATTTTTTTAAGACAAAGGAACAGTGGGCTCATATCAAGTGTAGTTTTTGGTTTGGTGACTGTCATTGTGAGGGTATCCCAACCCATCAGACATTTCCAGGAGGAGGATTGAAGAAGAAACGAGTAATTTAAAGATGCCAAGCCTCCGTTACAACCTTCTTATATAGCAACGTGCCACGGCACCTTCCTCTTGCTCTTCTTCTTCGTCTCCTTCCTCTTTCAAGATCCAAAGGGCTTTCAAACCCCCACTCGAGTCTCTCTCTTTATAATCACAGCCCAAATTTGCCAACCAACAACCACCGCCACCAAAAACGAAGCAGCCACTAAAATCTCCCTAACAATATTATGTTCGAAATTGGGCCACTCAAAAATAAAACATGACTGGTACCCTAGTTCCTACTACATCTCTATGATCTATTCAAGTGAAGCATATTGGGATTTGAGTCCTAAAGAAATGTATAAGTTAAGGTCTATTAGACGACTGTCCCAATTAACACCATGCATGTCTGGCAGCACTAAAAATACATCTTGACCTGTGTTTGCAAACCAAATACCCAAGAACTACTGTTACCATAAACACAACAAAAAAAGATAACACTACATCAGGTCGAACACTTTATGACACCATGAACTTACAAAACCAATTGCATACATCAAAAGGAAAACAGTACCTATTTGTGCTCTAATAAAGTTGCTACAATTATGCTCCTAGTTTCTTTTGGGGAAAAAAAAGCACCACCAACGTTAGAATGGATGACGTCCCTAGATGTGTACCACTTATGCATGTGCTTCTCGGATGTATAACATTTTTTTAAGACAAAGGAACAGTGGGCTCATATCAAGTGTAGTTTTTGGTTTGGTGACTGTCATTGTGAGGGTATCCCAACCCATCAGACATTTCCAGGAGGAGGATTGAAGAAGAAACGAGTAATTTAAAGATGCCAAGCCTCCGTTACAACCTTCGTATATAGCAACGTGCCACAGCACCTTCCTCTTGCTCTTCTTCTTCATCTCCTTCCTCTTTCAAGATCCAAAGGGCTTTCAAACCCCCCACTCGAGCCTCTCTCTTTATAATCACAGCCCAAATTTGCCAACCAACAACCACCGCCACCAAAAACGAAGCAGCCACTAGAATCTCCCTAACAATATTATGTTCGAAATTGGGCCACTCAAAAATAAAACATGACTGGTACCCTAGTTCCTACTACATCTCTATGATCTATTCAAGTGAAGCATATTGGGATTTGAGTTCTAAAGAAATGTATAAGTTAAGGTCTGTTAAACGACTGTCCCAATTAACACCATGCATGTCTGGCAGCACTAAAAATACATCTTGACCTGTGTTTGCAAACCAAATACCCAAGAACTACTATTACCATAAACACAACAAAAAAAGATAACACTACATCAGGTCGAACACTTTATGACACCATGAACTTACAAAACCAATTGCATACATCAAAAGGAAAACAATACCTATTTGTGCTCTAATGAAGTTGCTATAATTATGCTCCTAGTTTCTTTTGGGGAAAAAAAAACACCACCAACGTTAGAATGGATGACGTCCCTAGATGTGTACCACTTATGCATGTGCTTCTCGGATGTATAACATTTTTTTAAGACAAAGGAACAGTGGGCTCATATCAAGTGTAGTTTTTGGTTTGGTGACTGTCATTGTGAGGGTATCCCAACCCATCAGACATTTCCAGGAGGAGGATTGAAGAAGAAACGAGTAATTTAAAGATGCCAAGCCTCCGTTACAACCTTCTTATATAGCAACGTGCCACGGCACCTTCCTCTTGCTCTTCTTCTTCGTCTCCTTCCTCTTTCAAGATCCAAAGGGCTTTCAAACCCCCACTCGAGTCTCTCTCTTTATAATCACAGCCCAAATTTGCCAACCAACAACCACCGCCACTAAAAACGAAGCAGCCACTAGAATCTCCCTAACAATATTATGTTCGAAATTGGGCCACTCAAAAATAAAACATGACTGGTACCCTAGTTCTTACTACATCTCTATGATCTATTCAAGTGAAGCATATTGGGATTTGAGTTCTAAAGAAATGTATAAGTTAAGGTCTATTAGACGACTGTCCCAATTAACACCATACATGTCTGGCAGCACTAAAAATACATCTTGACCTGTGTTTGCAAACCAAATACCCAAGAACTACTGTTACCATAAACACAACAAAAAAAGATAACACTACATCAGGTAGAACACCTTATGACACCATGAACTTATAAAAACCAATTGCATACACAAAAGGAAAACAGAACCTATTTGTGCTCTAATAAAGTTGCTTTAACTATGCTCCTAGTTTCTTTTGGGAAAAAAAGAAAAAGAAAAAGAAAAACAGAACAATGATGATCTACAAAAGACCAAGCCATCCAACAATTTATTTAATGAGTTATATAAATCTGACACTTGCCACATTCATTTCTACTACTTTAAGAATTGCATCAACTTTTCTTAGGTGGGCAAACAGGACAGCAGCATGCAAAGTCAAGCACATCAACCAATTGAAACAAGAACACCACCTGCCCACCAGCCAAAAGCAACACAGCCAACCTCCCCTCTGAGATAGCTTTCAAGCCCATCTTCCACCATCTCTCTCTTTCTTCAAGTGTTCTCTCTTCAACAGTAGAAACACATTTCTCAGGCACTGGCTCAATCGACGGTGCCAGAAGCCCTGAAATCTCTCAAAATAACTTAAAAATCATATAACAATAACCTATTATGTAAGAAAAAACTCAACTTAGCAATAAAAAAAAAATTAAAAAAATAATTCACCTTGAAACCGAAGTGAACAGCGAATGATCCGATCTATCCTCGGAAGATCTAAGCTCTGAATAAAAACAAAATCAATCAAACAATACCAGATTTTTCTTAACTACAGTTAAAAAAAAAAAGATTAAATCAATTCAACTTAACTACAGCTAAAGGGGGGGAAGAGAGGGAGAAATAGGAAAAGAAGAGAACAAAAGGGATCTGAAAAAAAAAATGGAAGTGGATGAAATTACCCCGATATCATTGACGAGAAGCTGTCGTTCTTCAGGGGAGAGTTCGTCCCAGAGAGCAAAAGCGTCTTCTTGGCCGTAATCCTTGAGCCTCTCTAACAGAGACTGGGGAGGAGACGAAGCATTGTAGTCGACAGCTACAGTAAGCTCTCCCATCTCCCGACTTCCCTAGGAAGCAAGCAGCTCTGCTTCTGTTTGCTGTTTAGCTTTCCAGAGACGCAGCGTATGCAGATATAAGGAGGAAGGAGAAGTAGGGAGAGAATGACTAAAATAACCTCGCATTCGATGCCAAATATCGGATTTGTCCATTAACTTGGAAGAAAAGCGAGTCCGGTGTTATTTCTATTCAGATTCGCTCACCGGTCGCCACGGGTTTGACGCGACTCCTGTCATGGTCCAGGTCCCACCTCCACCTTCAAATCTACTTCACCTCACCCAATCAATTTTAATTAAGGATAATTTCGTAATAATGCTTACTCCATCACCATAATACTATTTAAAATAGAGAAATATCTTTACGGACTTTTTTTTCTTTTTTTTTACCAATGTAGCCAAAGCAGTGTTTTTATTAATATATCTGACTAATAAATAAATAAATAAATAAAATATATATATATATATATATATATATATATATATATATATATATATTTTTTTTTTTTTTTTTTTTCTGTTCTTGTACATTCTTGTAGATTTGACAATTCTAGTAATAAGGATAGTTTGATAAAATTTCTATTTCTAGATTCTGGATTCTGATTCAAATTTGTATTCTACTTCAGGCTACTCCAGGATTATTTTGGAATAAAAACTTGTTTAATAGCGTAATTTTAAAATAAATTTTAAAGCATCTTTGGATTGGTAATATATTTTGTAACACATTATCCCCTCAATCAATCCCCTCAATCAAAGTCTAGAAAAACAATCATGGTAGTAGTGGGTGGTGGCAGTAGTCGACAGTGGTGGTGGGTGGTAGTGGCGATGATGGTGGTGGTGGTGGTGGGTAATGGCAATGGTGGATGGTGGGTGGTGGCAGCGATGGTTGTGGTGGTGGCAACGGCGGTGGTGTTAGTGTTGGCGGCGACAGTGGTGGTGGTGGAGGCGCCAATGGCGGTGGTTATGGTGATGATAGTGGTGGTGGTGCCAACGACGGCAACGGTGGTGGCGGTCGTCGTGGTAGTGGAAATGGGTGGTGGGTGGTGGTGGCGGCGGTGGTGGTGGTGGGTGGTGGCGATGGTGGTGGTCGTGGTGGGTGGTGGCGACGGTGGTGGTCATGGTGGGTGGTGGTGGTGGTCAAGTGAGAGTCGATTCTTTTCTTTTTCCTATAAAATTGATCCAACAGTTTGGAATAAATATTTATAACTCTAAAATTTTGGATTCTAAAGTTATTCTGAATCTGACTCACTATGTGGGAGTTAGAATCTAATCGGACTTATCAAAAGCGTTTCTACTCCAAAATGGTTCCATAAAAATCTAAATCTATAGAATCCAAAAGGAGAAATTTTATCAATCAAACCCTAAGAAAATAAAAAAAACTAAAGTCATAAAGTGAATATGGATGTAAAGATAGTAAAAAATTCAGACTCATTCACATATGCTCCCAATCAAAACTATAACACATGACCAATCATTACTGTAACGTGTAAAGGGTACACACTACTTGACTTACACTACTTGAACCAGTCAAGTGTTAGCAATATTGTGTTAATTATGTGAGAGAACAAGGGAGAGAGTTTCAAGATAGTGTCATTATCCTATATATTTATCTATTTAACACCTAAATTCTATTATGGTATGCTCATGAATAACATTAGTCCAACAAGATATGATATTTGATATATGTAGTGTGGATCGACTAACCGTATGTGTGTGTAATTAATTTACATATTAATTTAGCCTAATTATTTATTAGAATAATTTGATTATTTAATTAATCCACTAATTCGACGATTATATTGTATTTTATCTTTTTATTAATTTAGTCCAACTTTGCAATAGAATAATGTAATGCTTTAACTAGTCCAATATTTCTTTTACTAGAGAAAAAAAAACCTAGTCCAATAATTTGTGGGAAATTTAAAAAATATATACCATATGATTGGGGGTATGCACGTGAATGTTAATATGAAATATAGTATTAAAAGAGTTTCGTGGAACTAATAATTATATGTTGTGTCATTGATCTTCTTAATATGCAGTTAGGAGGTAAATTTAAATTTAAATAATGGCAGTGAAAATGTATCATTGATGGATTGTTTAGGTATTTCAAAAGTTAAAAGATAGTGATGGCTTTAAGATTCAGGGTTTAGTTAATTATCTAATAGATTTAGGGTTTAGGGATTAGCTGTTAGAATAATATTGATAGGGTTTCATTACATATCATGTCCTATATACAAATACTTAGAATACAAAGAAATTAATATAAACAAATTATCTATTTACCCAAAAATATATATATATATATATATATATATATATATATATATATATATATATATATATATATATATATATATATATATATATATATATATATATATATATATATAAACAGTTAGAATGTTTCATACTTCTTGCAGACGATTGATTTTCGATCGTTACTTGAAGTAACCGTTGTGAAGAATCTTCCACAGCCTTCTACTGGACATTCCTTCTCATCTGCTATGGGTGTTATTGGACAGATCTCCACAGTGGTTGTAGGGACTCACTACTCCTGTATTTATAATATAACCACTAACTCTAATTCATTCCCACAATGAAAATTGGAAAAGTCCTATATTTGGCGATTGATAATCCACGACTTAGACCAGCCTACCAAATAATGTCAGACTCCCACCGGTAAATTAGGCAAGTAAATAATGTTGACTAACTAGATTTATAAATAAATCTAACAGTCTCCCACTTAGACTACATTAATTTACAAAACTATCATCAACTAGTGTGGCCATGGAATCCAATTATTCAAATAAATTATCATAACCTTGATCCAACCAACAACCAAACTGATAACGAATAACAACAAAAAATATGCCTCAATATATGGCATGCATTTTCTCTTATCATGGACAAAAGTCTACTTGATGGCATGAATCACCCCAAGATAGTATCATGAAAGTAATCTTATCATGAGAGTCCATAATCTAATCGAATCACATTCGATCCAATAGCCTTTAGATCTTTATAGGCAATTAACTTGATGTTACCCAATACCAGAGCGCGGAGCTATTAACCTAGGCAAACAACAGAACCTGGCTTATCGCTTCAAACTTTGGCTTACTACCGCCTTGTTGTCCTTCTTGGCTGAATATTGTATTTGTCATTATGACTAAATACT
Organism: Protea cynaroides; assembly: GCA_028583415.1. Lineage (NCBI taxonomy): Eukaryota > Viridiplantae > Streptophyta > Magnoliopsida > Proteales > Proteaceae > Protea > Protea cynaroides. Next base: position 86,866,464 of record CM053265.1, on the reverse strand, counting down.
GCCTTTTGAAGTTTTGACATGTCAAACACATAAAAAATTATATCCAGATTAGCAATAAAATAAAAGCTGCATCATAAAACCATGGTATAAAAGAACTGCACCTATAAAATCAACAGGCAAATGAAAAAATACAACTAAGTATCAATAAAATATAAAAGGTCTGTACAAGCACATCAAAATACTCAACGACACTCATATTAAAAAACATGATCCTCTAAGATTCTCACTGGTAAAGCCTTTTACCAAGGATGAGCTATCATATTGTCTGTCAAAATGTACTCTTCAGAAATGTGATTCTCGTTAACTTTTTCTCTTACCATTAGATACTTGATCTTTATATGCTTAGAAGCACCTGCTTTCTTGTTGTTCTTTAACAAGGATACAACTAATTTGTTGTTAGAGTACAACAACAACGGTTAGAAGATGGTATCCACCACATTCAATCTAAAAATGAAGTCCATTAACTAAAACACTTGCTTTGTGGCCTCAAATGGTACCACGAACTTTGACTGCATAATAGAAGAAGTTAGAATAGATTGTTTTGTATTCCTCCATGAAATAGTTCCTTTAGCCATCACAAAATATATCTTGATGTGGACTTCCTATCTTTAGTATATCCACTGAGATCCATATTAGAATACCTAACCACTTTTAGGTTATCAACACTCATATACATATACATGTAATCTTTCATCTTCTATATATAACACAAAACCTTCTTTGCCTCTGTCCAATGAGCAATCCCTACATCTGATTGAAACCGTCCCAGCAGACTCACTACGAAGGCAATGTCATCCACAAAACTGTGCATACATCAGATTCCCTACTGCAGACACATATTGTTTGACATAGATCTTCTTTCAATATTATTCCTAATGCACTGCATCTCTTGAGTACGTGATCAGTGAAGGCCCTCTCAGATAGTCCTAATAGTCTATGATTTCTATCAAGTCTGATCTCAATACCGAGAATGAATGAGCTCTTATCCATATCTTTCATTACAAAAATCTCTGACAGAAAACGCTTGGTCTCTACAAGTAATGTTATGTCACTACTAGCAAACAGTATGTCATCATCATACAAGACCAAAAAAATAAACATGTTCCCACTGATCTTGGGATATATGCTTGGCTGGAAGCTTGCTTAAGACCATTCCATCTTTATCCTTTGCCTTAACCTTCTGGTTGAATCATTCCATTGATTCAAATCATATAGCACAATAAAGACCAACAAATTTAGGTCAATGTCTTATCCCTGTGTGATTCCTCTTTGCTACAAGTTTTGCTTTGTAGCAATCAATTCTCTCACTGGAATCACACAACCTTGTATACCTATTTTAAGACTACAGGCATACAATTCTTCGACAAAGACACAGGATCCAAACCTTGGTGTTGTCCAAAAGCATCAATACACATTTTATAGACTTCAATTACTCTGGGGCGATATAACTATAGATAGCTTGCTGAAAACTATAGGGATTTTTCTTTTGTCCATTGTCAAAAACATTCACTATGAGGTATAGTATATGATTGGATGAAATGATAGATTTATGTGATCTAGTAAATATTTATTTTGTCTCATCTGACTTTATTATCATATCATCCTCCAATAATATTTTTGTTATTTCAACTGGTTGTTCTACAACAGTTTCCATGGGATCTCATCAAAATATAAGTTTCTTAGCTGTGACAAACCACTAGCACCATCAATGAATCTAGCATGATGGGTTTCTACTATCTTATTTTTTTAGTTGGGACAATAAAACTAAAATTCTTTGGACCTTATTGGACATTCCAGAAAATAACAGCTCAATGTCCTAATAAAACAAATCACTCTCTCATGAGGGTTATGAAATCATGTTTTCGCTCTGCAAGCCCAAGCGTGAATATTGCTTAAACTGGAAGTCACTTACTTGGCACCTATTAATAATATATAGATTACATAATTCATTGCTCCCACATAATCAAATCCACTCTTATGCTCTTGATCACATTTATTTGTCACTTATTTTGCTGTTAAATCTCAAGCACAATTTTTAAGTCATAAGTCTTATCACCAGTAAATATTTAGACAAAAGTACTAAGATATAGATCAGTATGATATGGTCTGCCTGAACACTTATCTTATTTGCCAGATTTAACAATTTTTATCCTTTGATAAAGATTATCCACCAAGTCCAACAATCTCTTGATGCGAATGATTTTTATTTTTATTTTCTTTTAATCAATCCCCACATATGTATATGATATCGTACTTTAGGGGTCTCAGAATACCATATTTTACCTTCCTTTTCAAATTTTACTTAGATACAAGTCTTAAATGTCTATACCAATGATGGGAGTTAAGAGTACAGAGTCTTCTCCAAAAATAGGTAAACTACCAAATATAAAGTAATGGTTTTACTATTCCTATAGGTTTGGACTATAACTAGTATTTAAGTCTCCAAAAACCCAGCACCTTTATCACTCAGAAGTTTCATAGACCTTATTCTTTTCCAGTTTAACCTGTCGAGCTTATAATCTTTCTATATATGTCCCTTCTGAATCACATTACAAGAATTCCATTTGCTTGACATAAAGTCTCTTACATTTAATTAAAAAATTTGTTTTCATTTCTTGTATTTGAATTTCCATCCTTATTACCTTCACCTCAGTTTTATCTTTTCTTTAGGATGTTATAGGTTACCAGGATCTAACTTAGTAGTTATAGTGTGAATACAAAAGTCAATTGAATCATCATCAGAGGTTAGCTGATAGCTCTAACTTGTGCTTCCTCACACTTCATTACCATTTTAAGTGGTACAGATAGGCTTAGGTAATAAACATTTCTCCACCCCTTTTAGAAATCTCAAATATTCTTTGGATTTCTCTTTAAATAACCTTTTGCAATGTTCCAGAATGTGTTTCAGTCATTTTAAATATAAGATGACTCTTCAATCCCTTTTAATCACTTCAAATTTTGCCTAACTCTCATTTATGTATTACTTGGTAGTGTCTTTTTACCATGATACTGCCTTACATAGCCTCTAGAATTGAATTTCACACAAGCTACATGGGTTTTCTATTAGAAAATTCTCAATTTCCATTTTCATCACCTTAGCAGGAGAACACTACTCTCAACGGTAATGGCAACAGTTTTATCCTCTCTAAGAACTAGTTATAAATCTAGAAATTCTAGTTGTTTCATAACTGCCTTATACCAGTTTTCTATAATTGGATACATACAAAATAGGAAGTCAAGCTTAAGTAATACCAAAGATTGAAATTCTGAGATAGTAATTACTAGATGAGTTCATTTACAATGCTATATATACAGTGATAGATTTATGAATTACATACAAGGAAATAAATTAAACTATTAAAACATAATAAGCAAGTAATTATTTTCTTATCCAAGAGTCAATCGAAATACATACTTATCATTTGGGACAAGGATGCATTAGTCCCCTCAAATATCTTGGCAAATCGTCAACAATTATTATCTTTTTTCAAGAGTCAACCGAACTACATACTTATCCTTTGGGATAAGGATGCACTGGTCTTCTTAAATATTTGGGCAAAATCATCAAAGAATGATGGCATGGAAAATCATACCACCTTTGGGTGAATGAAATCCCTAAGTCAAACATCCTTATTTTTCAAGTGCATGTAATCTTTTAATATTGACAATGCCACAATTAGATGGACAATGTCTTTCTTTGCTGCAATCACAAAAGTAAGAATCCTTGACAATACCACCTATGGGTAAACATATCTTTTCTTGCTGTATCTTGTAAATGTACAAATATTGAATTTGAGTATGTTATGATAAAACAAAGTGTGCCACTTCGGTGATCACATTAAATCCTCACACAACATCTACAATCCTAACGTAAACAAACTTGGACAATGTTACATTTCGGTGAACACTTGTCAATTTTTTGAGCATTTATAAATACAGATACTTGAATTTGAACAAATCATAATAAAACAAAGTGTGCCACTTTGGTGGGTTCCACAAAGTTTCACTATGATGTGAACAAATCCTAACCTGTAACACATGTGGGATATTTGTTTAACCATGAATGTTTTTTAAATACAACTTTATAAGTCAAAACATTCATATAAACATGCAATTAACTCAACAATTAATTTGGTATAGTAACTTACAGAATAATCAAACATAAAATATGCAAATCAGGTTCCCATAAAATATTTTTCTATGACAACACACTTCTCAATATATCCAAATATACCAAACTATATATCAGATTGAATAGCATTAAAAATGGAGTATATTACTAAAAAAATCGCGGTCCAAACAGACCTTCCATGCTCTCACACGCGCCAATTAATTCCCTAAGGTTAAAAACCTTAAACAAACAGACCCTTAAGAAAACCCTAATCGGTTCGGTCTGGGTTGGTTTACCCAGGGTTACTCGGTTTGGTTTGGCTTGAACCGAATATATCTCTTTTTTTTAAAATATCTTTAGATCGAACCACTGGTCTATCCGGGATGAGCACCAGGTTGGTTCACTGGTCTGCCCACCGGTTCAACCTGGTTCAGAAAGGAGGGTATCGGGTCAAATCTTGGGTCTCTGGGTCGGGTTTATGGGGCAAAGTTTCGGGTTCATGAGTCAGGGTCATCGATTGACGCTAGCGGATTGGTCAACAAGTATGATAATTGGGTAAGCGGGCCTGACCCACGAGTCTTGGTCAATGAGTTGACTTGGTCGGGTCGAGCACAAGTGTGGGTCACGCATGCTAGGTCCGCTCCGCCCAGTCAATTAGGCTTGGCCTGAGTTGGTTCGGTTGGGTTGACCTATGGTTCACTGCCATTTATTTAATTCCTTTTTTTTTATTAACTAGCAAGTGGATCTCACTCACTTTTTCAGCCCGCGCATAGCGGAGAGTCCAACGTCCGACAATGGCGAGTTTTATATCGTCGTCACTGTCTCTCTAAGCTCTACGTAGTGGAATAAAAAGTTTTGATTTTTGACGGTCTAAAAAATTTCGATCGTAACAAATCTCCCATGGGCCTCAATCAAAACCAAAATGAAAAAACAATTCATTCAACCATTCAAATCATCTTTATTATGCTTTATTAAATCAGATCTCATCGATTTTAGGTCCGTATAGACTAGCTCTGATACTAATTGTTAGAATAATATTGATAGGGTTCCATTACATACTATATCCCACATACAAATACCTAGAAGACAGAGAGATTAATATAAATAGTTAGAATGTTTCATACCTCTTGCAGATGATTAAGGGTGTCAATGGGTCGGTCCAGGCCGGTTTCGGTCCGGACGGAATAGGTGTCGGGTTTTATAAGCCTAGCCCGAAACATGTCCATTAATGGTTCGGGCTGGGTTGGGCTGCGCTGTACACAATAACTATCGGGCTGGTCTGGTGTCGATTTGTTATCGGACTGGGCTTATTGAGGTGATTTCTGGCTGGTTCGATCCGGACGGGGCTTATCAAGCTTATCGGGCCTATTTTATATGTAAGATACATAGCCTATTTTATTATTTCTATCTATAAAATTAGCATCATTCCTTCTATATGTATGTAATTCAGTAAATTATAACAATTAACATATTCTTTTCAACTATAGATTTATATAATATTTTGGATCAAGAAGTGAACTATAACAGTGCAATATAATTCATCAAAATTTAAAACCATTAAAATTAAGAAACTGGGCCCGGATGGACCTTACCGGTGTTCAGGTTATGTATTATTGGTTCGGGCTAGTTTGAGTTTCTTAACGGGTCGGTCTGGTCTGATTTCGATTTGGACTAAAACGATGTCGGACTTTACAAGCCGAGACCGAAACCTATCCATTAAGGTTCAGTCCAAGTTGGATTCGGGTTATATCGGGCTGGCTTGGTCCGTGCTACTGGGCCAGACCCATTTTTGACACCCTTACAGATGATTGATTTCTGACCATTACTTGAAGTAACCCTTGTGAAGAGTCTTCCACAGCCTTCTACTGGACCTTCCTTATCCTTTGCTATGGGTGCTAATAGAGAGATCTCAACGGTGACTGTGGGGACTCACTACTCCTGTATTTATAACATAACCACTAACCTTAATTCATTTCCATAATGAAAATAAAGAAAGTCCTATCTTTGACAATTGACAATCCATGGCTTAGAGTAGCCTACCAAATAATGTCAGACTCCCACCACTAGATTAGGCAAGTAAATAATGTTGACCAATTAGATTTAGAAATAAATCTAATATTAGCTAGTTACACTAATGAGGGATTAGTCCTAATGTTATGTTTGGATATCGAGAAAAAAATAATATAGAATTTACAAAATGAAATAAAAAAAGAAATGAAATGAAATGAAGAAATCTTTTTTTGTAGGTATTTGTAGGACTGCAACTGAGCCGGGTTGGGCCGGGTTTTTCAAAACCCTAGGCTGGGTTTTTCAAAACCCTAACCCCAACCTTGACTATTTAAGCTGAACCCTAACCCTGTCCAACCCTGCCAGAGTTAAAAAAAATACAACCCTAACCCTGACCCTGACAGGGTTGGGCCTAACCCTAACCTGCCTTGATTGACCCTGACAGGGCTGGGTTGGGTCGGGTTAACCCTGATTAACCCTGATTCAGGGTTGGGCCGAGCATTTTGTGTCTTGTTGACCTGTATAGCATCCCCCAAATAAGAACATTAGCCAGTTGAGTAAAATATGGTCAACAGACTCCAGAAAAGAAAACACAATCTTCTTTTAGAGAGGAGAGTAGAAAGTTGGAAAAAAAAAAAATAAGATACCAACTTACAGCATTGAATAACTTGACAACTGAACTCCAACATTAAAAACGGAGAGGCAAATGGAATTAGATGAGGACATCACAAAATCTGTTGTAAACATGGAACTCTTGTTAAAAAAAATTTCACCCTAATAATATAATAATACCTCCTTTTGTAGCAACCCCAAGAAGAAACTTTTCATGTGAATCCAAGAAATTAGCAGGTTTCACATGCCCCTTCTCTCCCACCTGGATATTAACAGAAGTCATGAAAATATATGAACATAACTCAACTGAGGCTACACATATCAAGCTTCTAAAATTATGAAACACATAGCATTAAAGCTCCATTTGTCTCCACGTAAATATATTGAAAAGGAAAATATTCTTCTAATAGGATTTCTGCTATTTGTTGTAACGTAAAGAACAAATAGTGATATTAAAAAAAAATAAGAGTAAAATTTCATGTTAAATATCATTATCAGGGAAAATTTTACAACAAAACATAAGAGGGCCTAAGCAACATGCACTTGAATCAGATAATTGCGGAGTACACTAGGAATTTGCAATAAATTACCAATTGTTTCTCCTTCTTGGTCTCCCCTTTAGACTTCCATTCAGCTTCTTCTTCAGCACTATTCCCTCTTAGGGTTTCGTTTGAGAGAGGGAGATTGAGAGAAGAGGTGAAGAAGAGAAGAGATGAAGGCGCCACCGTCTACCGCCGTCTACTCTTAGTCATAAACTCTTAGGGCTTTGTTTGAGTCTTTGAGAGAGAGAGAGATGAAGAAGAGAAGAGATGATCAGATGAAGGTGCCGCCATCTTCTTACTTCTTAGGGTTTCGTCTTCTTGAGAGAGAGAGATCGAGAGAAAATGAAAAGCCTCTGAAACCGTAAGATTTTCAGTTTATAATTTAGGGTAACATAGGTTTAGCTTTAGGTATATAATTTTATATATAATAATATATATATATATTTTATATATAATAATATATATATATATATATATATATATATATAGGGTCGGGTTGGATCGGGTTCAACCCAGGAGGTCAACCCTAATCCAGCCCAACCCTGCCAGGGTTGATACAAAATTAAACCCTAACCCAGCCCTGTCAGGGTTCGGACCGAGTTTAACCCTGTCAGGGTTCAGAGCAGGCCTGGGCGGGTTCGGATCATCAGAAAACTTGCACCCCTAGGTATTTGGTTGCCAAAAGAAAAGAATTTGTTTTTAATATAAAATAAAAAATGCATCTTATTGTAACCAAACAGGTGAGGTAAGAAATTGTAACCTTTTTTGATGTGCCGCTCATTTCTCTTTTATTTATTTAAATAAAATGAAAATTTATCATCGATAGGGTCTCATTTCCCCATTCAGAGGATAAATTTGTAAGTTACCACACCCACCGTCACAGAATCCTTTTCTTTCCTCTCTTCAACCGATTTCTTCACCGGTGCAAGAGAAGATGGAGCAGTGAGATTAGCTGCAGGGGTATGAGGGATAGCTGGAGACAGGGGATGTGGGATTGAGTGTGAGAGAGAGAAGAGGTCGCTGGATATGGAGGGAGGTGGACGAGATTGCAGTAATAGATAGTGTTATTAACATTGTTGAAAATTGAAGCAGGAGGAGCACTGTAGTGGAAGCTTAAGTCATCATCTTCGTCGATATCATCGGTGGTTTGCGATGCCGGGACCTACGCGAGCCGCTGTGCAGCAGCTTTTGCTACGACGTTCTAAGTTCTTTTAATGTTGGAAAGCCCCCTCCTCGACAAGGAACGAGCATGGTGGTGAGCAGGTAGATATTGCTGAAGAAAACAAACCAGTGCTGCTAGATCCGCCAATTTTTTTTGCCGAGATTTTATCGGGCATCGGGTTCGTATCCTATCCGCATTTATATTCATATAAGATTAAGAGAGGGAGAGAATTGAACCCTAGAAATTCTCAGAACATATAAATTATTGAAATCCAAAAAAAAAAAAAAAAAGGATGCCAAAGGGAAAGATGGATAAATCCTACTGCTGACAGCTCCAATGGAGAAGTTGACGGAGCTAGTTTCAGGCTCACCTAGAGATCTCCTAGTTCAATATTAACTCAACTGAACAACCCCATCCAATCTATCAAGCTCTCGAAATTGAAAACAGAAGATTATAGAAAATTGTCCACATAACTTCAGTAGTTTAGATGATTTGTCATCTACAGAGATCTCTTTATTAAAAAGTGCTTTAGAAAATTTACTGCTGTTCAATGTCTCTCTGGAGGATGTCAAAACTTGACTGCAGAAAAAGTGAGACAAAATTTTACATGAGAAAAGAGATTTTCTTTCTTCAGGGCCTTGGCATAGAGAATGTAAAAGTAGTAAATGAGGCTCTTTTAGGATAATTGCTTTGAGATTCAATAGTTAACAAGAAGCCACAAGAATATTAAATTTTACTATCTCCTACCTATTTAAAAAATATTAATTATCTTCCTTTCGCAAGAATGTCATTGCCTCATGAATTGTATTGTGTATCAAGTTGAAATGATCTCTTTTTCATATGAATGCTATCATTCTGAGAATTAGTTTGCAACCCACCAAAGAAAAATTAAAAGGATACAAAATGAGTGCACAAAAATAAAGGGCGTCCCAGTGCACGAAGCTCCAACTATTACAGGGTCTGGGGAGGGGCAGAGTGTACGCAGCCTTACCCCTGTAATGCAGAGAGGCTGTTTCCATGTTTCGAACTCGTAACCACTAGGTTGCAATATGACAACCTTACCATCACACCAAGGCTCGTCCTAAAAAATGAGTGCACCCATCTCTAATTTTCTATCAACTGTGCTATTTTATTTAATATTATTTTTAGGCATTTCAATTTTACTCTGTGATGGCACTGATTAAAGTGTACCATGCCAATTGGAATCTGTTGGAACACGTACGGAATTGATTCTGTTTGTTTTCTTATCTTTAGATAATTGGCGAATAGAGTTGCCCATGTACAAGTGTTGCAAATTTTCTTTTAAATGTCAATTTTATTGCAAGTAAGAAGGATAATTGTAAGCCTCCATGACATGCACAAAATTATGTAAAACCCAAATTTGGTTGCTGTAGGTTAATATTGTTTTCTCAATGAAAAAACGAAGAGCCAAGAAAAATGTGGCGACAGCATCAACAAAGGCGAAGGCATCAACAAAACGTGCAAAACTTCTAAATGAATCACACGAGGAGCATCAAGTTAAGATGCAAGAAGAGGAAGTAGTAGATCATGAACGTAAGTTTCCAATTTTATAATATTATCGAGCTTTCATTTTCTTCTCCACTTGAGCATCAATTTGCACTGTCAACATCCTTGAGGGTTGAAGTTGTTGAAGTTGAGGGCTGTTAGGATTTCCAGAATTGATTTCTCCCATTTGGCCATGTTCTTTTCACTTTGTTGGTCATTTTTTCCGTTAGGAAAATCCTTAATACATTTCAAACATCAAGCCTAGCTTCTGCAAAATTGTTTTTTTATGCAAGCTTTGGGCTTCCAGCAATCAGGCTTTTGGCCCTTAGGGTCATGTATGAATATTTTGCTTTCTTGAAGTATCAACACATAGTTAGCACCTGCTATTTGTCCATCAGTTGCAATTTTATCCTTATTTTGACAGTTGATTCCATGTTTAATACGTAGAGCTGTGACACCTGAATTTGTATATTAAACAATAAATAGTGGCAAGAGATGGACCATTCCAAATATATATATTTTTATAATTTTTCGTAGAAGCTGCCTCAAAGTATGATCCCAAGCTCCCTCCCTTTTGAATTTAATTTTAACATAAAATCTATTGAGGAAACTTGTGGTGCACTCTCATCTCCTATCACTAATTACAAAGGATTTTGTAAGAAGGAAAAGGATCTGGGTCATGTGTTTCTATGAGTGGAGGGATAAATCTATTCTCAGATATAACCAGATGGAATGTTTTGTAAATTGAACTAGTCTACTTCTATTAACGGGGTTAAGTTAAATTTGTTTAATTTGAGGAGGAAACCACTTGGGGGGCACCATTTTTTGAACTTTGAGACAGCTTTTATGAAAAACCATTGAAACCAGAGCCTCTGGGTACTAATGAGGCTCCCCCCCGCGGTGGGAGAAATGCTTCCAATAATGCAGTTGGATTATTCTATCAAGTGTGAATCGACTTAAACGTCGTCACTTACAAGAGGGAATACAAACCATGTACTTTGTTTCTATAATAGAGCACTGATAGTTTTTCTGTAAATATTTGGAGCAGTTTTTTGAGAAGAGGAAAAGGGTTTTGCCCCCCCCCCCCCCTCTCTCTCTCTCTCTTATTTTTTATAGATAGGGTGCAGACTCTTGTTTAAAGGTTTTGTTCTTGGAATTGTTGTGCGTTCACTTTTAGTGGAGCTGAGAAGTTGTTGGTTGCCTCTCTTTTTTTTGGGTAAATGTTGGTTGCCTGTTTTACTAAAGGTTCTCTCCTCAACATTTTGACTTGGGCATTCAGATATGTGGGCTGAACTACATGACAATTCTGTCAATAAATCTTGCTGGACTGAATCTTGTTAGTGTCGTGATACAGTTCCTCTCAATTTACAATTTTCAGTTTTATCTTAGTTTTGGTTATCTTCTATTGATGTAGCTGTGGCATTCTGATGTTTGTTGTGTCACAACTTTGGGTCTTTGCTCCATTCCTTTTTCTTGCTTTCTGAGTCCTCCTTTATCTTCTGAAGATAGGATTCGGCTCAGGGTTACGATATTAGGATTAGGGCAATGTACAAAAGGAAATGGTTCTAGAAAATCTTTTTCCTAAGGTTCCTTGTTGGTCACGAATATCTGAACATATCTTTGCTTTGGAAAAGAACAATTAGAATTATGCTCAAAAGCTGCTTCATGGCATATTGGCAGATGCAATGCTGTTCAGAGAAGCTATCATTAAAACCCTTTTTAATGTAAAATCTGGAATACCAATACTACCATTTTAAAGGTAAAATCCAGTAAGTTGAGTGTATTTTGCATGATTTAACTTCTTGGGTATCTTTACTTTATTCTCTTCGAAGGATCCATTTTTGCTAATATAATCTTTTCATTTCTACAGTTGAATGTCAAATTGCTGCTACTAGGGCAATTCGTGATTTGGAGATTGAACGTCTCATAACAGGGTTGAGATTGCTTCGCTCAAATTTTAGTGAGGAACAGCTGCAAACCCCTGTATTACAGTTTTTTAAGGAAAATTATCCAAATCTGTCACTGGTAAGAAATGAAAAGGATGGACAATTTGAAGTAGAATGGAAGGATAAAGATGGTAACCTGTCCAGGAGCCAGACAGATGAAAGAAACATAAATGCATTTATTTTGCAACAGATGTACATGGGTTTTCCTGGTTTAGTCCCAAATATTGGTGGCTTCGAGTTTCCCAGTAAAGCTGGTATGAATTTACTTAAAAGAATAGATGCATAGAGATTGTGACTTTCTTATGGTGATTATATCTTCATATGAGTTTATTTGATTGCCTGCAGTGGAAACAAACCTTTCTGATTCTGAAAACGTGCAGATTCCAGACTCTGTACGTGCACTCATCACTTCTGGTTCCATTATTGTGGCAACTCTTAAGACTCAATGCAATTTTGCTTTATTCCTATCCTTTCGAAAATCTGTCTGTTTTCTAGGTTCTAGAGGAGCAGTCAGATACTCAGATTCTTGGGTTACAAGATGCCTTCAAAACTCCTGGGGTAGGTTGCATCTTGACTTCATTTTTTTTTTTAATCCTGTATTTTTATCAGTGGTTTAGATTGTCGGATTCGTATCAACAGATAGAAACTAAATCAATTTATTCAGCATGTAAACGACGATCTATTTTGGATTGAATTGCTCATTCAATAGGCCAAGACTATGCCCATCTATTGAAAAACGCCTAACCTCTATTAATTCTTTTACAATCTGATAATTGATTATGGGCTCTGAGATGGCTACTATACGGCATATATTCTGGCGAATACACTCCTTTAATTTAAGGCCTTACACCAAGGGTGGGGGTCTAGTAGTCTGCTAATGTTCTGTACCACTTCAAGAAAGTATTACTAGACAGAATGGCATTGACCAGATGTTAGAAAAGAAATGACTATCTCGAACCATAAAGACGATACAATAAGGCATTCCTTGCCCCTCGGCAAACAACCACAACCCGGGTTTATTGGAATTGGAACATTTAGTGTCCCCGAGCCGAAAATCACCAAAGTCTGTTTTCTTATGAGAATCAAGATATAAAATTGAAAAACCTAGGAAACCCATACTAGGCCTTGCTATCAGTATCAGCAAAGGGCTGGGGGGGGGGGCAGTCCCCTGCAGCTAGTTGCAATCTTCGCAGAGGCTGCAATGGTGGAATTCGAGTTAATTCCAGAAGAACAAAGAAGTGATTAATGCAGTTAAATGTCCTCTATATATGTTTATAGCATTGTACGATTGGCTTGTGAAAAGCCTTGACTGTTTACGGGGTTTTCTGGAGTTTGGAGCTGAGAACTCTTATTTCTTATATTATTGTTTGGTTGGATGCCGTGAACGTGTTTTTAAGTGGCTTAACCTGGGTCTGTAATCACAGGGGAATAACCATAGGCTGTCGGTTGGCAAGATCCCTAAAACCCAAAGGCTACCAAAGCAGGGTGAGATGCTTTTGTCTGTGTGTGGCTCGCCTCTTGGAGTGTACAAGGAAGATAACATGGAAGCCATACATGGTATGTATTGCTTCTAGTTAATGCGAGTGATTCTTTAAATTTTGGTCATGTTTGAATTTGTAACTTCTAATTTGCAGAATCAGAAGAGGGATGACTGGTTCAAAGTTGTTTCAGTTAGATTGTGGCTTAACCAATCCTTTTCTCTAGTGATCCTTAATACTTTTGGATAGGGTCATTTGTTAGTTTTTATACTTCGTGATACACCTCCAATATATAAATAAGTTAGAGCTAATTCTGGATGTAATGTTGCCTGTCTTTCTTGCTGGATGTGTGGGATGATTCTTGATGAATTGGTCAGAGGTGGTTCTGGATGTAAAGGTTTTGGATTGATCTTTCCTTTCTTTTCTATTGCATATATGGAATGTTCATGTTAAAGCCCATTTTGCTTGATATATCTGAGCTTTGGAACCCACACACCAAATAAAAATGAGCTTTCACTTCACTGTGAAGGATGTAATGTTGTTGATCTGCTTTAAGAATCAAGACAGGACTATCTATGATTCTATTCTACGTAGAAGCGAGCTTACTTTTGGGTATAGATTGGAGTGGTGGTCATAATTAAACTGATTCAAGGGGATTGTGGAATATGGAGTGGTCTTGCTGTAAGGATTTATAGAGATTCCTACGGCTCCGATTGGTATCAACATGAGGAATACAAGCCTCCGTTTAGAGGGACGACAGGTGGTGCTGAGAGGATCCAATGGTATAACTTAAATGTTAGCAAAATAAGGGATTTAAAGATGGATACGCCAAATCAAAATTCAAAACTCTCCAAATTGCATAACCAAATTTGACACCATTCTCTTTGCTCAGAACTCCATGGATCCTCACTCACTCTCCAAACTCCATGGAGTTCTTCGCAAAGGGTGGGGTGTCAAATTTGGTCCTGTAATTTAGAGAGGTTTGGATTTTGATTTGGTGTATCTATCTTTAATCCCTTATTTTGCTAGTATATAAGTTATACCATTGGATCCTTTCAGCAGCGCCACATGTTGCCCATTGAATGATGGTTTGTATTCTTCATGTTGATACCCCAAGATGAGAGGATTTTGATCCACTTACACTTCATTTGTATCCAAATCTCCTTGCATTTGAAAAGTAAATAAATTTTATATTTAATAAGTATCATTATTAAATATGGTAAGAAATTTAGGTATTTGATACAATCATGTTGTGTTATAACTTCTAAATATAAAAGTTTTATTTTAATTTTAAAAATTTTACTTCATTTTCCTTTTAATTTCCCTTGCAACTAAATTAAACTAGGTGAACGAAGTTCTTTTCTGTTTGCATGTGTAGTTGTGTACTTTGTGGCAGATTTGGAAGGCACAACTGGATACAGGTGGTATTGTGCTACACACTTTGTTTCAGTAATCAATATCAGCTCAAGACATCTCCCATTTAAAAAGTATTGTACATGTCTCAAAAGTGTAATTTAGGTTCCATTTGTTTTGGCATAAAATTTTATGTATAATATTTTATATGTAAAAAAAGAAAAAATTAAATGTTTATTTCCAAGAGGTAAAATACAGTGGTCTCTAGGGGGGGGGGTGGAATATCTTTCTTTCATCTACTAGAAACAAACATTGAATTTTTTTTTATATATATAAAATATTACACGTAAAATTTTACGTCAAAACAAACGGAGTTTTAGAGAAAATTATCAAATTCACTAGAAAAGGATCCTTCTAAACTTTACTATGAGAGTGAAATAGTTTGCTTCACTATGACTTTTTAACCCATTGTTTTCATTCATATTTTCTATGCGCATATGGACATATTAAATTCCTAATATATTTAAATGGAAAGCTCAGGTAGTTTATTCGGAAATTACAAAAAGTTGGTTAAGAATACTGGTGGGTTTTATTTGGCTCAGACCGTGGTATTTTTGTTCCTTGTAAGCCTCTTAAACGAAATGAAAGTTAGGTGATGGAATGAAAATTGCTTCTAATATTAAGGAATATATATATATATATATATATATATATATTTTTTTTTCGGGGGGATAAGCCAACGGGAAATATTGGAATCTTACATGCTAGCAGGAAAACTAGGAGTACAAGAACCGGTAGTCAATCACTTAGAAGAGAGAGAGGAGAGAGAAAAGGTGTCTAGATTTCAAAGAAGAGAGAGACAAAAATAGACTTCTTTTCCCTATTTAAATATTATTATACTAAGTATCGGTTATGCACCACCTTTCCATTGGAGCAGTACACCTATCCGATCAGGACCAGATCAATTTTGGACATGGTAGATGCAGTGTCCGTCTATCTGTCCAAAACTTGGCCCAATGCAATCTATCATGTGACTGAAAACCGTCCCCCCTCCCTCCCTCTAAAAAAAATAGCACAGATCATTTGCGTGTTGTCCTGAACAGAAATTGTCTTTCGTTTGGGTTTGGGCGGGAGACTCAAATCCAGGCGGGAGACGATGTGGATCCATGTTGTCCTCGTATCCTCTCTTGATCTCATCACCATTGATATAGTCTGAAATCATTTCTAAAATGTGGGTCTATTAAATATAAGGGACGATGGAATTCCAAAGAGAATACAGCTATATCTGATGAATTATTGTCAATGGTATCCATCAAAACAAGAACAGTTCCCGAAAGTAATTCTAGGAAGGAGAAAAAAAAAAAGACACGAAAATTAAAAAGGCATTTGTATATGCGGAGAAAAGTACAAACTGGTGTTCTGTCTTCGCGCCATAAACACTCCTAGCAACTCACCCCACCAAATCACTCTGAGTCTCTCCAAGGAAATTTTTAATTTTTTTCCCTCTTTTATTTAATCTTTCTTTAATTGGGTGATTGGGTCATCAGTCATCTGGGTTTTCTATATTTTTTTTTCTATTTCTCTTAAAAAAAAAAAAAAAATATTAAAGAAACCTTCTATTTCTAGAACCTCTGATAATCTGATACAACAGAGTAGACTGGAGTCACTGGACTGTTTTGTTAGGGTTTTTCAAGTTTTAAAAAGGCCTTCTGTTCTAGCAAATATAAGTGAGGAGGAGAAGCTGTGGAAATGAGTTAATGGTGATTGTATCTCTGGTCGTGAAGAGATAGTGATGAAGCCGGCGTGGCTTGAAAGGTTAATAGCTGAGACATTCTTTGCTGAATGTGGGGCCCATGATAGTAGAAGGAAGAACGAGAAGAACATCTTTTGCTTGCAGTGTTGTCGATGTATTTGCCCTCACTGTCTTCCATCTCATCGTTCTCACCCTCTCATTCAGGTAGCTGAACAGTTAAAATGGGACCCCATTCCCTCTCATTTCTTATTTGGAGTTGCTTTCATCCAAGTTCTGTGATGGGTATCTCATATCATGTTTTGATTTCTTCCCTTCATTTTACACCAAATTTTAAGTATTTTTTCTAGTTATTTCATCTCTATCTCTCTGTCTTTGGGTTTTCTTGAACTGGGTTGGCAGTTCTTGGTTTTGATTCCTTGGAATTATTGCAGAATTTTTCTCTAGCTTCCTTAATTCTGACTTTTGTTTGATCTCTCTTCAGTGTTTTTGATCTCCCTATTTTCTTATTCTGTTAGACTATTACTTTTGCATTTTTTTTTTATCAAACCCTTTTGCTGAATCTTTATCAGTTATCAGTGCTTTCTCTTTTCTGTAAGGAACCTTTTAATGAAAAAACTATCAATCCTTTGCCATTGTCCTCTCTTGATTTCATTTCTGTGCTTATTTCTGTGTAATAATCTTTATAATCTACTTATTCGTGCAAATTTATAAAAAAAATTGCTAGATTCTGTCATCTATTCATCATCATTGCTTTTGTTATGGGATTCTTTCAAGCTTACTTTCATTAGTTTCCATTCTTCTCTTATGATTCTTGGTCTCTAATTTTGATTTTCCTTCTTACATTCCCCTCACTTTATATTATTTACTTCTCCATCTCCATGATTCTTGTCAATTTCCTTCTATTATTATTATTATTATTTTCCTTTTTATATAACCTTTTTACCTCCTTGCTCCGTCCATTTCTTTTGATGAAGTATTTTTCGGTTTCACTGATTCCCTCTGTTCTTAGTTGAGTTTCTTACTTTCTTTCCCTATTATTTGGAAATTTTCTTTTTGCATCTTTTCTGCAGGGTTTCCTTCCTTGCTGAGCTGTTGCTTTCAAGAAAAATTTAAAGTTTGACCCAATTTTAAGAAAACCAAATTACTTTTCTCTTTTTATTTTTTATTTTTTATTTTAAATATGAAATATTAATTATTAATTTTTTTCTCTATTATTTATTTTTGGTTTTAAATCCAGTTCATTCCTATGATTAGGTCACTAGTTAAATCAAGTCCTTTAACCTACATGATACTAAATTGAATTGAATCATCTTGTGGTTAGGTGAGGAGATATGTCTATCATGATGTGGTCAGGTTGGATGATCTTGAGAAGCTCATTGACTGTTCTTATATTCAGGTACAATTTTTATTTAATTATTTTTGCTAAACAAAAATTAAGATAAGACAGGGAAATAAAAAATTATTGTTTAGTTATCAGTCTTGTTAATTTGACTCTACTTGTGTACTGTGGACAGCCTTACACCATAAACAGTGCCAAAGTTATATTCTTGAATCAGAGACCTCAGTCAAGGTCTTGTAAAGGATCTGCCAATATCTGCCTCACCTGTGACAGAATACTCCAAGATCCATTTCATTTCTGTTCTCTTTCTTGCAAGGTCCTTCTCATCAACAACTCAGATGTTTTGGTCTTCTAATTTCTAAAAGAAATGGGTTTTAAACTTTTACTTCATAAAATGTTAATCACAAGGTGTTTCTCAATGATACCCATTAATCTTACTTACCGTTGATCTCGATCTTGAAAATGAAATCGATGCAGGTCGATCACGTGGCGTTTCAAGGGGGAGACTTGTCGAGCATCCTATACCGGTTCGATGAATCTGATTTGGCGGCTTCGGAATTTGAGGGATTACGAATGGACGGCTCTGATCTTCTTGATGATGATCAAATCACCCCTGACTTCATTCTAGAAGAGGACCCATTAGGGTTGAAGGGCTCATCTTGTTCAAGCAATAGTAGAGACAGCATGGGCATCTCACAGAATTCTGAGGTGGTGAAGAAGAAGAAGAAAGGGAGTGGTTTCCTACCTGGCATTGTTCTTTCATTAAGTAGGAGGAAGGGTGCTCCTCATAGATCACCTCTTTCTTAGTTGAACAACTTGGAAATTAAAAATAAACTTGAAGCTCCTTAATTAACTATATATTTTATATGTATTAGAAATTACTATTAGCTAGCTGGCTAGCTAGGGTTATCTTATGATAATTTATATAAATTTATCTCCGCATTATCGGCTTCTTTTTGGAGCAATTCTATTACTGAACCCGGTGGCCATCGAGAGCGAATCCGGCATGTATTTCTCAGGCCATCAATTTTGTATGAATGTAATGGAATTTGCTAGTAAATATATAAATGATAAATAACTCTTTAATTTATGGATGAAGCATGCATGGGCTTTTACATTTTTTTTTTCTTCATCTAATAGTTTTGCCGACACCTATTCTGTAAGACAGTTTGGCCGTTTTCCTCTCTTTGGTTATTTCACGATTTCAATAAACATCCTTTGTATAAAAAATTATTTGAGGTTGGATATATATGAATCCTCTTCTGGCATTCTGTTTCATCTGAGGCTAGGGCAAACCACAGTACACTTTTGAGTACATCCATGGGCCCCAGTTTGTCTCATAAATGGTTCATATCATAAAGTTTACAAGTCCAATAAACCCCCAAAAAATTAAAAAAAGGGACCTGATTAAATATGAGTGACCATGCATTTTATGGGCTACTTTTGTACCATTTAGCTTTATTCAAACTCGAATATATTGGAATACAATAAAATTGAATTGAACGGTTGGTGGTGAAAGGGACCCTATGAAAAGGCGTAGTAAAGCCTTCATGGGAATGGAATGGGTAGGGTTCACAAGCCCATGCATCCTTCAAATTTATCATATTGGAATCAATTTGTGGGACCCAATAAATGTACAATCATCCTCTGATTGTACGATCTAATTGAAATGAATAATTCATAGTTTGATTATGAGTCAACTCTTATATGGTTGGTAGTAACAATCATATCCCACGTGCTTATTTATATTTGTCCTATTTTTGGTTTGATGTCGGTCATATATCTATATATGGTAAATTATACCTATTATTCTTAGATTATAGATTAATTATATTTACTATTTACTAGTTTATGACAATTTACACATACCATCTCTAATTTCTAAAATATGTAATAAAGAGGTTTATGCCGTTAACAGGTGTTAAGTCTAAATTTTAAAATACAACTTTACCCTCGTCTAGTACTCCATTATCCTTCTTCATAATAGGTAAAAAAAAAAGACCAAAAGATGACAAAGAGAACAGTTCTTTATAGGATTTTTTTACTTTTTTTTACTTATTGTGAATAAGAATAATAGGAAACAAAATGAGGGTAAAGTTATCTTTTAAAATTTGAACTTAACACTATTAATAGAATGAACCTTTTTGGTACACATTTTTAAAATTAGAGATGGTATGTGAAATTGCTAGAAATTATTGAATGGTAAATGTAATTAGTCCATAGTCCAACGGTAATATATATATATATATATATATATATATATATTATTTGACCATTTTAATTTTCATAATAATTAATGGAAAGAGGATCATTGCCAGACTGTGTAGCTCCTTCATTAAGACAATGTTAATAAGAGCACGTGAGAGAACATCTAATCAAGGTGCGATTTTCATTTGATGAAGAATTGTACTGTTTAATTACGAGAAAAAGAGCCCAATTACGTAATTTTCAAATGGATTATTTTGGCAAATGGAAGAAAAAACAAACACCCAATAGAGAGGAAAACAATCAGTGTGTCAAGAATGCCGATGATCAAGATGCCATCATTATTTTTGGGAATACAATATCTTTGTTATCTATTCAATTTATTTTTATTTTTGTAAAATTATCTTTCTTCGTAAGTATTTGTTGTCTAAATTATCTTTTTCTAAAGTATTGTCTTTCTTTGCTCCATCAGTGTTTCCATTAGTGCAGTTTTAATCTGCGCAAGCAAAAAATGCATGCTACAATTAGAAGAAAAGAGAGATGCCGTACTATGTAAATTCCAAGGGATAACTGAATTGACAAGGAACCTACATTTAAGGAAATAGAAAGTTTTGAATTTGACTTCTCTTACTACCTTGGATCCACTTGCACAGAATACTGTTAAGTGTTCTTTCTAATGTAAATAGAATGGTTCTCATTTAACCCCAAATTGACCCAATCTATACGTTGTGAGGTCAGTATGGGTTCGCGGGACTAGTCAGCTGAAACGGTATGGATACCCATCATTAGCCAAAAAAAAAAAAAAACAGTTATTTTGTTTCATAATTAGTCACCCATTTTTTCACTAAGAAAAAAAAATTAACTATATACCATACAAAACGGATTTATACACATGGCAGCTGATGTGGACACTATCCAGTAGTACTACTGCATGCAGGCTTGACTAGTTGTTGTTTGGAGACTTTCTGGCCTCTCTCTGCATTTGAAAAATTTCCATGTGATCACAATTGAATTAATGTCGTTTGTATCACTATTTTCACAGTTTGACACGAGGCACAACCCTGGGATTGCAATTTTGTTTTTCTTGTATTTTTAAAATTAAATTTAGTTAGTGAACCGAAGCCAAGAAGTTACATTTTCTGTCAAAGAAGAGCAGTAGCTAAAGGTCTTTTGTTAGGTGCCGTTTGGTCCATTAATTGGGATGTGTTTTCATGTCAAGTGATCAGGAATCAGGATCCCCCTGCGAGACACCAGGTGAGTCAGATGACTGCACATGGGATGTCACATAAATGATATACCCTACCAACTCTACTTTACCTCTTCAACTGAAATTTTGAAACATAAATGTCAAACCTGGCATTATTGGAGATTTGCTGTGTGTCATGCACTGTATCCAGTCCAAATTTAGAGTAAGAGGGAAAGAGAGAAAGTGGAGCAAACATTGACATGTCTCATTTATGTGTAGCAGATTTGATCTTAAATATTGGGAGGCCATCTGAACATAGTTTTGATGCACTTTAAATGTTTAGGATTGCCTCTGCTATACAACAGTGCAGCAGAGGATCTTTTCTACACATGAGTTCCATCCAAACCCCGTGCATGGGTCAAGACTTGCAGTTGCATATTATGGGTTTAAATGATAATCCCAAGGAGAGAGAGAGAGAGATAGAAGGGTAACTCTATTAGAAGGCAAGGGAATATATAGCCGACTTGCCCTTCAGGGAGGAATAAGTTTGGAGGAAGTCTAAAAAGGAAAGTCTCAATTCTTAATTGTTGTTGTATGAATTGGTTTGCCTCAAATTCATTGGAATCTGCACACAGATGAACAGAACAACAAAGGTGGAGATCGGATAGGATAACTTTTTGACTACTCCGATGTTTAAGTAAGTTCGTGAATAAATAGTATGGAACAGTTATTAAGTGTAATTGTTCTTTTTAATTGGTGGGGACAGACAATCGTCTTAAGAACAACTGTAAGATAGTTCTTGAGCTCGGTGTGGATTACGAGATTCCTTTTACCCATTGCGATTTTTCCTTTTGAATTCCCATTCTTGGCGAGACAAAGGTGACTTGGTCCACGATGCTTTTATGTACACATGGCGTACCATCAATGGTGGGGTCTATCCTCCATAACATCAACTATTATTAAGTGATGTACATATGGGTTACACATTAGGGTTTCCTTCTGGTAACCTAATTCTACAGTACTTCAACCTTGAAATTAATTCTAACACATTTCAAGTGTACTTAGACAAGATCCAAAAAGATGGTAATGGATTGATTGACAGTTCTTCCTAACTTTCAAAGTAGGGTCGTTGGTCCATCCACCATGTAGGGTTAGATAAGCCTAAGATCCTCCTCCAACAAACCCCATATCTTATCTTTCTTTCTAAATTTCTGTCCCAGCAGGGACCTAGAAGCAACCAATTCATTTCATCTCAAAAATGGAATGAAATTTCTTTGAAAGAATTGAGGGACCTAATCACTCTATCATTTACTCCAACAATATTCAGCTTTTAAGAGACCCCTAATCCTTAATCGTTTTGTGTGATATATTACATCAGTGACAAAAAAAATACCTCAGCCAAGTGTTCTCATCTTTGAATTCACCTATGACTTGATCTAATATGATATTCTTGTAAACTACCAAAAAAATATTAAAGGTCTTTATCCAACTTTTTAAATGATTACAGACCACACATGACAGGTAATACTAAATTTAGATAAAGAGCCCATATCCATAGATGATGATGAGGTCCCGTGAAACTACTTGCATAGAGGAGAGGATCCCTCTTTCCATGTTTAAGTTGTGATGATCACATACAATACAAGAGAAAACCACCCTCTTTGGCTCTTACTTTGTTTCCAATTCTTTTTGACTGTCAGTTCTCTTAAAAGATGATGAGACGTGGGATTCTCTTGGCTTTGCAATGGGACTGTACTGATTTGGAGGTTGAATCAGACAATCTAGAGGTTGTCCAAAGGTTTCAAGGCCTTTCTTCTTTTGCTGATGATATTTGACTGAATGATGTAATTATGGATATTAGGAATTGTATATCTCTAAGTTACAGAATTGTTTTTAAATATGTTCTTAGAACTATCAACTTGATGACCCATTGGATTGACAGAAAGGCTTTTCCAGGGTTTGGGTTCCTTTAATGGGATGGTTCCTCAACTTTTTTAATGGATCTATGTAAATCTGATATAGACAGACTTGTTTCACTAGATGATGAATAGAATAATTTGTTACCAAAAAAATAAAATAATAATAAAAAATAAAATAAAGTAAAATAAGAGAACTGTGCATTATTGAGGTGTGGATTTTACTTTCTTTGTACAGTTCCAAGAGGGTATATATTCTTTGCTCTTTCAACCAAGACCGAATTTAAGTAAATTGGTATTGGATCGATCAATTTATATAGGTTTTAGACATGATCTAATCTTCAATATCAATTTATTTTATTATTATTATATACAATATCAATCACGTGGCAACTTCTCATTAGATCCTCGATTTTAAACATGATGGATGCCTGAATTAAAAAAAACCTTCCTTTCAACAGATCCCTTTGCATTCATTTATAACCTATACGTACATGATGAAAAAGACAAGGTGTTTAAGTTGAAGGGCCGGGGGGAGGGGGGAAGAGATCTCTTGGCCCTACCTTGTCTCCGTTTGTATCAAAGTAGATAGATCTGTTCATCACTCTAGCTCTATGTCCTCTTCTCTGTTTGGGAGAAGGACTCAACATCAGGTATTCCAGTCCCTATCATTGTCCATTACCTTGACCATTGGAACTTGTCCTTATCCACTCTTTGACCCCTACTTTCATTGGTCTACTACCCTACTAAGGATATAGGTGCTTTGGGAAACTAAAAGTTCATGATATGTCTTTTTCAATACACAATTGTCTTCAAAGTTAAGTTTCCGTGATCTGATAAGTGTTTCATTATCAATGAAAAATAGAGTTATAACTGTTTGTACTTGGGATTTCGCTAAGTTTTTGAGATCTTTGGGTTCTGCAGGTTTTTGTCGTCTTTTCAGACTTCGCTCACAGACTCATGCAACGGAATACAAGACATCATAGATACTCCTAACAAATCTATTATATATTATTTTATGAATTCAATATTTCTGATGAAATGTCTCATCTAAAATTACTAAGAAACTTTATGATTCTACTCATTTCTATTACTTTTTAGGGTTATTTTTATGGGTCCTTAATTAAATTAAGTGAAAGATAAGGATTTAATAGAATCATCCAGTAGATTGAGAATTTGAATTTTATCGTTAACTTGGAATAAATTTTTTTTAGTATGAAGGAAATTTATTTATTAATACATGTGGCATTCTAGGAATTCATAATACAACTTGAAATAAAGGTTCATATAATCATTTTTAACATTGAAAAGGAAAAAAAATGAAGAAGAAAGTATTCTTTCAGCATAGACGAAGAGAATCCCACCAATGAGATTCATGATAATTAACCCTTATGTAGAAATTAAGTTTTGAACTATCCTCTCTATTCTTCCCAGAATCCCATTCGGTAAACGCAATCCAAGTAATGAGAAAACACAAAATGTGGAGATGAATTATTAAATTTGACATCGTATGATTTATCTAGAGACCGGAAGATTCCAAATCCATCCAGTGATTAGAACTAATAAACGGCTAAAGAATCCTAATGTGATTGGACATTGTTGATACCAAGATCCTTTTACTTGTGATTGCCCGAGCTGGGCCAAGACGCAAATTTGGCCAGGCCAGGCCCGGCCGGCCCTCATAGCCCTAGAGTTAGACTCAGCTTATAGGAACCAAGAAGCTGGGATTTCTAGTCCAGCTGCTTAATATTTAGTAAGGCCCAAAACCTTTTCCACCACAACCCGGACCGGCAGGTCTATGTAATGTCACAGCCAATCCAATCCCGTATCGGATCAGCCCTTAAAATCCCTGCAACCTGCCTTAAGTGCACATGTAAAAATCATCTTTGCACTGTGCTAGATTGGGGTATGACTCGGTGGGTTCGGCTTCAGCCAATTCCGATCCAAATTGGTCAGAATCAGTCGATCCGAGCTAGGCGAGTTCTCAAACCATGGCCGATACCCTAACTTAGACAATAAGAACTTAAGAAGTGGGTTTATTTGTTGGCCACTAACCTCTCACGCACGAAGTGGTAGACATTAATGGAGTACTTCTTTCTGAATTGGAGTTATATCTCATATCATATGGAAACCACTTTTATATATGTCATGTCAAAAGGGTGCGACTTTTGAATCGAAACCATTTATTGAAACGGCACTGGATCATTTTTACATAAGAATCAGGAGACTGTTTAGTGAATAGTTCGATTTTGATTTAAATTTCTAGATGATCTCAAATGATGACTCATTAATTCTTCCACTCATCTATCAAATAAAAGCTTCAGGTGTATGGATTCAATCCCACCTAACCTAGGTTAGATACTATTACTAAAACCTTGGCACTTGTGCAGCATGTACGAAAGTACAAATGAGCCGAGCTCATTCAATACTTTCATAACTCTCTAGCGGGGTCAACAGTCAACCTCAAACTCAATCAACTTGATTCACCAAACTATATACTTGTGTTGAAGATAATAAAGATTTTGGTCCGGCTGTGTCTTCTTGTGTGAGTTCTCTCATATGGATTGTGAAATAATTCTCTATTATATATTTGTGCCTAGTTACATTTTCCTTGGACCCTCAACTGGTGCAAGATCCACGTAATTGGACAAGAAACGTACCTTCAGTTTTTTGGAATGAAAGATGGTTTATTTGTTCCAACTTCTTTTCCTTTGAATTAAAACTAAGAAGTTTTTTACCAAAAAAAAAAAAAAAAAAAAAAAGCTAAGGAGATATAGATAGAGAAGGAAAGATTTTCGGGACACCATATCTCTCATCCACCATATCTCTCATAGTGGTTGAGATTGGATTACCTTGTCCTCAAAGAAAGGTTTGGTCTTAAGGAAAAAGATCCTCTCTTGTCCTGTCACCCATTCATCAAACGGATTAGAATAGCTTGATTAATGGTTATGATGATTTGGTCATTTAAGTTCCAAGAATTGAATAATGTATTATTGGACCATGGATCATGACTATGACCAAGCACATTGCTCTCTTCAACCCTTTTGATTTTTTTTAGATTCTGTTAGTATTTGTTTTTGCTTTTTGTTGGAGATGAAAATTTCATCCACTCCCTTTGTACTTTGCTTTTAAATCATCCATTTCTAACTTCGTGATTATTCACATGCACTCTCCGCTGTTAAGTTGACTTACAGAAAATGCAATATTATCTAATTACCCTCCTTACTAGCTTGACAATCAAATAACAATTTAAGAATCCAGTTGAAGAAAAAGAAAATTCAGTGTTTAAGAAGGTAAATATGTCATTTATTAATGGTTTGGGAGAAGGTAAGATAGTCACTTAATAAATTTGAAAAGATAATTTTATCATTAGAAAATTAAAGACCATGCCACATTATCACTTAATAGTTTAAAGACCACCAAGCTTTATTAGTTCTTCCACCATCTCTGAAGAAAGTGAAAGAAAAATGGAACAAAAGCCATTGAATTCTTCTAACATGTCATTCTCTTACCTTATTAAACCTTAAGGTGAAAAATATCTTCTTTACTGTTGGCGGAGAAAACCTACGTCCTTCGGAGAAGATTCCTTATGACATAATCTCCCACAATGTACAAATATATATATATATATATATATATATATATATATATATATATATATATATATATATATATATATATATATATATATATATATATATATATGTAGAAATCAATATATTCAAGGGAAAATTTCACCCATCCCTCTTTGAAGTCACCCGATCCCCAACTTTGTGATTAATTTCACGCGTACCCTGTGCCGTTATGTTGACTAACAGAATATGCAAATTACCCAATTACCCTCCCTAATAACTTGACAATCAAATAACAATTTGGAAATCCAATCAAAGGAAAAAGAAAATGAGTGTTTAGGAGAGTAAATATGTTATTTATTAATGGTTTGCGAGAGGATAATTAAAGATAATAACTTAACAAATTTGAAAGGGCAGTTTTAGCATTAGAAAATTTAGACCATACCATATCATCACTTTAACAAACCTGTCTGTTATGAGTCATAACAAGATTTGTCTGATACATATTTAACAAATTTGGTGGTAGTGGTGGGGTGGTGGTGGTGGTGGTGGTGGGGGGGGGCATGAGATTAACCACGAAATTGGGGGTTGGACGACTTAAAAGCAGAGTATAAAGAGGATGGGTGAAATTTTCTCTATATTCAATGAGGCCCACAAGATTGGGGGATGAGAGAGTGTAAATTATGTGAGAGATTATAGCATTGTGGGGATCTTGCTCCTATAGTCCTATATAGTTTATATTTGCTTTCATATGTAATACAAATATGTATGGGAAAAGTTTTTTTATTTTTTTAGGAGTAGAAAAAATGAATTATAATGATTCTTGGATGGGATAAGGGTATTAGGATAACTTAAACTACGTGGAAATTGAAGTTTTGTGACTTTTGAAGGTGGATGACTCTATACCGTAGAATCCCTTAGCAAATGTGTCTAAAAAATCTTTTGCCGATTGACAAAATGGTTCAAAACTTATAAGTTGACCCAACTTGACCCATTGAAACAATTGGAAATGTATAAATATATAAGAAAAAAGTTTTCCATGTTACCATGGTATCATTTTTAATATTTATTTTCTCTCATTTTCTAACCATGTGAACCCAATATGGATTATACCATTTCTAGAATTGTCATTGGTGTAACATGATAGATTCCTCCCACATGGACATTGTTAGCTGGATAATGATCATGCTTGGTGTTTTGAGAGAAAAACATCATCTAATTAAAATCTTACATGTGGCACCCAAAATCATATAGGCCGACCTGACGTGATAGAGTGGCGCTCAACTTTTTCTTGTTTTGGAGTCATAATTCTATTTAGATACGACTTCTGGGCAGAGGCACAATCCTATTAGGATACGGCACCTGATTGGAGGTATAATCCTACTGGGTACTTCCATGCTTCTTCCCAATCTCTATAAGTAGAGGACGATCTCTCAAGGTAAATGACACTCACAATCTCACTATTCACCATAGATTCTCTCCTATGCTCAAACTCTCTCATCGTTCCTCTCTTTCTTTAAACTGGAGATAGCTTCCTGCTGTCTCTTGACTGTTTACATTGGGAATCTGACTTAGGCATCGGAGTGTACCTGGGGCTTAGTCGCCCAACTCCCTTGTTTAATTTCTGTAATTGCAAGTCGCTCGAATCACAGACCTACGGGACGATTTCCAACCATAACACTTGGGTAATTTGATTGGTGGGTAAACGATTGTGATAAGATCTCCTATAGAAGGAAAGTTGGATAGCTGATTTGGTTGGTATACAAATTATGTGAATTGTATTACTATCTATGTATAGTTTCTCTTGTATTATTTCCTTTATTTTAAGGATAATAAACCTCATAAAGATGCAAAAAGAACTTGGGGATTCTTGCCATGGAATAGGGTTCTATGGTAGAAGTTTGAACCACATAACTATTTTCTCTTCTTTCCTTTATGCATAATTTAACATGGTATCAGAGCGGATGCATATCTGATCGTGATGTTTTGGGCACTTTGTTCGTTTTCCTTGTGGATTGTTGCCCGCATACTCTGATAAGTTGTTATTTTCTCTTGGTATCCTTTTAAATCATTTATTATGGCTAGTTTGAGCACTATTGATGATAGTAAAGCTAGTTCTAGTTCTCATAAGATGAACACTCGTCTCACCTCTATCTTTCTCACTGGCCACAATTACTTGCTATAGTCAAGGGTAGTAACTTTTTCCCTTGGAAGCTGTGGCAAGCTTGGTTATGTTAATGGTTAAATTAAGGCTCCTACCTCTACGGATACCAAATTCCCTGATTGGAAAGCCAATGACAATATAGTCATGTCATGGCTTTTTAATTCTATGGAATAAAAAAAAAAAAATTTCCCTTGAAGTTATCTAGGTTCTATTTGATTGCAAGGAAAATTAAAAAAAATCTTTTAAATGAAATTTTCAAAATTAATAAGAAAACTTTTGCAATCATTACATCATATGACTCACTTGTAACTAACTCTAAATCATTCCATATTTGTTTATTAATTTTCACTTGATGTGGCATCCAAATCCCTTGTATTTGAAAAATAAAACAAAAGTTTCTCATCCCTTTAGTTTTCTTTGCAATCAATCCATTTAATTTCCCAAACAACCAAACGGAAAAAATTAATGTTACTCCGTCCAAAAAAGAACTGGCTTTAGGAATAATGGTTTTCCTCACTGAGTGGAGTGAATAATAACTTTTTTAAATGAACTCACTTAAATATCAATCACCCAGCTAATCGACTAGGGTCAAATTTTGTCGATAAATAAGCTCCGAGATGACTTACCTATAAAATTTCTACCCAAGCAAAGTTTGCAAAGCAGCAAAATAAAAGTTTGAAATTCAATCCTAACAGAAAGTAAGTAAGGAGAACTTGACACAAATGGAATTGCACATAACTACAAAAGAAGATATTTAAATGAATTAGACTTCAAAGTTTGACATGACTTGACACATATATGACTTAACCAAACCATGTATTATATATTTCCAACAGTCAAATTTAAAATTTTGTTACAGAAGCTTATCGAAAAGGCAAACACACTATACAAGGATTCCTCATATTGGAAAAGGGAATTTATCCAAAAATAATAAACTCCGCCAACTTATGATTTTATAGATGGGATTCAGTACCATATGCCGTTCGGCCTGTATGGCCCAACAGAATGTAGTTAAACATGGACTGATAATCCCACGAAGAAAATATAAAATTTAACTAGAGACAAATAGAGTTGAAATTTAAGGTGAAAGATCTACACATAAGAAGGCTATATTAGAATTTTACACGCTAACGGAGTATATTGAAATCTTACAGGGTAGTAGAGAAAATAAAAGTACAATTAAGATAGGTAACGGCCACTTGGAGGAGAGCGAAAAAGAGCATGAATTTCAAAAGAGAGAGAAACAGAAATACACATCCGGTTGGGTGTACTACATTTTCCCTATTTTTTATTATTTTTTATTATTCATTAATTAATATAGTTCTTTTCTTTTTGTTTGTTTGTTTCAACTAGAGATGAAAGAGGGATCTCTCTCAAGGTTTCAAGAATCAGTTAATTGGCGAGCCAACCAATACTGACAGACATCAACCGATCTCTATGAAAATAGGTGAGGCCCATGCTAAATCGACCAATCCAGTCTTTGAATCCTGTTACTTTTTAATAGTAGGCTGGCAGCAAATCCGGCCAGATGTTTTGCAACGAAGTTCCCCATGCATATCTGCAACCCGACACAATTGTGTACTTCGCGGTTCGAAATGGATATATATGTAGTTGCATTTATGCATGGAGGTAAACTCTCTTGAATCGGCCGGGTATTCATGCAGTGCACTCTGAGCATCTAGGTATGGAACCCAAATTTACAGCCGAAGCCGGGACCGTCTAGTAGAACTCCTGTGTACCATGTAACTTAAGTTTAGTGAAAGAGTCAAATTCTTGAGATATACCACCCTCATCATCTATCCGTCTTTTCAGCTTCAATACAAGCAAATTCACCCGGATAGAGATTTAAAAATTTTAAATTTGATAAACAAAAATTATAGGCCATATGATTGAGAAGTGAAGATGAGATACCTTTTCCTTTCTCTCAGCTATCCTATTCATTGAACTGAGAGTTAAGCCAAGGAGCGTAGCCTAGTCAGTTCAGAAGTCACAAGCTCGGTGGTCATAACTCATGCAAAAAAGATTGGGTCTACCTCAGTCCTACACGTGGCTCAAAATGATTGGCAAACAAGTAAAACCTGTTCATAAATAGCATAACATGTGAAGCATAAACTCCTGAATCTGATCTCCTACATGTAACTTAAATTGTAAAAGATCTTGATCAACTGGACC
This sequence comes from Protea cynaroides, assembly GCA_028583415.1. NCBI lineage: Eukaryota > Viridiplantae > Streptophyta > Magnoliopsida > Proteales > Proteaceae > Protea > Protea cynaroides. The sequence goes on along the minus strand of CM053265.1, from coordinate 86,835,440 downwards.
CCTAAGGAGGCTCGGGAGTACGTCCTCTATAAGCTGTGCTTCATTCTATGTGATAGGTGCAAAATATATTGACCAACGGCATTCACAACTAATTCCCAAGTTCACAAATGCAGCAAACAGAACCGAACAACAATACAAATGTAGTACAGTTCTTTTGAAAAAGATGTCATAATCAACCTGGGACAATTGCAACAGGTTCCAAGGTTCACAAATTCCATGAACAGCACACGACTAAAACATAAGCATATCCCTAAAGGCATAGCAGCATGATTTCAAAGAAATCCATATAATCTAATCCGAACCGTCATAATAAAATCCTATCACACAGCAATACCATGCTTCTATGTGGCTTCAGATAAGCATATCGATCCCTAAAAGACATAGCAGCATGATTTCATAGAAATCCATTCTATAATCTAATCCATGTCGTCATAATATTATGGTCATGCATTCCAAGATGGGAGCTACCATAGTTACAAGCAAGATAGACAGAATCATGTGGTAATGAAACATGCAAGGATTAACAAACACCTACATACAACCTTTGAGCATAGAGTGATTTTATATTCATCACTCAGCTATTAGTCCATCCTATCAATATCAAAAACATCATGTGGCCCAAACAAGTGGTATCTCATGAACTATAACCATCAGATTCAACAATGGACAAGAGAAGCACCAAGCTACAACTATTGCCACTAGATGTAGATATCATGGTTCAAGCAGCAAACACCAACACTAAACAGATCACTCTCAACCTGATTCCATGATCCCTTTGTCTAGTTGACTTTTCCCTAAACCCTCAGAGACATAAAAAATAAATTGTATAGGGTATAATTCTGACAACAAAAAATGACATACGAATACAACTAACCATTTCAAAAGCAACACAAAGATGTAGTCAGTTTTCCGTCACCCTCTAGTAGTCAAAGTAGGCAGCTTGCTTTAAGGAAGTGTACATCCAACATCCTCGTCAACTTTACCATTTGGAAAACATTTTTATGCAAACAGTCACGGTTGAACGGCAAGCCATGCCATGTTCTACAATGTGGGATGAAGGCGTCAAATCCAAAAGAATATTAAAACACAAATGAAAGTTCACATTTTTTTGGTAAAAATTTGTTACTTCAACTTTTTTTTTTTGGTGAACATTTGTTTCTAACTAATATACCCACATGAAAGAAAAAATTTCAGGTAATATATTTATACTCGAATTTTTTTTTTCCTTTTACTGTGGTTTGAAACCTGTACCCAAATGAAGCCAAAAGAACTAATGCTAAAGAACATTAACAGACAGAAGTTCATAACTAGTAATGCTGCAACAAGGGATATTGGGATATCTGGACCATGGGGACAAGAAAGAACAAAGTGAAAGCCAACAACAGGGGAAAAATGCCCCAACTGCTGATCCAAGTTAACATAAAAAAAAAAAAAAAAAAAAAAAAAAAAAAAAAAAAAAAAAAGGTTATCAGATCATTCTAGATTACACCAGAAAACCTGGTTCTATTCTCCACCCAATTCAATCCGACAAGCAATTAGGAAGTAGAGGCTTCGGCTAAACAAGGTAGAGTCTATGAACCTCAAAGTCGAGGCACAGTTTTTCAACTAATTAACTCTACTTTTTATAAGAAATATTTTTATTCAGTTTCTCATAAAGAACTAGGTATCAAACCATTCGATCATGGAATGGAGTTGATTGAGTAGATCATAAGAATAACAATGAATCTTAGAATTTTTTTTGGGTAAATAACAATGAATCTTAGAGTTATTGACTCATCACGTCATAATATCAAGTACTTCAATCAATTGAGCAGTCGAAGTAAACCCTTCCTTAAAATATTTTCTACAAGTACATTCAAGATTGTTGAAAGCATGGATTAGGGATCGAATGCTTGGATGGTCTTTAGAGACCAGCCAGCCTTTATTAATAATAAAAAAAGGAAAAAAAAAAGAGAGACTATAACCCCCCCCGGCGCCAAATGACCAACTCTACCAACAGAGAGTCGGTTCCATGGGGAAATGTCCAAACTTCCCCTGCGGGCTTACATATTTCAACAAGGATCATCCCCAAAACCAGAACTTATTCAAACAAGATGTAACAGGCTACACTTAACAAACATCTATGATAAGATCCAAGAAATAACTTACACTATATGATGCAGGACCTGGGTTGAAAAACCCTAATTGGATCCGCTGTGGGCCCACCCAAGCAATAAGATACTCAAACTATAATGATAATGGCAAAATTGATAAATAATCAGAACTTAACAATTAGGGATGAAACAAACAAGCCCTATGGTAGAACTATAATTAAATCAAAAACTCAACCAGTGGTGGCAGTTTGGTAATTATTCAGAAATCTGTAATAAGTCGACAGAACCAAACAGACCTTTAGGATTTCTTAGGATTAAACTAAAACAATTCCTAACCAATAGAGTGAATATGGAAATAAGGCTATGAAGAAGGGTTAAATAAAGAAGCAATAAAGATCAAGGGAGCTTTCTGTAATTTCAGAACAGTTGTTTCTTCCTCAACTCACGATAAACAGAGGAGGCGGAAATCAGAATTGCTTCAAGGAAGACAACTCATTCATGTGAAGACCTATCAAGCTCGGATTTGAGGAGGAGGATCGGAACTCATATGCCTCTTGAAAGTCACGAAGAAACACAAGAATCAACAGAGAAATAGAGGGCATCGAAGGATTGAAACTGGGTTTGGCAGTAGGAGAGAAAACTTGAGTTGCTTGTTTTGGATTCCACTATTAAAGAGGTTTCTTGTCATGGGTCTTGGGGTTTTAGGTCACCTATGGAAGGGAAACTTCTGCCCAAGATCTGAGATGGAACAGGGTTGGGATGGAGGAGATCAGCACCAGTCTTCTGTAGATTGTTGTGCAGCCGGAACAAAGTATCAGTGTAGAACAGTAGCTCAGAATAAAGAAAGCAAGGGAGGAAGAAGAAGAACAGGGAATGAAGGATAGGGAAGAAAAAGGGAGGAAATCAGCCAAAGAAGGGGCTGTTCTTGATCGCATAGAAGAAGGGTAAAGAGAGAGAAAGTGCGCATTAATTCTTTATGCCCGCAGGCAACCAACTGAATATCAATTCATTCTATTCTCTTCTTCAAATCTTTTATGGGAAATACTACTGCTATTACATAGACTTTTAAAAGAAAGCTTTCCCAAGCTAAATGAAATCAAACTAGTAACTAAATAAAATCTTAATGTTGGATACCATAATAACTTACCAAACCTATGGTTACCTAGCAACACAAGAGGACAATTAATTTAAATGCTTAAAATAAAATCCTACCTAACTGTTTCATCTAAATTCCCAAAAATATAAGATTACAAATATCCCAATTAAATCCTAGACAGATTCCAATCAAAGCCCATCTTAGCTTGTGGGCCTGCTGCATCAATTCTCACCGGCTTAAAAAAATTCGTCCATGAATTTTGTTGAGATGAAGAAGGTGGGATGCACATCCAACCACAATCCGTAATAGAATTCCAGTAATGCATGAGTGATAGGGATGTAATCGTTAAATCGTGGGACTCATTCTTCAAAGAATGATGGTGGGATCACAAATTCCATCATCATGTTGTTACGAATGATCTCAGGTGCTTCAGTGAGGTCCTTGGCTTCTTGATGTTCTTGAAGAATTTTTTTTTTAGATAATTTGTCAGGATTGAACATGATCAACCCTCTGCTCTTAAGTTCCTTGGTTTTCCACTGATGATCATCCAACATATCTATGAGGCTTTGCATTTACTGATGGATATCAAGCAAAATGTCAAGAACCAACTCACGATCCATACTGCGGCCAGGTTTGGCTCCGATACCAATTGATGAAGGACCCCAGTTGAAAAACCCTAATTGGATCCACTGTGGGCCCACCTAAGCAATAAGATACTCAAACAATAATGATAATGATAGAATTGATAAAGAATAAGATCTTAACAATTAGGGATGAAACAAACAAGCCCTATAGCAGAATTGTAATTAAATAAAAAACTCAACCAGTGGTAATAGTTTGGTAATTGTTCAAAAAATCTATAATAACTCTATAGAATTTACCCCAAAAAAAAAAAAAAAAAAAAAAAAAAACCTCTACATAACCAGACAGACCCTTAGGGTTTCTTAGGATTAAACTAAAACAATTCCTAACCAATAGAGTGAATATGGAAATAAGGCTATGAAGAAGGGTTAAATAAAGAAACAATAAAGATCAAGGGAGCTTTCTGTAATTTCAGAAAAATTGTTTCTTCCTCAACTCACGATAAACAGAGGAGGCGGAAATCAGAATTACTTCAAGGAAGACAACTCATTCATGTGAAGACCTATCAAGCTCGGATTTGAGGAGGAGGATCGGAACTCATATGCCTCTTGAAAGTCATGAAGAAACACAAGAATCAACAGAGAAATAGAGGGCATCGAAGGACTGAAACTGGGTTTGGCAGTAGGAGAGAAAACTTGTGGTTTCTTGTCATGGGTCTTGGGGTTTTAGGTCACCTATGGAAGGGAAACTTCTGCCCAAGATCTGAGATGGAACAGGGTTGGGATGGAGGAGATCAGCACCAGTCTTCTGTAGACTATTGTGCAGCCGGAACAGTATCAGTGTAGAACAGCAGCTCAGACTAAAGAAAGCAACGGAGGAAGAAGAAGAACAGGGAATGAAGGATAGGGAAGAAAAAGGAGGAAATCAGCCAAAGAAAGGGGCTGTTCCTAATCGCAGAGAAGAAAGGGAAAGAGAGAGAAAGTGCGCTCCAATTCCTTATGCCCGCAGGCAACCAACTGAATATCAATTCATTATCTTTATTACCAAAAAAAAAAAATTATTATCTTCTTCAAATCTTCTTTGGGAAATGCTACTGCTATTACATAGACTTTCAAAAGAAACGCTTTCCTAATCTAAATGAAATCAAACTAGTAACTAAATAAAATCTTAATCATGGATGCTATAATAACTTACCAAACTTATAGTTACCTAGTAAGACAAGAAGACAACTAATTTAAGTACATAAAATAAAATCCTACCTAATTATTTCATCTAAATTCCCAAAAATAAAATATTATAAATATCCCAATTAAATCCTAGACAAATTCCAATCTATGCCATCTTAACTTATGACCCCGCTGCTGCATCACTAGATGCCGGCACTTGTGTAACATCTCCTTCCCAGGTGAGAGAAATGAATCACTGGTCAGACTAAAAACAATAGCTATGACACCAAAATCATCAAATTCTGAATTTTTCTTCTTGTTTCTCCTTCAAACATTCTTGCTGCAACCTCTTTTCATTTCCAGCACTTGCTCTTTCAACATTTACCTTGCTGTGATTCTTCTCCACAGCACCAATAACCTTCCCAATCCCTCTTGCTAGTACCAAATCACTCACTAACACACTCAAAGAGTAGAAATCAGGATTTTTCTCTCAAAACACCTCAAGAGTTTCTCTCAAACTCTCTCTCAAGTTTTCAGCTCCAGCAAAAGGATAGAACGAGTTAGTCGATGGTATTTATAACTTTTATCACTTAATTTTATTCCACTCACAACTAGTTTTTGTAAATTTCCAATTTTGCCCCCATTAGTCCTCACATGCATGATAAAGTTTCACTCACCTAGGTACCCTTCTAAATGTATATAGACTGTTTTGTCCTCTTAGAATTTCCTTTTTGACATTAGTCCATCCCCACCACTATAACCTTTTATTTACATAAATACAACATTAACATTCGCATATATATATATATATATATATATATATATATATTCAAAAACATGTAGTTATATACTTAGACTTTAGCAAAGTATAAATCTTATACTTATTAATATGCTTAACATTAGATTAATTTCAATGAAAGATTATATACATTATAAATGCAACAATAATAACTTCATATCTGCTTTGCCTACTACTTATCTCAATAAAACCTCCAAAAATGCCCAAATCACCTTCAGTCTTTTCCACCTGTCAAAACCAGTCAACGTAAGTACAGATCACCTGATAACACCTGGGGTGTTACAGCTTCTTTGACAGATTTTCAAAAACCGAGGGACAACAGCAGATGTGACTGGTTTTGATGGGTCAGAAGACTCCAGCACAGACCATGTATAAACAAAAGCTTAGCATGGACCCCTGCTTTTCTCTTGGAACTTAGCCATCAAACAAGCATTATCAGATAAGACGAACAAAGTAATAATACTTTGGATCATGGAGTACATACCAGGAAGGATCGGAGCTCATTTTGCATATCTGCAATCCCATTCATGACCTCCATTTTTTTGACATGACCTAATCCATTTAGAAAATTTAACTTGACTCCTTCCAGCTGCTGCAACTTCTCCTACCTCTTCCGCTTTGCTATTTTCTCATATTTTATAATTGAGTCTTCCGTCTTCCTGGTCAATCAGAAAGCAGATACACTTGTAGGGATAGAATTCCATACAAGTATCACACCTGCAAAGAATATCTCTCCAGTTTTTGGAGAGGAACATTAGCTTCTCTTTGTCTAGGACAAGTGGAGCTTCTCGGAGATCAACTCCAAGTATACATTTGGAACTTACATCAGGATTCTATGAGCATTGCTTTAAACCATTAGTTTTCATAGGCATTTCTGCAAGTAATACTCCCTCCTTACCTTACTTTTAAATTCATGATGAGGAGGTGAACAGTCCTTCTCACAGGAGAACTATTCTCCAGCTTCCCAGATGAACAAAATAAAAGTGCTTCTACCGAAGACCTTCTATACCCTTACTTCTATCAGACATTTCTATGAGAGATGAACCTTTTTTACCTGATTTTTTTCCAATGTCAATCTTGATAAGTGAAGATCCTTTTCTGATGGCTTGGAAGAACAGACATTATCAAGTTTCAGAGATGAAGAACAAGTTGCTTGTGTACCTCTCAACACGTCACTTTCTTTGCTAGTACCTAGCCGAGCATCACTTTGCCTCAATGGTACCCAAACAGTTTGAGGATAGAAGATCAAGAAAGAGCAGTAACAGCACATGCTTGACAGATGAAATCTTCATATTGTGGTTTACCTTCGTCATTTCTTGGTATCTCTAGCATGAAAAAAAGTTGAGACATGAATGTAGAGGAACTATAGAGAGACACAGTTAGTGGTCTGACTCTAGAAACAACAGAGATTAACCATAAAAAATGATGACAGAATGAAGAGCTGAATTTAGCAGATAGAATGCAGCATAAGTAAGTGCTACAGTTTGTGGGAGCAAACTCAAGTAGTATGCGTCAAAGGTCAAAGGTCAAAGGTCAAAGCTATAAAAGTGTTGGATGTAGCAGCATCCTGAAGTCCACAAAATAGTGACCAAGCTACTTATGAGGCATGTTTTTCTGTTGTGATAAAATGGGGAAGAATTGTTGTTTGGAAGCAATTCAGACACATCGCAGCTGACTTGTCTTGCGTTGCTTGGGTGATCCTCTTCCATGGGTCAACTTCTAATTCTAATCCCATAGCCCTACCCTTGTGCCATAGTGTAGGAAAAGACGCATTCCAAACCTCATTTGTACAAGAAACATGAAGAATATCCAAGGTCTATTAGTCATAGAGCGGAAGTGGGAACGCCAGGTAAACTATTGAGTGGACATCAATAGTGAAATGGTACGTGCAGCTACATAACTCAACTCATCATTGGATAGACTAAATATGCCATTTCAGCCCTCCATGTTGCAGCAAACCCTGTTGCACGAGGCTTCAAAGGTCACAGTAGTATTACTCGCCATTCATTAGACCTTTCACCTTGAAATTTCAGTTGTTGGAATTTTAATTATGTACTTTGGAGAAAGAACACAAACCTACAGTTTGGACATATGCTCCTCCTACCTGAAGAAAAAATTTCCACAATCTACATCCTTGAACTCCCTCAACAAAATGGATCAATCAGGAAAAAGAAAATGCTACTCAAGGACTTACATCAATATAGAAAAACTATAGTTGTAAGAAAAATATGAACCTCCAACTACTCGAGGACTTCTACGTTTACTCCCCTTTCATAAAATAAAAAGAGAAAACACTACTATAATAGTAATAGTAACTTCAAATTAGAAACTAAAACTTTCAAAAACATATCAAGCATCAATGACTAAAACAACTTTTACTAAATAAGTGTTGAGTGTTCCTCCTCAGAACTAGATCTTTGGCCTTAAAATCGAGAATATGCAGATGGAACCAACTGAAACTGTAAGTGGATGACTATTAGATTCTAACTGGTAACCGAAACATATAGAAGTGTTAAAATGCATTACTTATAGATAAGATGGATTATAGAACATGTAGGGAAAAATCAAATATAAGGATTTGAGTTTAGTAGGGCAAGGCTTCTCTCCAGAAAATAAATGCCTAATGACTCCCAGCTCGAGATGTAAGACAAGTATCAAACCTTCCAGCACCAGCAACAACTATCTTTTGCTTTGGGAAGTCTCTCATGGGCCGGCCTTGTGCTCTTACAGCTCCTAACACCCCCCCCCCCCTCTCTCTGTGAAGTATATTGACATTAAATCACATATCTAGTTATGACAGATCACAAGGGTGATTAATACCACTGTCTAGATATAAGTTCAAGGAAACGTGCCTCAAATGTATGTTACAAAATCTTTAAGCACAGATTGCAATCATTTCAAAAAGTATATAGTGCATCCACGAAAAAAAAAAATGTCAAATGTTCATATAAAAGTGTCACTGAGATTTCTCAAGGTCACATCTTGAGAGCATATAGTTTCTTCAGTTTCACTGTTTTCAACTAGGTTTGAAATACAAGAATACTGATATTTCCATCCATCATAACACAGAACCCTATGTCTAGCAATTATTGGCCAAAGGGTGATAGCAAGATAGGGTTACATCTCAATTATACCCAAACCTTGCTAGGGTAGGATTTTTTAATCAGCCCAATTCAAAGTTAAAACTTTAGCAAGTAAGGATGATTGAATTTGACAAATAATTACTAAACTTCAAATCTATCCAATAGAATACTTTGAAATTAGGGATCCTTGATCCTTAGAATATGAGAAACAATATTCCAGAAGATGAGCTTGATCCAACATGTGGGATCGAAACCAATCTTGCCCGTAGGTCTCAAACAGGTATTTTAGCAAACCAGAATTGTATAACAGTAGAAAAAATTTCTTATCTCAGAATCCAGCCGTAAGAAGGTCTTCGAACTTAGAGGGGAAGTACTCTAGGATGTGCTTAATAACATACCCAAATTTGAAGGTGATCCAACCATGGATGAAGAAGTTGTGAATTTTAAAAAAAACTACTATCATCTGAAAACGGGAATGAACAAAATAGGAGTTTCGGTTGTGTAGTGAGACTCAACTAGAATTTAATAATAAACTCTGGCCAACTCTGCTGTCAGCATCTTCTTCCTCTTTATTTATAATGCTAAAAGGTTACAAACAAAATAGGAATTCCAGTAATAGAGCTTAAAGAAACTTCCTAAATAACAAGGGAAAAAAGGTTCCCAAAACTAAAACAAGTAAACAAAACAAGGAAAGTTGACTTCCTCTAGGACTCTCCTAACTTAAACTTAGACAAAAATTAAAAGGAAACTTCCCTTTATAAGATTAGAAAAGTTTCCAAACTAACAAACCAAATATTTAGGAAACTAACTCTAAGATAACTGACCAAATATTTAGGAAACTAACTAACCTAATAAAATAGGAAAGAAAATCTGTTGGCACTGTTCACGTGAACAGTACCACGTGAACAGTGTTCAGCTTGTGGTTTTGGTCTGGTTCACGGCTAGTCCTTGGACTAATTCTTGGACTGCATCAAAGGGACTGTCATAATAGCGAAGGCTTCAAATATCAAGTTTTTTTACATTTTTTTCAAAACCAAAAAAAAGAAGGGAAATTTTGGTTTCACCTCAAAGGTAACTAAAACTTTTAATTTGGTATATTTTCTTTAGAAATTTATTAAAAAATTATTATCCAAATTGTGGAGGATCTAAGATGATCAAAGCACCCAGACCCTAACAACTCTGTTAAAAGTTACAACCACTCATCTTAAAACTTGATGTCAATCGGTACCAAACAGAAGATAACCAATCTGTTCTGTTCTTCCACTCCAACTCCTTTTAAAATAATAAATATGTAAACCTAAGATACTTTCAGGAAGATGGATTATATAGACAGAACCTACTGACTAGCAAAACAGAATCCTCCCAGCAGCAAAAGGCAAAAGTAATTGTATCATGTATGTGAAAGTGAAACAAAAGCAAACAACAGTATCAGACATGATAACTTTGAAGGGCTAGGTTAATTTATTCAGTTTCCATTAATTAGCATAGAGCCTCAGCATAATTATAAAGTAGTTGTAGATGCTAGTATGCTTGCACAATAATTAGATTTCAACGAAAAATACAAACTTCGTTTCATGCGTAATTGCCTATATCCTGTCAAACGTAATTACCTATAACCTGTTCGGCTGGCCAATTATAAACCATTGATGTCATTTCTCCACGATCTATTGCACTGAAATACATCCCTCTCGGCCTTCTAAATAAGCCACTATATTTCTGGCAAACAAGACCAACAGTTGGTGTATACCCCACCATAGACGTCAAGGTGCCAAGGTAAACCAAGGCGTTGGAGGTCTGACGGACGCCAAAGGAGACCAAGGCTCCTGCCTAGGCGACCAAGGAGGCCTATTTTCCAAGGCGCCTTGACGACTATGTACACAACAGGTGCATCTTCTTCAATGTCGTCTATAAAAACCTGTCAAATCAAGGGAGGCTATCAATCAAGAATGTAGTAATGCAATACTAAATTTTCAAACATGACATGTTGGAAGCAACCATAGACACTCTTTGGTGTCAAAAGTTTAGTGTCATCGGTAATACGAACAACCAAACTAATGGAAAGTCACAAGCTCACCTTGTAATGCATTGCTAAATTTTTGCCGTGCAACCTATTGAGTATTTGTCACTTGGCCAACTCATTTGGATCTGATGGTCCATCTCTTGCTTGCACTTCGACCCTTTTTAAGTCTACCACTGTGAATGAACAGGTTAAAAAACTAATTTAAGGAACATAGGAAAGATAATGCAATGATATTAAGAATAACAAAAAAAAAAAAAAAAAAAAAGGCCTATCACAAATCCAAATCCACATTCCCAGAAATGGTTTAAGGGTTTCTTCTTACCCCGTGGTTCAAGTGTTACGAATGATCCTGTGTACTGTCACACTTCTAGCACATGAAATTGGTAGCCTAATAGCATATGTCCAACCCAAACAAAGACCCAGAAGTTCATCTTCTCTTCAGCAATTCATAGTTACGAACTCTCTTTTGGATCGGTTATAGGGTTGAAAACTTGAAATGATCATACATGAGAACCCACCTACAACACCCTCAAAAGCTCAGATGTTTCATCCTCTCAAAAGCTTCTACACCTAAACCTAGCTCCAGGAAATTGCAGCTACGAAGCCCCTTAGAGGGCTTTGATACCCTGAATTTGCATCAAAACTACCAGGGAACCTAGTACCTAGACTTGGCAACCATATAATTATGGTGACAAACTATTTCGCCCACATAAATTTACATAGAAGGAACACTTCATTTTTTTCAAAAACCATATCTGTCTTCAACAACATCAAACCCTTCAAAGCCTTTATAAACAAAAAGAGTTTCCATGGTGGAATCTTTCAATAGCAATTAGCATTTCAGTGTCCATACTACCTAACATGCACATTACAGTTCACACAATGCAACTACCACATTAAGCATGCTCAAGGTTCAAAATCTCGGTTCTGGAGGGTGTCTCGACCCTTGAGAAAACCGAGATTACAAAGATCTTGACCATGATCTCCGCGAGAACCTGCCGAAACTCCCAAAGGGTAAAAATGAAAATTTCCACGGGTTTTTTTAATGGTTTTAAGCCTGTTCTTGATGTTTTAAGGTCATTTTAAGGTTATATATTATAGAAGAATACAAATTTAACATATATAAACACATTTGAAGCATAATCATATATTCATAAATCATAAATCCTACATAATGACATAACTCACAAGTGCGCATAATCTGAAAGGCTTTAATACTCAAAAAGAAATAATACCTTTCCATCAGTCCATCCCAATGTCTAACCATATGTAGAGTGGCGTGCAGGTTCCATCTGGTCAGATTGACTTTGTTGAAGAAAATATATCTCAGACTGATAAACAAAGTCCTACCACGACATCCTCTAGCTAAAAAGGTTTGGTAGTCTTCCACATATTTGTTATACACAGTACCTGGGAAGTTTATAAAGATACCCAACCTTGGATACAATTCAATCTAATGTGGAGTAAACTGAGCATACACTGGCTGGTAGGGGGTCGTGGTTCTCTGAAAATTCGGGACTAAAAAGAAATTGTCCACAAAGTTGGAGCCAGTCTGTGAAGTAGCATTACCTGCATCAACGGAATAATCATGTGTACTTTCCATTATGCGGTCATCATCACCGGAATAAGAACCGTAGTATGCCGAAGTGGTGCCAAATCTATGAGCACTCAACTGCCCCTACTCCTGTCCACTGCTACCCCCAATGCTCAGTCCTCCAAAGCTTGTGGACATGCTATCAATATCAACATCAGACATAATATCAGGATCAGGAACGATGTCAAAGAAATGATCTTCTTCTTCTTCCACTGGTTGTAAAGGGCGTTCTCATTGACGAGACTTACGTGTATACCCAATCATAGGCCGTGATGAAGATGCGCGCCCACCGTGGTCTATATCCTGCGTAGCGTGTGTATACTAACTCTCGCCGGTCCATCTAACAATGGGTACAGTCAGTCTATTATCATATGAGGCACCAGTACCAACACCACCACCACCACCACCATCATCACCACCACCACCACTATCAGAAGTTGACCAGCCACTCTCATCAATTGTATCATCACTACCTCCTGGGTCACTACCAGCTAGGGGGTCAAACGGTCGAGGCGACTGTACATGTACACGACCCTCATCCAAGGAGTAGTGAACATTTCGGTGTAAAAAGTAAGTTTTTGGGGAAAAAAAACCTTACCTCAACTATTTGGTAGAGAGATTTGGTGAAATGGAGTCTCCAACAACACTTTGATTGAGAGATTTGGAAAGAACTACTCAAAATCGAACCTTGGAAGAAATTTGGAGAAGAAGTAGAGGAGGGAAGTAAGAAAACAAAAGAAAAGAGTTGAAAAATAACTCTCAGTTGAAATTTCAACCGAGAAAGAGGCTTTACAAAGTAAACCCGTCGAAACTGGTTCAAATTACTTGAAAACGGTTCGAAACTGGTCGAGATATGTCGAAACCAGTTTGAAACTGGTCAAGAACCAGTCAAGAACTGGTCAAAACCCAGTTTCGACCCTTGTTCTCGTCACGATCGAGTCGAGATCACTGAAATTTTCGAGATCTCAGCGAGATTTCGCCGAGATTTTGAACCATGAGCATGGTAACAGCCCCCAAAACCACAAAGGCCAACTAACAGCAGAGAAATGCAAACCAGTGAGACTAGAAGACAAAAAGATAATTGGAACTAATGTGACTGTTGGTGGCAACATACAAACTGGTCGAATGTCTAAAAGATATATGATGGGAACATAAAGAAAAGCATTCCTTGTATATAGAAATTTGTCCTGATAAGTGAATAACAGAAGAATGTTTGTCCACTTCTATAACAATAATGTTTGTCCACTTCTATAACAATACTATCAAATTATTAGAAAAGGCTAGAAAACATTATACAAAATATTTTTTTAAAGATCAAAACGTTATCACTTGGGAAACTACAATTTATATGTTTTACGAATATAGGGTCAACATAAATAGGAAATGACCATTAATGAAATGCAAAAAGTTGGATCAAAGTCCAAAAAATATCATCAAAACCGAAAAAAGATTTATAATGGACGCTCAAAGCACAATGAGATAATTGTATATGGATGCCATTCTACTGTAAGAAAACCAAGTCTGTCCAATAGAATACTTTGAGTCCCAGGATTCATTTGGTGGATATTGTTTAACCATGGAAGCAGATAGTATGGCACTGATCTTGAATGAATTGAATGCATGTCTAGTTTTACTCAACCAAATTTTTTAAGTGAATAATCACTCTAAACCATGGACGTTGCTTTGTTTCAATGCTAAACCAACAACTGATGTACTTATAAAAAGAGCACCTACTTCACAATCTGGAAGGCTAATGGAGTATTTGTCTTTTCTTTCTCTAGAACATTAAAAGAAGAAAATTCAATAGAGATAAGGCCCCAACTCTCAAAGAACTTAGAATCTTCCTTGCTATGGGACTCCAAAGGCTAGAGATTGATAGACACTCATCCCGTGCTACTATTGGAAAGAAATGCATTTTATCCACTTAATCATGTACCTCTGCACTTAATGAAATAAGACTGCTTCTGCATACCAACAAAATCATGAAACACCCTGTTCCAGTAAATGTGTAAAGCATGCGAATCTTTAACATATTCTCTAGGCAGAACCAACAACGCTAGAGGACATTTCAATTATGGAATTGTTCCGATTCATGCAGATATCTTATAGCACATTTTTTTTGGGTGAATGAATGAATATATTAAAAACCCCCAAAGGAGGAGAAAACAAGCCTGGGAACCTAAAGGAAAGACCCAGACTCCTTACAAAAACAAGGGAGAGCCCCAGAGAGAATTAAAAAAGCATAAAAACACAAACAAAGACATCTATCTCAAGTGGTGGCTAAATTCTAAGAGGCCAGGATGTGGCTATTTTGGATAGACACCAGCGGTTGAGAAGCCAGTGGCATGATGGTTCCTTGGACATCGAAAGAAATTGCTTCCCAAATTTGGGTGAAGGATCTCGATTTTGCTGTCTACTTTTGCAGATTCCTCTCAAACCAGATATGGTACACTGTTGCAACAAAGGCAAGCTTGACAATGGTGTCACATGGAGACTTGTTTTTGAACTTCTTGATTATCCACTTCCATTCCCTATCAAAGGGTCGGATCCTTCTGTAATGAGGCCAACATTTCCCGAGGATAGCTTCCCAAATTCTTGAGGAAAAGGGACACTAAAAAAATAAGTGATGGATATCTTCTCCCGAGGCCCAACATAGATCACACTTGTCATTCGGAATGATACTCCGGCTATGAAGGAGGGCACCTGTTGGCAAGGATTGAGTCAGGGCTCTCCAGAGGATAAAGTTGTGGCGTGGGATATGACCTTTAAACCAGACCACATTGAACTAAGGAATCTTCAGGCTTCGAGCTCTAACTAGGTCCCAAATAGATGCGGAGGAGAATCTCCCCATGGGAGATGCTGTCCAACTGACAAGGTCCTTACTTCCAGTAGGTCTTCGAGTAATAAGTGTCACACCCCAATTCCACACTGTTCAGAATGGTGTGATGAACCGCTAGCAAACCAACGGTTCAACCAGGATCTCGAATAGGCTATCCCCGCATTATCTAAACTTACACACATCCGTAATCATAATCAGAGTAATACACAATAGCGGAAAATCTATAATAAAATGAACTGAGCAACTAAGATGATATCATTAATTTAACAGCAAATTATTCGGTTTTCAACTGAGACATAAATATTTAAATATTAAATACAAGTCTCTATTAAATTCAATAAAAGAAACCTATAAAAATATCTAATCAAATACACACGAGTTGCACTCGCAAGAGGAGTCGTGTGTATCATCTTCAGCTCCAGCGTCCATAGCTGCTATATTCCCGTACGCAGACGCGTTCATATAGTATTCAACTGTGTAACCTGCATCATCAACTAAAAATATTCGACGTCGAGGGGTGAACACATAACACGGCTCAGTAAGTAGCCAAAACAATGCAACATTACATATGCATGCAAAAAGTCAATTTATATCTTTGGTCCGGTTTAAAGTTTGCAGTATGCTATAGAAAGGTTGAGGTAGCCAAAGGTCGCGTTTATTGACTCCGCCTCTATACACGAGTGTGTGACGTTACCCGAAGATCACGTTTATCGTCAACTCACATGCACCCAACCATGAACAATATATAACAAAGGTTACGTTTATTGCTATATAGTGCCATACCAACACGTAAGCCCTGCTGGCGAGGGCTGCAAACTGGGTTCGCAACTAACCAATCCTAATGCAAACAGTGTATCCAAGGCCTCACCCCAAAGATCCCTCGGAATGCCCATAGAGATAGAGCTAAGGCCCCCGGTAGAGTCCGAGACTACAAGGACCGAGACCACCTCCCCTGATACTCTACGACATAATAGTTCTGCTAAAGTAATGGCGATACGACGATGCCAATGCACAAGACTTGAGTTAGAGATAGAGCTAAAGTGCTGAGACCCGCCAAAGGTTACGTTTATTGATGTCCTCATCACACCTCCCCTGATACTCGCTCGCATCAAGCACATCAACCACACACATACAAGCACATGCCTATTCCTATCATCATCATCATCATCATGTTATAAACAATAAAGTAAATATGCATGAACAAATAATAGAAATATTGGATGGCATGTTGTATGCACATTACAAACATATTCGCATAGGATCAAGCATAGCATAGGACTCAAGAAATAGAAAACAGTTTCTTATTAACCAATTTAGTTTGGTGTTAAGGTTCCTCACCTTAGCTTGCTAATAGATATTTTCCAAGCTTTAGAATCACCTCTACAGTGTTATTATAATGCTAGCAAACCTAACAAAGTCGATAAAATTTAATTAGAATTAATTTCCAATTTAAAAACCATGCTGTTAACTGAGGGTCGATCAGAGGGTCGATGCTCAGAATGCATAGGGTCGATGGGTCTATCGACCCCGTCCCTCCGTCCGAACTTCCCGAATGCTGAGGATAGATGGTCAGGGTGCATAGGGTCGATGGGTCTATCGACCCTGTGTGCGACCCTCTGTGCAATGAGGTCCAATTTCGAGTTTTTAATTCATTCTTCATGTTTGGGGTCCTATGGCTTGCTTCCACATTCCATTAAACATTGATTCCATGGTTTGAAACCATGATTCATCATCCTAGATGACTTTCATGCATTATCCTAGGTTTTTCCATGACAACCTAACCATGGATGGATGGTTTGGGTTTCTCCGAAATCCTACACTCAACCATATCTAATCTAAGGTCTGTAGAAACTCATGGAATTAGTATCCATACCTGAGAAGATTACTTTTCTCTGAAAATTCTTCTCCTTTTTGCTAAGTCTTCTTCCTTGCCTCTTTTCTTCCTCTCTTTTCCTTCTTCTCTCTTTCTCTCAATTCAATTAGGGTTGTGAAAGGAGTGAAAGTGGCTTAGGGACGCCCTTTAAATAGAGTAGGAATGTCCTATAATAGTCCCATTGAGATTTGAAAAGAATCCCAATCGAAAATTAGGAAATTTCCTAATTTCAGACTCGACAGTAAGTGAGGGTCGATTAGAGGGTCGATGATCCCGTCGACCCTGTGGTCTGACACTGTCCGACCCTCTGTCCATTTTTCAGGGTCTGAGTTTCTAATTTGAGAGGGTCGACCCTGTTTAGCTGGGTATGCAACCCTTGCTCTATTTTAAGTGTTTTTGGGTCGATTTGATACCTGGGATCTCGCTCTCCTTCACGCCCTTGGTTCAATTGCCTCGACCATGATGGGTGAACCTGGTTCAAGGTGGTAAGACCGGGTTAGTTTGACACGGGTCTTACAACTCCCCCCAACTTATAAAAATTTCGTCCTCGAAATTGGACGTACCTTCTGAATCAAATAAGTGAGGGTATTGCTTCCGCATAGCATTTTCTTCTTCCCATGTAACTTCTTCCATGTCTCTACTTTTCCATGTGACCTTAACATAGTAGATATCTCTGTTGCGTAGACGTTGAACCTTTCGACTAGTGATTTCCGTTGGTGTTACTTTAAATGTCAAATCATCGGTCAATTCTGGTAAATCCACTGTCAAAACATGCGTTGGGTCTTTGACATATTTCTTCAATAAGGAAATGTGAAATACGTCATGCACGCTTGACATAGATGGTGGTAGTGCTAACTGATAAGCTATTTTTCCACGCTTAGCCAGAATTTCATATGGCCCGACATATCTTGGACTTAGTTTCCCTTTTTGTCCGAACCTTTTCAATCCTCGCATAGGCGATACCTTCAAAAATACTTTATCACCTACGGCGAACTCTAGATCTCTTCGTCGAGTATCCGCGTATTGCTTCCGACCGGTTCCGAGCTGTTCTTACTCTTTCCTTGATAATGTCGACCACTCGACAAGTTTCTTCAACGAATTCCGGTCCAACAATACTACGTTCTCCAACTTCATTCCAAAACAAAGGAGTTCGACACTTTCTTCCATACAGTGCTTCATAAGGTGACATCTGTATAGTAGCCCGATAGCTATTATTATTATGCCTAACTCGATCAATGGTAATTTTTCATCCCATGATCCCTTGAAATCAATTACACATGCTCGTAGCATATCTTCTAGAATCTGAATTGTACGCTCCGACCGTCCATCCGTCTCGTGGATGGAATGCCGTATCGAACTTTAATGTTGTACCCATAGCCTTTTGTAGTCCTTCCCAAAACTTGGAAGTAAATCGGGGATCTCTATCGGACACAATGCTTCTCGGTACACCGTGTAAGCGAACAATATTATCCACATACGGCTTCGCTAACCTTTCCGGTATACCGAGGTCGTATAGGTATGAAACGAGCTGTTTTTGTCGACGGTCTACAATCACCCAAACTGCGTCAACTACTCGAGGAGTCAATGGTAGTCCCGTGACAAAGTCCATAGTGATGCAGTCCCATTTCCATGCGGGTTCCGGTAACGGCCGCCGAATGGCCCCGCGGGTATTTGTCGTTCAGCCTTTACTTTCTCGACAATTTAGGCATTGAGACACCGAACGTAGCTACATCTGCTTTCATTCCCCTCCACCAATATAGTTTCTTTAGATCATGATACATTTTTGTACTTCCAGGATGTATCGAATAGATGGTGGTGTGAGCCTCTTTCATCAGCCGGTGTCTAATGTCCACACTTTCTGTTTCGGGTACACATATTCTTCCTTTGTATTTCAACACTTTTTCTTCATCCAAGGTGAACTCAGGGTTTAGTCCTACCTTTCTCGATGTCTTCTTGTACTCGTTCCCGATAAGGATCCCGCTTGGATAGTCGTTTTCACTTCATCCATTATATCCGGTATAATCTTCAATGCCGCGAACATATTAGAAAACCGATGAATAAACCCTTGGTTAGCTGATTCATCCGTTGTATCTATCACATACTGCTCATTGCCGTGATTGAATACCATTCCGGTAGTGCACATTGCCACAGTCATGCTAACTTCTCCTTGAGATTTTATCATTGCTTTTCTGCTCAATGCATCTGTTACTACGTTCGCTTTTCCTGGATGATACTGGATATCACAATCATAGTCTTTCAATAGTTCCAGCCATCTTCTTTGTCTCATATTCAACTCCTTCTGATTAAATAAATAAGTAAGACTTTTATGGTCCGACTTAATCTGGAATTTCTCTCCGTATAGGTAGTGTCTCCATATCTTGACAGCATGTACTAGTGTCGCTAACTCCAAATCATGAGTGGGGTAATTTTTTCTCATGTACCTTCAATTGTCTCGAGGCATAGGCAATCACTTGCTCTCCTTGCATAAGCACACATCCTAATCCCAATCCCGACGCATCGGTATATAAGGTAAATGTCTGTCCTGGGATCGGAATAGTCAAAATCGGAGCGGATATCAATCCGGTCTTCGTGTTTAAAAACTCTTTTCACACTTATCCGTCCATAAAATTTTTTCTCCTTTCTTGGTCAAACGGGTAAGAGGTACGGCAATCCGAGAATAGTCTTCTACGAATCTCCGATAATAACCAGCTAGACCCAGAAAACTTCTAATTTCTGAAACGCTCTTTGGTGCTTCCCACTTCACAATAGCCTCGATTTTGCTGGGGTCCACTTTGATTCCTTCGGCGGATACTACATGGCCTAGAAAGGCGACTTCACTTAGCCAAAACTCACACTTTGAAAATTTGGCGTATAACTTCTCTTTCCTTAAACGTTGTAGGGCTGCGTTTAGGTTCTTGACATGGGTTTCCTTGTCCTTGGAGTATACCAATATGTCATCAATAAATACTATAACCGACGTATCCAGCATATTGTGAAAAACTCGGTTCATAAGTTCCATGAACGTTGCCGGTGCATTAGTTAATCCGAATGACATTACTAAGAATTCATAATGTTCGTATCTTGTCCTGAAAGCTGTCTTCGGAATGTCACCTTCTTTAATCTTCAGTTGATGATAGCCCGATCGAAGATCGATCTTTCAAAATGCTTTTGCTCCCTGTAACTGATCGAACAAGTCATCGATCCTAGGTAGTGGGTATCGATTCTTGATGGTCAATTTATTCAACTCTCGATAGTCGATACATAATCGAACGCTACCATCCTTCTTCTTTACGAACAACACCGGTGCTCCCCATGGAGATATACTGGGTTTAATATAACCCTTATCCAGCAGTTCTTGTAATTGCACTTTTAATTCCTTTAGTTCAGTAGGAGCCATCCTATAAGGTGCTTTTGATACGGGTGCGGCTCCGGGTAGAAGGTTTATTACGAACTCTGTGGCTCGGTCGGGTGGTAATCCGGGTAGTTCCTCCAGAAATACATCGGGAAAATCTTGCACGACATTAATATCTTCCATTCGTGGCACGTCCTTGGTTAGGTCGACCACTGATACTAGATATCCGACCACCCCTTTCTCAAGGCACTTCTTAGCCTTAAATGCTGAGAGTATGAGCTTTCGTCTCCTGGGAAGTTTGGTTCCCGAGAAACTGAATTCTGCTCCTTCTTTATCTTTAAATGTTAGCTTCTTTTCGGCGCATAACAGATTTGCAGAATGCCGAGCTAACCAGTCCATTCCCAAGATGACATCAAAGTCTGCCATCTCAAGTTGTATCAAGGTTGCATCCAAAGTCTGCTCTCCAATGAGAACTGGACATGGTCCATAACCTTTCTCTAATTCCACTTCTAATCCCATCGGTGACCGTACAAGTAATTTGTAGTCTAATGTTTTGATGGGCAATTTGGTCTTCTTTCCAAACGACACAGATATAAATGAATGAGTAGCTCCTGAATCAAAGAGTACTCTGGCGGGTATGCCATTGATAGGTACGATACCTGTGATTCGTTTTTACTTAGTCTACATGCTCAATCAATGTAATTAAAATCTTGAAAGTTTTGGTCATACTTGTGACCACATCGGGCGATGCGGCAGTAATCGCTTCTTGGGTTTTGGGCACTCTCTTGCCATATGCCCCGGTTGATTGCAGTTAAAGCACTTCGGGACTTTAAAATTTGACTTTGGGCCGTAGTTGAGCTGCTGAAGTAGACTTCGATGGAGTAGCCAAATTCGAGGACGAAAAGGTTTATACGTCCTATTATTGCCTCCGTTGTAGGTGTTTCCGGCTGGTCTCTTGATTCCTCGGTTTCGGGAGAAATAGCTCTCCTTCCGGCTCGATTCAATTACTCGAGCGATCCGGACAGCTCGTTGTAAATCTTCTTCTCTAAGCCCGGAACATTTTCTCTTATGCTTCCTCTTAGTCCCGCGACGAACCTACGGGTTTTTGTATCTTCTTCTTGCATACTCGCCAATGCGAAGAAAAACAGTTCTTCGTAGCGCTGTTGATATGCGTCTACGGTCATCCGTCCCTCGGTACAAACTCAGGAACTCTTTCTCCATTGAGTTTCTGAAGCTTCGTGGGAAATATTTTTCGAAGAACGCTTCTTTATATATAGCCCATGTCAGTAGGGCATGTCTGGTCAATAAGTATGTTTTTTGTGGATTTCCACCAATGGTGTGCGTCGCCTTTGAGCATGAAGGTGGCGCATAATACTTTCTCTTCTTCCGAAATAGTCATCATAAGGAAATTTCTCTCCATCTCGTCTATCCAAGGTGTGCGGGCCACAACGGATCAGACGGTTTACCGTTGAATTCCTTAGGTTTCATCTTCGAAATCTCTCTACTAGTCGGGAGTGATCCAGGTTGGTTTTGGGGGTTTGCCCCAAACACATAGGGTGGATACCGGTAGTTCCCTTGGGCTGCTCCGGGACTTGCACCGGAATTGGTGCAGCCGGTTGTTGAGGTGTCTCGTTGAGCTGGGTGATTACCCACCGGTGCTGCACTAGCTTGCCCGGTGTGCATGGTTGCAGCCCGAGTGGCTTGAAACATAACTCCCATTGCAACCCGCATTTGAGCTTGTGCGTGTTGCATTTGCTGTAGTTGTTGTGCCGATTCATCACCACCGTTGTTAGCTCGGGTGGTGGTGGTGGTAAATTTGTAGGGTTTGCCGGTTCGGGATTACCCCGTGCATAATTGTTCTCTTGATTAGTCTCATCCGCCGGTGGTGGTGGCGGGGACCGTCTTTCGGGTCTGTCGGGTAACTCTACGTCCAGACATAATTCTCTTTTATGTTTGGTGGAGCCTGAAAATTATCAAAATAGGTGAGAACTCATGTATATGTTATGTAGGCACGTTAACCAATAATCAATTCCAATTCGAGCTCATTTTATAAAAAATATACTGTCTTTTCACATGCGAGTAGGGTCGATGGTATGTCGGACCCTTAATGTCCGACCTCGTAGTTTCGGCCGATTCCGAGAGCGGGTCGGAGGGTCGATCAGAGGGTCGATGGCCCTGGTCGAGTTGACCGACCCTCTGACTAAAAATCAGATTTTTAAAGTCCGATTTTGGGTCATTTTCTATTATTTCCCTCCCGTTTCGACTCGTCTCTTCTCTCCGAGTTGCTACAGTGCTACTTCACTGTTGTGGATCATTCTTAGTCCGAGTTTCGACATCCACATCACCTCTACAGGTATACTTTCCCAACTTTACCTGTTTTTAGGTTTTTATTTCTAGGTTTTTGCTCATTTAACTTGTATTTTTCAAATTAAACTTTTTTCCAACCGTAAAAATTCGATTTTTATTGGGGGCTTTTGTTGTTGGTGTCTTGAGGAACGAAAGCCCTCAAAATTTTTTGAGTTTCATCGGTTGGTTATCGAGAAACTTAAATTTTTCTCTTTTTGCCCTAATTTGTCGAAATTTTTCGATTTCTTGCAATTCCTTCAAATGGGACCTTGTCCGTTAGAATTTCCTTCTGTTTAATTGTTGTGTGATGTGTTGGAACTTACGTAAGTCCTCCTGCCCACTTGTATGGGTGAAAAGTGAGGCTTTTGACCAACTTACGTCGTTATAATGTCCGATTTTTAAATTTTTATCCTATTAACTCCTTGTTTTCCTTTTTCTTTCTTATTCAGCAGATACTATGGTTCGTACCAAAGTACCCAGAGTTCGTGATCCGCTTCGCTTCCAATCCAATGAAGCCGAGGCACAGTATGCCTATTACTCAGGCAAAAAGGTGGAAGGGGGTCATATGGTGAACTTGGCTGAGCTAGCCTTGTTCAACGTAGAGAGAGCTTTTGGTGATATGGGGTGGCTCCCTGTCATCACATACGATGCGTGCGCACGTCCAGAGTTAGTGCGCCAGTTCTATTGCAACCTTTAGATTGTGGGAAACCACAACGATGTGGAGCTTGGTCAGGAGTTCCGCATTACTAGCTACGTCAAGGGGGTGCAGATTTCTTTTGATTATCGGCAGCTGGCCGATCTGTTGGGCATTCCATATGACGGTCCTATGGTGTACTGTGCACCTGATGAGCATGACTTTATTGAGACGTGGTTGCGGGCAGAGATTGATAGTCAGTTACTACAGCCCGATCGCTGGCAGATGAGGGCGTGCTACTTGCGCCCCGCTCCACGGGTGTTCTCGTAGGATCATTCAAAGATAACCCGATCCCGCAGAGTGGGCATTATGAGAGGGTGTCTCAGCTGACCCAGTTTTTGATCTATAGTATATGCACTCATCAGCCCGTCTGTCTTCCTTACATCATCATGCGGACGATGATCAGTGCTACATTGTCCGGTCATAGGGGAAATCTACCCTATGGACGCATGATTACACCCGCCTTCACCCATACAGACGGATGAAGTTGGTACTTCTACTGCGGCGGCTCCTGCACCGGAGACCGGTCCTTCTCATGAGGCTGGTCCTTCGCATCTACCTTCTGATATGATGGAGATATTGCGTGAGCTCAGGGATGCTCAGCGCAGATCTGATTTGAGGATGGATGAGCTGTTGGTTGCTCAGCACGCATCAGACGCTCGGATGGGAGAGCTCCTAGAGGTGCAGCGTGCGACTGATCAGAGGATAGCTGGTCTCACAGCTAGTTTACAGACGACCCAGACTCAGATAGCCTGGTTGACTAGGGTCTACGCTGAGGACTACGACAGAGACCGTGAGGCACCGCCTCCTCCTTCGCCTCCAGCTTCCTGATTGTACTTTTATTTTTCTTTCTTGTACTACAAAGTAACTGTCCGGGTTGTGGACTGTACTCTGCTTTCATTATATATATACATTCTATTTCTCTCTCTCATTGTATGTAACTTGTTTCCCCTTTAATAGATATATTATTCTCTTTTAAATTTGGTCTCAATCATCACTTGTGCTTACAGTGTGTTTATATTAAAACTTTTAATTTATTCTATCTCAGTTCATATTTGTCTCGAATGTATGTTAGTTTAGCGGGCAAGGCCTGAGAAGCTCTGATACCAAGTTGTCACACCCCAATTCCGCACTGTTCAGAATGGTGTGATGAACCGCTAGCAAACCAACGGTTCAACCAGGATCTCGAATAGGCTATCCCCGCGTTATCTAAACTTACACACATCCGTAATCATAATCAGAGTAATACACAATAGCGGAAAATTTATAATAAAATGAATTGAGCAACTAAGATGATATCATTAATTTAGTAGCAAATTATTTGGGTTTTCAACTGAGACATAAATATTTAAATATCAAATACAAGTCTCTATTAAATTCAATAAAAGAAACCTATAAAAATATCTAATCAAATACACACGAGTTGCACTCGCAAGAGGAGTCGTGTGTATCATCTTCAGCTCCAGCGTCCATTGCTGTTATATTCCCGTACGCAGACGCGTTCATATAGTCTTCAACTGTGTAACCTGCATCATCAACTAAAAATATTCGACGTCGAGGGGTGAGCACACAACCCGGCTCAGTGAGTAGCCAAAACAATGCAACATTACATATGCATGCAAAAAGTCAATTTATATCTTTGGTCCGGTTTAAAGTTTGCAGTATGCTATAGAAAGGTTGAGGTAGCCAAAGGTCGCGTTTATTGACTCCGCCTCTATACACGAGTGTGTGACGTTACCCGAAGATCACGTTTATCGTCAACTCACATGCACCCAACCATGAACAATATATAACAAAGGTTACGTTTATTGCTATATAGTGTCATACCAACACGTAAGCCCCTGCTGGCGAGGGCTGCAAACTGGGCTCGCAACTAACCAATCCTAATGCCAAACAGTGTATCCAAGGCCTCACCCCAGCATCCCTCAGAAAGCCCATAGAGATAGAGCTAAGGCCCCCCGGTAGAGTCAGAGACTACAAGGACCGAGACCACCTCCCCTGATACTCTACGACATAATAGTTCTGCTAAAGTAATGGCAATACGACGATGCCAATGCACAAGACTTGAGTTAGAGATAGAGCTAAAGTGCTGAGACCCGCCAAAGGTTACGTTTATTGACGTCCTCATCACACCTCCCCTGATATTCGCTCGCATCAAGCACATCAACCACACACATACAAGCACATGCCTATTCCTATCATCATCATCATCATGTTATAAACAATAAAGTAAATATGCATGAACAAATAATAGAAATATTGGATGGCATGCTGTATGCACATTAAAAACATATTCGCATAGGATCAAGCATAGCATAGGACTCAAGAAATAGAAAACAGTTTCTTATTAACCAATTTAGTTTGGTGTTAAGGTTCCTTACCTTAGCTTGCTAATAGATATTTTCCAAGCTTTAGAATTACCTCTACAGTGTTATTATAATGCTAGCAAACCTAACAAAGTCGATAGAATTTAATTAGAATTAATTTCGAATTTAAAAACCATGCTGTTAACTGAGGGTCGATCAGAGGGTCGATGCTCAGAATGCATAGGGTCGATGGGTCTATCGACCCTGTCCTCTGTCTGAACTTCCCGAATGCTGAGGGTCGATGGTCAGGGTGCATAGGGTCGGTGGGTCTATCGACCCTGTGTGCGACCCTCTGTGCAATCAGGTTCAATTTCCAGTTTTTAATTCATTCTTCATGTTTGGGGTCCTATGGCTTGCTTCCACATTCCATTAAACATTCGTTCCATGGTCTGAAACCATGATTCATCCTCCTAGATGGCTTTCATGCATTATCCTAGGTTTTTCCATGATAACCTAACCATGGATGGATGGTTTGGGTTTCTCCGAAATCCTACACTCAACCATATCTAATCTAAGGTCTGTAGAAACTCATGGAATTAATATCCATACCTGAGAAGATTAATTTTCTCTGGAAATTCTTCTCCTTTTTGCTAAGTTTTCTTCCTTGCCTCTTTTCTTCCTCTTTTCCTTCTTCTCTTTTTCTCTCAATTCAATTAGGGTTGTGAAAGGAGTGAAAGTGGCTTAGGGACGTCCTTTAAATAGAGTAGGAATGTCCTATAATAGTCCCATTGAGATTTGGAAAGAATCCCAATCGAAAATTAGGAAATTTCCTAATTTCAGACTCGGCAGTAAGTAAGGGTCGATTAGAGGGTCGATGATCCCGTCGACCCTGTGGTCTGACACTGTCCGACCCTCTGTCCATTTTTCAGGGTCTGAGTTTCTAATTTGAGAGGGTCGACCCTGTTTAGCTGGGTATGCAACCCTTGCTCTATTTTAAGTGTTTTTGGGTCGATTTGATACCTGGGATCTCGCTCTCCTTCACGCCCTTGGTTCAATTGCCTCGACCATGATGGGTGAACCTGGTTCAAGGTGGTAAGACCGGGTTAGTTTGACACGGGTCTTACAATAAGAGTCCAAATCTTGCCAAGCTTGAACCAGTCTAACTTCTGTCTGAAGGCGGAACTAGTATAGGGGAACCCTCAAGGCAGGCCCTAAAGACAATCGATATAGTAGTTCTCTTTCCTCGCTTCTTGAAACAATCAATCATCCATGGAGTAGCAGACCAATGGGACGACTCCTAACCATATTAGTGGGGTTTGATTCTCTATCCGAAGCTACGAAGGGAAGGGTGGGGAAAGAGAAGTCATGCCCCGCCGCCTTCTAGTTAGTCCTTTGCATACTTCCCAAGGCCAAGAAAAGGGTTTAAGTAGTTCAGCTCCTCCTCTTCCAAACCACCAATGCTGAGGAGGAAGCTCGGCCAGGACACCAAGCTCCATTAGAAATGATGGAAGACACAATAGCAAGCCTGTCCCGGCCATACTTGGATCGAATCCTTTCTCCAAAAGCCAACACAAGAACACCTACACAAGATCACCCCTGGGATGCCAGTTATCAAGCCACAAAAGGGTCGAGGAACCATCATTAATGAGATTTTTAATAGAGTGTATAGCCATTTCTCTATGCTGAAGGATTGTTCGCCAAATCCAAGACGCATTGCAATTCAAAGTAGCTGTCCAGATTGATTGTCTTCTCAAGTATGTACTATAGATCCATTGGATCCAGATGCTTTCTTTTTTCTCAGCCACCCGCCATATGAGTTTGATAATGCAAGCTTTGTTAACTTCTTGAACTCTTCGGAGACCAAGACCTCCCTCCTCTTTAGGCAAACAGACTTTGTTCCAGCCGATAGTATGAAAGAATTTGTTACTATCCGCTCCTTTCCACAAGAAAGCACTCATCAAACTTTCGATTTTCTGAGAGATCGACTTGGGCAAGCCGAAAATCCTAGTCCAATATAAATACAGGCTTTGCATTACAGCCTTAGCAAGCTCCAACCTACCAGTGTAAGAGAGGAATTTTGCTTTCCATAGTTGGAGCTTCTTTCTCAGTCTGTCAAGGATGGGGGAGCAATGATGAGTAGAGAGTCTAGCCGAGATCAGGGGCAAACCAAGGTAAGTAACCGGCAGCCTACCCAAGGGGAAATTGACAATGCGTCTGAGAGTCTCCTGACGCTCATCTTCAATACCAACGAGGAAGAGGGTAAACTTTTGCTTGCTGACCAAGAGGCCTGACAACAAGATGAAGTCAGCTAAAACCTTTGAGATGGAGGAGATGGATTTGGCGTTTCCTTTAGAAAACATCATAACGTCATCTGCAAAGGCCAAATGGGTCAGCTTCAGGGCCTTACATTGAGGGAGAAGATCAATACGGTTCTGAAGGGCACTTTGCTGAATGGCTCTGGAGAGTCCTTCTAGGACGAGGGTAAACAAGATAGGTGACATGGGGCAACCTTGTCTGATACCTCTTCGAGACTTGAAAATCCAACAAGGCTCCCGTTGACCAAAACAGAGAATTTGGAGGATGAGATATAGTGTCAGATCCAATGGCAGAAGCACTCTAGAAAATTCATTATGGCCATAGCTTCCATGAGGTATTCCCATCTGACACAATGATAGGCCTTGTGCAGGTCCAGCTTCATAATAGCAGCAGGAGGGTGATTCTTCCTCTCAAAACCCTGAGTGAGCTCATTGCAAATCATAATATTGTCCACAATGAAGCGACCACTGATGAAAGCCGATTGGTTGGGGCTCACAAGATCATCAGCCACTTCCTTCAGTCTATGAGCAAGCACCTTGGCAATGATTTTATAAATGGTGTTACACAAGGAGATGGGCCTAAAATCAGTGATGGAGCAAGAACCTTCCTTCTTCGGAATGAGACATAGGAATGTCTAATTAACTTCTTTCATTTGAGAGGGATTAGTGAAAAAATTGAGCACAGCAAGCAGGTTCACCTTAACAATTTCGCATGCCGCATTAAAGAAGCCCATGCTAAAACCATCCGGCCCCGGAGCCTTCTGAGATTTAATGGATTTAATGGTCTTGATGATTTCCTCTTCAGAAGGGAGAGCGGCCATACTGGATCTTTGCTTTAGAGAGAGAGCTTTGTCAAAAAGCCCCATAGGAATAGATCCTAGGGGAGCCAGCATAGGAGGGTTGTACAGATCAGAGAAGTGGTCTTCAGCAATCTTCTTAATCCCTGAGACATCTAAGGCCAAAGCTCCGTCCTCAGCCCGCATAGAAGAGATGTGGTTCCGGTTCTGAGAAGCTTTAACTGACTTGTGAAAGTAGCTAGTGTTTTTATCTCCCAATTTGAGCCAGTTGATTCTAGATTTTTGTTTAAAGAAACTTTCCTCTTGAGTAATCAAAGAGGCAAGCTTCAAAGAGAGTCTTTTCCAAATCTTCAAAATTCTGGTTCATCATAGCCCCCTAAAGCTGAGACTGAACCGCATTGAGATCCCTTCTATACTCTTGAACAGCATTATTAATGTTCCCAAAGGAGCTTTTGTTCCAAAAAAACAAGATCACGCTTTGTCTCCCTTAACTTCCTGGCAAAGCTGAGGAGAGGGTGAATGGGATCCATAGGAGTCCTATCCCAAGCCTCTTTAACAATCTGCTGGAACTCGGCGTGGCTGCTCCACATATCAAAGTACCTAAATGGTTTGGGGCCAAAAGAGACATAGGGGGAGATGGTGAGGATGATCGGGCTATGATCCGAGACCCCAGATGGCTCAAAATTAGTCTCAGAATTACTGAAATTTGTCAACCAACAGTCATTGACCAGAACTCTATCCAGCTTGCAAGAGATCTTTTGATCACCAATCCTCCGATTGGTCGAAGTATATTTCATCCCTACCCATTTGAGATCCACCAATCCAACTGAATCAATACAATCAGAAAATTCACCAACAGCATATCCAAGCTGCCACCCATCTTTTCATGGCCATATCTAACCACATTAAAATCTCCCATAACACCCCAGGAACTACCACCCATAGATGAATGGATCCTGCACATATCCTTCCATAGAATTCTCCGCTCAATCGCAGAGTTAAAAGCATAAACCGCAGTGATGAAGAACAAATTCATGGAGGATGTCTCAACAATTTTAATATGAATGTATTGATCAGACATACTAACCATGGAGCATGAAACCTCTGAACTGTCCCAAAGGATCCACAACCGACCATTCCAGTGGAAGTTGTAGTTAGTAATCGACCGCCACCCTGTAGCTATGGAATTTGCAATATCCCGAGCATTAATCTCTTGAACTCTGGTTTCAGCAAGGATGCAGAAGGAAAGCTTATGTTTCCTGATGTAGGTACGCACTTCAGCATGTTTAGGAGAGGAATTAAAAATCCCCTAACATTCCAGTATAGGCCAGACATCATCAGAGTGATAGAGAAGAAAACCCCAAGGGCACACGATCTCATTGGGATCGTCGAGAATCACTCGAACCCGGATGATCACTATTGGCCAATTTGGCCAACCTTTCTGAACGTTTCCCTTTCTTATTGTTCTTAGAGCTTCCATTTGACGAGTTGGGGTTGCAGGTCCTCGGGCTCCTCCTACTAGTTCCATCCGACGAGCCCTTTACAGCAGGGGAAGGAGCAGGAGGCGCAGACGAAGACCAAGAATTTCCCGAAAGGATGGGGGAGGAGCGACTGATAGTCGATGTGCAAGCTGAAGGTTCAAGAGGAGCTAAGAGAGTCATCGATTGTAGGGAGGAGAGGAAGCGTTCCTCGGGTTGGGACGAAGGTTGAGAGCAGAGGACTTAAGATCTGGGTTTGGGTTTGGGTTGGGGTGGTTATTAGGCGGGTCGGTTCTTGGTAGGTTATCAATACAAATGTCGGGGCTTGGGTTGGTTTCAGGAATGGTTAGAGATTGGTCGGGTTTAGGATTGAAGACAGGTTGGACCGGGTCCAAAAAGGTGGTTCGACCATTGACTTTACCTCTTTTAGATTTATAAGTCACGATCGAAGGGAGGTTATCAACAGGGATTTGAGGGTTCAGCAGAGGCTTCAGAGGCGGAGGGCAGGCAAGGGGAAAACCACCGTCAGACACCAACGAGGTAGCAGGCAGGAGGTTCCTGCCGCCGATCCAAGGAGTTGGGTTCAGTCTGGCCGCCTGCCAATACATTGGGGGGTGGGCCAGCTGAAATCCGGCCCTTGGCAGGCGGCAGGACCGCAGGAGAGGATTTGAATACGGCAGCATTCGGACAAGCTGGAGGACTGAAATAAAAGGGTCAACCATCCTTCCGACCCAAGTGTCAGGGACAAAGACAAGCGTAGGGAAAGGCTCGACTGCAACACACATAGAATCCCCATCAGAGTATTCCAGAGCCGTAAACCAATTGCAGGTAACCACATCACCTGCGTCCTAATTGGATGGGGTCCTACCGGAAAGAAATCCTCTCCCGCGGCAGGAGGTTCCTGCCGCTGATCCAAGGGCTGGGGATCAGTCGGCCCGCCTACCAATACATGGGGAGGTGGGCCGGCTGAAATCCCGCCCTTGGCAGGCGGCAGGTGGGCGGGAGAGGATTTTTTTGCGTGTCGTACCAATGTTTCTAGGGATTGGCTCCTCTGCAAGGGGTTCCACATCAGCACCGTCAACTTCCGCCGGCCGGTCCTTATCGGCCACCGTAGCGGGGATATGGTTCGCCGGAGCAGATTTCTTCTTCCATTTCGACCTAACTCTGGGAGCCTGGCAGCAGGCAACGAGGTCGGCTGAGGCTTACATTCAGCTGTGGAGTGTCCAAAGACACGGCAGGAAGTGCATAGTGGAGGTTTCCACTCATAAGTTATCCAGTGCTTCCAAAATTTTCCCTCCCCAGACTTAATGGTGATAAAGTCCGGCAGAGGCACGAAAGCATTCACCGAGACACAAATTCTCGCGAAGGCGAGTCTAGATTGAGCTCGCATGCATCTGTCAGAAAATAGAGGTGTTCCAATTACAGATCCAATCGCACTCAGAGCCTTCGCACATCAGAGGTGAAAAGGGAGGCCAGGTAGTGATACCCAAATAGGAAGAGATGTCAGGTTCATGTTGTCAATACGGAGGGATTCATCCCACTGACGGATCACAATTGGTTTCCCAGCCACATACCAAATCCCTTTCTCCACAACACTTAGTTTGTCATCTTCATTTCCAAACCGAAAGATGAAAATACCGTTGTCAGCGAGCATGGTCTTCACGCCCTCGGCCAGGTGCCATTGACGAGTTAAGGAATTAACCACAAAGTGGAACGGCAATCTTCTACCAACGAAAGGCCAACAAGAGTATTCGACCACAAGGAGATTTCAGAGGGAAAGTCACTGTCAAGGCAAGCTGCGCAAGGCCTGTCAGCTTCCAGGAGAGGAGGATCAAAGGAGAGAGGTATCCCCTCCCGAAGCATCAAAGGAGCCGTCTCAAATAAGCCATTCTAGCAGCCTTTAATGCGGGGCTCAGGGATGACACACTCACCCGGAGAACCAGGAGGGACTGCGGGGTTCCCAGAAGCTGCACTAGGTAGAAGGTTGGGGTCCAAAGGCTGTTCCGGAGAAAAGGTAACAGGCTCAACATCAGGGTTCACAGAGGCAGCGGGGGAGATGGGTGCCAAGGGCGGGACCAGGAGGGGAGGGAGGGAGCTCCATTCCAGCGAAAGCTTCGTCAACTCCTTTTGCCATCTTATAGCACATTGACAGGCTTTAATGGTTATCTTATGTTTTAAATTCACCTCGAGCACCACATTGGTTCCTAGCCATTAGGATATTGATTTGTCAACTTTTATATCATGTTCAATGTGAAGAAAAAAGACTTACAAACTGCAACACCATTGACATTAGATTAACAAGTTATTGACCCAGTGTAAAACCATAAAAGCAGGTTGTGGTCTATATTCAGCCTGGATGCCTCTTCTTCTACAAAGATAAAGATCAGACATCCAAACATAATGACCATCAAATGAAATTAGACAGAGATAGTAAATCAACAGGATTTTGTCAACAACTAGAAGCAATTTCTTAACTCAACAGCTTTGATTGATAGCCAAAATGTAAAGATGGTCCGGCTTTATGTCACCGGGTAGGTGACATGAGTGTAGTCAACGATCTCCGTTAATGCAGTCATTGGCAATCATTAAAACTACGATATACAAGGGGTAGTTTGGGTGTTCAAGGAAAAGGGGTTGGTTCAGACCCCTCGTTGACAAATCTAGTTGTCCTGGGTGACAACTAGCTTTTCTGGAAAAATTAAATAATGTTAAATGTCCTACAAACACAATGCGAGAGAACCACACCAGTAAGACTGGAGCTCAATGATCTGTTTCCATGCATGAGCGACTTCCTCATACTGTTGTTAAAACTCTTCCTGACTTAGCATAGTCCTGTCATCCTTGTGGAAAGTCTGCACATGAAAGAAGCAACAATAAATACCGATCCTCACATAAATACAATACCTACTGTAAACAATAAATAATAAACAAAACATACCTACTCACACGATAACAGATTATCCTAACACAAGACAACCTTGTAAAAAAAAAAGCCCATCTTCATAACGAAGGAAATCGCAGAGGATCGGCATGTATGGAATTCGGCCAAACTTTTAAATCTACATCAGTCACTCTAGAATAATAGACTGATTGTAGCTCAGAAAACTCCTCACGAAAAGAAAAATTGCGAAAAGGCATAGCAACTATAGCAACTATTGGGAAAGGGGGAGAAGAGACACAAAATCTATAGCTATTAAAAGTCGGCACAGAATTAATCAATCAATATACACTGTGGCGGAATCCAAGAGAAAATTTGCGGGGGTGAAGAATAAGAAAACTTACGGGATCGCTAGCAACAAGACTCGGAGTCTTCGAATGCGTGCTGAGAACTAACCAGCACATACGATCTTCATAGCCTCAACAACGAATTGGATCTTGCCTCTTTCATGAGCCTGGTGATCATTATAGTTAAAAAACTATACATTTCGGAAGGTGAAATTGCACCTGCTCTGTTGTGTAGTATCTCTGCTTTTCTTACTTTATAACAGGTGCTTTAAGGATTTTCGCAGAGACGAGTTATAGACACTACTTACCAACCAAATAACAGTTCAGCTCCCTTGAGATGCACGTTATGAGAATACCATGACCATAGTTGATTCTAAGAGAGGTACATGATGTTAGAGAAGGCACTTGAAAGAGGAGGGGGGGGAAGGACACAAACATGCGCACCACAATTATTTTATCTCACAGTAAGGAATAGAGACAAGAGATTACGCTCTTTCCTTTCTCTCTCCATGCTTTTTCTTCTGGCCATCCCAAACACTGAAATATGAGATTGTTACAGAGGAGACTTTATAAATCCAGATGTCTTCATTTAGCAGATCTCGCTGTAATTCTCCTACAGCATAGCTTCTACAGCAGAAATCTCAGATCAGTCCATATAATGTCTAAATAATGAGAAGCCTGTGTTGGTAATAACAGTAATATGGCCTAAAAAGAGCCCGTAACCCAATTATACAATTTCCTGTGTTAGTAATAACGGTAATATGGCCTAAAAAGAGCCCAAGCCCAATCATACAATTTCCTATATCTTCCATCCATGCTTGCGCTAGAGAGAGAACTTCTACAAATTAACATACTGAATCACTCCTATAATTAATTATATAATTTACAAGAGAAGAGGAAACAAGAAACCTGTCATGCACATGAAATAAGGAGACAAAAAAGATTGTCAGCTCCCCTCTTTTCTTTTTCATTCATTTTTCTTATTATCCGTGGAACATCAAGAAATGACCCACAAACACCAATGGATCTCTCTCATTTCTCCTCGAACTCCACATCAATAAAATCAGGTCCTGAGGTTGATGAGGTAGTGCTTCTACCACCACCTCTTGAGGAGCCTCTACCACCACCTCGAGGAAAAGTCACCCTTCGGCTGCCATACAATGTTTCCAAAACCCACACAATGAATTACTTGGTTCTTGTAGCCCTTGAACTGCCATCTGCACACTGGACAAGATCCCTGATCAAGTAATTTGGAAAGAGAAATGTGAAGCACATTACTTATCCATCAATTTGTTCAGATATTACTAAGAACTATTATCAGTATGTAATAATGCAAGTAGGAAAGCAGGCAATAAGGTAGATATTGTGGAATTTAATACCTGTCTATGCTTAAGTAGGCTCCCCAAAAGACTGGGGGCTCCTCTTTCATTGCCGAAGGAAAACTTTTGGACTTAGGAAATTGAGGCATTTGGCCATGTTTTGATGCAGAAAATTAAAGCTTATACATGTGAAAGAAGCAGTATTCAGCTCTCAGATCTGATCTGCCTAATAATATAAACTCAAAAAACTGTTTATGAATGCCAATGTAGTTTTGTTTAAAACTTCAAATGCATTTCATATTTTTATTACTAAGCTCGTGGGAGCAATACAATACTAATTGAGCTGGATAAAATAAAAAAATAGGACACTTTAATACAGGCCTATTGAAGCCCAGCTGTGGCCTTGTGTTGATTTCTAGTCTGGGACCCAATGATAGGTCAGCAAATTTTTAACATTGCCTGATTTGCTTCCTAGTTCCAACATCTCTATACGCAGGTACATTTTAGCAACTTGAGCAATAAAAAAATAACATTCTCAAAACATGGGGATTTGATAGACTACAAGAATCACTTAGAGAAAGGAAAATTAAAAAATATGGAAGTTTCCAAAAAAAAAATGATAATAAGCATTCAATTTACGAAGACATAGCCAAAGAAAAAGTTGAGAACATGACAGAGAATGCATCTGAAAAACTTTTTTTCTTTTGGGGTGGGGGTGGGGGGGGTTGAAATTGTAGCGAAGACCTAACTAATGAACCTTCTCTGTGGACTTCTACCATAACTTTCAAGAATCATCTAAAAGAAGAGAAGAATCAAACAGTTATCAATCAAATTATTTTTATAATTATCCGTTTAAGCATAAAATATCAAAACACGGATCAACCAGCAATAGCACCTCCTCAACAACTAAAGCAAATTATTCAATGTCAAAAATGGTATAAGATCCTCAAAAAGGTAACTTGCAATAGTAGATACCAACACAATTTGAAGCTAAGTTTGGACAAGGCATACAATCCCAATGAGCAGTAAAACTAGTAATTAAAATCCAGTTATTAATTGTTCCCAATGTGCTATCTCATCCAGAAATTAAATATTGCAAGATTTAGAGTGGTAAAATACCTGGATAACTAAGTTATTTGCGACAGCTCCAATTACAAGAGGAGCAGCAAAGGGCAATACCCATGTTGCAAAAATCATAAACCGAAATAGCCATCCAGGTAAAGCAAACCAAAGGAAGAAGATCGTCTATAGATAAGCAAACGCAAAGTGAGCTGACACAAATTATAATAGCTAAGACTATAGAACAAAATTAAGAATTGAAACAGCAATCTAGATATATGTAAAGAGAAGGCAAATATCATCTACAGTTAAAACAATGCCAAATGACTGAAAATGGATGCACCAAATGTTACGGTTTCCCATACTTCTGATGGAGTAGAATTTCTAAATTTTAGCACTCAAAATATTCTCTTGGGCTAAATGATTTGCACAATGCAGAATAAAATGGAACATTGTGGCAGGTAAGAATTGTTCAGAAGATTGTTTTTCCTGAATCCAAATAGGATAGCAGGACACACGACCATATCAAGAATAGAATGTCAAATCTATTAAGATATCTAGGATATCTTTTTGCTCAAAATATAAAAACTTATGTATTATTGGAAGATCTACAAAGAACTTAATCAACGGTACACCAAGAACTCTAGAGATCAGAAGATTGTAAGTTGAAGCCATCATATCAAATTGATTTTGAGCTCCTCAAGTGAAAACACAGAAAAGGGAACACCAATCCTATTTTCATTCAACACCATGATTGAAATATTTTCGAGAATAAACTATAATTCATAATTAATGGAATTATCCTTCTTATTAAACTTATCACCTTTTAGCAGTTGGCACTTTTATCTCTATTATATCGACACGTTACAAATTAAAAATTCTGCTCTGAAAGATAAACAAAAGGAATCCTAACATTAAAACCTAGATCTCTTACATTCCTAATTGTTGTAGATCCTTTCCACACATGGTTGACTGCAGTATCTTGAAATAACAGTAACTTGAATATCCTAAATAAAATTATTAAGAAGCCTTTGTTTAGTTAGAGAATGACCTCTAGATACGAATTAATGCCACCTAAGTACATAGTTGAGCCAAGTGCAGAAACCCTCTGCTCAAAGACCTGTTATATATATCAGGGCCAAGGTTCTCTCTCTCTCTCTCTCTCTCTCTCTCTGCCCCTCCTATTTCTTAAAGAGAAATGATGGAGTCATTAAGGGTTGAACATGTGTCGGACAATCAGAAAATGAGAAAAAAGGCTATCCTCATCCATAGCCACCTATAAGTATAGTTGGATCAGTTAGCCTTGATACTTGAGAGCAAATCTGAGAACCGAAAATTCTAGGACAACAATCTATAGCGACCGCTCTTAGTGCCCTGACCTTTTATAGCAACTAAAAACATGCCTTATAAAAAAGAAAGGTGTAAACTAAGCCAACAATTCTTGTCAAAAGAAAAAAATAATAAGGGTAATTTACACCAGACGTACCCGACGTTCTGGGAAATCATACCAGAGGTACCTCACGTTTCAAAAATCATATTAGAGGTACCTCTTCTCATATTTCCATTAACCCTATTTAACGTCGGCATCCTCTAGGTTAACCATTAGATCTACTGCAGATTTTCAGGGATTGATCGTTTCTTGTTGAACTACCCTTATTTGGTGTCTGATCGTTGGTACATCCACCAGAAAAACAGTAAGTTGGGGTACAGAGTTTTCACCTGAGGTGTGTACCATAGTCGAGATTTGTGACTTGATAATGAGCAACCGCCGGTAAGGAAGGGTCACAAGAGAGGACAGGGGCAGGAGAGGGGGTAGGCAATTGAGACCGCGATGAGCACATGGGAATCCGAGTGGTGAGTCGTTGTGGCAACGGGATGGTGAGAGAGTGAACCAAAGGGGACCAAGAAAGTTATGCTAAACAGGGGTAAATTTTGAAGTACAAAAATAAAAGGTACCCCAAGTGTAATATTTTTGAAACGTCAAGTACCTCTGGTATAATTTCTCAAAACGTCAGGTACCTCTGGTATGATTTTTGAAACGTGAGGTACCTCTGGTATAATTTCTCAAAACGTCAGGTACCTCTGGTATGATTTTTGAAACGTAAGGTACCTCTGGTATAATTTCTCAAAACATCAGGTGCCTCTAGTGTAATTTACCCAAATAATAATTAAATAACTTTCCTACTCAAAGTTACAACATAAAAAGGAAAAGATCATAAATGAAATGCAAAAGGTTAGATCAAAGTCCAAAAAATATCACCAAACCGAAAAAGGATTTATAATGGAAGCTCAAAGCGCAATGAAATAATTGCATGCAAACGCCATTCTACTGGTATGAAAACCAAGTTGGCCCAATAGAGTACTTGAGTTTGCATTCATTTGGTGGATATTGTTTAACCAAGGGAGCAGATAGTATGATACAAACCCCAAAGTTGGTCTCAGGCTTTTTAGAGGCAGCCCAAAACATGTCCAATAAGCGATTCAGGTTGGGATGGGCTGCACTGTACATGTTAGTTAACGGGCCAATCTAGTGTCGATTTGTTATCGAGCTGACTTAATGGACTCTTCGATATGCTATTGGTTTAGTTTTGGGTAATCGTATGTATATGTAGTAAAAAAGTTGGAATAATGGGCTCTATCAGGTCATTGTTGGGGTGTTTCGGTGATGGTTTCCTACATGTATATTTAATAAAATGTTGGCTTAATGGACTCTTATCAAGCTGGTTCGGTTTCGGTTTTATTGGTCCGGTTTGGTTTAAGCTTATCACTTCGTCCGTTTCTGTTTAGTCTGGGCCAAATTAGGTTGTTTCAGTTTCGATTTTCGGTTTGGGCCCAATTTTGACACCCCTACCTGTTTGACTCAGCCCCCCACTACATCCCAACAAAACACACATGGAACAGCAAAAGGAAAAGATTTGATTTGAACAACAATATCTTACCCTATGTGGATTAATCTCAGTAGAAGCAACATATAAATCTAGCCTCCCAATTGTAATTCCGATACCCTGAACACCAACATCTCCAAGACCCAATATTCTGCTTCCATCTGTTATCACAAACATATCGACCTACAATAAAGGTAAAATGTCCTAGAGCCATCAATTATTTTTCCTTATGATACAAAACGTCCACAGCCTAAGTGCCATAATGTGAAGCAGAAAATGCAACAGCTATCATCAAATCCACTGGGTACATTGAAAATTCATAACGGGGACTTCGCACAAAAAGTATAAGATAATACAGATAGCAGATGGTTGAAAAGCATTATAAGTAAAATATTGGCATGTTTAGTGTAAGTATAGTTGAAAGTTAGACAATCTACATATGTAACCACTTTCAGTTTTTTCATTAGTTACCATTTTAGACCACAAAATCTTAGTTCAGTCTCTACCATAAATGATATTGCCACATCTAAGCTGAGCAGCACCACTTTTAGATACCACACTCCGTTCTTGGGGAAAAATTAAAAAATAAAATCCATGTTCCTGACTATCTAGCAAATTAATGGGAGTCAAATACCAAATTCATTCATCAAAAAAAAAAAAAAAAAAAAAAAAATGGGAGTCAAAGCTCAAAGCTCAAAGCTCAAGGAATATAGCAATAGGCTGAAGATGACCCGGGGGTGTTTGGGGGTGGGGTCTCCACCATAGTTGCCAAGGTGCCCCCTAGGTGTCTAGGCTCTTTGGAAAATAGGCCACCTTGGGGTGTCTGTTAGGCATGTGCACGAAACGGTTAATAAAAGGCAACTCTAAACATGATCAAACTTTAAGTTAAACTTCTCGGTTATATAGGATATTAGGATCTCCATTGTTGTTGCACAAAATGCAATTACAAAAGTTGAACGCTGATTTTCAATTATGAAACAGCATAAGTTGATGGAGAAATCTTTCTTTTCTTTCTGACAAAGATTTGCAGAAAATTCTCAAGTAATTTGAATCATTCAATGATAAATCTAAAATGCTATTTCTGTCCTTCAAAACTTGTTTCAGTCAATAAGAAACAGAAGATAACCAATCTTAGTTCTTCCTCTCCACCCCATTCAAAATAAGAAATATGCAAATCCAAGATACTTTCAGGAAGATGGATTAGACAGATAGAACCTAATGATTACCAAAACAGAATCCTCCCCAGCAGCAAAAGGCAAAAGCAGTTCAATCATGTATGTGAAACAAAAGCAAGCAATAGTATCAAACATGATAACTTTAAAGAGTTATGTAACTTAGGTTAATTTATTCTGTTTCCATTAATTAGCATAGAGCCTCAGCATAATTATAAAGTAGTTGTAACTGCTAGTATGCTTGTGGAATAAATAGATTTCATTGAAAAATACACACTTCGCTTCATGCATAATTGCCTAGCCTATAACCTGTTCAGCTGGCCAATTATAAACCATTGACATCATTTCTCCACGGTCTGCGACACTGAAATACATCCCTCTCGACCTTCTAAATAAGCCACTACTTTTTTGGCAAACAAGACCAACAGTTGGTGTATACACAATAAGTGTATATTTTTCAATGTTGTCTATTAAAACCTGTCAAATCAAGGGAGGCTGTCAATTCAAGAATGTAACAAAGCAAAACTAAGATTTCAAACATGACATGTTGGCAGCAACTCTATAGCATAAC
Source organism: Protea cynaroides (assembly GCA_028583415.1). Lineage (NCBI taxonomy): Eukaryota > Viridiplantae > Streptophyta > Magnoliopsida > Proteales > Proteaceae > Protea > Protea cynaroides. The sequence goes on along the minus strand of CM053265.1, from coordinate 86,794,776 downwards.
CGGAGACACTCTTTGGTGTCAAAAGTTTAGTGTCATCGGTATATGAACAACTAAACTAATGGAAAGTCACAAGATCACATTGTAGTATGTTGCTTCATTTCTGCCGTACAACCTGTTGAGTATCCGCCACTTGGCCAAAGCATTTGGATCTGATGGTCCATAAATGGTTGAAAGGTTTCTTCTTACCCCATGGTTCAAGCGTTACCAATGATCATGTGTACTGACACTTCTAGCACATGAAACTAGCAGCCTAACAGCATATAGGCACCCAAAAAAGACTCTCAAGTTCTTCTCTTCAACAATTCATAGTTATGAACTCTCCTTTGGATCGATTGTAAGGTTGAAAACTTGAAATGATCATACATGAGAACCCACCTACGACACCATCAGATATCTCAGATGGTTCATCCTCTCAGGAGAGCCCTTCTACACCTAAACTTAGCTCCAGGACATTGCAACTACGGAGCTCCATAGAGTGTTCTGATACCATGAATTGGCACATGACTACCACTTGGCTGCCACATAATTATGATGACGAACTATTTAGCTGATGTAAATTACATATAAGGGACACTTCATTTTTTTTTTAAAAACCATATCTGTCTTGAACAACATCAAACCCTTCAAAACCTTTATAAACCAAAAGAGTTCCCATGGTGGATGCTTTTGATATCAAATACCATTTCAGTGTCATCCTACCAGCATGTACATCACTGATTACACCATACAACTACTACATCTAACATGCTAACATCCTGCAAAAGGCCAACTACCAGCAAAGAAATGCAAACCAGCACATGCCACTGAGTGAAGGCTGAATTACCATCAAGTGGCATTATGGCATTCAAATGGGTACAGACCTGGTTGTAGGCACATGAAGACCATTAAAGCACCAATGTATACTGATCTGGCCATTTGCAATCCCTAGACACCTGTCTTACTGTCACACAACCATTTGCTAACACTACAATCCAGCATTGTGGGATCTCAAAGGTATGAAAGGTTCAGCTGCAAGAAAAGTTACAGGGAAAGCAGGGCCAATTGGCACATCAACACCCTAGTAGAGGGGGGCTAATAGGATCAATAAGAAGTACAAACATGTACACAAGTCATAGTCCTATCCAGATGAAGTAATGTTCTACAAGAATTTCCAGAAGGGTCGTAAAAGGATCAGATTCAGGCTGGATTTGAGCAAAGTGGATCCCATTAAATTATAATAAGAGGTTAACCAAGTCTGTTTAACACACTGTATTCCGAGATCCAAATTCAAAGCACATGTTATTCGCGAAGAAAAGGAAGCGAGTGGTCCTTCGCTTCGTAGAGCTACCGGCCGCCGGACGACGACCGCTTCTTGGTCTCGCCCAGCCGCTTCTTTTCATTTGATTATTCAAAAGAATGCTAGATTAAAGAAGAAGCTATTAGGGAGTCTGAACTTCAGACCCGGATATCCAATTAAATAAGCTACGCCATAGTTACTTTGCATCCTAGGCACAGTAAGTTACCATCCGGCATTCAGCTTTTGAATATCTCAACAAGGCGAAGCTATCATACACAACATAGCCGATTCTTGATATTTGCACAAGACTATTATGTCTCCTCCTTGGAGAAAGAGACCTTGTTATTCGGATATCCTTGCTTTACTTCTCCTTTGATTATTACCTCCACAAGTGCAAACTACTCTCTCCATGTCCAAGGTGGTGGAAATCAACTAAACCATCAGTAAAGAGGGCCTAGTTTTTTACTATTAAGACACCCTTTGCATCCTTCCTCTCCGATTAGTACTTCCACAAATCAAAATTACATTGTCCAAGCAGTCCAAAATCAGGTAAAATCGAAGGTAAAGAAGGCCTTGTATTATTAGGATATCATTGGCTCCCTTCTCTCTAATTATTACCTATAAAAAAAAAAAAACCACTATCTCTTTATCAAAGATAGCGTTAAACTGGCTCGGTAAGACGGTAACAGCTTAAACTACCGGCTATTGCCACAATAACTTAGAGGCAGATAGCACCATACCATCACTATAATATATGTTTCAAGCATAATTCAAATCTATTATCCACTTTATACAACCAGCTATCACCCTTGCCATCTGGAGCTCTCTAGCTAGATTAATTTGCCTTTTTCATAGTAGATCCACCTTTAACTTGTAGAATCACATATGCTCAAGGTTTAAAAACTCGGATCTCTTGGCCTCTTCCGAAACCGAGATCTCGCCGAGACTGTGTAAAAACACCGAAACAGCTTGAAAAGGCTGTCTCGGTGGCCAAACTCATTTTTTAGGCTTGTTACTTCAGGGAAATGTTATTTTAGCATACATAAACACTTTTAGAGCATGAAATTGTAAAAAAAACTCACACTTTGTGGTTGTTTGGGTTTACATCCATGTTTTGGCAGTAAACGCTGAAGCCTGTTGTAAACTTAGGCTAATATTGACTATGAGACAATAAAATAATGCATTAAGGGAATGAGAAACAAAAATAAGACTTCATTATAAAACAACCAAAGTACACTATAGAAATCATTACTTCATAGTTCAAATGTTCAATATTGAATAATAGTTTAATAAAATAAAGAAATACTAATTCCTAACTCCCCAGTCCCCATGAGCTCATAGTCCACAACTCCACGTACAATGTATAATAATAGGTAGAGTGTTGTGGATGATCCATCGTATTATCATCATACATATGGGAAAGTTGTCGACGCAAATTGTTTTTCAACTGAGCAACATAATCTTCCCATGACATTCTTGAGGCGAAGTAGTTCCGGTAGTCTTGCACATGATTCAGAAATAAAACATCAGTAGCTCCTTGAAGGATACCTATCTTAGGGAAGAATGGAACAACGTCTGAAGAACTACTCTGGTGCGATGACTGCGAAGACTCTTGCAGAAGTGCGGATAGAACGGAAAAGAAACTGTCCACAAAGTTGGATTATCCACTCTCACTCTGTGCTACTGATGAATGATCGTCAAAGGAAGAACCATATGCAGTAGCAATGGGATGGGGAACAAAATTCCTAGCAGCATAATCATTTGAAGTGTAAGCTGACCCACTGCTATGTCCAGGAACATTCCACTGTTCATGTCCACTGTTGTAGCTGCTATTCTCCTCTACACTCAATTTTCGTAATCCAGTAGAGAGGCTATCAATGTCGACGCCCATCATGCTATTGCTACAGCAATCAGCATCTTTATCATGTTGGGATTGGGAACGATTACGAAGCCTCTGCGAATACGTTCCACTTCCACCACGTGATGAGGATGGTGCACGTGCACTATGGTCCTGAACCTGTGTTGCATGAGTGTACTGGCTCCCCCCAGTAAATCTACCATGTGTTGCTTGTGGCTCAGGATGAACCCAAATATTGACAATAGTGGCTCGATGATGCAGACCCGGGTCGAGATAAAACCCAATCAGGTCTGCTATGGGCCCACCGAAGCTAATATAAGCTTTAATTGAAGAATCCATGGCAGATCTCATAATAACTCAGAATGTAATTACTTTGGAAGAACAAACAAGCCCTAATGGCAGAACTGTAATTTCAACAATGTTCAAGGTCATGTAACATAGGATATTTAAAGAGAGGGGGCAAACTTGAAAGGAAAAATAAAAAGAGGATGAAACAGAAATACAAGTCTAAAGAAGGGTAAAATTGAAAATCCCTAAATAATGGGTCTTCTTCTACCTTGAACCTATTCACGATTAGAGCTACAGAGGCGGCAAAATCAGAATTGTTTGGAGAACTAGATCTCCCCCATATGAGCTCCGAATGACTTGAAAATTCAGGGCAGCATCGTTTCGACTATTCTCATGAATGGATGTAGTTTTGAACCCAGAAAATCAATGAATGGGAGTAATAAACTTGCTGCAACTAGTCTTGGCGGTAGAGCATAAAACCAGATTTGGTTTCAACCTTAAGCTCATGATGAAGGTGGGTTCTGGGATGGGAATCAACAGGTAGGGTCACCTTAGGGTTTGAAGGATGCTCTCAAGATTCCAGAGTGAGAAGGGAAGTAATGAGGGAGATCGAAGGTGTCTTATGGGGCTGTGATTATCGCCCAGAACAGAAACTTTAAGAGATAAGGAAGAAGAGACATAGGATTAGAAATCAGAAGAAGAATAAGGGTTTAGAAAGGGTAAGAGGGTCCAAGAAAGAAGGGAAACCAGAGGGTTCGAGAATAGAACACCTACCGACAGAATAGTAGGGGAAGGATGAGCTTCCACATCATTGGGGAAGGGAATCAGCTGAGAGAGAGACGGCCCAACCGAGAGAGGAAAAGGAGGAGAGGGAGAGCAACAATTGCTCAGCCCGTAGGCACCAAACACACCACTCAAATTTTCATTCTATTCTCCATCATCTGTTCATTGATAAAAAGGTCTATAAATAGACTTTACAATCTAATTAATTGCTAAATAAAATTTTTAAATAAAAACATGATAATCAAAGAAGACTCCTAACTGAAGAAGATTCCTAATTAAAGAAGACTCCTAATTAGCCTAAAACTCTAATTAAAGGGTAACTCTATCCCTTTTTTTATGGAAAGAAATAAAACTAAATCAAATTACAATGATTTCCCCAATTAAAATAAAACCCTGAAAAATGTTCCCATCCAACGGATCCAGCCTGCATCACTCGACCTCCACCTGGGGCTCCACCCCTACTTCCACAATCACTACCACTAGATCCACTACCACTCCAACTCCACTCAGGATCATCTGTATCAGCCAGCAGGAGGGTTAAACGGCACGGGTGACTTTGTATATATGTGACCCTCGTCTGAGGCTAGAAACTGGTCAGCATCAACATTCAATTGGCTGGCCAAGTGGGGGTCAGGCCTCCCCCCAGGCTGACCCATAATTGGTGCTCCCATGTCCCGCAACCACTTCACTATTGGATCGTCCTCTTTAGAGTCAAGCTAGAAGATGTTGGCGAGCTCGAGAGGGGAAACATCATCCTTTTTATGATACAAGCATTGTAACCTTAGCCTCATGTAATGCACAAAGACCGAGTCATTCAGCCGTTCAGAGCCAAGTCAATTTCGCTCACAGCTAGATGCAGAGCATGTATGGAATAACACTCTAGTTGCTATCTTCTTCAGAGCAGGTGTATCTTTGCCATACAACACCCACCATTCAGCTGCATAAGAATAATAACATATTTTAATTTCATGTCATCTAAACAAAATACATAAAACATAAGATTTTGTTGGAACCTTGACCAAGTTAAGGTTGTCATTGTTGGCAACTCTGAGTTGACAAGGTGATATGGAGGAGAGAGAATGTCTGAAGGCCCACTGGTAGACATGATGACTGGGATAGTGCTCAACGGCCAGTTGATGTGAGAGAACCATTGAAGAAAGTTGATAAGAAAGTCCAAACAAGAAGAGAGAGAAAGAAGAGAGAGAAACCGAGGAGAGGGAAAGAGGAGAGAGAGTGGGTGACCAGGTGGGTCCCACCTTGGGTGGCCAGGCCAGCATGGCAGCCAGCCCGGGCCAGGCGGGGCCGATGCTCGCGGCACCAGGCCAGCGAGGCCATGCCAACCCTTTCGGCGGCAGCAAGCGCCCGCGCCAGCCACGCACACGGCCACGCGCGAAGCCATGCGCGCGCAGCAAAGATGCCGCGCGGCGCAGCCGCATGCGCAGCGCAAGGCCATCGCGCGCCGTGCCATGCCGGAAGGCTCGCTCCGGCAGAAGCGCAAAGACAAAGACGCAGCGGCGGCGCATGCGCGCGCGCGCCGCAAGCCAGCGCAAGCTAGCGGCATGCACTTCACCCATTCGATGAAATGCCGCACGGAAGGGGCGCCGATGATTCCAATCGAGGGATCGCGTGAAGCCGAGTCCAGTGACGGGATCCGACCCGATCCGACGGTCGGAGGAGATCCCGCCGTTCATCGACCGATCCAACGGTCCGATTCATTTGATTCCTTCTCCGCAAATCAAAACTTCGACAACGGTGTACGGTGGGTCAGAGGAGGGCGCGCTACGGTGCTTCGGCGCCGCATGGAATCAGTTCGAAGATTCCATTTGGAATAATCCGATCGGCCGAACTTCAAATGGCCATATCTTGGTCGTCCGATTCCGATTGAGATGATTCAAAAGCCCACGAGCTTCTCTCCGAGCGGAATGTTTTTTGAACAAAAAAACCAGGGTTTTGAACAGAAAAAGCTATGGGTTTTGGTGAAAAAGGAGGATTTGAAGCTTTTCTTGAAGAAAAATTCCTCTCCACCTTCCTCCATCTGACATACATGATCATTTGAGTAGTTTGGAGGAAAGAGTGAGCCCGAGTGATGTTTTGATGTGAATGATGTTGTGCGAGATAGATTGGAAGAATATCGGGGTTCTACTCTATTGAAGCATATCTATCACTACACGAGAGCTTGGAACTTCTACGTTGTGAGGCGTCAAACTTGCGGTGATCACGCTGGGAAGGTAATCACGCACGCAAACCTTATCTCGTGAGATGTATTATGTTGGGAAGGGTTTGTACACATTCCATATCAATTTCATTGTAACCTGTTAAGTTGGGGCTTAACAGGATTGAGGGTAGTTGCCTAGAATCTCAAGTTGCAGCTTGGATTACGTTGGTGATATAGCACCAAGTTGTTGTAGCAACAGAATACTATTGAAGTAGCGTATTGGGTATAATACGAAACCTTGGTTAGGGTATTGCCCCGTGGAGTAGCCATCACAGTGTGTGATTGGTGAACCACGTTATATGATGTGTCTTGTGGATGTGTATATTTTTGTTGTGTATGTGAAGTGCGTGGGTTGCAGGTCTGGGTGTACACACTAGGCAGGCCAAGCCTCTGGTATGGATACCTGTAGGTGTGTGGCATGGTGTGTTACACGAAATGTGTAAATGAACAGGTATGTGAACTAGTCAGCTCAAGGCAGCACAGCCAAGACAGATAGCTCAAGGCAGCAGTGTTTAACCAATCAGGACAGGCCTCAAATAGTTGGGAAGAATTTTAGTGGGTACTGATTCACCCCCCCCTCTCAGTGTCAATCTGGGAATTACAGATTTTAATTTGCTTGCAATTTGCATACACGGATCAGTAGTGTCTCGGTCAGCCACTGCAGTGGGGAAAGAAAAACTCCCATAGCCTTCCCTGAAGACTTTAATCTAGTAACAAACAAAAACTTATAAATATTTGCAATTACAATAAATGGTTTTGCCATAAATTCATTATTCAATAATTGAAGCATACAACTCACCTCTAGATTTGTCATTGCATGTTTGACGGGATCTGGCTCCAACTTTGCAACCACTAGCTTCACTGCTTCAATTAAGTCTGCATTCATCCCAAGTACATGCATATATTGATACTTGGGGTTCAAATCGTATGCTGAAATATTTGACAATATACAAAAGATTAAAACAAATAAAATTTATATTGGTACATAAGTAACACTAAAATAAATACATAATCAAATTTACTCATCAGCCTTATGCAATGGATGCATGAGTTGGCTCTCCCATCGGTCATTGATGATCTTGATGTAGTTCTTATAGCCACGTGGTAACATAGTTTTAGCACGCTGCTTCAATGAGTCCACAGCAGCATAAATGAGTGGCATGGTAGGTATCCGTTTAGTATCTACCAATCTCAACACCTGCACTACAGGATGCAACACCTTCACTACCACCTTCACGTTTTACCAAAATTCCTCTGAAGCATAGGTAGTCTGTGCTTGCACTCCACTGGGGGAAGCTGAATCTCTCTAAGCAAACCAGTCCTCAGATGCAAACATCGATCTGAGTACGGCCATCTTCGCCTCAAAACTCTTTAATGCTATGAAGTTTGTCGTGAATCTGGAGATGCCTGGTCTTACCAAATCCCCTCCACCCCCTCCACATCTCTCCCTTAGCATATTCAAAGAATAACCATGGTTGTAGATGAAAGAGGTGACTTGTCTTGCTTGCTCAACCACTCTCTTCACTTTGCTAATCTTGCCCATGTCCTTCAACATCAAATCAATACAATGGACTGCACATGGAGTCCAGAAGAGATTGTAGTCGGTTCTGTTCATCATCATCTCCCCTGCCTTCTTAAAATTACTATCGTTGTCCGTCACAATCTGGACAACGTTCTCAGGTCCCACATCACCCACCACTTGTTCCAATAGCGCATGAATATATTCAGCATCTTTTCGCTCAGTCGATGCATCTACAGACCTAAGGAACACCGTCTTCCCATCACAATAAATCATGAAGTTGATGATGAACTTTTTGGCAGAATCAGTCCAACCATCACACATAATGGTTACTCCATAATCTTCCCAATTTTTCTTTTGACCTAGAATACAATCTTGTAATTCCTTCTTATGTTGAGGCAAATAGTAATTCATCATCTCATATTGATTTGGGCCTTTAACCCCTGTGCATGCCTCAGCAACTGCATCTATCATGCTCTAATAGTGGGGGCCTGTAGTGGCGTTTGCTGGGATGCTGTAAAAAAATGACTACTTAAAGTAAGCATACCCTACTGACTCCGTATTCTTTCGTCCAAACATTGACTTTATTTTTTTTTTGCTTGCTCTCGGACTTCCTAAAGACTCCAGGATCTTGCTGTAGCACTTCAAGATAATCATCATCCAGTGCCTGAGGTTGAGGCAGGGGTTGTTCCCTTGCACTTCGTGATCTGGAAAACCAAAAACCAATACCTTTGCTCCGTGTCTGTGGTTGAGGATGATCAAATCCACTACCACAGCCACCTGCTTCAGATGTACTTGCTCCTGTCCTTCTCCTTTCTTGATCCGATCTTAAGGTTTCTTACTAGCCATTGCCACATGGTGCATCTGTCTTGCCTCTGCCTGTATCATACCACTTACATCCCATTGCCTTTCTCCAGCATCAAGTGAGTCACTAGAATTTGGTAGGGTGCCTCGAACTGCCTCCTCAAACTGTTGTTTCTCTCTTTCCATGGTTGCCCTCCTTTGCCTCCCTCCCCTTATCTGTACACCTATGGCCCTGGATATCTCCACAGGACACTGCGGGCATTTGACAACATCTTTATCCATTCCACTCAAGTGTTGCTTCAATCTTGTAATGTCGTCAGACTGAAGCTTCTTCCCACAGAAATTACACTGGGTCTTCTTCCTATCACCCTGAAAGGAGTCTCATACTGTCATGCAGGGTCAGTACGGGAAACGGCACCATCGCCTCCATCGTCCACCCCAAAACTTGGTCTAGACATTATTTCCAAGTATTGTTTCATAGAAAACACAAACTTCAATAACTTTACAAACTTGAACACAACAGAAATTACATTTCAAAATTTTCTTCATATTTTAAATGCGATCAGAATATTTTTCCTTATTTTTCCCTATTTTATAGCATTTTTAACCATTTTTAAATTAATTTTTAATTGCAAGAAATTCATTTTTTAAATGCAAATAATTGAAAAAAATACAACAACAACTTAAAAGGAAATTATTTAAAAATAAAAGTATTTTTTTTTTTTTTTTTTTATAAATGAAAAAAATAAAAAATATCAACAAAAATCGGAAATCGAAATCTGAAACCGTAGGACCGTAGATCGTCCCCCCGGGTTTTCAAATTAAAAGGATTTTCTCCTTTAACAAAGTATTTATTTATAATTTTTTTTTTTTTTTTTTTTTTTTTAAATTTTTTTTTTAATCAAAAAATAAAAAATAAAAATCTTACAAAAAACCAAATTTAAAACAAAACTCCCGTTAATAAAATCAAAATTCCTTAAATTAAAAAAAAAAACTAAAAATAAAAAAAATATTTTTTTTTTTTTTTACCCCCCCCATTAAAAAATTTTTTTTTTTTTTTAAAAAAAAATTAAAACAAAAAAATAATATCCCCCCAAAAAACCCCCGCAGACCGCAGCCACCCCGGGAGAAAAATGAAAAAACAAAAACAAAAAAGAGGGAGAAAAAAAGAAGAAAAGAAAAAAAAGAAAAAAAGACCCAAACCAACCAAAAAGGGCCCGGGATTTTTTTTTTAAAAAAGAGAAAAAAGAAAAAAAACGAAAAAAAAAAGAAAAACAAAAAAAAAAGAGAAAAAGCAAAAAAAAAAAAAATAGCAAAAAAGCACCCAAAACCCAAAAAACAACCCCAGCCCGCCCCCCCACATGAGTTTCACATTCTTATAGGCATTTATTTGTTTTTGGGGGTTGTGTAATTTCTTCGCCCACATTTGGGAGGGGGGGAAGGATTTTTGTTTTTGGTTTAGAAAAAAAGGGGGGAGGGGAGGGAAAAAAATCCAAAACAACAGTGTTCCTGTACAACACCAAAGAAAGATAAAGTAAAAAACAAAACAAAAACCAAAAAAAAAGAAACCGGCAACAAAAAGGAAGGGGGAGAACGGGACGGGGGAAATATTTGTTTTTTTGTTGGGGGGAGGAGGGAGGGAGGGGGGAAGGGAGGAAGGGAAAGGGAAAAGGGGAAAAAATAAATTAGGAAAGGGACAAAAAAAAAAAACAAAAAAAAAAAAAACAAACAAAAATTTCACCACAACCCTGAACAAAAAAAAACAAAATAAAATAAAATAAAAAAAATAAATAATAATTTTCTTGAGGAAATAAAAAAAAAAATTAGGGTGCCCCCAGGGGGAGGAAGCAAGAAAGGAAAAGGAAAGAAGAAAGAAAAAAAAAAAAAAGAAAGAAAAAAAAAAGGGAAAGAAAAAAAAAAAGGGAAGAAAAATAAGGAAAAAAAAAAAAAAAAAAATAAAATAAAAAATAAATCACATAATTAAATTTTAAAAAAAAAAAAAAAAATACAATTAATTATTTTTAAAAAAATGTTTTTTTTGGGGGGTTGAGGTTTTGGGGGGTTTTTTGGGCTGGTTTGGGGGTGGTTTTGTTTTTTATGGGGGGGGAATGAAAAGGGGAAAAAAAAAAAGGATAAAAAAAAATGGGGGGGAAAACAAGGAAAAGCCCCAAGAGGGGGCGGGGAGGGGGGGAAAGGAAGGGGGGGGAATGAGGAAGGGGAAAAAAGGGAGGGGGGGGGGCGGGGAAAAAAAAACAAAGAAAACAACAACCCCGGAAGAGGAGGAGGAACCCCTCAATTTGAAGATTAAGAAGAAGAAAAATAAAAATATTAAGGCGAATAAATGATTTTTGATGTTTTTGGGGATTCCCCAAAAAAAAAAAAAAACAAAAGAAAAAAAATAAACAAAAAAAAAAAAAAAAAAAGAAAAAAAAAAAAGAAAAAAAAAAAAAAAAAACAAAAAAAAAAAAAAAAACAAAAAAAAAAGAAATGAAATGGGGGAAAAAGGTAAGGAGGTGGGGGGGAAAAAGAAAGGGAAAAGAGGTTTGAACGGGGGAAAGGGGGGGTGGTGTTAAATTGGTTGGTGTTGACTATAATAGGGCAAGAGCCTTGAGTAGTGGTGAAGGATTTTATGCCGATCATCATCGTCGTCACTGTTTCCATTCACTGCTTAAGGCGTCTGACGATTGTAGACGACAGTCGGAGCTGAGAGCAGAAGTTTGACATTTTCTTGTTGCAGAATGAACTGAGAAGAGTAGGAGAGTAGAGACTAACAACCAAGAATCAGTTGACTCAGGTAAGCAAGCACTAGCACTCTTTTTTAATGAAAAGGACGGTAGAACGAGGGAAACAGAAAAAGACAGGACTGTGGTAATGGTAATGGTAATGGTAATGGTAATGGTGGCCGTAGATCCACAATCAACTGTGGAATCAACCAATCATGACGGCTTTTGTGCTACAGAAGGTAGATCGGATGATTCTTACAGTAAGGAATAGAGACAAAGTGGTTACGTTCTTTCCTTTTTCCCTCCATGCTTTTTTTCTTTTGGACGTCCCAAACACTGACATATGAGATTGTTACAGAGGATACTTATTCAGAGGATAATACAAATCCATAATTTTTCATTTAGCAGATCTCTATGTAATTCTCCTAGAGCATAACTTCGACAGCAGAAATCTCAGATCAGTGACATCAGTCCATATATGTCTCTAAGTAGAGAGAAGCCAAGCCTGTGTTGGTAATAACAGTAGTATGGCCTAAAAAGAGCCCGTAGCCCAATTGCATAATTACCTCTGTTAGTAATATATGGCCTAAAAAGAGGCTGCAGCCCAATTATATAATTTCCTATATCTTCCATCCATTCTTGAGCTAAGAGATCAATTATACAAATTAACATACTAAATCACTCCTATAATTAATTTTATAATTTACAAGAGAAGCCGAAAACAAAAAACCTGTCATGCACATGAAATAAGGAGACAAACAAGATTCTCTTTTTCACTTCATTTCACTCATTATCTCTAAATCATCAAGAGGTAACCCACAACCACTAAAGGATCTCTCTCATTTCTCCTCCAACTCCACATCAATAAAATCAGGTCCTGAGGTTGATGAGGTAGGGCTTCTACCACCAGCTCTTGAGGAAAAGTCACCTTTTGGCTGCCATACAATGTTCCCACAGTCCACACAATGAATTACTAGCTTCTCGTAGCCCTTGAACTGCCGTCTACACACTGGACAAGATCCCTGATCAAGTAATTTGGGAAGAGACATGTGAAGTGAAGCACATTATTTATCCATGTATTTGTTCAGATATATATTAGTCATATTACTAAGAACGTAGACTTGGAATGAAATCTGGAATCAAATTCCTAATTACTCTAGAACTTGACTTGGCTAACTTTTAACATAAAAAAAAAAAAAAACTATAAACTATAATCGGATTCACATCGTCTCCTCCCAGTGGTTCTGGGAGGACACGGCAACCTATCTCGGATGGCTGTCACGTGGCTCTTGGGTGAATCCGAGACCCACGTCTGAGCCGACACCCCATGTCGGCTCGAACGTGGGTCTCGGATTCACCGAGAGCCATGTAGTGACCATCCAGGGCAAGTTGCCACTATCCTCCCAAAACCACTGGGAAGAGAGGATACTAACTAATCCTACTTAACTAATCTCATAGTCCTAACTCTTACCCTTATTATAAGCTCACTAAAGTGGTCTATTACAATAAAATCCATTGGACCAAAGATCCAACACATGTGTACCTAATTCAAAGCATATTTCCACTAAAAAAATGAGATCCTGAAATCGCAACCAAATGGAGCGGGATTCGGATACAGGCTGTGTTTGGCTGTAACGTTACCCCGAGTTTTCTTCCATTTTTGAAGATTCTTTTGTTAGGGTTGAGATCCGCGTATCAAACTCAAATATCCGATTAGGAATTGAGCCGTTGAATGTAATCCCAACCCCAAAATTGAGATCCGGATTTGAAATTCAAAGCAATAAAATGGAGCGGGATTAAGACCCGTTAAAAATATTCGGTTACAGATTGTGTTTGGTTGCTAACGTTACCATTAGTTTTCAAATTCTAATATTGGGTTCGGGTCTGAACCGTTGAATATAATCATAACCCCAAGATTGAGATCCTGGATTGAATCTAAACGGAATCAAATGGAGCGGGGTTGCTATCCAGGATTTCATACCAAACACCCTCTGTGTATATCTTCTTCTGTTGCACGCTAGTACGCTACCGAGGAGACGAGGAGTACAAATTCCCTGTGATCACGGTGTCGTGGTGTATTCCTCGGATCTCCTCAATAAATCGTCTCATCAACGAACGATCAGAAAGGGGCGGGAAACACTCGAGAAGGAAAAAAAAAAAAAGAAAAGGAAAGATTTTCTGCTGATTGATTGAACTGTCAAAGTGGGGAGAAGAGAACATAGACAGACAGATAGTAGTTTGGATATATCGTCGGCAGGGTCTACTCGAGTTCAAACGGCTGACTGCAGCTACTCACTCTGGTTTTGTTTCTATGGCGCTTTTCCTTTTTCCGCGTTTTCAAAAACATTAAGAGGAAGAAGGACGACGATGTGGCCCTGTTGTGGTTCAAGCACGATTTCCGCTCTGACGATCACTCCGGTCTTGTCGCTGCTTCCCAGCGTCAGAATGTTGTTCCTCTTTACATATTCGATCACCGGATCCTTTCCCGTAAACCCGCTATCACTATCTCATTGATCCCTTTTCCCTAAATTGTTTATGAATGTAAATTCTCCATTGATTCTGTTAATACATTGGTTCAGGTTTCTCGGATGAGATGCTGGAACTGGTTATCTTGGCTTTGGAAGATTTAAGAGAGTGGTTGAAGTTTCAGGGGTTTAATCTGATGATCAGGTTCGGTAGTGCAGAGAATGTTATACTGGAGCTCGTGCATGAGTAGAAATTTAAGCAGTTTTTCCAAATCAGCTGGTTCAATTTATGGCCTAGGATCGAAACAGGTGAAAGCTACCCATGTATTTTCAGAGGAGGAGGTGGAGTATAACCTTCGGAGGATGATTGATATCATTGAAGGTTCGTCTGTGACTTTTTCTTGGGGGAGCTCTCAACTTGTACGTTGGCAGACTCCTTTTTATGATATCAAGGTATTCCACTTTGCCCCGGTTGAGTTGTGCTGTTAACTTATGAATTTATGATAGGAAGCTTCCTCCCACTTTTTTTGTTTCGCCTTTTCTCCCTTAGTTTTGTTTCCTCGTTGAAATTACGTTATGTCCTTGAATTTGTGACACACTCATATCTAGCAGAGCTTGGTCGAGCTACCAGCATCGTACCGGAAACCTCCAATACCCCATCACGACCCCAGTGGCTCCCCCATTTGTACCTGATGTCAACATGGAATTGGATTGTGGGGTATGCTCCATTGCCTTTCAAACTCCTCTCCTTATATGTGTCCGCTTTTCTTCTTCCTTTCGAGACAGTGTCCGTCTCCCTTGCTTCGTATTATTTTTATCCTTCTTTCCTCCCAAGTTTTAGATATTATAGTTATTGCTGTTAAGCTTATGGTTAAATTATGCTTTAGGTACAGTTCCCACACTAGCTGATGTGAATACATTTATTGGAAACCCACACAAGTCACAAAAGTGTTGGACTTCAATCAAGGAAATTTCTGCTAAAACAATTTTAAGGAAAGAGTGTATCAGTCTATCTGAAATGCAGAATATTCCAGATCAAAGCATGAGAAATATAAATTATGTTGAGACCAATCGGAGCAATATGGATTCCAAGGACATCCAAAGTAGAAGGTTGCAAATTTTTTTTTTCCTCTCAAGAAAAGGGAACCAAGTGGGAGGGGGGGACGGATATTTTATTAAATGCATTAACTGCATATCTGAGATATTTTGAGGGAACAGCTAGGGATGACTGGCAAGAGTAAGTGATAACAATAAAATAATTTTTTTATGTTGTTTTTTCTTCTTTTATTTTATAGGGTGAAACTTATCTTTTCTAAATGATAATAGTTATATTACTTTTTAGATTTTATCAGAAAGTTGTAGATATGAGTTATAATGTGAATTGGTACAACTATCATCTGTTTCAACCACTTATGTTATTGAATCACTTGTAGTGAGCTTAATGAATTACGAATGCAACAATTACACGAGGAAAATGGGATTTTGCTGCTGAACCTTACTCCAACTACATCTCATTGATTAGATGAATCCTGTTCCTCCCTTCCACCCTTAATAAGGTACTTATTGCTGTTAAACCATAAGCGCTTGTGCCTTCCACTTCAGTCCATGTCCTTCCCTTGTCCTTCTAACACCTCCAGTTTGCATTATATCACTCCTCACTGGTGTATTTCTTGGCTGTCATCTCAACCAGAGCTTTGGTTTTTCTCTTGTTGGGGCTTGGTAGAGATAGGTGGGGGTGGGGTTTGAATCTTCATACTTCAAACTTCATCACTCCTCACTGGTGTATTTCTTGGTTGTCATCTCAACCAGATCTTTGAGTTTTCTCTTGTTGGGGCTTGGTAGAGATAGGTGGGGGTGGGGTTCGAATACAATGGAAGTCATTTAGATTAACATATAACTGCTATGGAGTGATGTGCTTATTGATACCATTGTTTACCTCTCCTGAGTGTGCTATTTGATTTCATAATTTGCCCGGGGGGGCTGCAGGTTAACATGCTTTCTTGCTCCACCTTACAATGGGTTCCATAAAGCTAAACTTAGTCACTGCTTGGTAGGGAATTTAGGGCTGTTTGTGTAGGTGGGGTTCTTAGAAACTGCCATGTTATATAATTCTTGCTTATTTGGGCCAGTGGGTGAGGGGAAACTTTGTTTTGGCCGAGCTCAGGACCTTTTCTTTTCGGTCTTTGGCTCTCTCATATTGAAGGATTTAGGCAGCTTCTGTTGGAGTGTGACACTAGCTATCCATTGGATGAGTGCAAGGAGATAAAGAGGATCATGAACGCCTTGTGCATTGTTTGGCAGGTCATGGTCATGCTTGTGCTTCTTCTTCAAAGAGCTTGTTCCAACTTCCAAGTGAAACCAAGATCAGTCTATGATCTAGTGATGAGATGTCCAAACAGGGGTCCCTAGATCATCTCTCGTCTATTGGAGTTCAGTGTTGATGCATTCCAAATGCCTTATTCTGTCTTTGGGTTGTACTTGTATTTGATTTTTGTTACACCTATTTATTCTTTTTCCATTGATAAAATTTTTATTCATGAGAAGGTTCCATTTTTATCCCTGCATCTCAGGAACTGTCCTTTTGACTTGGTTCCATGCCTTATTTCGTCTTTGGGTTGTATTTGATTTTTGTTACACCTATTTTTTCTTTTCCCATTGAACAAATATTTATTTGTGAGATGGTTCCGTTCTTATCCCCGCTTCTCAGAAACTGCCCTTTTGACTTGGATCCATTACAGGGTGCGTGAGAAATTACGTAATGCTGAAATTAGGAGTGGAGCGTCATTTGGTGCTTTGTTACGTTCCGCCCTTTCTGCTGGCATCATATCAAGAAGGAGAGTATATTTTGAAACAATTACATATGAGAGAGAACATAATGCAGGGTTTTCTCTCCCTTTTCGTTACTCAGTGGCCACTGTTGTTGCAGCAACTAATGCTGTCTTCTTGATGGAGGTAACTGAACTTTTAGATGATGTAGCTGACTTATAGTAATCGATGCATGTATTAATCTTCTTGCTTGGTTAATATGATTCTCAACATTAATTAGCTGTGGACGTATCTTGTGATTCGTTGATTATTTCAACTTCAGTATTCCTTACATTCACTTACTTTTCAGCGACTTTCTGTGGAAGTGGTATTGGATTTTGGTGTTGAAAAGCTAATTAAGCAGAGAAGGAAGATATTCTGTTAGGATATGGAGATGGAATGGTAATTTAATTCAGGTATTTCATGGCACATTGTTTCTTGAAATTGGTTTTTGCTGTCTACATCTTAAGTCCATATGTTCTCTTAACTTCGTTCTCTCATTAATGTTTTTTTTTTTCAGATTGTTTGACTAACAGATTCTCAGTATCCTACATCATTTGTAAGTGCACAATGTTAGGGTTAGAATTCAGTTTGTGTGACTGTGTGAATGGTATTATTGGTTCTCTAGGACACTCTGCTTAATATTAGTGCTGAAGTTGCATATTATTTATTATTCTAGCAGACTTATGAATGATGCTCAAATAAATTATGCAACTACTGAAAAAGAATTGTTTGCTGTTGTGTTTGCATTTGATAAGTTTTTCGGTCATATTTTGTAGGGTCCAAGGTGATCGTTTTTACGGACCAGGCGGCAATCAAGTACTTGTTGACTGAGAAAGATGCCAAGCCAAGTCTGATTTGGTGGGTGCTATTGCTTTAGGAGTTTGATGTAGAAATTCGAGATAAGAAGGGATGGAGAATGTGGTAGCTGATCACTTATCCAGGCCGGCTTCGGTCTAGGTGGTCTGGCTCATTCACGGTAACAAAAGTGTATCCATATGGTATGGTTGAGGTTCATAGTGAGGCTACTGGTACATTCAAGGTGAATGGGTAACTTCTGAAGCCCTATTTTATTGGTGATGTGGTACTTAAAGGAGTGACATACTCCTTGGAAGAACCTAGCTGCAGTTGATGGGTTGGTAGTCAAGCTAACGACTATAAATAAGTGCTTCTTGGGAGGCTACTTAAGTTACACTATTCTATCTTTCTCTTTCTCTTCCATTATTATTATTTTTTTTGCTTTATTTTTGTTGTTGAATAAATATGACTGTGCTTACCCTTTTTTCAGGTACGAGCACATGGAGCAATAAACCGGTTTGAATATTATTGTTCCTTTCTTATATACTTTCACATTGAGGACAATGTTTAAATTAAGTTTTTTTTTTGGGGGGGGGGGGGGTGATTGATAATTCTTATGCCTGTTTAACTGCTAGGAGTAATTTTTGAAAAAAAAAAAAATTTCATTTTGAAAAAATTATGCATCCTTGGCTAACCCTCGAAGTAAAAGTTATTGTGAATGAATAAGAAGGGTGAACTTGTTATTTGGAGCCATCATTTACATTCGGGTTTCTTGTCATGTTCAAGCATTGAAGTTTTAACTTAGAATAGTAATATCTTATAAAGCGAGATTAAGCATGCTTGTTTTCTTTAAAAGATTATTGAAGTACATGTTCTAGGCAAAGTTGTGTGAGTAGTGTGATTA
Organism: Protea cynaroides; assembly: GCA_028583415.1. NCBI lineage: Eukaryota > Viridiplantae > Streptophyta > Magnoliopsida > Proteales > Proteaceae > Protea > Protea cynaroides. The sequence goes on along the minus strand of CM053265.1, from coordinate 86,776,338 downwards.
CGCATAAAATATGAGTGTACTTCTTTTCTTGTGAGTATTCCCTTTGATCTAGGCCTAAACATGGTTTAAGTAAATAGGGTGGTATTATCAAAAAAAAAAAAAAAAAAAAAAAAGAAAAGAAATTCAAGCTAATGGAAAAGCATGTGGTGGAATTGAGAAACGAATAATGAAATTTTTACTCAACCATAAACACATGTGTGTAGTGGGAGAGCATAAAATGCAATCACTATACCAAACATTGCTTGAGGTGGGAGAGCATAAAATGCAACCACAAGAGAAAAAAAGAAAGAAAGAATTCAAGCTAATGGGAAAGCATGTGGTGGAATTGAGAAACGAACAATAAAATTTTTACTCAACCATAAACACATGTGTATAGTGGGAGAGCATAAAATGCAATCACTGTACTGAACATTACTTGAGGTGGGAGAGCATAAAATGCAACCACCGGAAAAAAAAAAAAAAAAAGGCCCTAGTTTGCTACCATTGTTTGTAGTAGTGAGAAGGGATGATTGCAAGTTTAGTTGTTACATGAATAGATTATGTTGGTTGCATGATAAGCATGGTTAGTTTAGAATTATGTATGGATATTTGAATTGGAGAACATGAGTATGCTTAGTTTTTTTCTTTATTTGCTATTGTGGTATTAAAGTTGAAGATTTGATGTTTGCATGATAGGAGTATTGGACGTAAGGAGTAATTCTGAATATGCTTTGTATACTTTGTTCTAAATGTGGTTTTTCTTTTGCTTGAGGACAAACAAATATTTAAGTTTGGGGGTATTTGATACGTGAAATTATTTAGCACATTCTTGACCATATTTAGCTTAGTTTTGCAAGTTTTTTAGGACATTTAGTTTAATTTAATTAATGTTTTGGGTATTTTATTAATCTATTTGATTATTGGGTATTTTTGGTTATTTGGCAGGTTTTTGGGTTGGATAAGGACTAAACTAGGGAGCTCAAAGTCAGGTCAAAGCTTGGTGTTTGAGTCCTAATTGGGTTAGGATTTCTATTTTCGCCAAAATTGACCTATGCTTGGTATTTTGTCCGTATCTGGAGCTACGGACCTCCGTTTTTGGGTGTTCTTTAGCATTCTAGAAAGCTAAGAGCAAGGGCTACAATCTTGTGAAGAGTCCAGAACTCAAAGAAGTTGTTTTGAAGTCGGAATCAGACCTTGAAGTCAGAACAGAAAATTTGCTAGAAAATAAACTGTTTCTAACAATTGGTAAGTTGCATTCAGACGCAGGAGTTTAAAAGGCTGATTTTAAGGCGTAGAATCAGGGCTATTCGAGGGCTGGAAGTATATAAAAAAGGAAAAAAAACGTAGAGAACGGCGGAGAGAAGGAGCTGTTTGTAGGGGCTGCAAGACAGTGTGGCTTATTGAATTCATCCGGTTGTGGATATAAAGTACATAGCAAATTACTGATTTGTCAGATCATTGTTCTTATGCTTAGGTTTGATTGTGGGGTTGTCTTCTATTCATGAAAGTGACTTCCGTGTTGTTACTAACTTGAGTTTTTCCAGCTTTGCATGGCTTGAGCTGGTGAGTCACAGGAGTTATATGCCTAACTTGCTCACACTTAACCCCCAATGGAGTTGGCCTCTTATTCAATGGGAGCCGGTGGACTTGTTTAAGTTTTTGGAGCCATATTTAAGGAACGCTGTAATGGGTGAACCGGTTTCTTACTCTTTTGCCCATGTAGTTCGGCTCTTTGTTTCATTCATATGTTTTGCTTTACAAAATGTATTATATGACTCACGGTTTCTACTTGGTGCTTGCAGGTTCATTTTCTGTACAAAGGTATTTTGAGGGTGCTGCTCGTGCCGCTTCATGATTTCTTTGAGTTCCTCTGCGATTATCATTTCAGCTTCTGTGATGTAATACCACCCCCAGTTGCATCCAGGTTCAAAATATTGTCCTCAGTGCATTTCCCTGAAATATGAGGCTACCTGATCTGTCCACATCCATTTTGGAGCTGTCTACTGGATTTTGGGTTTAATCTTTATCTCTCTTAATGCTCAACTCAAGTGAGATTGGCAATTGAATCCAGAAATGTGTAAGTACATTTACTTGGCAATTATATGTTTTTAATTGGAACCAAGCCTCCTATTTGTTTTGTTCCATTGATCTTGTTCATTTCATTTTTCTTTGTTTCAGGACTATGAAATTATTTTACTTGAGGAAAGTAGCGATATGAATAAAGAACCACTTAATGGAACAAAATTGCAAACAGTTAAATTATAGGTGTTTTCTGGGGTGGGGTGGGGTGGGGTGGGGTGGGGTGGGGTTGGGGGCGGGGGCGGGTGGGTCGGCGGGCTTGCCTCACGTTGGTGAGAGGTTAATTTGCTATTTCTAATGGGAAGAAGAAGGTAGGTTCGTGGGTCAAGAGAATACACCCCGTGCAGCATCAAAGGGTGAGTGGGATCTCTAAGGGCGGGCTTGCCTCACGTTGGTGAGTGGTAAATTAGCTATTTCTAATGGGAAGAAGAAGGTAGGTTGGTGGGTCAAGAGAACACACTCCGTGCAGCATCAAAGGGTGAGTGGGATCTCTAAGAGATTTTTTGACTATCAATTTAAGATGCTCTATTTCTTCTTGAAAAAACAGATCAAAAAGAATACATAACATCCTTTGCTTTTTCAGCGTATATATGTTTTTTCCTGAAATCATAAAATGAATTCTAACTTTGTCTGAATTTTCGCTTTTCGTATGTTACGAAATGCTCTCCCCCACCCCCACCCCCACCCCCACCCCCAAAAAAAGAAAAAGAAAAAAAGAAAATCTAGGGGCTTATTTGTGTGCTTCAAACGGTATTTGATTTTTAGAGATTGATGGGATTTTTGGCTTTCCATACTAGAAGTTCTATTTGTTAAAAATCAATATTTCTTCTCTATCTGTTTAAGAATGTTGTTATATATTTTTGTTTCTCATTTACATTCAAGGGTATTCAAATAGACCAATTTTTGTAATGTTTTGTTGTCTATAATTCTATATAACAAAGAAAAAGTGTAGGTTCTTTAAAACAGAGTTATACTTATGCCTTTTATAATTTGTGCCTTTTTTTTCCTTGGTTTTTTTGGGTGTAAATTTTGTGAGCGGTTGGGATTTTACATGGAAGCATTATATTGAAGTGGGAGGAGGGAAAGAAATATGATAATGCAGTGCAATTATTGGGGAAAATAATACATAAGTCAAACTCCTTTACATATATAGCATATAACAGTGCTGAGAGATGTACCAGGGTAGAAATTTTAGAAAAGAGATTAAATACTTGGAAGGAGAGCAGTTATTTTCTTCTGTTTTTAACCTTTCAATTTACTTATTAGAAAATCCCTTGTGGCATGCCAGGATGTTTCAAATAGAGTTCCTATAGGATCTTTAAGAAATCCCTCTTGTTACCAATGAAAAATTAACTGATTTATTTTGAATTTATTGAGTATATTTAGAACTTCACGTCTGGAACCCGTGGAAATGGAGTTTCCTCATACCTAATCTTTTGCTTTCAGAAAAATATATCCACTTATGTGTAAACTACAAATTCCAAGAAATGCCTTTAATAAGTGGAATGGAACATATTATGAGAATATCTACTGAGGCTACTGCTTTGTTATTATTGATACAAATCTAAACTAAAGCCTAAACCCTATAAACCTTAACATAGATATCTATGTTCGACTACGGGATGCTACGAACTTTTTTTCTATAGACTGTTTGTCTTCATGGTTGAACTCCTATATTTCTATCTTGTTATATTTGACCTTCCTGACTATTAATGTGTTTATAGGTTGAATGCAGCAATGCTGAAGTACCAATTTCTTCTGCAAGTTCTGCATATAGAAGTGCACGAGTAGATATTGCGGCTTATTTCCAGGTCTTACTGTAGTTTTTAGTTTAGTAGAATAATTCATATGTTTCTTATGGATTCTTGATACACATTGGTTCCTGTAGAGTTCAGATGTGCAGTGAGTTGCATTACTTCATCTAGAAGAAAGGTGTGAGCAAGCAATTGAATTGGCATTGAATCTCAAGCCTTCTGTCAAATGTTTGGTGAAGTTGATTTCAATTCTTCATTACACTTTTCAGCCATTCAAAATTTAAATTTTTTGTGAATGTCGTTTGTCTTGTTAACTCTTTCCACACTGGTTTGGTGGTATTTGGGGGTGTTGCATCAAATAAGTATGTTAGGACATGCCTATGTGTGGTTGTAAAGAAGAAGGGTCTGCAACTTGTATGCCCTCCTCCAAGTCTGTACAATTCAATAATAAGGTGCACATTTAATCTTGTTGAAAATTGGTAACAGGACAGTAAGTTGTAATTGTTATGCTCCATTCACCTGTAAATTTACATGGACTGAGGGCCAGGTTTTAGTTATCAGTATCAGATTGGTATCTATCACATTCGATACCGATACGAATCAGGCCAATCCGCCCAAGCCTATACTGATTACTAAAACCTTGACTAAAGGTACTTAAATTATATCCCTCAAGCCTTTGTACATACAATGTAGGTGATTTGCCTCCTCTATCTATTCTCCATTACGATGAAATGCAATATTTTGGCATCATATGGCAGGGGGAAGGGACAAGAGGATTTTTAGAGCAAATAAGGGATTTTACAATTGGAAAGCTTCCATGTTGTGGGATTTGCAGTTTCTTCGGTTTTGTATGTGACATGCACTAGTTCTTCTGTCCTATTTTTTATGCAAAGGGATTCTCTGTTCTGTCTTATCTATTTACAATTTTACTTTTCGTAATATATTTCCTTTCTTTTGTACTGGTTGACTTTTGCTTGCTCAGATCACATTCATGTGGATATATTTATTTGCAGTTTTTATGTGAAATTTTGCTTTATAAAGTCTACATTATTGCTGATTTCTTTTTGGGAAAAAAATTGATTTCATGTGTCCAGATCTCTGGAGACATTTCATCTTAATCATGATTACCTTGCTTCCTGCCACATCGAGTTAAGTGGGATGTCTCCATTGTTGTTGCCATATGGAACATGTTAATAATGTAAGCGCTGGGTTATTGTAAGGGAATGGGTCCACTTACTTAGGCCCTTTCCCCATTAGTTTTTACTTAATAATGTAAGTGATGGGCCTGATTACACAGGCACATTTATCAATCTGTTCTGGACTGCATAGGCGCTGATCATTAGATCTGTGTGTAATGTGGAGTGGGATTAGGATCTAGATATCTAGATCCTCTAGGGGTTTCTCTCCCTTTCTCCCTTGTAACTAGGCCCTTTATTTTCTCAGTCTCTAATTCTATTTATAGAACAGTAGGAGGAAGGCTATGTGCGCAAGTCGATTCTGCTCCTCTACAGAGTCGGCATCCGTTTCTCTCCTTCTTTTCTTCTATCTCTTTCTCTCTCACTCCCGGTTCTGGTTCTTGTGTAGATCTTCATAGCTATTCTACTACAGAACATTTTAATGATTTCCTGCTATTGTGAAGTGTAATTTTTGCACATATATCCATAGTTGGAGAAATGATCTACTGGACTGGTACTATGACTGTAAAAACTTTTCATTTTACATGTATAAAACTATGTTTCCCAAAAATGAAAAATGATCTCCTTACTTAGAGTTGGACAAATACTTAAAGCTTGTTTGGTTTTCACACTTTAACTGGGGTAGATATCGGCCAATACATGCCGAAGATGGTATCATTTAGGGTGGGGCCATTTCACTTCATAATTATTTCTTTAATCTGCATTATAGACTGATTGTGAGAAATGGTTGGCTTCTATGGAATAGATCGATTTGCGGCCAAGATGGCCACTGGGGGAGGAATATAGTGAAGGAAGAATGGAGCTCTCTTATTACAGAAAGTTTTTGTATCTACTTAGGGTTTTATTTTTTATTTTTTATTCTTTCCTCTCTCTCTTGGATAGTAGTGTCTATATAGTTCAATCATTTATATTTGTTAGCGCTGTCTTTTATAAAGATCCAGCATCTCTGCCACTTATTTTTTTATTTCAAGTAATCACCCTATTACCCATCAAATTTTGGAATTCCTCCCCGATAAATGAACTATTTGCCATTGGATAAAAAGCAAAGCAAATAAAAGATGGTAAGATTTGAATTAATCAAATTATATCATGAAATCTGTACAGAAATCTAGGTTGAATCTCTGGTGTGAATGCAGGGGTTACAAAATTTGTTGTCCCATCTTCTCATACCATGGGTGAACAAACAGTTGAATTGCCTTTACAAATAAAAGTCTTTTGTTATTTAAATTCTCTGCACTGTGAAGATGAGGAAACTTTGGGTACTTTGTTCCTTGGGAGCATCCGTGATGGTAATCTGGATTCTGGACGCTGTTTTTCGATGTTCAGTGCTGGATTTGCAGTCTATCTCAAACTGTTGGTTTGATGTAGAAACACCAAGTTCAGTGATGTACTGTTAACAGTTATCTTGGCATTCTTGTGAGATATAATTTCAGGAGCAAGTTGCTACGTGCTAAGGAAAAATCACCATTAATATCTCTGAAGCTTTCAGCCTGTTGCTGCATTTTACTTTCCACCTGAACATGAACCATCACAGAACCACCCTGTAGCCTCTAAAATTCAAAACCATCTAGGATTGAGGAAGTAAGGTGGCTGTGTTGTGGGGGGTGGACAGTAGAATAGTGGAAATTGGAAGAGTCTAATATAATTATTAATTATAAATTCATAGTGGACATAAAATATTAAAATATTGAAGGAAATTGTCAAATAGACAAGCCCACCTTTTTCCTACCACCAGAGTTGCCCATATTCTCCCATTGCTGATTTTGGGGCAGTTTGGGCCATTAACAAATTTTCAATTAATGAAATCAATAGTCTTTCCCGAATTTTTAAGAACTCTTAACATTATTACTGAGAGTAATAAGGGAGGATGGAGAGAACCATTTTTTTTCTCGATATATACACTGTTATTATATATTCAAGACCTTTTTTAACCTCAAATTAGCTATTGTTATCATATTTAATGATTGGTCATTCTATTCTTTTACGGATTGCTTTTCAACAAAAAAAGGAAAAGTATTCTCCTTTCTTCTCTCTCTCTCTCTCTCTCTCTCTCTCTCTCTATATATATATCTCTCACAATAGAACTTTTAACTTTATTACTGAGACTAATAGGGAGAGGAAGGAGAGGACACCATTTTTTTTTCTTAATATATACTCTGTTATTATATATACAAGACCTTTTTTGACCTCAAATTAACTATTGTTAATATATTTAATGATTGGCCATTCTATTCTTTTACGGATTGTTTTTCAACAAAAAAGAAAATTATTCTTCTCTCTCTCTGTCTCTATCTCACTTAAGTGTTGAAAGAAAAGAATTTCAGAAAGTACAACACTTGTGAGTTGTATGATGGTTGCAAACACAATTCATAACCATATTTTGCCTCTCTCTTGTCACTGATTTTATTCACTTTGCCAGAGGCTAATGAGGTAATTTTGTTGCAGTTCATTTGAGTGCTACGAATGACTTAAGAGTTAGCAAATCATCACAGCTGTTCTGTTGGCATGACATGGTTTGAGTTCTCTAGCAATGAAGGCAATGTGTCAGCACTAAGTCAGTCTCTCTCTCTCCCTCCCCTTAGTTTTGTGTTGCGGTTTCTTTCAACATCATTTTTTTTTCAGTTCATTATTTCCGTCCTCATTGATGGTCTCCTGAAGGCAGAAAAAATATTGAAAAAATACAAAAAGTTTACAGATGAAAGAGAATTTGTAAATTTTTATCAAAAATATTATTTGCATGAATTTTACCACAACTACAGCAGCTTGTGCAGAACAGATTAAAAACTGGATAGTTCGGTTTAATTGATTGTTTGAGGTGACCGAAAACAGGGAAAGAAAAGGGGAAAGGGAACATGGTTTAAGTTCAAAGTACCATAACACGTATCAGTCACTCTAGAATAGATTGTATCACCTAAACCATGGAGGATGGAGAGAGAAGAACGTGAATTGAGGAAGATTTCTTTAGATATTTCTGAAAAAATGAACTAAATTATGAATTTCGTCTATTGAGCAAGATGGATCCACTTTTTTAGATATTTCTGAAAAAATGAACTGAAACTATGAATCTCGTGTATCGAGGAAGATGGTTCTCACTTCTTTAGATATTTCTTAAAAAAATGAACTGGAATTATGAATCTGGTCCCTTTATAGAAGGCAGGAAACTAAGATAAAGAGAGAGATTCAAAAAAGAAAAAAGAAAAAAAAGTTGGTGGGAGTCATAACATGTTTCACTTTTAGTGGAGAACTGAAAATGAGTTACACTTTTTTTATTTGGCGAAAATTTTCTTTTACTCTTCCTTGAATTGTTGAAACTGCAATTTAACTGAGTTTCAAATTCCTAGGATTTTAACCCCTTTTTTTAACATTTATCTCCCAGTAAAAGTTTTGAAAATATCTAGCCACTCTCAGCAACTATAAACCAACTTTTCCAGAAGAAAACAAACCAAAGAAAATAAAAGGCGCAAAAGAACCATCAATATTTTTTTTTTGCTTATTTCTAAAACTGATAATGAAACCAAATCCTCTTTACAATCCAAAGGTTTATTACCCAATTTTTTAACTAACTGATTCCTTAACCCCACTGATGACTGAAGTCACTGAACAGTGAACACTACCCCCACCACAATTATCCCTTCAACCTTTTCAATTCTCGGTTTTATGGTCTATATTTTTAAAAATGTTCTTCATCTGGTAAGTTGGAGTGAGATCCAATTCACTATTTATGTTTGAAGAAAAAGTTATGCTATGACGTAATTCTTTCATCCGCCTAAGTTTTAGATTTAATGGTATTTTGGTACAATTTATGTAGCCAACTGGGTGGACTCTTGCCTCAGGCTCAGCAATCCGTGAAGCAGCTTGACCTCCTCTGATTGCGTAGTTCGACCCTATCCTCATGTGTGGCCCCATCACCTCCCTTTGTTCTCTTTCTTTTCGCTGCCTGAGTCCTAGCCAGTCTGAAAGTAGTTTCATTGGTTGCTTCTCCAGATTAGTACCTCAACAAAGGTTAGGAACATGGCACAGTGTACCCTAGTTGTGTAAACTTTGCAGAAACTTCTACAAAGTTTTCTATTTCTCTTCTCCAAACATTGGTGGTTCAGGAACCTAGCGTCTGTGTGTCAAAACTCCACAATCTTGTTGATGCTTTGGCGAAGGTCTGTTTTTCTTTTGATTGGGATAGCTGATCTGTCTCTTGAGATCTGTAACATCTCTGTCATTAAGTAATTGTTTGTCATTTGCAGCTTGCAATGACACTTGGATCTCCTGAATCTTTACAGCCGTTGGTTGACATCACTAGGATCCTGAGTAGAATTGTCTGGTTTAATTGTTGGCAAGGAGGATAAGACTAGGCTGGCCAGGAGAAGAAGGTATTTGTTGTTTTCTGATGCCAATTTTTATGTTTGTTGTGTGCATGTGCTAGATTTTTTAGGGAGCCTTAGGGCTTGTTTGATAATACTCCAGATTATGGATTCTATGGATTTTGATTCCCAGGAAGCCATTTTGGAGTAGAAGCGCGTTTTGTAAGCCCGTTTGGGTTTGAGCTCCCACAAAGTGAACCGGATTCAAATTGGCTTCAGAATCCTTGGCTTCAGAATGCAATAAATAATACTTGCTTTTTCTGTTGGAGCAAGTTTTTAGGAGAAGAAAAATAGTCCGACTCTCACTTGACCACCACCGCCACCACGCCACCACCATCGCCGCCACCACCACTGCCACCAACCACCACCACCGCTACCACCACCTCCACCACCTCCACCACCACCGCTGCTGCCACTACCACCACCACCCCCACAACCACTGCCACCACCACCACCACTGCCGCCACCACCACTGTCACCACCCACCACCACCACAACCACTGCCACCACCCACCACCAACCACCACTGCCATTACCCACCATCCACAACCACCACCCTCCACCACCACCATCGCTGCCACTACTTACCACTGCTACCACCCACCATCACCACCACTTTTCAAGACTTCGATTAGGGGGATAATGTTTATCAAACATGTTTCTTTTCTAAAGATACTCTTGAATCCATTTCAGAAATGCGTTATCAAACATGTTTTTTACTCCCAAATAATTCTGGAGTAGCCTGAAGTAGAATTTAAATTCTAAACCAGAATCCAGAATCCGGAGCAGAAGTTTTAGGGCCTGTTTGATAACACTCCAGAATCTGGATTCTGGCTCCTGGACCTAAAATGCAGTAGAATCGCATTTGATAAACCGGTTCGGATTCTTTACTCCCACAGAGTGAACCAGCTCTAAATGGACTTGAGAATTCAAATATTTGGAGTACCAAATAGATGCTTTTTTGCTCTGGAGCACATTTTGGGAGAAGAAAGAACCACCCCACACCACTACTACCACCAACCACCACCACCAGCCGCCAGCCACCACCACCACCACCCCCGCCCTCCACCACCCACCGCTGCCACCACCTCTGCCCCATCACCACCCAACACCACCACTCACTGCCCCCACCACCCACCACCGCCACCGCCACCGCCACCATCCTCCACCACCACTACCCACCAACCACCACCCATTGCCACCACCACAACCACCCACCACCACCACTACCCCCCACCACCCACCACCGCCACCACCCTCCACCATCACCCACCGCCACCCTCCACCACCACCGTCACTAACCATCACCATTAACCACTAGTGCCACCATCCACCACCCACCACCCACCACCTACCATCCTGGAGTCCATGATAAAATTACGTTACCAAACATGTTTCTACTCCTAAATATTCCTGAATCCTTTTGAAGCAGAAGTAGAAATTTGAACCGGAAGTAAGGAGTCCGGAGTAGAAGTTTTATCAAACGGGCCCTTATCAAACAAGGCCTTAATGTTTTTAATGTGATTCTTTCACAGCAATCTCCTGATCAATCAGGGAGGATTGTACCAGTGCGGAATCATTGGCAGCAGTTTCCTACTGGTGTCCGTGAACAGGTTCACTTATCTTCTTGTTTATTGAGATTCATAGGTATCCAGATGTAATGATTAAGATGGTCAGAAGATGCTTGACGTGATTTGGCTTCATTTGAGGCCGAAATATTAATAGAAAAAGGGGGAAAGTATAATTGAAGTGGTTTAGGAAAAAGAGAAAAGAATAATTGAAGTGGATGTTACCATGCTTTGAGAGATGATAATTCCATTCTTATGTTGTTTTCTTATTAACTTTTCTTTCTCCTGCTCCTTCGGTAAATCTTATAGGTTACATACCTACATAGGTGAATGCCAGACATTTGAGTGATTGTTCTGGATACTATTGCAAATTTTGAGTGTGTAGTCATCAGTATTCTTCAATCAGAGTTAACATCTGAAGTTTTTTTTTTTTTTTTTTGGGGGGGGGGGCAAAGTAAACATCTAAGTTATTCTCCTTGATCTGAAGACATCATTATAGGATCATTTAATCCTTCAGTGCTGTCAAATCTGTGAACTTTTCGGTGCAAATGATGCAGCTTATACTGATTACATCTCACAATTACAACAAACTGGGTTGCTTAATGGGTATGATATGTCAGATCGATTTTTCAGTATCCTAACGGTAGTTCTTCCTCCACCTTTGAAGCTGTGTTTGGGAAGCAGTGATGCAATTTTTTGCAAGAAGTCAACCATTACTGCTTCATGATTTCTCTGAGTTCCTCTGTGATTATCATTTCAGCTTCTATAATGTAATACCACCCCCAGCTGCATCCAGATTCGGAATTTTGTCCTCACTGCATTCCCCTGCAATATGAGGCTTCTTGATCCATCCACATCCAACTTGAAGGTTTCTATTGGATTTTGGTTTTAATTTTTAGCCCTCTTAATGCTCAACTCAGTGCATTCCCCAAGTGCCTAACGTTGCTAAGAGGTTAATTTGCAATTTCTAATGGAAAGAAGCAGGTAGGTTGGTGGGTCAAGAGAATACACCCCATGCGGCATCAAAGGGTGAGTGGGATATCTCTAAGAAATTTTGTAACTATCAATTTAGATGCTCTATTTCTTCTTGAAAAAACAGATCAAAAGGAATGTTCAAATTTCCTTTGGTCTTTGAGTGTATAGCATTCTTTCTTTTTTTCCTGAAATCATAAAATGCATTCTGACTTCGTGTGAATTTTGTGTTTCAAAGGCTTTTCGTGTTTCAAAGGCTTTTCGTACATTATGAAATGCTTCCCCCCCCACCAAAAAAAAAAAAAAAAAAGCAGAAGAAAATCTAGGGGCTTATTTGTATGCTTCAAACAGTATTTGATTTTTAGAGATTGATGGGGTTTTTTTTTGGCTTTTTATACTGGAAATCCTACTTGTTAAAAAGCAATATATGTTCTCAATCTCTTTAAGAATGTTGTTATATCTTTATGTGTCTCATTTCCTTTTAAGGGTTAATCAAATAGACAAATTTATCTAATGTTTTGTTGTCTATGTTTCTGCAAAACCAAGAAAAAGTGTATTTTTTAAACAGAGTTATATACTTGTATGCCTTTTATGATTTTTGCCTTTTTTCCTTGGTTTTTGGGAAAAATTTTGTGAGCGGTTGGGATGTTACATGGAAGCATTATATTGAAATGAGAGGAGAAAAAAAAAATGATAATGCAGTGCAATTATTGAGGAAAACTATACATAAGTCAAACTCCTTTACATATATTGCATATAGCGGTGCTGAGAGACGTACCAGGGTAGAAACTTAAGAAAAATGGTTAAAAGAGAAGTTATTTTCTACTCTTCTGAACCTTTCAATTTGGTTATTAGAAAATCCTGTGGCATGGCAAGATGATGCTGTTAAAAAAATTGCTTTGTTTTTCTTCTAGAATTCTGTTCCTTTCACTGCTACTATGTCCGTGTATTATCCGGCAATGGTGGATGCCATAGCTGAGTGTGGGGTGGGCTATAAGGCACCAAGTTATGACAAATTGAGGTTTTCTCTCCTGGTTACAAAAAACTTAGAGATGAGTGGAAAGAGACGAGATGCACCATTTTGTCAGATTTCTGGTCAGATGGTAGGGCCAAATCTCTTGTGGTGTTTTCAGTTACATGCCCTAAAGGGACGCTTTTTCTTAAATCAGTTGAGGTATCAGGTCTTGCAGATAATGCTCAATACTTGTTTGAATCGCTTGAGTCGGTTGTTCTGGAAGTTGGTTTTGAAAATGTTGTTCAAGTAATAACTGATAGTGCGGTGAGTTTGTTTATGCAGGGAGGCTTCTCATATCTAGATACCCCTCACTATTCTTGGGTACTTGTGCTTCATATTGTATTGATAATATGTTGGAGGATATCGGTAAGCAGGGATGGGGCAGTGCAGTCATTGAAGAGGCATGGACCATCACACATTACATATATCATGCATGGATTCTAAATATGATGAGGGAGTTCACTGGTGGAAGGGAACTGATCCGACAAGAATTACTAGATCTGTGACAAAATTTCCTCACTTTGAGATCCCTTGTAATACAAGAGGATAATTTAAAGCACATGTTTTCCCATACAGAGTGGTTGTCATCTGTGTATTCGAGGTGATCTGATGCTCAAGTTATTTAGTCACTGTTATATCTAGATAGATTTTGGAAATGTGCTCAGGAAGCTGTGATTGTGTTGGAGCCTCTTATTTAGGTTTTGAGGATTGTAGATGGGGACATGCCTGCCATGGGCTATATATATGAAGGCATTGAAAGGGCAAAGGTTGCAAATAGAGCATATTATAAAGGATTGAAGAGAAATACCTGCTGATTTGGGACATAATTGGCCGGATATGGAATATACAGCTACACTCTCTACTGCATGCAGCTGCAGCTTTCCTTAATCCTTCTGTTTTCTATAACCCCAGCAAGATTGACTTAAAGATGAGAAATGGATTTCAAGATGCGATGGTGAAGATGCTTCCTGAGGAAAAAGACAAGATTGAATTAACCAAGGAACATCCCACATATATAAATCATTGGGTCCTCTTGGAAGCGAGTTTGCAGTCATGGGGAGGACACTGATAGCCCAAGGTACGTACCTTGGGCACATATTTCATATGCTCTCAATAGGAGTTTTTATGTTTTGTTAGGGACTTGAGTCGGAGAGGGAGAATGGAAAGAAGCTAGCCTTCTTGTCTCTGCTCTTCATGTGGCACACCACATGTTTTGGTTCCACCATTCAGTTGATTTAATCATGAGTTTTTGTGCCAAAGACTGACATGATTGGATGATCTTATGACATTCCTAATGGCCAGAAGATAAGTTGAGATATGATGGTAACTCAAAAAGCATATAAATTGGATGAATATGTGATTGGTTTTATTTTGATCTGTTCTTTCTATGGACTGTTTGGTTTGAAGTGAATTGATTAAACAGGAAAATCAGAATCATCAACTTTTCTGTTGGATGATTCATGGTTAGAAAATCTACGTTACGATAGCAGAGGCAGTCCTTCGACTTACGAATGAATTGATTAAACAGGAACAAGATTGCATCCTTTTGTATGATTATCTTACCCTGCAGTTGTTGATTTTTCAATTTCAGTACAGTGAAATTTAGAGTCCCTCCTTTGGTTCATTCAGCATTATTGTCCGTTTTCATTCCTGGGGTCTTTTGTATATTTTTGTCACTAATATTTGTTACTCTGTCCAGGAAACCCAAACATATCCTGATTAGTATTTTTGATTAGGCAAACTTTGGGAGTTGGGACATAGTTTCAACACGAGTTATTTAGACAGTTCTTGCCATTAACTCCAATGGATGATGTTTGATGCTATAGTCGGTGTCGTATTATCCGGCCAAGTGTGTTTAGGTTTTCACAAATTGAGAAAAAAAAATTACATCAACATTAAGCTTTTGCAGGAACTGCATATCATGTTAATAAATTCATGAACTTGTACTGTTTTTTATGCAATTGTAGTGCTTTGTTCTGTGTTGTTATCTAATTTCATTGAGGAGATCTTCTGTATCTTGTTCCCTAAGCTGAAGGTAATTGTTCTCTTTTCAATTCTAAATGTTGCATGTTCAAGTGAAAATTCATTATTTGGATTTCAGTCTCATTTGAGAATCTAGAACTGGAATATCATGTAATCACATTGTGGGGAAAGGTATTTTCTCCTCCAATCCCCTCTCAAAGTGTACATGAAAGAGGGAGGGGGGAGGGGGAGGGTAGATTAGAATGTATCTATATAAGATTCTTCAATTTGCTTGATCTTTCTTGGAGTTTCCTTTGGTTATTTTAACTTAAAAGGAATGATAATTGTTTTAATTGTGGTGTGTGGACTCATTCGTAGCGAGACTGAGTAACAGGTTAGACTTGAACTGCACCCCTCTACTTATTTGTATGGCATTCTTCAGTTTGCTTTATCTTTCTATGGTTTTTCTTTGGTTGGGTTGAAACTAAAATTGAATAATATTAGATCTTGTTGTTTTAGCTGTGTAATATAATGCCGTTTTAGGGGTTCATAGTACAGACCTGTTTTTGAAGTTATTTTCACCTCTAAGAATTTCCTTATAATTGGATTTCTTGTCGGGGAATAGAGAACTATTTATTTTCATGTATTGCCTGAGCAGTTAAATCTTGAATTTTTTTACAGGAAATTGAATTCTATATATTTGGGAAGCTTAATATTTACTTATTTTTTTTTTGGGGGGTGGGTGGGGTGGGGGGGTGGGGGGATGGCGTAGTGGTGGTTAAATTACATTTTCCTCCCTAACAATTTTGAGTCTTTGACCAACCTTCCTGGTGTTTTTGAGAACTCAGTTGTTTTCGGACATTTCCTTCCAGACAATCCTGGGTTGTTGTTTTTGTTCAATTTATTAGCCATTTATCCTCAGCATTCTTTCTGAAACACAAAATGACTTTTTTTTTCTTGTAATTTTGACCAATGAAAACCTAATTTTGGGTTTGTGATTGCACACTGGTTTTATTGAAACTCCTAGTTGAGTACTCTCAGGACCTCACTGGAATCTTCATGACAAAATTTTCAGTTGGGCTTTCATTGAGCTAAGTTTCCATGGCCTTTTCTTAGGTTTCTCGGTTATTTATTTGGAAGAAGATTTTGGTGAGTGATTTCTCAAATTCGCTTCTTGTTGTTTTATATGGTAATATGTTAACTGGACGGTGAAAATCTAAACTACATATCTTTCAAATGCAGTTTGCAAACAACATATACATGTCAAGTCCAGCTATATGGGCGGCCTAAGCTAAGAAATCCATCATCTGCACCAGAAATAGATACATATCAGAAGATCATCCCTCTGATCAATAATTATGAAAAAAAGTAAGATTTTTTTTTTTCTTCAGAACTATCTTGTTCTTTTGGACAGGCCTGCACAAATAAGCCCAAAAAGGTAAGATGGGTCCAACATCCAGTCCAGTCCAACTCCCATGTGGTGGTTTATAATAGTATTATGTGTGGAAATAATTGGGTTCTTGCACAGAGTTGGAAAAATATTGACCTTGCACCATATGAATGGTACTCTCTCTCGCTCTCTCTTATGAAAGTATTTTATCACATTTTGCAATGATTTATGCTTCCAGGGCAATTTAGTGGGACCTTTTGAGTCTAAGTATAGTTTCACTAGTTGGTAACATGCTAAGCAGATTGGCTGGACTATATAGAGAGGCCCTTCTAGGTTATCCCATCATCTCACTAGGAGGACTAAAACTCTGGTGTCCACTTTCAAACATTTAGTTCTTGTGGAGAATTTTCTCTGGTAGCCCTCGGATATGCTCTGGTGAGAGTCTGTTTTACTGCATATTCTAATCTGACCCTATTGAAGGCAGTCATCGGAATAGACTCAATTTAAGTGCAACCATGGCTAACCACTAGAGTTGGAAATGAAGAACTAGAGGCTCAAATTCTGCACATCTGATGTTTAAGCTGTTTAAGTTCATGATAGTTGCAGCCTTGCAGGGAAAAAATTTGGTAAGTCAGCATCATGCAGTTGTGTTTGCGGAACATGAATTACTAATATTTTTCAATTTTCATCTTCTGTTTCATTTTTTTTTTGTTTACTAATTATGTTAATTAATTTATTATTATTATTATTATTATTATTATTTTTTGGAGAATTAGCTACCTCTTGAATAAAAGAAGCATCCGTTAAATTAGGGGCTTAGGTCTTGTGGATAGGTAGACATGGTTAGCTATGAGGAGATGAGTAAAACTTGAGAAATAAAGGAGACTAGAGGAAGGGATGAACTTTCGGGTATAATGGATTTTATGAATTTTTTTTTTTTTTTTTTTTTTTTTACATTTTATATCATATTGCGGCTTTCATAAATGTATGTATGCTATTGTACTGAATGTTTGAAAGGAGGATAATGCATATTAATTGGAAACCTCGGAGGACTATAATTTATCATTTCTTTGATGGTTAATTTCAACTTCTCTGTTAATAGTTTGATCCAATTGATATGGTTAATTTGTTGATTTTATCCAGATTAAGTCATAATGAGAATCACTATCACTCATCGGAATAGACTCAATTTAAGTGCATCCAAGGCTAACCAATTGAGTGGGAAATGAAGAACTGGAGGCTCAAATTCTGCACACCTGATCTTTAAGCTGTTTTAGTTCATGATAGTTACAGTCTTGCGAGGAAAAAATTTGGTTAAGTCCGCATCATGCGGGTGTGTTTATGGAACATGAATTACTCATATTTTTCAATTTTCATCTTCTGTTTCAAATTTTTTTTTATTTAGTAATTATGTTAATTAATTTATAAATTTTGCTCTCTTATGAAGAATTAGCTACCTCTTAAATAAAAGAAGAGTCAGTTAAATTAGGGGCTTAGGTCTTGTGGATAGGTAGCCATGCAAGGATTAAAGTATTGTATTGATCGGGTGATTTTAAGAGCCGTATTGTATCATATTGTATTGTAGATACGGTGGATACGCTATCATACGGGCTAGATATGTATGGGAATGTTTAAGAAACATAAAAAACACTAAATAACCAATTAATGGTCTAATTACAAAGCATTGAGTGGTTGGACTCAATACAATACGGCCAATCATAGGGTGAGAAATATATGCTCTGGTATGATGTTTTTGTTTTTTTATTGTTTTTATTTTTTTATTAAATTAATACTATTTCTAAGCTTTTGGTTCTGTATTGTAGGTATGGGATCGTGTATCATGGACCATATATATCAGGGATATAATAGAAGATACAAGGATCGCATACAGGATGGGGGATGGGGTTCGGTAGGAAGAAGATTCACACAGGTTAGTTCTTCTTTTTCTTCACCTCCTCTGGTGGCGGTGGCAGCAGTGCTGCTAATCTTCTCCTCTTGTGGCCACGGCTGTGGCTTTCTTTTCTTCTTCTTCTCGATCGGCGGCGGCTGCGGCAGCGGCAGTGGCGGCTGCTGCTATCTTTCTTTTTCTACTTCTTCTCGACTGCGGTGGCAGTGGCTACTGCTGCTGATGTCTTTCTTTTCCTTCTTCTTCTCGATCAGCAGTGGCGGTGGCGGTAGCTGCTGCTGCTCCTCCTCTTTCCTCTTTTTTTTTTTTTTTTTTTTTTTTAATAAACATACGTGTATTAGTCTGTATCAAATGTATCAGACTGTATCGACCCATATCGGTTTGAAACCGCCGATACATGTGGGTACACTTTTTATCTTAAAAAAAAAGTTACATATACCTATTGATCATTGTCGTTACCAATACGTATCGACTGATACACCCCGTATCATATCGATACTTGAGTCCTTGTAGCCATGATTAGCTATGAGAAGATTAGTAAAACTTGAGAACTAAAGAAGATTAGAGTAAGGGATGAACTTTCGGGTATAATGGTTTTTATGGAAAAATTTGTAATACAATTTAAAACATCATATTGCAACAGAGCATTCAAAAATGTATGTATGCGTACAGAATGTTTTAAAGGAGGGTAATGCATACTAATTGGAAACCTCAAATGACTGTAATTTATCATTTCTTTGATGGTTAATTTCAACTTCTCTGTTAATAGTTTGATTCAATTGATGTGGATAATTTGTTGTTATTATCTAGATTAGGTCATAATGAGAATCACTTGTTACAATAAAACAGAAAAATAAGAGAAGAAATGAGGAGAGGTTGATTCTATAGAGAAGAAGCGGAACCGTTAGGTTATCTGTCCTCCTTATTTCATATATATATATATATATATATATATATATATATATATATATATAATAAAAGAAAACTAATTAGATCTTCTATATCTTTCTAAAAAGTATAGACTTGTCAGAAATGAAGTCAAGAAGATTGTGGGAAAAGCAAGTTCAAAGAAATATGAAGATTTTTATAACAATCTGAGCACAAAGGAATGAGAAAAAGCTATTTATAAAATAGCTAAGATGAGAGAAAGGAAGATTATGTTAGATGTATTAAAAGTGTAGATGTTAGAGTTCTTGTAAGGGATGAAGCCATTAAAGAGAAACATATCGATTATTTATACATCTTACTAAATGAAGAATTTCTAGGTAAAGTGTCCCAGATTGTTCTAAGAAGTCATCTACGTATATCTCCATGTTTCTCCTGATCAATTTTTCGAATACTTGTTGATGAGCCTCTGGTAAGTTGCTCCCGCATTCTTGAGCTCGAAAGGCATCAATGTGTAAATATGTACCCTTGCTGGTGATGAAGGCAGTGTTCTCCTCGTTTTCTTTGGTCATTTTTATTTGGTTATACCTAGAATATGCATCTAGAAAACACAACAGCTCTTGCCCGGCAGTGGCATCTATGAGCTGATTTATTTGAGGTAGGGGGTAGGAATCTTTGGGGCATGATTTATTAAGATCAGTAAAGTCGGTACAAACACGCCAATGGTCGTCGGACTTGGGGACCAGTACAACGTTGGTCAACCAATCTGGATAGTACACTTCTCGGATAAATCCGGCCTTTAACAACTTGTCGACCTCTCGGTCTATGATCACTTGCTTTTCATCGATACTGCTCTTTTCTTGAGGCAGATAGGGCGATGATGGGGATCGATCTTTAAGTGGTGCTCCATGGTCGATCGTGGGATATTGGGAATATCTTCTCGAGTCCAGGCAAACATGTCAGCATTCGCCTTCAGAAACTCAATGAATTCTTTCTTTTGCTCTTTGAGGAGGGTAGAACCAATGAGGAGTACCCCTCTAACAACTTGCCCCTTCATCATCTCCTGGTCCCCCTAAGGGAGGAGGTCAACTTGTCCCATAAACCCCCTTGGGGGTGATCTCGGTGGTGGGAGAAGTCGATTATCGACCCTCTCGTTTCTTGCTGGCGCTGCTGCAGGGGGAGGTGGTGGGAGTATCACTGTTGGTGTAAGGGGAGGAGGTGGTGCTGGCCGTGGTCCCACAAACTCGGTCCACTGTTCATGCTGGATTAGATCTTCGACTAGTCCTTTGAGATGTCTACATAAGTTAGTGTCGTGACTGTGGTCCTGATGATGTGCACAATACAACCGATGGTTACGCTCCTCCGGCTTGGATATCATCTTGAGGGGTGGGACTAGTAGGGTGTTGCCTCGCTTGATATTCAGAATCTCAACCATAGTGCGGTTGAGTGGGGTGTACTCTGGTGAGGGGCGGGCTGGGTACAGTTCCTTGGCTACTTTAGATTTTTTGCTTGTTTCTCCTTCTTTGGGAGCCTTCTCCGAAACTTCACTATTTTTTTTTTCTCCAACAGCTGGTGGATGGTTCACTCGTCCAGGTAGCTCTGCCACAGCTTTTGCTCTTGTTGCATATCGATCGCACTTATTGAAGATTTCAGCATGTGTCTTGGAACGCCTTTTGTTGAGGGAGAATACCAACTGGGGGTTGAGATAGGCTTTCGACAGAGTCGACACCACCACATCAAGCTGCAAACCTTAATCTCTCTGGCTACCCCAAGAAATGGGTTATGAACGGTTGGAGAGGTTCTTTCTCGCCTTGTTTGATTGCCATCAATTGAGACAAGTTCTTTCTCTGGGTTCAACTCCCCTGAAAATGTGAGAGGAACATACTATTCAGCTCCCTAAAGGTCCCCACAGATTTGGGGGGTAGATTATTGAACCACGTCCTTCCAGCCTCTCTCAGTGTGGACGGAAAAGCTCTACAGCAAAGGGCGTCGTGATGGTTCGGAAAAGCTTAAAAACCTACCACAGATTTTTCGTAGACATTGCTAAATAAAAACATGATAATCAAAGAAGACTCCTAACTGAAGAAGATTCCTAATTAAAGAAGACTCTTAATTAGCCTAAAACTCTAACTAAAGGGTAACTCTATCCCTTTTTTTATGGAAAGAAATAAAACTAAATCAAATTACAATGATTTCCCCAATTAAAATAAACCTTGAAAAATGCTCCCATCCAACGGATCCAGCCTGCATCACTCGACCTCCACCTAGGGCTCCACCCCCACTTCCACAATCACTACCACTAGATCCACTACCACTCCAACTCCACTCAAGATCATCTGTATCAGCCAGCAGGAGGGTCAAACGGCACGGTGACTTTGTATATATGCGACCCTCGTCTGAGGCTAGAAATTGGTCAGCATCAACATTCAATTGGCTGGCCAAGTGGGGGTCAGGCCTCCTCCCAGGCTGACCCATCACTAGTGCTCCCGTGTCCTGCAACCACTTCACTATTGGATCGTCCTCTTTAGAGTCAAGCTAGAAGATGTTGGCGAGCTCGAGCGGGGAATCATGATCCTTTTTATGATACAAGCATTGTAACCTCAGTCTCATGTAATGCACAAAGATCGAGTCATTCAGCCGTTCAGAGCCAAGTCGATTTTGCCTCATTGAATGAATGAGGTTGAAATATTCCAATTTCGCTCACAGCTAGATGCAGAGCATATTTGAAATTACACTCTAGTTGCTATCTTCTTCAGAGCAGGTGTATCTTTGCCATACAACACCCACCATTCAGCTGCATAAGAATAATAACATATTTTAATTTCATGTCATCTAAACAAAATACATAAAACATAAGATTTTAATTTGCTTGCAATTTGCATACACGGATCAGTAGATGCATGAGTTTAAGTATATATTGATGTAGTTCAATATATACTTTGATGATCTCATAATAACTCAGAATCCATTGGCAGATCTCATAATAACTTAGAATCCATTGCAAATACATCATTAAATTTACTCATCAGCCTTATGCAATGGATGCATGAGTTGGCTCTCCCATCGGTCATTGATGATCTTGATATAGTTCTTATAGCCACGTGGTAACATAGTTTTAGCACGTTGCTTCAATGAGTCCACAGCAGCATAAATGAGTGGCATGGTAGGTCTCCGTTTAGTATCTACCAATCTCAACACCTTCACTACCACCTTCACGTTTTGCCAAAATTCCTCTGAAGCGAAGGTAGTCCGTGCTTGCACTCCACTAGGGGAAGCTGAATCTCTCTAAGCAAACTAGTCCTCAGATGCAAACATCGATCTGAGTACGGCCATCTTCGCCTCAAAACTCCTTAATGCTATGAAGTTTGTCGTGAATCTGGAGATGCCTGGTCTTACCAAATCCCCTCCACCCCCTCCACATTTCTCCCTTAGCATATTCAAAGAATAACCATGGTTGTAGATGAAAGAGGTGACTTGTCTTGCTTGCTCAACCACTCTCTTCACTTTGCTAATCTTGCCCATGTCCTTCAACATCAAATCAATACAATGGGCTGCACATGGAGTCCAGAAGAGATTGTAGTCAGTTCTGTTCATCATTATCTTCCCTGCCTTCTTAAAATTGCTATCGTTGTCCGTCACAATCTGGACAACGTTCTCAGGTCCCACATCACCCACCACTTGTTCCAATAGCCCATGAATATATTCAACATCTTTTTCGCTCAGTCGATGCATCTACAGACCTAAGGAACACCGTCTTCCTATCACAATAAATCATGAAGTTGATGATGGACTTTTTGACAGGATCAGTCCAACCATCACACATAATGGTTACTCCATAATCTTCCCAATTTTGCTTTTGACCTATAATACAATCTTGTAATTCCTTGTTATGTTGAGGCAAATAGTAATTCATCATCTCATATTGATTTGGGCCTTTAACCCCTGTGCATGCCTCAGCAGCTGCATCTAGCATGCTCTAATAGTGGGGGCCTGTGGTGGCGTTTGCTGGGATGCTGTGAAAAAACGACCACTTAAAGTAAGCATACCCCACTGACTCCGTATTATTAATACTCATCATCATCAAATGAGTATTAATAATAATTATTTTAATTTTTAATTACTGAAAATTTATTTTTAAATGCAAAAAATTGAAAAAAATATCAACAACAACCGAAATCGAAATCTGAAACCGTAGGACAGTAGATCGGCCAACGGTGATTAACATATAAATAGGTCATCATCATCAAATGAGGTATTAATAATAATTATTTTAATTTTTAATTGCTGAAAATTCATTTTTAAATGCAAATAATTGAAAAAAATACCTACCACAATCAAAATCGAAATCTGAAACCATAAGCTCGTAGATCAGGCTCACGTATCTAACATATAAAAATTTCATCACATTCTACAAACTTTTGTTTTTTTCTCTTTCATAGTCTCGTATAAAAATCTCATTTTTGGGCAAGAATCTTACTTTCAACAGTTGATACGAAGCTCCCACAGCAATCCCCGCAGTCCGAAGCACCACCGGCAGCAAGTTGAAAGTCCAAACCAAAAAAAATGAGGAAGAAACGAAGAAGATATGAAAAAATGAGCAAAACAGACCAAACTCAACCGAGAACAGGCCTGTGTGCCTTTTATAAAGAGAAGAAAAAAAAAAACAAAAAGCAATTTCTCGACGAGATATCGAGAAAAATCACGAGAAGATCGAGATCTCAGAACATGCAACCAATTAAGCAAAGACGCAATCTGACAGCTACAGTTCACGCCACATGAGTTTCACATTCTTATAGGCATTTGTACGTCTTTGGAGGGTTCAATAACTCTGTCCATATGTTGAATGGCAGTAAATGTTTCGGTTTCAGTTATAGCAAAGTAATGAAGGTTCGGAAAAGCTTAAAAACCTACCACAGATTTTTCGTAGACATTCCCAGTGAAAGTATAATGTAAAACCAGTCCCCAACTCAACAAATTAGGAACCAGCCACACAATAGGATCGAGGAACAGTAAATCGTGAACAGTACTTTTTCTCTTCTGTGGGTTGTGGAGGGAAGGAGGGATGGAAGAAAGGTAGGGGTATATGACCTAAGGTATCTCACCTTAAGGCCTAGGAAGCTTCTCACCACCAAAGGTCTCTCACCTCATGAGTCTCTCACTCATGAGTCTCTCACTCATGACATAAACCAAATTTCTTTCATTACTTCAAATCTATCCTTTGGCCTAAGCCTTACATCACTTTAAATAGCGCTCAAAATTGGCTCCCAACATAGAAAGGAATTGACAAAGGAAATTAACTAACTTGGAAGGAAACTAACTATGAAAGTAACTACTAAAAGAATTGAAATATATTGCAGAGAACATCCTACTATAATAACTAATCAGCATCATATCTTTCCTTAATTACTTGAGCAACATCACATCCTTCTAAGATGATCTTTCTAATCAAACGCTTTATTTGATCGTGTGAGATCTTGCGAGATCTTGTGACTTGATCTTGATGTGATCTTGATTTCCATTGACATGAGCTGAATAATACTGCATCAAGTACAATCAAATAACTCAGGTGGTCAGAAACCCATGTTACGCCCCAAAAAAAGGAGAATAGAAACTTACCGAACCGATCAATTTGTTGTTGGGAAGTCATAACACGTGGAGGGAGAAGACCACAAAGATCAAGACAATCTCGCTCTCTCACGGAGAAAGCCGTTCCCTAGTTTACGTAAAGTCGTAAAGTAAGAAAATCAAAATTATTACCAGTTATTTATTGAATTTGCTTTTCTCGGTCGTCCCAAACATTACCAAGTATCAAAGAACTCACTTAACCAAAAAAAAAAAAAAAGAATCAGTGACTTCAGCATACAACTAACCAACTTGAAATCCTAAAAAAACACAACCCTGCAACTAAGGAAGAATTTAATGAACATTTCATGTACAGCTCCGCACTTTGTAATCCAAAGACAGTTCTAAATTTCTATGTTCAAAATCTGAGATCGTGGTCACGATAGATTGAAGTTGAAGAGATCAATAAAGAAACAGAAGTTGACCTTATTGAACCATGGATCGTGACGAATATCATGGCTGCGCTTGTGGACTATAATAGGGCAAGAGCCTTGAGTAGTGGTGAAGGATTTTATGCCGATCATCATCGTCGTCACTGTTTCCATTCACTGCTTAAGGCGTCTGACGATTGTAGACGACAGTCGGAGCTGAGAGCAGAAGTTTGACATTTTCTTGTTGCAGAATGAACTGAGAAGAGTAGGAGAGTAGAGACTAACAACCAAGAATCAGTTGACTCAGGTAAGCAAGCACTAGCACTCTTTTTTAATGAAAAGGACGGTAGAACGAGGGAAACAGAAAAAGACAGGACTGTGGTAATGGTAATGGTAATGGTAATGGTAATGGTGGCCGTAGATCCACAATCAACTGTGGAATCAACCAATCATGACGGCTTTTGTGCTACAGAAGGTAGATCGGATGATTCTTACAGTAAGGAATAGAGACAAAGTGGTTACGTTCTTTCCTTTTTCCCTCCATGCTTTTTTTCTTTTGGACGTCCCAAACACTGACATATGAGATTGTTACAGAGGATACTTATTCAGAGGATAATACAAATCCATAATTTTTCATTTAGCAGATCTCTATGTAATTCTCCTACAGCATAACTTCGACAGCAGAAATCTCATATCAGTGACATCAGTCCATATATGTCTCTAAGTAGAGAGAAGCCAAGCCTGTGTTGGTAATAACAGTAGTATGGCCTAAAAAGAGCCCGTAGCCCAATTGCATAATTACCTCTGTTAGTAATATATGGCCTAAAAAGAGGCTGCAGCCCAATTATATAATTTCCTATATCTTCCATCCATTCTTGAGCTAAGAGATCAATTATACAAATTAACATACTAAATCACTCCTATAATTAATTTTATAATTTACAAGAGAAGCCGAAAACAAAAAACCTGTCATGCACATGAAATAAGGAGACAAACAAGATTCTCTTTTTCACTTCATTTCACTCATTATCTCTAAATCATCAAGAGGTAACCCACAACCACTAAAGGATCTCTCTCATTTCTCCTCCAACTCCACATCAATAAAATCAGGTCCTGAGGTTGATGAGGTAGGGCTTCTACCACCAGCTCTTGAGGAAAAGTCACCTTTTGGCTGCCATACAATGTTCCCACAGTCCACACAATGAATTACTAGCTTCTCGTAGCCCTTGAACTGCCGTCTACACACTGGACAAGATCCCTGATCAAGTAATTTGGGAAGAGACATGTGAAGTGAAGCACATTATTTATCCATGTATTTGTTCAGATATATATTAGTCATATTACTAAGAACGTAGACTTGGAATGAAATCTGGAATCAAATTCCTAATTACTCTAGAACTTGACTTGGCTAACTTTTAACATAAAAAAAAAAAAAAAACTATAAACTATAATCGGATTCACATCGTCTCCTCCCAGTGGTTCTGGGAGGACACGGTAACCTATCACGGATAGTCGTCACGTGGCTCTTGGGTGAATCTGAGACCCACGTCTGACCCGACACCCCATGTCGGCTCGAACGTGGGTCTCGGATTCACCGAGAGCCATGTAGTGACCATCCAGGGCAAGTTGCCACTATCCTCCCAAAACCACTGGGA
This sequence comes from Protea cynaroides, assembly GCA_028583415.1. Lineage (NCBI taxonomy): Eukaryota > Viridiplantae > Streptophyta > Magnoliopsida > Proteales > Proteaceae > Protea > Protea cynaroides. The sequence continues at coordinate 86,749,629 of CM053265.1, read as the reverse complement.
AGAGAGGATACTAACTAATCCTACTTAACTAATCTCATAGTCCTAACTCTTACCCTTATTATAAGCTCACTAAAGTGGTCTATTACAATAAAATCCATTGGACCAAAGATCCAACACATGTGTACCTAATTCAAAGCATATTTCCACTAAAAAAATGAGATCCTGAAATCGCAACCAAATGGAGCGGGATTCGGATACAGGCTGTGTTTGGCTGTAACGTTACCCCGAGTTTTCTTCCATTTTTGAAGATTCTTTTGTTAGGGTTGAGATCCGCGTATCAAACTCAAATATCCGATTAGGAATTGAGCCGTTGAATGTAATCCCAACCCCAAAATTGAGATCCGGATTTGAAATTCAAAGCAATAAAATGGAGCGGGATTAAGACCCGTTAAAAATATTCGGTTACAGATTGTGTTTGGTTGCTAACGTTACCATTAGTTTTCAAATTCTAATATTGGGTTCGGGTCTGAACCGTTGAATATAATCATAACCCCAAGATTGAGATCCTGGATTGAATCTAAACGGAATCAAATGGAGCGGGGTTGCTATCCAGGATTTCATACCAAACACCCTCTGTGTATATCTTCTTCTGTTGCACGCTAGTACGCTACCGAGGAGACGAGGAGTACAAATTCCCTGTGATCACGGTGTCGTGGTGTATTCCTCGGATCTCCTCAATAAATCGTCTCATCAACGAACGATCAGAAAGGGGCGGGAAACACTCGAGGGGGGGAAAAAAAAAAAAGAAAAGGAAAGATTTTCTGCTGATTGATTGAACTGTCAAAGTGGGGAGAAGAGAACATAGACAGACAGATAGTAGTTTGGATATATCGTCGGCAGGGTCTACTCGAGTTCAAACGGCTGACTGCAGCTACTCACTCTGGTTTTGTTTCTATGGCGCTTTTCCTTTTTCCGCGTTTTCAAAAACATTAAGAGGAAGAAGGACGACGATGTGGCCCTGTTGTGGTTCAAGCACGATTTCCGCTCTGACGATCACTCCGGTCTTGTCGCTGCTTCCCAGCGTCAGAATGTTGTTCCTCTTTACATATTCGATCACCGGATCCTTTCCCGTAAACCCGCTATCACTATCTCATTGATCCCTTTTCCCTAAATTGTTTATGAATGTAAATTCTCCATTGATTCTGTTAATACATTGGTTCAGGTTTCTCGGATGAGATGCTGGAACTGGTTATCTTGGCTTTGGAAGATTTAAGAGAGTGGTTGAAGTTTCAGGGGTTTAATCTGATGATCAGGTTCGGTAGTGCAGAGAATGTTATACTGGAGCTCGTGCATGAGTAGAAATTTAAGCAGTTTTTCCAAATCAGCTGGTTCAATTTATGGCCTAGGATCGAAACAGGTGAAAGCTACCCATGTATTTTCAGAGGAGGAGGTGGAGTATAACCTTCGGAGGATGATTGATATCATTGAAGGTTCGTCTGTGACTTTTTCTTGGGGGAGCTCTCAACTTGTACGTTGGCAGACTCCTTTTTATGATATCAAGGTATTCCACTTTGCCCCGGTTGAGTTGTGCTGTTAACTTATGAATTTATGATAGGAAGCTTCCTCCCACTTTTTTTGTTTCGCCTTTTCTCCCTTAGTTTTGTTTCCTCGTTGAAATTACGTTATGTCCTTGAATTTGTGACACACTCATATCTAGCAGAGCTTGGTCGAGCTACCAGCATCGTACCGGAAACCTCCAATACCCCATCACGATCCCAGTGGCTCCCCCATTTGTACCTGATGTCAACATGGAATTGGATTGTGGGGTATGCTCCATTGCCTTTCAAACTCCTCTCCTTATATGTGTCCGCTTTTCTTCTTCCTTTCGAGACAGTGTCCGTCTCCCTTGCTTCGTATTATTTTTATCCTTCTTTCCTCCCAAGTTTTAGATATTATAGTTATTGCTGTTAAGCTTATGGTTAAATTATGCTTTAGGTACAGTTCCCACACTAGCTGATGTGAATACATTTATTGGAAACCCACACAAGTCACAAAAGTGTTGGACTTCAATCAAGGAAATTTCTGCTAAAACAATTTTAAGGAAAGAGTGTATCAGTCTATCTGAAATGCAGAATATTCCAGATCAAAGCATGAGAAATATAAATTATGTTGAGACCAATCGGAGCAATATGGATTCCAAGGACATCCAAAGTAGAAGGTTGCAAATTTTTTTTTTCCTCTCAAGAAAAGGGAACCAAGTGGGAGGGGGGGACGGATATTTTATTAAATGCATTAACTGCATATCTGAGATATTTCGAGGGAACAGCTAGGGATGACTGGCAAGAGTAAGTGATAACAATAAAATAATTTTTTTATGTTGTTTTTTCTTCTTTTATTTTATAGGGTGAAACTTATCTTTTCTAAATGATAATAGTTATATTACTTTTTAGATTTTATCAGAAAGTTGTAGATATGAGTTATATTGTGAATTGGTACAACTATCATCTGTTTCAACCACTTATGTTATTGAATCACTTGTAGTGAGCTTAATGAATTACGAACGCAACAATTACGCGAGGAAAATGGGATTTTGCTGCTGAACCTTACTCCAACTACATCTCATTGATTAGATGAATCCTGTTCCTCCCTTCCACCCTTAATAAGGTACTTATTGCTGTTAAACCATAAGCGCTTGTGCCTTCCACTTCAGTCCATGTCCTTCCCTTGTCCTTCTAACACCTCCAGTTTGCATTATATCACTCCTCACTGGTGTATTTCTTGGCTGTCATCTCAACCAGAGCTTTGATTTTTCTCTTGTTGGGGCTTGGTAGAGATAGGTGGGGGTGGGGTTTGAATCTTCATACTTCAAACTTCATCACTCCTCACTGGTGTATTTCTTGGTTGTCATCTCAACCAGATCTTTGATTTTTCTCTTGTTGGGGCTTGGTAGAGATAGGTGGGGGTGGGGTTTGAATCTTCATACTTCAAACTTTTGATTCCGTGTCAAAGCTTTTTGTGGCCTGTTCCTCCTTCTTTTTTTTGGGGGCCAAAGGGGAGCATGACTATCAAATTCTTATTGTTAGAAAGGTAAGTTGATATTTTCACAGACACTTCTTAGATCATGTGCATTCCTATCATAGTATTGCTAAGACTCGAATACAATGGAAGTCATTTAGATTAACATATAACTGCTATGGAGTGATGTGCTTATTGATACCATTGTTTACCTCTGCTGAGTGTGCTATTTGATTTCATAATTTGCCCGGGGGGGCTGCAGGTTAACATGCTTTCTTGCTCCACCTTACAATGGGTTCCATAAAGCTAAACTTTAGTCACTGCTTGGTAGGGAATTTAGGGCTGTTTGTGTAGGTGGGGTTCTTAGAAACTGCCATGTTATATAATTCTTGCTTATTTGGGCCAATGGGTGAGGGGAAACTTTGTTTTGGCTGAGCTCTGGACCTTTTCTTTTCGGTCTTTGGCTCTCTCATATTGAAGGAATTTAGGCAGCTTCTGTTGGAGTGTGACACTAGCTATGCATTGGATGAATGCAAGGAGATAAAGAGGATCATGAACGCCTTGTGCATTGTTTGGCAGGTCATGGTCATGCTTGTGCTTCTTCTTCAAAGAGCTTGTTCCAACTTCCAAGTGAAACCAAGATCAGTCTATGATCTAGTGATGAGATGTCCAAACAGAGGTCCCTAGATCATCTCTTGTCTGTTGTAGTTCAGTGTTGATGCATTCCAAATGCCTTATTCTGTCTTTGGGTTGTACTTGTATTTGATTTTTGTTACACCTATTTGTTCTTTTTCCATTGATAAATTTTTTATTCATGAGAAGGTTCCATTTTTATCCCTGCATCTCAGGAACTGTCCTTTTGACTTGGTTCCATGCCTTATTTCGTCTTTGGGTTGTATTTGATTTTTGTTACACCTATTTTTTCTTTTCCCATTGATCAAATATTTATTTGTGAGATGGTTCCATTCTTATCCCCGCTTCTCAGAAACTGTCCTTTTGACTTGGTTCCATTACAGGGTGCGTGAGAAATTACGTAATGCTGAAATTAGGAGTGGAGCGTCATTTGGTGCTTTGTTACGTTCCGCCCTTTCTGCTGGCATCATATCAAGAAGGAGAGTATATTTTGAAACAATTACATATGAGAGAGAACATAATGCAGGGTTTTCGCTCCCTTTTCGTTACTCAGTGGCCACTGTTGTTGCAGCAACTAATGCTGTCTTCTTGATGGAGGTAACTGAACTTTTAGATGATGTAGCTGACTTATAGTAATCGATGCATGTATTAATCTTCTTGCTTGGTTAATATGATTCTCAACATTAATTAGCTGTGGACGTATCTTGTGATTCGTTGATTATTTCAACTTCAGTATTCCATACATTCACTTACTTTTCAGCGACTTTCTGTGGAAGTGGTATTGGATTTTGGTGTTGAAAAGCCAATTAAGCAGAGAAGGAAGATATTCTGTTAGGATATGGAGATGGAATGGTAATTTAATTCAGGTATTTCATGGCACATTGTTTCTTGAAATTGGTTTTTGGTGTCTACATCTTAAGTCCATATGTTCTCTTAACTTCGTTCTCTCATTAATGTTTTTTTTTTTCAGATTGTTTAACTAACAGATTCTCAGTATCCTACATGTTAGGGTTAGAATTCAGTTTGTGTGACTGTGTGAATGGTATTATTGGTTCTCTAGGACACTCTGCTCAATATTAGTGCTGAAGTTGCATATTATTTATTATTCTAGCAAACTTATGAATGATGCTCAAATAAATTATGCAACTACTGAAAAAGAATTGTTAGCTGTTGTGTTTGCATTTGATAAGTTTTTCGGTCATATTTTGTAGGGTCCAAGGTGATCGTTTATACGGACCAGGCGGCAATCAAGTACTTGTTGACTGAGAAAGATGCCAAGCCAAGTCTGATTTGGTGGGTGCTGTTGCTTTAGGAGTTTGATGTAGAAATTCGAGATAAGAAGGGATGGAGAATGTGGTAGCTGATCACTTATCCAGGCCGGCTTCGGTCTAGGTGGTCTGGCTCATTCACGGTAACAAAAGTGTATCCATATGGTATGGTTGGGGTTCATAGTGAGGCTACTGGTACATTCAAGGTGAATGGGTAACGTCTGAAGCCCTATTTTATTGGTAATGTGGTACTTAAAGGAGTGACATACTCCTTGGAAGAACCTAGCTGCAGTTGATGGGTTGGTAGTCAAGCTAACGATTATAAATAAGTGCTTCTTGGGAGGCTACTTAAGTTACACTATTCTATCTTTCTCTTTCTCTTCCATTATTATTATTTTTTTTGCTTTATTTTAGTTGTTGAATAAATATGACTGTACTTACCCTTTTTTCAGGTACGAGCACATGGAGCAATAAACCGGTTTGAATATTATTGTTCCTTTCTTATATACTTTCACATTGAGGATAATGTTTAAATTAAGTTTTTTTTGGGGGGGGGGGGGTGATTGATTATTCTTATGCCTGTTTAACTGCTAGGAGTAATTTTTGAAAAAAAAAAAAATTCATTTTGAAAAAATTATGCATCCTTGGCTAACCCTCGAAGTAAAAGTTATTGTGAATGAATAAGAAGGGTGAACTTGTTATTTGGAGCCATCATTTATATTCGGGTTTCTTGTCATGTTCAAGCATTGAAGTTTTAACTTAGAATAGTAATATCTTATAAAGCGAGATTAAGCATGCTTGTTTTCTTTAAAAGATTATTGAAGTACATGTTTTAGGCAAAGTTGTGTGAGTAGTGTGATTACGCATAAAATATGAGTGTACTTCTTTTCTTGTGAGTATTCCCTTTGATCTAGGCCTAAACATGGTTTAAGTAAATAGGGTGGTATTATCAAAAAAAAAGAAAAAAAAAAAAGAAAAGAAATTCAAGCTAATGGAAAAGCATGTGGTGGAATTGAGAAACGAATAATGAAATTTTTACTCAACCATAAACACATGTGTGTAGTGGGAGAGCATAAAATGCAATCACTATACCAAACATTGCTTGAGGTGGGAGAGCATAAAATGCAACCACAGCAGAAAAAAAGAAAAAAAGAATTCAAGCTAATGGGAAAGCATGTGGTGGAATTGAGAAACGAACAATAAAATTTTTACTCAACCATAAACACATGTGTATGGTGGGAGAGCATAAAATGCAATCACTATACTGAACATTGCTTGAGGTGGGAGAGCATAAAATGCAACCACAGAAAAAAAAAAAAAAAAAAAAGGCCCTAGTTTGCTACCATTGTTTGTAGTAGTGAGAAGGGATGATTGCAAGTTTAGTTGTTACATGAATAGATTATGTTGGTTGCATGATAAGCATGATTAGTTTAGAGTTATGTATGGATATTTGAATTGGAGAACATGAGTATGCTTAGTTTTTTTCTTTATTTGCTATTGTGGTATTAAAGTTGAAGATTTGATGTTTGCATGATAGGAGTATTGGATGTGAGGAGTAATTCTGAATATGCTTTGTATACTTTGTTTTAAATGTGGTTTTTCTTTTGCTTGAGGACAAACAAATATTTAAGTTTGGGGGTATTTGATACGTGAAATTATTTAGCACATTCTTGACCATATTTAGCTTAGTTTTGCAAGTTTTTTAGGACATTTAGTTTAATTTAATTAATGTTTTGGGTATTTTATTAATCTATTTGATTCTTGGGTATTTTTGGTTATTTGGCAGGTTTTTGGGTTGGATAAGGACTAAACTAGGGAGCTCAAAGTCAGGTCAAAGCTTGGTGTTTGAGTCCTAATTGGGTTAGGATTTCTATTTTCGCCAAAATTGACCTATGCTTGGTATTTTGTCCGTATCTGGAGCTACGGACCTCCGTTTTTGGGTGTTCTTTAGCATTCTAGAAAGCTAAGAGCAAGGGCTACAATCTTGTGAAGAGTCCAGAACTCAAAGAAGTTGTTTTGAAGTCGGAATCAGACCTTGAAGTCAGAACAGAAAATTTGCTAGAAAATAAACTGTTTCTAACAATTGGTAAGTTGCATTCAGACGCAGGAGTTTAAAAGGCTGATTTTAAGGCGTAGAATCAGGGCTATTCGAGGGCTGGAAGTATATAAAAAAGAAAAAAAAACGTAGAGAACGGCGGAGAGAAGGAGCTGTTTGTAGGGGCTGCAAGACAGTGTGGCTTATTGAATTCATCCGGTTGTGGATATAAAGTACATAGCAAATTACTGATTTGTCAGATCATTGTTCTTATGCTTAGGTTTGATTGTGGGGTTGTCTTCTATTCATGAAAGTGACTTCCGTGTTGTTACTAACTTGGGTTTTTCCAGCTTTGCATGGCTTGAGCTGGTGAGTCACAGGAGTTATATGCCTAACTTGCTCACACTTAACCCCCAATGGAGTTGGCCTCTTGTTCAATGGGAGCCGGTGGACTTGTTTAAGTTTTTGGAGCCATATTTAAGGAACGCTGTAATGGGTGAACCGGTTTCTTACTCTTTTGCCCATGTAGTTCGGCTCTTTGTTTCATTCATATGTTTTGCTTTACAAAATGTATTATATGACTCACGGTTTCTACTTGGTGCGTGCAGGTTCATTTTCTGTACAAAGGTATTTTGAGGGTGCTGCTCGTGCCGCTTCATGATTTCTTTGAGTTCCTCTGCGATTATCATTTCAGCTTCTGTGATGTAATACCACCCCCAGTTGCATCCAGGTTCAAAATATTGTCCTCAGTGCATTTCCCTGAAATATGAGGCTACCTGATCTGTCCACATCCATTTTGGAGCTGTCTACTGGATTTTGGGTTTAATCTTTATCTCTCTTAATGCTCAACTCAAGTGAGATTGGCAATTGAATCCAGAAATGTGTAAGTACATTTACTTGGCAATTATATGTTTTTAATTGGAACCAAGCCTCCTATTTGTTTTGTTCCATTGATCTTGTTCATTTCATTTTTCTTTGTTTCAGGACTATGAAATTATTTTACTTGAGGAAAGTAGCGATATGAATAAAGAACCACTTAATGGAACAAAATTGCAAACAGTTAAATTATAGGTGTTTTCTGGGGTGGGGTGGGGTGGGGTGGGGTTGGGGGCGGGGGCGGGTGGGTCGGCGGGCTTGCCTCACGTTGGTGAGAGGTTAATTTGCTATTTCTAATGGGAAGAAGAAGGTAGGTTCGTGGGTCAAGAGAATACACCCCGTGCAGCATCAAAGGGTGAGTGGGATCTCTAAGGGCGGGCTTGCCTCACGTTGGTGAGTGGTAAATTAGCTATTTCTAATGGGAAGAAGAAGGTAGGTTGGTGGGTCAAGAGAACACACTCCGTGCAGCATCAAAGGGTGAGTGGGATCTCTAAGAGATTTTTTGACTATCAATTTAAGATGCTCTATTTCTTCTTGAAAAAACAGATCAAAAAGAATACATAACATCCTTTGCTTTTTCAGCGTATATATGTTTTTTCCTGAAATCATAAAATGAATTCTAACTTTGTCTGAATTTTCGCTTTTCGTACGTTACGAAATGCTCTCCCCCACCCCCACCCCCACCCCCATCCCCAACCCCACCCCCAAAAAAAGAAAAAGAAAAAAAGAAAATCTAGGGGCTTATTTGTGTGCTTCAAACGGTATTTGATTTTTAGAGATTGATGGGATTTTTGGCTTTCCATACTAGAAGTTCTATTTGTTAAAAATCAATATTTCTTCTCTATCTGTTTAAGAATGTTGTTATATATTTTTGTTTCTCATTTACATTCAAGGGTATTCAAATAGACCAATTTTTGTAATGTTTTGTTGTCTATAATTCTATATAACAAAGAAAAAGTGTAGGTTCTTTAAAACAGAGTTATACTTATGCCTTTTATAATTTGTGCCTTTTTTTTCCTTGGTTTTTTTGGGTGTAAATTTTGTGAGCGGTTGGGATTTTACATGGAAGCATTATATTGAAGTGGGAGGAGGGAAAGAAATATGATAATGCAGTGCAATTATTGGGGAAAATAATACATAAGTCAAACTCCTTTACATATATAGCATATAACAGTGCTGAGAGATGTACCAGGGTAGAAATTTTAGAAAAGAGATTAAATACTTGGAAGGAGAGCAGTTATTTTCTTCTGTTTTTAACCTTTCAATTTACTTATTAGAAAATCCCTTGTGGCATGCCAGGATGTTTCAAATAGAGTTCCTATAGGATCTTTAAGAAATCCCTCTTGTTACCAATGAAAAATTAACTGATTTATTTTGAATTTATTGAGTATATTTAGAACTTCACGTCTGGAACCCGTGGAAATGGAGTTTCCTCATACCTAATCTTTTGCTTTCAGAAAAATATATCCACTTATGTGTAAACTACAAATTCCAAGAAATGCCTTTAATAAGTGGAATGGAACATATTATGAGAATATCTACTGAGGCTACTGCTTTGTTATTATTGATACAAATCTAAACTAAAGCCTAAACCCTATAAACCTTAACATAGATATCTATGTTCGACTACAGGATGCTACGAACTTGCTTTTTCTATAGACTGTTTGTCTTCATGGTTGAACTCCTATATTTCTATCTTGTTATATTTGACCTTCCTGACTATTAATGTGTTTATAGGTTGAATGCAGCAATGCTGAAGTACCAATTTCTTCTGCAAGTTCTGCATATAGAAGTGCACGAGTAGATATTGCGGCTTATTTCCAGGTCTTACTGTAGTTTTTAGTTTAGTAGAATAATTCATATGTTTCTTATGGATTCTTGATACACATTGGTTCCTGTAGAGTTCAGATGTGCAGTGAGTTGCATTACTTCATCTAGAAGAAAGGTGTGAGCAAGCAATTGAATTGGCATTGAATCTCAAGCCTTCTGTCAAATGTTTGGTGAAGTTGATTTCAATTCTTCATTACACTTTTCAGCCATTCAAAATTTAAATTTTTTGTGAATGTCGTTTGTCTTGTTAACTCTTTCCACACTGGTTTGGTGGTATTTGGGGGTGTTGCATCAAATAAGTATGTTAGGACATGCCTATGTGTGGTTGTAAAGAAGAAGGGTCTGCAACTTGTATGCCCTCCTCCAAGTCTGTACAATTCAATAATAAGGTGCACATTTAATCTTGTTGAAAATTGGTAACAGGACAGTAAGTTGTAATTGTTATGCTCCATTCACCTGTAAATTTACATGGACTGAGGGCCAGGTTTTAGTAATCAGTATCAGATTGGTATCTATCACATTCGATACCGATACGAATCAGGCCAATCCGCCCAAGCCTATACTGATTACTAAAACCTTGACTAAAGGTACTTAAATTATATCCCTCAAGCCTTTGTACATACAATGTAGGTGATTTGCCTCCTCTATCTATTCTCCATTACGATGAAATGCAATATTTTGGCATCATATGGCAGGGGGAAGGGACAAGAGGATTTTTAGAGCAAATAAGGATTTTACAATTGGAAAGCTTCCATGTTGTGGGATTTGCAGTTTCTTCGGTTTTGTATGTGACATGTACTAGTTCTTCTGTCCTATTTTTTATGCAAAGGGATTCTCTGTTCTGTCTTATCTATTTACAATTTTACTTTTCGTAATATATTTCCTTTCTTTTGTACCGGTTGACTTTTGCTTGCTCAGATCACATTCATGTGGATATATTTATTTGCAGTTTTTATGTGAAATTTTGCTTTATAAAGTCTACATTATTGCTGATTTCTTTTTGGGAAAAAAAATTGATTTCATGTGTCCAGATCTCTGGAGACATTTCATCTTAATCATGATTACCTTGCTTCCTGCCACATCGAGTTAAGTGGGATGTCTCCATTGTTGTTGCCATATGGAACATGTTAACAATGTAAGCGCTGGGTTATTGTAAGGGAATGGGTCCACTTACTTAGGCCCTTTCCCCATTAGTTTTTACTTAATAATGTAAGTGATGGGCCTGATTACACAGGCACATTTATCAATCTGTTCTGGACTGCATAGGCGCTGATCATTAGATCTGTGTGTAATGTGGAGTGGGATTAGGATCTAGATATCTAGATCCTCTAGGGGTTTCTCTCCCTTTCTCCCTTGTAACTAGGCCCTTTATTTTCTCAGTCTCTAATTCTATTTATAGAACAGTAGGAGGAAGGCTATGTGCGCAAGTCGATTCTGCTCCTCTACAGAGTGGGGCCATTTCACTTCATAATTATTTCTTTAATCTGCATTATAGACTGATTGTGAGAAATGGTTGGCTTCTATGGAATAGATCGATTTGCGGCCAAGATGGCCACTGGGGGAGGGATATAGTGAAGGAAGAATGGAGCTCTCTTATTACAGAAAGTTTTTGTATCTACTTAGGGTTTTATTTTTTATTTTTTATTCTTTCCTCTCTCTCTTGGATACTAGTGTCTATATAGTTCAATCATTTATATTTGTTAGCGCTGTCTTTTATAAAGATCCAGCATCTCTGCCACTTATTTTTTTATTTCAAGTAATCACCCTATTACCCATCAAATTTTGGAATTCCTCCCCGATAAATGAACTATTTGCCATTGGATAAAAAGCAAAGCAAATAAAAGATGGTAAGATTTGAATTAATCAAATTATATCTTGAAATCTGTACAGAAATTTAGGTTGAATCTCAGGTGTGAATGCAGGAGTTACAAAATTTGTTGTCCCATCTTCTCATACCATGGGTGAACAAACAGTTGAATTGCCTTTACAAATAAAAGTCTTTTTGTTATTTAAATTCTCTGCACTGTGAAGATGAGGAAACTTTGGGTACTTTGTTCCTTGGGAGCATCCGTGATGGTAATCTGGATTCTGGACGCTGTTTTTCGATGTTCAGTGCTGGATTTGCAGTCTATCTCAAACTGTTGGTTTGATGTAGAAACACCAAGTTCAGTGATGTACTGTTAACAGTTATCTTGGCATTCTTGTGAGATATAATTTCAGGAGCAAGTTGCTACGTGCTAAGGAAAAATCACCATTAATATCTCTGAAGCTTTCAGCCTGTTGCTGCATTTTACTTTCCACCTGAACATGAACCATCACAGAACCACCCTGTAGCCTCTAAAATTCAAAACCATCTAGGATTGAGGAAGTAAGGTGGCTGTGTTGTGGGGGGTGGACAGTAGAATAGTGGAAATTGGAAGAGTCTAATATAATTATTAATTATAAATTCATAGTGGACATAAAATATTAAAATATTGAAGGAAATTGTCAAATAGACAAGCCCACCTTTTTCCTACCACCAGAGTTGCCCATATTCTCCCATTGCTGATTTTGGGGCAGTTTGGGCCATTAACAAATTTTCAATTAATGAAATCAATAGTCTTTCCCGAATTTTTAAGAACTCTTAACATTATTACTGAGAGTAATAAGGGAGGAAGGAGAGAACCATTTTTTTTCTCAATATATACACTGTTATTATATATTCAAGACCTTTTTTAACCTCAAATTAGCTATTGTTATCATATTTAATGATTGGTCATTCTATTCTTTTACGGATTGCTTTTCAACAAAAAAAGGAAAAGTATTCTCCTTTCTCTCTCTCTCTCTATCTCTCACAATAGAACTTTTAACTTTATTACTGAGACTAATAGGGAGAGGAAGGAGAGGACACCATTTTTTTTTTCTTAATATATACTCTGTTATTATATATACAAGACCTTTTTTGACCTCAAATTAGCTATTGTTAATATATTTAATGATTGGCCATTCTATTCTTTTACGGATTGTTTTTCAACAAAAAAGAAAATTATTCTTCTCTCTCTCTCTGTCTCTATCTCACTTAAGTGTTGAAAGAAAAGAATTTCAGAAAGTACAACACTTGTGAGTTGTATGATGGTTGCAAACACAATTCATAACCATATTTTGCCTCTCTCTTGTCACTGATTTTATTCACTTTGCCAGAGGCTAATGAGGTAATTTTGTTGCAGTTCATTTGAGTGCTACGAATGACTTAAGAGTTAGCAAATCATCACAGTTGTTCTGTTGGCATGACATGGTTTGAGTTCTCTAGCAATGAAGGCAATGTGTCAGCACTAAGTCAGTCTCTCTCTCTCTCTCTCTCTCTCTCTCTCTCTCTCTCTCTCTCTCCCCCCTTAGTTTTGTGTTGCGGTTTCTTTCAACATCATTTTTTTTTCAGTTCATTAATTCCGTCCTCATTGATGGTCTCCTGAAGGCAGAAAAAATATTTAAAAAATACAAAAATTTTACAGATGAAAGAGAATTTGTAAATTTTTATCAAAAATATTATTTGCATGAATTTTACCACAACTACAGCAGCTTGTGCAGAACAGATTAAAAACTGGATAGTTCGGTTTAATTGATTGTTTGAGGTGACCGAAAACAGGGAAAGAAAAGGGGAAAGGGAACATGGTTTAAGTTCAAAGTACCATAACACGTATCAGCCACTCTAGAATAGATTGTATCACCTAAACCATGGAGGATGGAGAGAGAAGAACGTGAATTGAGGAAGACTTCTTTAGATATTTCTGAAAAAATGAACTAAATTATGAATTTCATCTATTTAGCAAGATGGATCCACTTTTTTAGATATTTCTGAAAAAATGAACTGAAACTATGAATCTCGTGTATCGAGGAAGATGGTTCTCACTTCTTTAGATATTTCTGAAAAAAAATGAACTGGAATTATGAATCTGGTCCCTTTATAGAAGGCAGGAAACTAAGATAAAGAGAGGTTCAAAAAAGAAAAAAGAAAAAAGAAAAAAAAGTTGGTGGCAGTCATAACATGTTTCACTTTTAGAGGAGAACTGAAAATGAGTTACACTTTATTTGGCGAAAATTTTCTTTTACTCTTCCTTGAATGGTCGAAACTCCAATTTAACTGTGTTTCAAATTCCTAGGATTTTAACCCCTTTTTTTAACATTTATCTCCCAGTAAAAGTTTTGAAAATATCTAGCCACTCTCAGCAACTATAAACCGATTTTTCCAGAAGAAAACAAACCAAAGAAAATAAAAAGGGCAAAAGAACCATCAATATTTTTTTTTTGTGCTTATTTCTAAAACTGATAATGAAACCAAATCCTCTTTACAATCCAAAGGTTTATTACCCAATTTTTTAACTAACTGATTCTTTAAACCCACTGATGACTGGAGTCACTGAACAGTGAACACTACCCCCACCACAATTATCCCTTCAACCTTTTCAATTCTCGGTTTTATGGTCTATATTTTAAAAAATGTTCTTCATCTGGTAAGTTTGAGTGAGATCCAATTCATTATTTATGTTTGAAGAAAAAGTTATGCTATGACGGAATTCTTTCATCTGCTTAAGTTTTAGATTTAATGGTATTTTGGTACAATTTATGTAGCTAACTGGGTAGATTCTTGCCTCAGGCTCAGCAATCCGTGAAGCAGCCTGACCTCCTCTGATTGCGTAGTTCGACCCTATCTTCATGTGTGGCCCCATCACCTCCCTTTGTTCTCTTTCTTTTCGCTGCCTGAGTCTTAGCCGGTCTGAAAGTAGTTTCATTGGTTGTTTCTCCAGATTAGTACCTCAACAAAGGTTAGGAACATGGCACAGTGTACCCTAGTTGTGTAAACTTTGCAGAAACTTCTACAAAGTTTTCTATTTCTCTTCTCCCAACATTGGTGGTTCAGGAACCTAGTGTCTGTGTGTCAAAACTCCACAATCTTGTTGATGCTTTGGCGAAGGTCTGTTTTTCTTTTGATTGGGATAGCTGATCTGTCTCTTGAGATCTGTAACATCTCTCTCATTAAGTAATTGTTTGTCATTTGCCGCTTGCAATGACACTTGGATCTCCTGAATCTTTACAGCCGTTGGTTGACATCACTAGGATCCTGAGTAGAATTGTCTGGTTTAATTGTTGGCAAGGAGGATAAGACTAGGCTGGCCAGGAGAAGAAGGTATTTGTTGTTTTCTGATGCCAATTTTTATGTTTGTTGTGTGCATGTGCTAGATTTTTTAGGGAGCCTTAGGGCTTGTTTGATAATACTCCAGATTATGGATTCTATGGATTCTGACTCCCAGGAAGCCATTTTTGGAGTAGAAGCGCGTTTTGTAAGCCCGTTTGGGTTCGAGCTCCCACAAAGTGAACCGGATTCAAATTGGCTTCAGAATCCAATAAATAATACTTGCTTTTTCTGTTGGAGCAAGCTTTTAGGAGAAGAAAAATAGTCCGACTCTCACTTGACCACCACCGCCACCACGCCACCACCACCACCACCACTACCACCACCACCACTACCACCACCACCACCACCACCGCTGCTGCCACTACCACCACCACCACTGCCCCCACCCGCCACCCCCACAACCACTGCCACCACCCACCACCAACCACCACTGCCATTACCCACCACCTTCCACCACCACCATCTCCACCACCACTTACCCCTGCCACCACCCACCACTACCACTTTTCAAGACTTCGATTAGGGGGATAATGTTTATCAAACATGTTTCTATTCCAAAGATACTCTCGAATCCATTTTAGAAATGCGTTATCAAATATGTTTTTTACTCCCAAATAATTCTGGAGTAGCCTGAAGTAGAATCTAAATTCTAAACTGGAATCCAGAATCCGGAGCAAAAGTTTTAGGGCCTGTTTGATAACACTCCAGAATCTGGATTCTGGCTCCCGGACCCAAAATGGAGTAGAATCGCATTTGATAAACCGGTTCGGATTCTTTACTCCCACGGAGTGAACCAGCTCTAAATGGACTCGAGAATTCAAATTTTTGGAGTACCAAATAAATGCTTTTTTGCTCTGGAGCACATTTTGGGGGAAGAAAGACCACCCCACACCACTACTACCACCAACCACCACCACCAGCCGCCAGCCACCACCACCACCACCCCCACCCTCCACCACCCACCGCTGCCACCACCTCTGCCCATTCACCACCCAACCCCACCACCACCACCCTACACCACCACTCACTGCCCCCACCACCCACCACCGCCACCACTACCCACCAACCACCACCCACTGCCACCACCACAACCACCCACCACCACCACTACCCCCCACCACCTACCACCGCCACCACCCTCCACCATCACCCACCGCCACCCTCCACCACCACCGTCACTAACCATCACCATTAACCACTAGTGCCACCATCCACCACCCACCACCCACCACCCACCACCACCATCCTAGAGTCCATGACAAAATTACGTTACCAAACATGTTTCTACTCCTAAATATTCTTGAATCCTTTTGAAGCAGAAGTAGAAATTTGAACCGGAAGTAAGGAGTCCGGAGTAGAAGTTTTATCAAACGGGCCCTTATCAAACAAGGCCTTAATGTTTTTAATGTGATTCTTTCACAGCAATATCCTGATCAATCAGGGGGGATTGTACCAGTGTTGAATCATTGGCAGCAGTTTCCTACTGGTGTCCGTGAACAGGTTCACTTATCTTCTTGTTTATTGAGATTCATAGGTATCCAGATGTAACGATTAAGATGGTCAGAAGATGCTTGACGTGATTTGGCTTCATTTGAGGCCGAAATATTAATAGAAAAAGGGGGAAAGTATAATTGATGTGGTTTAGGAAAAAGAGAAAAGAATAATTGAAGTGGATGTTACCATGCTTTGAGAGATGATAATTCCATTCTTATGTTGTTTTCTTATTGACTCTTCTTTCTCCTGCTCCTTCGGTAAATCTTATAGGTTACATACCTACATGGGTGAATGCCAGACATTTGAGTGATTGTTCTAGAAACTATTGCAAATTTTGAGTGTGTAGTCATCAGTATTCTTCAATCAGAGTTAACATCTGAGGTTTTTTTTTTTTTTTTTTTTTTTTTGGGGGGGGGGGGGGGGGCGCAAAGTAAACATCTAAGTTATTCTCCTTCATCTGAAGACATCATTATAGGATCATTCAATCCTTCAGTGCTGTCAAATCTGTGAACTTTTCGGTGCAAATGATGCAGCTTATACTGATTACATCTCACAATTACAACAAACTGGGTTGCTTAATGGGTATGATATGTCAGATCGATTTTTCAGTATCCTAACGGTAGTTCTTCCTCCACCTTTGAAGCTTTGTTTGGGAAGCAGTGATGCAATTTTTTGCAAGAAGTTAACCATTACTGCTTCATGATTTCTCTGAGTTCCTCTGTGATTATCATTTCAGCTTCTATAATGTAATACCACCCCCAGCTGCATCCAGATTCGGAATTTTGTCCTCACTGCATTCCCCTACAATATGAGGCTTCTTGATCCATCCACATCCAACTTGAAGGTTTCTATTGGATTTTGGTTTTAATTTTTATCCCTCTTAATGCTCAACTCAGTGCATTCCCCAAGTTCCTAACGATGCTAAGAGGTTAATTTGCAATTTCTAATGGAAAGAAGCAGGTAGGTTGGTGGGTCAAGAGAATACACCCCATGCAGCATCAAAGGGTGAGTGGGATATCTCTAAGAAATTTTGTAACTATCAATTTAGATGCTCTATTTCTTCTTGAAAAAACAGATCAAAAGGAATGTTCAAATTTCCTTTGGTCTTTGAGTGTATAGCATTCTTTCTTTTTTTCCTGAAATCATAAAATGCATTCTGACTTCGTGTGAATTTTGTGTTTCAAAGGCTTTTCGTACATTATGAAATGCTCCCCCCCCCCCCCCCCCCCCCCAAAAAAAAAAAAAAAAAAAAAAAAAAAGCAGAAGAAAATCTAGGGGCTTATTTGTATGCTTCAAAACAGTATTTGATTTATAGAGATTGATGGCGGGTTTTTTTTGGCTTTTTATACTGGAAATCCTACTTGTTAAAAAGCAATATATCTTCTCAATCTCTTTAAGAATGTTGTTATATCTTTATGTTTCTCATTTCCTTTTAAGGGTTAATCAAATAGACAAATTTATGTAATGTTTTGTTGTCTATGTTTCTGCAAAACCAAGAAAAAGTGTATTTTTTAAACAGAGTTATATACTTGTATGCCTTTTATGATTTTTGCCTTTTTTCCTTGGTTTTTGGGAAAAATTTTGTGAGCGGTTGGGATGTTACATGGAAGCATTATATTGAAGTGAGAGGAGAAAAAAAAAATGATAATGCAGTGCAATTATTGAGGAAAACTATACATAAGTCAAACTCCTTTACATATATTGTATATAGCGGTGCTGAGAGACGTACCAGGGTAGAAACTTAAGAAAAATGGTTAAAAGTGAAGTTATTTTCTACTCTTTTGAACCTTTCAATTTGGTTATTAGAAAATCCCGTGGCATGGCAAGATGATGCTGTTAAAAAAATTGCTTTGTTTTTCTTTCAGAATTCTGTTCCTTTCACTGCTACTATGTCCGTGTATTATCCGGCAATGGTGGATGCCATAGCTGAGAGTGGGGTGGGCTATAAGGCACCAAGTTATGACAAATTGAGGTTTTCTCTCCTGGTTACAAAAAACTTAGAGATGAGTGGAAAGAGACGAGATGCACCATTTTGTCAGATTTCTGTTCAGATGGTAGGGCCAAATCTCTTGTGGTGTTTTCAGTTACATTCCCTAAAGGGACGCTTTTTCTTAAATCAGTTGAGGTATCAGGTCTTGCAGATAATGCTCAATACTTGTTTGAATCGCTTGAGTCGGTTGTTCTGGAAGTTGGTTTTGAAAATGTTGTTCAAGTAATAACTGATAGTGCGGTGAGTTTGTTTATGCAGGGAGGCTTCTCATATCTAGATACCCCTCACTATTCTTGGGTACTTGTGCTTCATATTGTATTGATAATATGTTGGAGGATATCGCTAAGCAGGGATGGGGCAGTGCAGTCATTGAAGAGGCATGGACCATCACACATTACATATATCATGCATGGATTCTAAATATGATGAGGGAGTTCACTGGTGGAAGGGAACTGATCCGACAAGAATTACTAGATCTGTGACAAAATTTCCTCACTTTGAGATCCCTTGTAATACAAGAGGATAATTTAAAGCACATGTTTTCCCATACAGAGTGGTTGTCATCTGTGTATTCGAGGTGATCTGATGCTCAAGTTATTTAGTCACTGTTATATCTAGATAGATTTTGGAAATGTGCTCAGGAAGCTGTGATTGTGTTGGAGCCTCTTATTTAGGTTTCAGGGATTGTAGATGGGGACATGCCTGCCATGGGCTATATATATGAAGGCACTGAAAGGGCAAAGGTTGCAAATAGAGCATATTATAAAGGATTGAAGAGAAATATCTGCCGATTTGGGACATAATTGACCGGATATGGAATATACAGCTACACTCTCTACTGCATGCAGCTGCAGCTTTCCTTAATCCTTCTGTTTTCTATAACCCCAGCAAGATTGACTTAAAGATGAGAAATGGATTTCAAGATGCGATGGTGAAGATGCTTCCTGAGGAAAAAGACAAGATTGAATTAACCAAGGAAGATCCCACATATATAAATCATTGGGTCCTCTTGGAAGCGAGTTTGCAGTCATGGGGAGGACACTGATAGCCCGAGGTACGTACCATGGGCACATATTTCATATGCTCTCAATAGGAGTTTTTATGTTTTGTTAGGGACTTGAGTCGTAGAGGGAGAATGGAAAGAAGCAAGCCTTCTTGTCTCTGCTCTTCATGTGGCACACCACATGTTTTGGTTCCACCATTCGGTTGATTTAATCATGAGTTTTTGTGCCAAAGACTGACATGATTGGATGATCTTATGACATTCCTAATGGCCAGAAGATAAGTTGAGATATGTTGGTAACTCAAAAAGCATATAAATTGGATGAATATGTGATTGGTTTTATTTTGATCTGTTCTTTCTATGGACTGTTTGGTTTGAAGTGAATTGATTAAACAGGAAAATCAGAATCATCAACTTTTCTGTTGGATGATTCATGGTTAGAAAATCTACGTTACGATAGCAGAGGCAGTCCTTCGACTTACGAATGAATTGATTAAACAGGAACAAGATTGCATCCTTTTGTATGATTATCTTACCCTGCAGTTGTTGATTTTTCAATTTCAGTACAGTGAAATTTAGAGTCCCTCCTTTGGTTCATTCAGCATTATTGTCCATTTTCATTCCTGGGGTATTTTGTATATTTTTGTCACTAATATTTGTTACTCTGTCCAGGAAACCCAAACATATCCTGATTAGTATTTTTGATTAGGCAAACTTTGGGAGTTGGGACATAGTTTCAACACGAGTTATTTAGACAGTTCTTGCCATTAACTCCAATGGATGATGTTTGATGCTATAGTCGGTGTCGTATTATCCGGCCAAGTGTGTTTAGGTTTTCACAAATTGAGAAAAAAAAAATTACATCAACATTAAGCTTTTGCAGGAACTGCATATCATGTTAATAAATTCATGAACTTGTACTGTTTTTTATGCAATTGTAGTGCTTTGTTCTGTGTTGTTATCTAATTTCATTGAGGAGATCTTCTGTATCTTGTTCCCTAAGCTGAAGGTAATTGTTTTCTTTTCAATTCTAAATGTTGCATGTTCAAGTGAAAATTCATTATTTGGATTTCAGTCTCATTTGAGAATCTAGAACTGGAATATCATGTAATCACATTGTGGGGAAAGGTATTTTCTCCTCCAATCCCCTCTCAAAGTGTACATGAAAGAGGGAGGGGGGAGGGGGAGGGTAGATTAGAATGTATCTATATAAGATTCTTCAATTTGCTTGATCTTTCTTGGAGTTTCCTTTGGTTATTTTAACTTAAAAGGAATGATAATTGTTTTAATTGTGGTGTGTGGACTCATTCGTAGAATCGTAGCGAGACTGAGTAACAGGTTAGACTTGAACTGCACCCCTCTACTTATTTGTATGGCATTCTTCAGTTTGCTTTATCTTTCTATGGTTTTTCTTTGGTTGGGTTAAAACTAATTGAATAATATTAGATCTTGTTGTTTTAGCTGTGTAATATAATGCCGTTTTAGGGGTTCATAGTACAGACCTGTTTTTGAAGTTATTTTCACCTCTAAGAATTCCCTTATAATTGGATTTCTTGTCGGGGAATAGAGAACTATTTATTTTCATGTATTGCCTGAGCAGTTAAATCTTGAATTTTTTTACAGGAAATTGAATTCTATATATTTGGGTGAGCTTTTCTTTTTTTTGCTTATGTTCTGGCCAGGAGAAGCTTTTTTTTTTTCTTTTTTTTTTTTTTTTTGGGGTGGGGGGGGGGGTGGGGAGTGGTGGTTAAATTACATTTTCCTCCCTAACAATTTTGAGTCTTTGACCAACCTTCCTGGTGTTTTTGAGAACTCAATTGTTTTCGGACACTTCCTTCCAGACAATCCTGGGTTGTTGTTTTTGTTCAATTTATTAGCCATTTATCCTCAGCATTCTTTCTGAAACACAAAATGACTATTTTTTTCTTGTAATTTTGACCAATGAAAACCTAATTTTGGGTTTGTGATTGCACACTGGTTTTATTGAAACTCCTAGTTGAGTACTCTCAGGACCTCACTGGAATCTTCATGACAAAATTTTCAGTTGGGCTTTCATTGAGCTAAGTTTCCATGGCCTTTTCTTAGGTTTCTCGGTTATTTATTTGGAAGAAGATTTTGGTGAGTGATTTCTCAAATTCGCTTCTTGTTGTTTTATATGGTAATATGTTAACTGGACGGTGAATATCTAAACTACGTATCTTGCAAATGCAGTTTGCAAACAACATATACATGTCAAATTCAGCTATATGGGCGGCCTGCACAAATAAAGCCCAAAAAGGTAAGATGGGTCCAACATCCAGTCCAGTCCAACTCCCATGTGGTGGTTTATAATAGTATTATGTGTGGAAATAATTGGGTTCTTGCACAGAGTTGGAAAAATATTGACCTTGCACCATATGAATGGTACTCTCTCTCGCTCTCTCTTATGAAAGTATTTTATCACATTTTGCAATGATTTATGCTTCCAGGGCAATTTAGTGGGACCTTTTAAGTCTAAGTATAGTTTCACTAGTTGGTAACATGCTAAGCAGATTGGCTGGACTATATAGAGAGGCCCTTCTAGGTTATCCCATCTATCTCACTAGGAGGACTAAAACTCTGGTGTCCACTTTCAAACATTTAGTTCTTGTAGAGAATTTTCTCTGGTAGCCCTGCCCTCGGATATGCTCTGGTGAGGAGGGTCTGTTTTACTGCATATTCTAATCTGACCCTATTGAAGGCAGTCATCGGAATAGACTCAATTTAAGTGCAACCAAGGCTAACCACTAGAGTGGGAAATGAAGAACTAGAGGATCAAATTCTGCACATCTGATGTTTAAGCTGTTTAGGTTCATGATAGTTGCAGCCTTGCAGGGAGAAAATTTGGTAAGTCAGCATCATGCAGTTGTGTTTGCGGAACATGAATTACTAATATTTTTCAATTTTCATCTTCTGTTTCATTTTTTTTTGTTTAGTAATTATGTTAATTAATTTATTATGATTATTATTATTATTATTATTATTATTATTATTTGGAGAATTAGCTACCTCTTGAATAAAAGAAGCATCCGTTAAATTAGGGGCTTAGGTCTTGTGGATAGGTAGACATGGTTAGCTATGAGGAGATGAGTAAAACTTGAGAAATAAAGGAGACTAGAGGAAGGGATGAACTTTCGGGTATAATGGATTTTATGAATTTTTTTTTTTTTTAACATTTTAAAACATCATATTGCAACAGGGCTTTCATAAATGTATGTATGCTATTGTACTAATGTTTGAAAGGAGGATAATGCATATTAATTGGAAACCTCAGAGGACTGTAATTTATCATTTCTTTGATGGTTAATTTCAACTTCTCTGTTAATAGTTTGATCCAATTGATATGGTTAATTTGTTGATTTTATCCAGATTAAGTCATAATGAGAATCACTATCACTCATCGGAATAGACTCAATTTAAGTGCATCCAAGGCTAACCAATTGAGTGGGAAATGAAGAACTGGAGGCTCAAATTCTGTACACCTGATTTTTAAGCTGTTTTAGTTCATGATAGTTACAGTCTTGCGGGGAAAAAATTTGGTTAAGTCCGCATCATGCGGGTGTGTTTATGGAACATGAATTACTCATATTTTTCAATTTTCATCTTCTTTTTCAAAAAATTTTTATTTAGTAATTATGTTAATTAATTTATAAATTTTGCTCTCTTATGGAGAATTAGCTACCTCTTAAATAAAAGAAGAGTCAGTTAAATTAGGGGCTTAGGTCGTGTGGATAGGTAGCCATGCAAGGATTAAAGTATTGTATCGGTCGGGTGATTTTAAGAGTCGTATCGTATCATATTGTATTGTAGATACAGTGGATACGCTATCATACATGCTAGATATGTATGGGAATCACCTAGACAGGTTGGTCTTCATCAAGTGCGGCCAGAGTAGCTGCATGACATCTCTTGGATACCGATTGGTCAGCCTTGCAATATCCAACCCCCCACTCAGTTGGAAACTTCATCAGTAGATAGTAGGTCGACAAACAGGCCCGTAGCTTGTTGAGGCTAGATCGGTCGAGGATAACATTATAGCTTGATCAGGTATCCACCACCATGTACTTCAGGTTGATGCATACTCAGGCTGGGTAGACCCCCAGACGAGTATCTATCTGGATGGCTCCCTTCATTCGCACTCCTTCTCCATTAAACCCCAGAAGAAAATATCTAATGGGCCTCAGTTGTTCATACTTGTACCCTAGTCTTTGGAATGTGTCGCAGTAAAGGATCTCACAGGCACTCCCAGTATCGACCAATATACGACTCACTTCCCATTCTTCTCCAATCGCCATTTTGATTACAAGGGGGTCCTTGTGGGCGGTAACCACATCGATAAGGTCATCATTGCTGAAGTAAATGTACCTCTCGTACCTGACTTTCTTGGAGGAAGACCACCTACCTCTTCTTTTCCTTCTCTGACTTTCTCTCCTTTAGTTGATTCCTCCTCAACAGGCTTGACCACAATTGGAAGTACCTCCCGCTGCATGTGCTCCGACCAGATTGTCACTGTTGTGCACTCTGGGTGGCTCAGGGTCAGGTATTCATCATCACTCAGGCCAAGATCTTGCTCTGGTCCTGCTTTGCCCAATAATCTCCTAAGGGGACTTTCTTCTCGAACTGTTTGTACCCCTCTAACAACTTGCCCCTTCATCATCTCTTGGTCCCCCTAAGGGAGGAGGTCAACTTGTCCCATAAACCCCCTTGGGGGTGATCTCGGTGGTGGGAGAAGTCGATTATCGACCCTCTCGTTTCTTGCTGGCGCTGCTGCAGGGGGAGGTGGTGGGAGTATTGCTGTTGGTGTAAGGGGAGGAGGTGGTGCTAGCCATGGTCCCACAAACTCGATCCACTGTCCATGCTGGATTAGATCTTCGACTAGTCCTTTGAGATGTCTGCATAAGTTAGTGTCGTGATTGTGGTCCTAATGATGCGCACAATACAATCGATGGTTACGCTCCTCAGGCTTGGATATCATCTTGAGGGGTGGGACCAGTAGGGTGTCGCCTCGCTTGATATTCAGAATCTCAACCATAGTGCGGTTGAGTGGGGTGTACTTTGGTGAGGGGTGGGCTGGGTACAGTTCCTTGGTCACTTTAGATTTCTTGCTTGTTTCTCCTTTTTTAGGAGCCTTCTCCGAAGCTTCACTCTTTTTCTTTTCTCCAACAGCTGGTGGATGGTTCACTCGTCCAGGTAGCTCTGCCATAGCTTTTGCTCTTGTTGCATATCGATCGCACTTACTGAAGATTTCAGCATGTGTCTAGGGACGCCTTTTGTTGAGGGAGAACACCAACTAGGGGTTGAGATAGGCTTTCGACAGAGTCGACACCACCACATCAAGCTGCAAACCTTAATCTCTCTGGCTACCCCAAGGAAATGGGTTATGAACGGTTGGAGAGGCTCTTTCTCGCCTTGTTTGATTTCCATCAAGTGAGACAAGTTCTTCTTCTGGGTTCAACTCCCCTGAAAATGTGAGAGGAACGGACCACTCAGCTCCCTGAAGGTCCCCATAGATTTGGGGGGTAGATTATTGAACCACGTCCTTCCAGCCTCCCTCAGTGTGGACGGGAAAGCTTTACAGCAAAGGGCGTCGTGATGGCCGTAAATGACCATCCCAACTTTGAAGTTATCAAGGTGCTTCTCGGGATCTGTCTTCCCATAGTACCACCCCACATTTGGAAGGGCAAAATTAAGAGGAAGAGGATGATTCATGACCTCGTCCGTCAGGGCTGTCTCCGTGATATAATCTTGGAGGGCCTCAGAATCAACCCCCTCTCCACATGTTGAACTCTATCCATCAGATCCTTCACCAAGCGCTCCAGCCTGGTAGTATTTTCCTCAGTAGTTGGGGTGCTTCCTGCTGATGGAGTGGCTATCACCGGGATGACTGGTGGGGTTGTTGTAACGGAAGGGATGGCTGTCGCCTTTTCTTCTCGGGCCCCATCGACCCTTGCTTGGGCTTCTTTCTGGGCTCGCTTCCCCTCTTTGACCCTAACTTGGGTCTCTTCCCGGGCTTGTCTTGCTACATCGACACTGGCTTGGGCGTCCTCTTTGGCATGTTTGGCCTCGTCGACCATCATGTCTTGTTTTGTGTACATTCTGCTTCGAGTCCTTCTATTTTCGTACCTCGACCCCAATCGGTCTTAGATAGATGATCTTTTCAAAGCTGTCGGGGACTCATGGCTGCTCTCGACTACTTCAGTAGGGTCGTACTTTGGAACATACTGAAAATGAGGCTCCTTATAGTAGTCGTTTTGACCCCTACTGCGATACGAATCTACTGATGGGTTAGCATGCACTGGGCTGGTAGAGGCTTCTCGAGGAGCAGAATGCCTAGAATGCCAAGCTCTCTGAGGGACTTCTGGGACATCAACAGGAGGTATAGAGGTTGCTGGCGCACCTGTGGGTCGTTGCTGTAATAGGTCCGTCAAGGTGGCCAACTGTTGAGCAAGTCAGTCGAACTGTGCTCTGGTAACATACTGAGAGGGATCGGGATTTGGACCGCCTACTCTTTCTGCGGATTGAACTTCTGGATGGGTGTCAGGTGGGTTTGGGCCTATGGGAATGTCAACATGCTCCTGGCATACATTTGCCTCTGCACGGTGCGCCTAAGTTTCTCGAAGGTTATAAGAGTTTTTTGCTCTCCTAGTTGGGGCCATGTGTGGAGTGTATGGGTTAATTTAAGAAGGTGGAAGATGTAAAGGGAGACAAGGGGGTAATGCCTCGGGTATGGGTTCTTTAGGTAATCACCAGAAAAAGGAGAGAATTTTGAAGGCAAAGTTTATCAAGGCCCCATGGTGGGCGCCAATCTGTTGTCGATGGATTCGGTTCAGTATTCCAGATCAAGCCATGTAGCTGAGACACGAACAAAGTAGTAAAATGGGCGGGATATACCCCGGGGCTACTCTGATGCCAGAGTTAGTGAATTCCAAAGACAAGCAGAATGAAGCTTTTAGTGAAACACTAGAACTCCTTAAGAATGGGGTTCCCTAAGATACGAGAGCTTCAATAACCTATCCCTCGCTAGTGAGGTGGGAATTTGGACAAGGGGTTGAACAAAGATAAAGTTTTTCTTAGAGGAACTTAATCAGAGTGATACCTGAATGTGGATACTCTCTTTCGGTAGGAAATTCTGGATCCTTTGTAATTGGTAGTCTTTCACTACTTATAGGCTCAAGGTGATACTTCCTGGACAAGCTTCTCCCCACCTACCACCATCTCCATCAACTGTCAGCTGGAAAGCAATAGGTCTAGGTGATTACGACCCCCTAGGGTGGCGCTTGGATGTCTTGTCATCCGTTTACGACCCCAGTCAACCTTTTTCGACCCCCCTTTTGTCCACGTCCTCCGCTTCTTCCAACAATAGTAGTTGTCCTTTTTCTTTTATCGAGCATAAATCTTACTTTCTGCTAATTCGATCCATGATATGGTGATCTGGCAAATCAAATCCGCCTACCCGACATTTATGGTAGTTGTCGGTATTTATGAGCATTAATGGTAGACCATTTAATGGCCACCTACCTCCATTAGTCTACTAATCATAGCTCATTTTCCCAGCAGGGGGGTCGAACATAATTTCATCCCTCGAACGCAGTCAGAGAAAACTTTCCCTGGTTTATATACTTAGTAACTTGGATGTATGTCACATGTCCCACTCCACAGGGCCCGTTATAGATTCTTCATCCACGGTTTAATTTGAATTTGTAATTATTTTCCCCTAACACCGTGGATTCGTAGGCTTTTCAGTTGGGCAAACCAATTCATGGCTCAGCAGATGCCCTTGTTATTGGCGGTAGTGAAGTAATCGTGGCCAAACAATGCAGAGACAATCCACACTTCCTAACCAACAACGCAAGAAAGAACCCAAGAACTCATATAAACAGAAGGACGAAGAAGCATAAGAAGGCTGAATGCCCCACTTCCTAATATTCTTCTTCTTCTTTCTTTCTTTCTTTCTTTCTTTTTTAATTTTTTTTATTCTTTCTCTTGCTAATAATTCATTGTTATTGAACCACCCTATGCCCTTCCCAACCGAATCAGTGGCCAGAATATGGAGATTATTTTCCTAGTGAACCTTGAGGCCACTAATGCTATCTCACCAAGACAAGGGATCAGGTGAGAACAAATTGACGGGTCACGGTTGCATGTGTAGGCATATGGCCCTATGGGTGTAACAGTATCATTAGGGTAATTTGTTAGTTTGTTATAATCATATGCCGTATGCTATAGTGGTTAGAAGAAAAGGGCTTTCTAGCTATATAAGGGAGTTATGGGTACTGTAATGGGTATCAATATACAACAAGTTACTTTTATTTCTCTTCTTTATCTTTCTTTCTAGGAGGTCCGTTAACCTTGAAGTAACAATACCAACATTGATCCTAATAATATTGTAAGACCTGCACTCCATTAATCGGTTTAATCGTGTCGTGCTAGGTCTTTCCATCATTGCTGGATCGAGTGGATCAACCGTGTGAAGATAGACCACGAGACCAGGTAAACTAATCAACTCAAAAACACTAAAAACTAAGTGTATGGTTGACTACCTTGGTAGGTATGGTCAACCATACGATGAAAAACAAAGACCATTGATAATTAAATGTACGATCGATGTTTTTAAGCGTATGGTAGATGGATTTTGCGACCATACGTTCGACCGTACGACCGCAAATCAGACTTTGGAGTTTGGAAACTTTCCAAATAAAAAGGGGATCTATTTCCTGTTGTTGGAGAACTCTATATGGAGAGTTTCTCTCTATATAAAAGTCGTTCCTCAACCATTTTTCACTCTTTTGGAACATTATCAAACCCTAAAGGAAGAAAAGGAAGAGAAGGAGAAGGAGAGAAGGCTAAGAAGAAGGTTGTGCAGAGAAGGTTTTGGCTCTTTACTGTAGGCCAAGGTATGAAACTTATCTCTGAAGATGTAAATCCTATGGAATAAGATTTCTATTGTGGATTAGAGATGTCAAACTATTATGATCCTTGTGTTCTTTGAGTAAATCCCAAAGATAACTATGAGGGATGAATTTAGTGATAATGGTTGGTGAGAAACCATAAATAATGGCCATAGGATAACCTTAGGATGAACCCAAGTGAAGAATCGAGAAATTAACTGAGGAATAACTTGGATTGAAAGTACGATTTGACCAGAAATTGTATGGTCGCAGCTACGGTCGACCATAGGATGACCAGAGTATTGACCATAGCCATTCGGGAAGAATCCATAAAGCGTATGGTCGCAGGTGTGGTCGCATATAGTGCGACCGTAGGGTATCAACTGTACGTGGTATGGTCGACACAGCATGAAACCATAGGACCTATCAGACACCTATCTGTGATCTGTTCGAATTTCGGCTACTGTAACATATTACACATGAATCCTAATTTAAATTAATTTTTAGGTTACTAAATTGATTCAAAGAGAGTTACAAGTCTTGGAAGGAGATCGAGTATTGTTAATAGGTGAAGGAACAAGACCTAAACTAATTGGATAATAATAAATTGTTTTATTGAGTCCAATGCTATGATTGATTCTATGCTTGTATGCTTGTAATGTGCATGTAAGACCCGCACGTCACGAATCCGGTCTAACCTTACATTCTTGTGTCATGACCAGTTTACCTATTATGGTCGAGCCAAGTGGACCAAGTGCGTGAAGAAACCACAAAACCAGGTATGAAATTTAACTAAAAAACAGTCAAATATGAGTGTGTGGTCGCATGCCTAAACAGGTGTGACCGACCCCACCTCAAAAGAGTCCAACCCATGACTTTTTGGTCATGGGGTCGCACATTTTAAAAACGTAGGGTCATGGATTTTGCGACCCTACCTGCGACCCTACGAAAACAGCCAGAAACCGAAAATTAGAAAACCTTCCTAATTTGAAGGGGGTCTTTCCTAAACTCATTGAGGCTTATTATGGAGGGTTTTTCTCTATAAATAGGACGTCTCTTAGCCTCTTTCACTCCTTTAGAACTCTAATTGAAAGAGAGAGAAAGAGAAGAGAAGGAGAAGAGAAGGAGAATTTAAGAAGAAGACCAAGGAAGAGGAAAGTTCAGAGGAAACTTTGAATCTCAGCAAACCTAAGGTATGAACCTAATTCTCTACATGAATTAAGATCCTAGAATAGTTTATGAAGAAGATAGGATTAGGAGAAACCCAAATCATCCATCCATGGACAAATTCCAAGAGAATCCATGGAGAAAATCATTGTGGACAATAGATGGTGTATAAAATTGTAGTTTTGAGCCATAGAACAATCATAGGATGGACCATGATGATAAGCCAAAGGATCCAAACATGAAGGAATGAAGTTGAGAGTGAAAGGTCGACCATGAACACGTGTGGTCGCATGTAGGGTCGCATGATATTCGACCCCACGAGATCACATGTTCGACCACATGCCCTCGGGAAGATTCCAGGGAGGGTGTGGTCGCAGGTGGGGTCGAACGCACGTAGGGTCGAAGTATGTTCGACCCCACCTGCAACCCTACACCCTGGGGTCGCAGAAACTGAGACCCCAAGTGCTACCCTACCCTGCGACCCTACAGCCTGTGGTCACAGAACTGAGACCCCAGGTGCTACCCCACCTGCGACCCCTCAGTTTCTGTTAGTCTAAACATATTGGAATTAATTTTAATTAAAATCTATCGACTTGTTAGGTTTTTCCAATGATTTAAAAGTGAATTATAAAGTTTGAACGAGGATCTACTAGCAATCAAAGGTGAGGGAACAAGACCTAAACTAATTGGTTAATAATAAACTATTTTTGTTTATTGAGTCCAATGCCATGAATGATTTTATGTTTGTATGCGTGTATTATGCATTTCACATGTCATCAAATATTCCTGCTATTAATGTCTCATTTAAAATTACTAAGAAACTTTATGATTCTACTCATTTCTATTATTTTTTAGGGTTATATTTATGGGTCCTTAATTAAATTAAGTGAAAGATAAGGATTTAATAGTCATCTAGTAGATTGAGAATTTATTATAGTACTTGTCGGAGAATTTGAATTTTGTAGTTAACTGAGAATAATTTTTTTTTAGTAAGAAGGAAATTTATTTATTAGTACATGTGGCATTCTAGGAATTCATAATACAACTTGAAATAAAGGTTCATATAATCATTTCTAACTTTGAAAAGGAAAAAAAAAATGAAGAAGAAGAGCGAGAAAGTATTCCTTCAGCTTAGATGAAGAGAGTCTCACCAATGAGATTCATGATAATTAACTCCTATGTAGAAATTAAGTTTTGAACTATCCTCCCTATTCTTCCTAGAATCCCATTCAATAGACGCAATCCGAGTAGTGGAAAAACACAAAATGTGGAGATGAGCTATTAAATTTGACATCCTATGATCTATCTAGAGACCAGAAGATTCCTAAACCACCCAATGATTGGAACTAATAAATGGCTAAAGAATCCTAATGTGATTGGACATTGTTGATAGCAAGATCCTTTTACTTGTGATTGACTTAGCTGGGCCAAGACGCAAATTTTTCCAGGCCCGGCCCTCATAGGCCTAGAGTTAGACTCAGCTTATAGGAACCAAGAAGCTGGGAATTCTAGTCCAGCTGCTTAATATTTAGTAAGGCCCAAAACCTGTTCCACCACAACCCGGACCAGCAGGTCTATGTAATGTCACAGCCAATCCAATTTCGTATCCGATCAGCCCTTAAAATCCCTAGAACCTGCCTTAATTGCACGTGTAAAAATCATCCTTGCACCGTGCTAGATTGGGGTATGATTCAATGGGTTCGGCTCTGGCCGATCCGAACTGCCCAGAATCAGTCAATCCGAGCTAGGTGAGTTCTCAAACCATGGCCGATACCCTAACTTAGACAATAAGAAGTGGGTTTACTTGTTGGACACTAACCTCTCATGCAGGAAGTGGTAGACATTAGTGGAGTACTTCTTTCAGAATTGGAGTTATATCTGATATGATATGGAAACCACCTTTATATATGCCATGTCATACAAGAGTGCAACTTTTGGATCGGAACCATTTATTGTAACCTCACTGGACCATTTTTATATCGAACCCAGGAAACCATTTAGTAAATAGTGCGATTTTTTATTTGGATTTCTAGATGACATCAAATGATGACTCCTGAAATCTTCCACTCATCTATGGAATAAAAACTTCAAGTGTATGGATTCGGTCCCACCTAACCTGATTAGATACTGGTTACTAAAACCTTGGCATATGTGCAAATACTTTCATAACTCTCTAGTCGGGTCAACAGTCAACCTCAAACTTAATCAAGTGGATTCACATCCTCTCCTCCCAGAACCATTGGGAGGATGGGAACGCCCCCGTCGGATGGTTGACATGTGGCTCTCTGAATAATCTAAGCCACACGTTAGAGCCGACACCGAGCCGACAAGCTGAGCGGACGAGGGTGTGGGCTCAAACGTGTGGCTCAGATTCTCCTGAGAATCACATGTCGGCCATCCAACGGGGGCATCCCCGTCCTCTTAGAACCACTGGAAAGAGAGGATTTGAATCTCAATCAAGTTGATTCACCAAACTATATAATTGTGTTGAAGATAATAAAGATTTTGGTCCGCTTGTGTCTCCTTGTGTGTGCCCTCTCATATGGACTGTGAAATGATCCTCCTACGTTCTTATTACATATTCGTGCCTAGTTACATTTCCCTTGGACCCTGCACTAGTGCGAGATCCATGTAATCGGACAAGAAACGTACCATTAGTTTTGAAATGAAAGATGGCTTACTTGTCCCAACTTCTTTTCCTTTGAATTAAAGCTAAGAAGATAAAGATAGAGAAGGAAAGATGTTTGGGACATCATATCTCTCGTGGTGGTTGAGATTGGATTACCTTGTCCATGAAGAAAGATTTGGTTTTAAGGAAAAAGATCCTCTCCTGTCCTGTCACATGTTCATCAAACGAATTAGAATAGCTTAATTAATGGTTATGAGGATTTGGTTTTTTTTTTTTTTTTTTTTTCTTGATAAATGATGATTTGGTCATTTAAGTTCCAAGAATTGAATAAGGTATTGTTGGACCGTGGATCATGACTATGACCAAGTACATTGCTCTCTTCAATCCTTTTGATTTTTTTTTTAGATTTCGTTAGTCTATGTTTTTGTTTTTTGTCGGAGGTGAAAATTTCATCCGTTCCTCTTGTATTATGTTTTTAAGTCACTAAATCCTAACTTCGCAATTAATTTTATATGCATTCTCCGCTGTTAAGTTGATTATTCAATTACCCTCCTTAGTAACTTAATAATCAAATAACAATTTGAGAATTCAATCGAAGGAAAAAGAAAAAGAATGCTTAAGAGGGTAAATATGTTATTTATTAATGGTTTGGGATAGAATAAAATAATAACTTAATAAATTTGAAAAAATAGTTTTACCATTAAAAAATTATAGACCATGCCATATCATTACTTAACATTATCTGTTTTCCTAAGTATTTATTACCATTTGAACCCTGGACTTCGATCGTAAAATTGAAGATTGGGTAATTTAAAAGCAAAATACAAAAGAGATGAATTACCATATGAAAACCCTAGACTTTAGAGTTTTAAAATTTTCTTAGTATTGCTGTGTATTGGATTAAGTAATTAGACCGCAACATCCTTCCAAAATTTCCCCTACCTACCTAAAAAACATTTAATTTTGATTATAACTTATAAGCGAGTCTTTAATTTTGATTATAACTTATAAGCGAAGTGGGTAGCCAACCTTGTTTTACATGCACAAAAATTCAAAATTGCTCAACACATATCGTGACCTAATAACGTGTCCAAAACCACTTTGAAGTCCAAATTTTACGTAGCCTATTTAACGACCTTAATATTGACGTTGCACCAACACACTAAAATATGATATTGACCACCAAACTTTGTTAGTTCTTCCACCATTTCCTAAGAAAGCAAAGAAAAATGGAACAAAAGCCTTTGAATTCTTCTAAGATTGTCATTCTTTTACCTATTAAACTTTAAGGTGAAAAATATCTTCTTTACTGTGGGCGGAGAAAAACTAGGTCCTTTGGAGAAGATTCTTTATGACATAATCTCTCACGGTGCACAAATATATATGCAAGAATATTCAAAGGAAAATAATACCCAATCCCCAACTAGGGCTTCTCTATACTTTGTTTTTATGTAATGTAATCTCCAATTTCGTGATTAATTTCATGTGCATTCATGTTGTTACATTGACTAATAGAAAATGCAAGTTACTCAATTACCTTCTTTAATAATTTGACAATCAAATAACAATTTGGGAATTCGATCGAAAGAAAAAGAAAATAACTGTTTAAGAGGGTAAATATGTCATTTATTAATAGGTTGAGAGATGGTAAGATAGTAACTTAACAAACTTGAAAGGATAGTTTTGTCATTAAAAAATTATAGAACATTCAAAATTATCACTTAACAGACCTACTTGTTATGACATGGTCTGTCTGATACATATTTAACAAGTGAAGATATGCGTGAAATTAATTACAAAATTAGGAGTTGGATAACTTAAAAACAAAATATAGAGGGGGTCGGTGAAATTTTCCTATAATCAATGAAGCCCACAAGGTCTGAAGAAGAAAGAGTGTAAATTATGTGAGAGATTGTGGTGTTGAAGGGATCATGCACCTATAGACCTATATAGTTTATATTTGCTTTCATATGTAATATAAATATGTATAGGAGACTTTTTTTTTTCTTTTTTTTTTGGGTGAGGGGAAGGGGGGAGTGAAGTAGAGAAAATGAGTCGTAATGATTCTTAGATGGGATAGGGGTTATTAATATAATTTAAACTACATGAAAATTAGGGTTTTGTGCATTTTTGAAGGTAGATTCTAGACCATAGAATCCATGAGTAAATGGATCTAAAAAAACATTCGTCCATAGATAAAATGGTTCACAAGCCAAAACTTATAAGTTGACCCAACTTGACCCATAGAGGCAATTTTATTTTTTAGTAAACTAGAAGCAATCGGTAATGTATAATATATAAGAAAAAAGTTTTCCATGTTACCATGATATTGTTTTTTATATTTATTTTCTCTCATTTTCTGACCATGTGAACCCAATGTGGATTATACCATTTCTAGGACTGTCATTGGTGTAATGTGATAGATTCCTCCCACATGGACATCATATCTATTATCAATCCCGTCTTTTGTGATGATAGTTTTTCAAAGAAAATAATTATTGTCATTGGATTTTGTCCGGTGCATAAAATGTTACCACGTATCTATAGAGCACAAATATACAATTATGAAGTGGGCAGGTATTACTCCGTGGTCACTTCAATGCCTAAGTCAATAAGGTACAGGACCAGCAGAATGGAACTCAGGGATAAGATACCCGAGTTCCTTATAGAAAAGGGACTGGGGTACAAGAGTTCGAGAAGATCTTTCCTTCCTAGTTCAGAGCATATGGTTTGAAGATGGTTTGGTGTTTTGGGTGAATGAGAACTCACAGATACTGAACAGTGAGTTCTAGAGAGAATTTTAGAGAATAACGGTACCTTAATTGGGTTGGAATCGGATCCCCTTCTCCTTGCTATCTCCTTCTATTTATGGGTAGAGTAAGAAGCTTGTTGAACACGCTTACCCTCCTTTAGCCAGTTTCTTGTAGGATAAAGGGTTTACGACCTATTTACCCACCAAAAAAAAAAAAGGGTTTACGACCCCCTAGGAGGGACCGTATCTCCGATATTTAGCCTCTACGACCCATCTAGTCCATGTCACTAAGTCCATTTGATGTGGTCGCCGTCTTTTTCTCTATCTTGAGTAGATATAGGATATTTTCCTTCGTGGTGCTCCTTGGTGAGACGATGTGGTTGGTCGTATTAGCACAATACGCATTTAATGCCCCTTGTTAGCATTTATAAGTATTTATAATAGTGAATTTAACGTCCCTTGTCAGCATTTATGAGCATTTATAATAGCGCATTTAATGTCCGTCTAACGCATTTAATCCATTAAATCTTCCACTCCTCAAGCCCAACGTGACGAGTCGTATCGCCGCCAACCGGATGGGCCAAAATCGTCTGTAGCACTTTGGCGTAGCAGATTTGATTCTGACCATTGAGAGGGCATCAGGTGATGTAACAGATGCACTTTCAATGGTCAGGATATACTCTGCTATACTAGAATGCTACGGTTAATTTTTATCCCAATTAGATTGAGCTCGATTCTACGTTTCATTTGGTGAACACGTGGACCCTCTTGATGGATGCCACGCGTTTGACCCTGTTATGCTTTTCTTGATTGCCTTTTGACAGTCCAGATTGATACATCGTATTTTCCCCCACCAATAATGTTGTCCCAAGTAAGAAGGCATAGGAGGACATTACCGGACCATAATTCTTTTCCCTTTCATTTTATCATTTCACATTTTCTTCCATATGTAGATGAGATGGAAAAGTTTATCTAGGCTTCTTTTATTTGGCTTCTTTTATTTCCGCATTAAATGTGATCAAAAAAAAAAAACTTATAAAATAGAAATTTTCATTGTTTATTTTAATATAAAATATATATAAAAATATTTAAGAATAGAAAATTTTATATAGAATAGATTCTCATGTACATTATCATTTGCATAAAAAAACTTTACAATAATACAAACATGAACTTAAGTACAATACAAATAGGATTAAGAAACTTCTCTGCTTTGGTTGTCAACTCTTGACCCATGTTCTTTGCCAGGACACAAATCTCCTCAAACAATTTCCATAATTACCTAATAAGAAAGTTGATTCATTTCCACGTCAGATCCATTGCCACAATTTTGATCAAAAGTCTCACCCGACCCAACTTATATTCTTGCTTCAATGGGACCCACTTCTTGGTGCCCAAGTCCCAACTAACATACGAATCATATATGTTCGCACCACACATATATATTTATAGATTAAATGAACGGTCGAGATCATCATTACCCCCAAAAATGGGTCAAAGAAGAAAATTGGACGGTTGAGATCATTAGTCCAAGAGGAAGGAGGAAACACATGTTACCTACCGTTGAAATTATTAATTATTTGACAGCTTGGGTCCTTGGGACCTTGGCAGTACAAATTACAAAATGGAGTAGTACAACGGACATGTTGGTGACAAAAATGATATTAGAAGGGTATTTTAGTAAAATAAAAAGACTCCCCAACCCATTCTACTAATACGGTAATACCTTCTCCGCCATCAACCGCAGCGACCTCGGCGGGAGCTGCTGCTATTTGGAATTTACAAAGCTAAAAAAGACGAAGCGCTCTTCTTCTTTGTCTCCTATCTTCGTTTTCTCTGGGTTTTGGGTCTCTCCTTGGCTCCTCTAATGGCGCCGAGTTTCAGAGACCTTCAGCTCACACCGGTCTCAGGTTTCGGCAGACCACCGGCGGATCATACCGGAGACCTTGAAGATGTGAGGCTTTTGGATTCTTATGAGAGTGAGGAAAGAGACAAGAAGGGGTATGTGGAAGGGGATACGAGGAGAATTCAGGTTAGTGTATCGGGGATGACTTGTGCTGCTTGCTCCAATTCTGTGGAGGCAGCCCTTGTTGGAATCCATGGGGTTGTAAGGGCGTCTGTTGCTTTGCTTCAGAATAAGGCGGATGTGGTTTTTTATCCCAATTTGGTTAAGGTTTGTCTTTCGAATACATGATTCTTATCTCCTTTATTATGTTTTGTTGGTTCATCGGTTGTAGTTCATATGATTTGATTTGCTTCTATTTGAATTCTGAGCATATAATAGTTGACTGATTGACAAGGAATCCTGGCTTTACTTCTTTCTTCGAGTTTTCAAAAAGATTAACTTCTTTGTTCGTTATAATTATCATCTCGGTTTTTATTATGATTTTTTGGGAATTCTCTTTTTCTGTCTCTCAGTTCTTTACTTTTCGTCTAGTTTTGATGGTTGGGGGATGAGGTTACATGTGGTTATGGGATTCTGAATTCTTAATTATTCCTCTTAGTTGTTTAAGGTTGTTAACATTGAGTGACAGAAATGGATGCTTTGCGTCAATTATCTCCAAACAATGCTATGTCAGCATAGCTATATTGTAGTTCCTCTCCTAGAGATTGTAATGGTAATTCATTCTGTTTGTCTGGTCCATAGAAAAACTTTTAGGTTGAGTTTGGATCATGAGATTCTAAACTGCAGAGAATTGCTTCAGTTTTATGTTGGTCTGTCATCATAGGAATTTCATACATTTGACCTCTATCTAAATAGGTGGAAATTTTGACTTCATGAATCTTAAAAATAACTCATTGTTGTTGGGATTGCAATTTTATTTAGCATTAGATATGCTATCTGAAATCATGGGAATTGGAACTCTCATTGTCCAAACTAATGCTTATTGTTCATATTGGTTCAGGAAAGCATGGGTTTCTAAATTATGGGATAATGTTGGGTAAAATTAATTGAAGAACGAAACTTTAAAAGAAGAAGAAGAATTTACAGTCAAATATCAAGCATAGAGAAAGAGCATTCTGGATTTTAGAAGTATCTGCAAATACATATAAGCAAAAGCCTATTTCTAACTTTTTGGGTAGGTACATGAATCCTATTTCACTATTCTGTTCTGCTCTAAGGTCCTGTATTCTGTAAAACAATAAGTCATCTTGTTTTTTATTACTCTTTTGACTGGAGTTCTCATTGGCCTCCCTTTTGACGTAAAAGGAATATTAAAAAAAGGACAGAAAATACTTCATTCTGTTTGAGGCCACCAAACCATCCATTCATTTTAAATTTTCCATTTTTTTGGGGGGTGGACGGTGGGGTTAAATATAGAGGGTCATATTAGTGAACTGAAGTACAATCTATTCTAGATTCTCTTCCCATTTTATCCTCATGTATAAGGGATCTCAATTTGATGGAAGGAGTGAGTATCCATTTCCTACCAATATCATGACAGCTGCTACGGTGCTACCTTAGCAAGACAATCTCTTGTGGACTTTGCCATAATTTGTGTAAAAAAATTCTTAAGAAAAGAGGTTTTGTCCAGCTTATTCATCTATACTGTCTCCAAAGTGCTATGTGGCATCTCCTTGATCAAAAGTAGCTGTATTATACAGACAGATTCCTATTTCAGGTGAGTAGCTCTTTACTGCGCCTTTCATTCATGTTCTTTCTGCTCTGCCCATACATTGGCAAGTGTGTGTGAGATTTCTCCTAGACAGTGGCGAAACTTGTATCAAATTCATCCATGATCATCCCTTGCTCTGGTTGTTTCCTTCGTTAGAAAAGCAGAACCATCAGTGTTGATCATTGTCCTCCCTTCAGATGATGGGTTTCAATTATTAGGAAGCCCACTTACGTATACTTCGTTGATCTAGTGTGAACAAGTCTTACCAATTCACAGATCTGGATAGTCTTAATGGCTACTTTAAGGGACTTCTTCTGATAGTTTCCAACTGGTAAAGCTCTCTTTGTTCATCTTCCTTGGAATAGGCACAATGAAGCATTGGAGGGACTAAGTTAAGTATTGAGAATATTACGTATTTCATTTTTTGTCTAGATTCATTGTACTACCTGTATTGTACAATTGTACTACCTGTACTACCCTCATTATACTACCTGTATTGTACTACCTGTACTACCTCTTTCTTTCTTTGTATTCATTCTCACATTATAAATAAGAGGACCTCTGTCTATTATAGACAAGTCATTCCATCGTTTAACATGGTATTAGAGCCTTGAATGGGAGCAAGCATGACTCACAGTATGAGAAGAGGTTCAGATCTCGTACAACTACAAGCCCACCTACCCCTCCTACTTGGCCTACTCCACTATCCAAACCAGCTTCTGGAAACAAAGCACCTTGAACAATATCTTTTACCTTTTGCCTGTAACCTCTTGTTCCTTCATGAAGGGCCTTAGCAACGCGAAGCGGAGTTTTCTTAAGACCTTCCCGATTGGAATCCTCTTCCAGACCCTGCAACAGAATCTTCATAGCGTCCTCGATTTCAAGAGTAGTCTCTGATTCGTCCTTCAAATCCAGCTCTGAAGATCCTAATTTCACTCCATTTTCTAGCTCTCCAGCAAAATGCCCCTCATCTAGGGCGCCCATTGA
Source organism: Protea cynaroides (assembly GCA_028583415.1). NCBI lineage: Eukaryota > Viridiplantae > Streptophyta > Magnoliopsida > Proteales > Proteaceae > Protea > Protea cynaroides. The sequence goes on along the minus strand of CM053265.1, from coordinate 86,710,317 downwards.
CTAAATACAAATCCCACCAATAGAACCGGTAGAAACCCGGATTCGATAATAGCAAACACTTGATGAATGAATCAAAGGGCTCAAAAAAACAGCAATGAAACTGATGTAGGCTAACCTAGGGTCTCTAGTTTACCCTACTCTAACACGACAAATTAACAAAAGGATTAAAGAAATAATTAACTAATGTGTAGGGACTGTTATGGGCAGCAATGCACATGACATGCTTATGCGATTAGTATCATGATAACCACAAGTAAAGAATAGTATAAAAGCCAAGTAACATGATCAACTAAACAATTATTAATTAGGTTTCATGTCATGTTCATAATAAACCATAGGTTAAGAAGTACTAATGTGCAAAAAATTTCAAAACTCCTAAAACTAACAAGATTAAATACCTAATGATTAGATAAACCCATGAACATGTAAAAACAGTAACTTTCCAATAATTAAAGAGATGAAATCTTAATCATAACATGCTGAATATGAAGGTTCAGCTGTAATGATGCTATCAAAGTGGCTGCCCACGTTAGTAAGCACTAACTTGGCATTCACTATGACAGAAATTATGTAGATTAGAGTTACAGTTCAACATAATGTACTAGAACAAAAAATAAATAACCCAACAGCAGGTTATCACTATGATACGCTTAACAGAAGGGGTAATATAAAGAGAATAATTAAAACAGCTATGGGTTTGGGTGCTGCCAGTGTACAGCAGGGTATTCTTGGGTTAATTCTTAATAACCAGAAAATAAAACACAACACAAAAGAGAAGAGGACAAGGGTACTGCCGAGAGCAGCAAACAATGATAAGGGAATTCTGTAACAAGACAGAGAGAGGGATAGGAAGATAAGAGAGAAAGAAGGGGGAAGTGATCTATGGACAGATCAGCAAGGGGGGAGGGGAAGCATACCTGTCTTCAGTAGAGAGAGAGAAAGCCGAGAGAGAGGTAGGGGATTGGGGTATTTCAGACCTGCACAAAGAGAAGAGAGAGAGACGAGAAAGAGAGAGAGCATGAGAGCTTTTTTTCTTTATTTTCTGCATTCAATAATCATCATCTAAATTTCATTAATTAAAAAAGAGCCTTTATAAGGCTTACAATCCTAATTAGAGTATAACTCTAAAGACTAATAAAAATAAACCAAATCATAAACCAACTAAAGAACTAAAAATGGCCCATAGCTGGGACCCACAACTCTAACAAACTAAAGAGCTAGAGCCCACGTCTAATATATGTGGGATCCACCATAAAATAAATAAAACAGAAAAGATCCCACGCCTCCAACTATAAAATAAAATAAAATAAATAGAATCCTAAATCTACTAGGAATCCTAGATGTCCTCATCAGAAACAGGGAAAAGATTGATTATTCAAGGTACCCAGATGATTAAAACAGCAGAAACAATCTAAGCAAGGACAGATCTGGGTAGGATACAAAAAAATCAATCCACCTAGAAGATGGGAAGAACAAGAGGAGCAAGCAAATAGTACAACACATGGTGGCTCCTACTCATAGACGTGCAAAACAGAAGGAAGAAAGGAGAGGATAGAGAAGGGTTGAATGGAGGAAGAAGAAAAGCCGAAAAGCGGTGAGCCTATAAACGTAAGGCTGTCGGTGAGCCGAAGAGCGGTGAGCGGTGAGCCCCTGGAAGAGGAATCCTGTTATCTCCTAATGACCCTCTGAAAATGGAAGCATATGCCATTTCAGATTCACCAAATAAACAAATTTAGGTGGAGGCTTATACTGATGCAGATTGGGCAGGAAGTCCTGATCGTAAGTCAATATCTGGTTATTGCACATTCTTGGGTGGCAATCTGGTAACCTGGCGCAACAAGAAGCAAAATGTGGTTGTCTGATCCAGTGCAGAAGCAGAATACAGAGCAATGACGCATGGAATATGCGAACTACTATGGTTACAACGACTACTCAAAGATTTAAAGGTTATACGTAACTAGTCCATGGAATTATTTTGTGATAATCAAGCAGCCATTAGCATTGCTAATGATCTGGTTCAGCATGATAGGATAAAACTTGTTGAGGTAGACCGTTACTTCATCAAAGAGAAACTGGACAGTGGACAAATTGAGATTCCATTTGTCAGATCAAAGGACCAACTAACAGACATCTTCACCAAAGGTCTGCCAGGAAAATCCTTCCATATGATATTGTCCAAGTTGGGCATGCATGATATATATGCACCAACTTGAGGGGGAGTGTTGAAAATATTACGTATTTCATTTTTTGTTTAGATTCATTGTACTACCTGTATTGTACAATTGTACTACCTGTATTACCCTTATTGTACTACCTGTATTGTACTACCTGTACTATCTCTTTCTTTCTTTGTATTCATTCTCACATTATAAATAAGAGGACCTCTGATTATTACAGACAAGTCATTCCATCATTCAACATTAAGTACTGTCTGTAAAATTATTGACAACCTCTCTCTAATGAAGACATGTGTGAATGCATGCACAGATGTTGTACTACTCTGACATTGAATTTAATTTTTGTTTATTCCCTTGAAAATTTTCATACATCTTGTATTGAATCCTTATGGCATAAGTTTTTCTAGGCAGACCGCTTAGAGACTTTTTCTAGTGGGCCACCTGTTTCTTCTGGTGGCGGCATGATCTGGCAATTTGGACCGTTGGATATCAGGGGAGTAGTCTGGATTGGCCATGTGCCAATTTTTAGACTCAAATTCAAACAAATACCCCCAATGTTTGCCCATGCATTGCTGTATTTTTCAGCCATCCATTTTTTTGGTGTGCACCCAATCCATAGTCCTTAATTTTGCGACTTGGCCAACTCTGATTGGGATGAAACTTGACCTGTGAGTAGGGGACCCCCTCTGGTCCACCGTCCACCTATCCACAAAATTATGGCTGCGTCTAACTTGCCACATGGCAGAACCAAGGCCCACCTGAAAGACCTTCTGCAAACCGGCCTGCCTAAAAACACTGCTTGCAAAACTTATTGCTTGGTAGAGAAAAATGATGTTAGAACTTAATTTTTAAGATTGTTTGTTTTTAGCTTTCCACTGCTGTACTCCTGCATATGTTTTCTTTCTTACCATTCTGCATATGTTTTCTTTCTTACCATTCTTTAATATTTGAGTGGAACCACCTGGGTTCTGTTAGAGCTTTTCGTGTGGAGTTGGGGACTCCAGATAATGCACCACATAATTTAGCATTTTATGGATAATTCCCTATTCTTCTTTTCTTTCTGTTGTAAATTTGACTTATTCAAATTGGCATTCCATCATGTTTGTAGGATGGACAGCTCTGTTTTTGCTTGACTGTGGCTTAGTTTCTGAATAGTCAGTATACTTGAAAACTATTACAAACGGGAGAGCGTTTTCCAAGCTGGCGATGTAGGCTACACCCTCTCACATGCCTTTTGTATTCATTTTTTAGGAGAGAGAAAAAAGAATAATAAAAAAAGGCATGTGAGAGGTGTAGCTTACACTGTCAGCTGGGAAAAACTTTTCCGGTTACAAATATATGGATCAAGAGTTTTCTTAAAAATCAATGTGCATTCCCACTTACAACTGTGTCTGTTGGGTGTAGGATGAAGATATCAAGACTGCAATTGAAGATGCTGGTTTTGATGCCGAGATTCTTCCAGATCCCAGCACATTTGGAACAAAAACACAAAAAGCCTTGTTGGGGCAGTTCAGGATAGGAGGTATGACATGTGCAGCTTGTGTAAATTCTGTTGAAGGTATTTTGAGAAAGCTTCCTGGTGTCAAACGAGCAACTGTTGCCTTGGCCACTTCACTAGGGGAAGTTGAGTTTGATCCTTCTGTCATTAGTAAGGATGATATAGTTAATGCAATAGAAGATGCTGGCTTTGAAGCTGCACTAGTACAGAGTGGTGAACAGGATAAGATTTTCTTGGTGGTTGGTGGGTTGTCCAGTGAGGTGGATGTACAACTTTTAGATGGCATGCTTAGGGATATGAAAGGGGTGAAGCAATTTAATTTTGACCAGAATCAGTTCGAACTAGAAGTTCTATTTGATCCTGAAGTCGTAGGTTCCAGATCTATAGTTGATATGATTGAAGGAGGAAGCAGTGGAAAATTTAAAGTCAATGTCCAGAGCCCTTATTTGAGAGTGACTTCAAACCATACCGATGAATCTTCAAATATGTTCAAGCTTTTCATTTCTAGTCTGTCTCTCAGTGTGAGTATGATTTTTTTTTAATTTGAAACTGAGAACCAATCATGCTTACTATTTTACTCCTGCAGTTTCTTATCTTTCTCTTTGGCCTTTTCAATTTACTGTTGATACTTGATGACATGGCTACAGATCCCTGTCTTCCTCATACGGGTAATTTGTCCTCATATACGTTTCTTCAATTCTCTAATGGTTTGGCGATGTGGGCCCTTCCTAATGACTGATTGGTTAGAATTCGCATTAGTAAGTATCGTTCAATTTGTTATTGGCAAGCGCTTCTACGTAGCAGCTGCCAGAGCTCTGAGGAATGGATCGACAAACATGGATGTTTTGGTTGCACTGGGAACTTCAGCCTCTTACTTCTACTCTGTCTTTGTCCTTCTATATGGTGCCTTCACTGGGCTTAGGTCTCCAACGTATTTTGAGACTAGTTCCATGCTAATCACATTTGTGCTGTTGGGGAAGTATTTGGAAATTCTTGCCAAGGGAAAGACATCAGATGCTATCAAGAATTTGGTAGCACTCGCACCAGCAACAGCTATCTTGCTTGTCAAAGATGCAGGTGTGATTCTCTCTTTTAAGTTTTTAGGAGCAGAATTTTTATCTTATTCCTCATTTTTGCTTCACTTTGTGGTAGAGCGCATCCATCCTTTCTATTTTCCACTGATTCACAATAAATTTTTTTTTTTTTTTTAAATGTCGGGTTCCAGGGGGGAAGAGTATTGAAGAAAGGGAGATAGATGCTTTGCTAATTCACCCTGGTGACACGTTAAAAGTTCTTCCTGGTTCCAAGGTTCCCGCTGATGGTGTGGTTGTGTGGGGTTCAAGTTATGTTGATGAGAGTATGGTAACTGGTGAATCTGAACCTGTTTTGAAGGAGGTCAATTCTGTGGTTATAGGTGGCACTATAAATTTTAATGGTGCTCTTCACATACAGGCCACTAAAGTAGGGTCTAACACAGTTTTGAGTAACATAATTTCTTTGGTTGAGACAGCGCAGATGTCAAAAGCTCCCATTCAGAAATTTGCTGATTTTGTAAGTACATGTAGTCTAGTCTTATCTTATGAATGTGGGTGTTAGTTTCATTTGCATCTATGGTTGGTTTACCAAAAAGTGAGGCTGTGAGGGGAAAAATCCATAATTGATTAAATTATGTACAATGCTAATACTTTGAGCAGGATTTATTTTACACTACCCCATCAGTTACCTATCTGTTCCAAATCTACAAACTATGATCTATATGTTCATTCTTCCTCTAAAACCGTTGTGTCGGTTTATAGGATTTACCTGTACACTCAGCATAGGATATCTAAATAGTTGTCTTTCACCGAAGCCTATCTTAATATTGAAACAATAAAAGGAAATTAATTCTGTCCGATGAATTGATTTCAGGAAGGGAGCTTTTTTTTTATTCTTTTATTTTAAGATACTTGAAGGGAGCTTGTTTTGTTTTGACATAATTGTGAGAGTCCCTTTCCTTTATGATTCCCTTTCCAGGATCTTGCTTCGTGCTTGTCTTGGGTTCTTCAAATGGTGGAGCCACTTGTTTTTTACTTTCTGCTGGGCCTCTTGCTTTGGTTCGTGATAAAAATTTAAGATTTTTCAAGCAGGCTAAGTTCCACAATGGTTCCCCACCACTCTTTTCTGGCCATTAGGATGAGTTTGTCTCCCGCTGGCACTGAATTTCATAAACGTTGATGATTGCAAATAATCAATTAGATATAAAACTTTAAGCTAAGCCTTAATCTATAGAGAAGAGGGGGGGGGGGGGAAGAGACCTTAATAATGGTAGAAATGAAAATACACAGCAACTTTCAGGAATTGAAAATACCAATAGAAATTAATTTTGCAATCTGATAAAATCTATAGAGATTATAAAATAGGTTTTATAGTAACTGCAATTAATGAAATGGACATAAGTTGGAAAATTCTAATTCCACCACGTGCTCATTGTATCACGCATGGTTGGAATCCCCAAATACAGGGCTGAGCCTTGATGGTGGGTCCCATTGTAAGAATATGGTGAATGAAATCTATCATCAAACAACGAGTGTGGTGCTTTCAACCTCCTCCTCCCCCTCCCACCCCCCACACACACACACACACCCACACCACAAACCCACAAAAAAAAGAAAAGGGGGGGGGAGGGGCGGGGAGAGAAAAAGGAAAAAAAGCATTGAGTGGTGTTAGCATTTTCCCCATATAATTAAATAAATCAGTTACATTAATATTAAACCTTGGTTGTGATATTTATATTCTTCTATTTTGTGATTCAACTATTCCATTGTGTGGCTTCTTAGATCTATGGGAAATGGATGACATCCATGAACCCTGTTCTTAACTCAGTTTTCTTGTTCTCAGGTTGCAAGCATTTTTGTCCCTACAGTAGTTACACTGGCATTGGTGACACTCTTGGGATGGTAAGTTTTCTGTGGCGTATTGTGAGGTAGTCACCACATACACACTATTCTGTTTTAATTTTGATAGTTTTCCCATATCATAACCCATGCAGGTATATTTGTGGCACATTTGGAATGTACCCAGAAGAATGGCTACCTGAAAACAGCAACTGTTTTGTTTTTTCCCTCATGTTTGCGATATCAGTTGTGGTGATTGCATGTCCTTGTGCACTTGGCTTAGCAACACCAACTGCTGTGATGGTTGCAACAGGTGTTGGTGCTAGTAATGGTGTCCTTATAAAAGGAGGAGATGCTCTGGAAAGGGCTCAGAAGATTAAGTATGTGGTGTTTGACAAAACAGGTACCCTTACTCAGGGAAGACCCACAATTACAACAGTGAAAACCTTCACAGAAATGGATCGTGGAGACTTCCTTACTTTGGTTGCTTCTGCAGAGGTTAGTCCAGAATTCCTAATCGGTTTCAAGATTTTTTTTCCCCACTTATGATATTGCTATAAACAGTTGTATTAGACATCCTACTGACAATTGTTCCTTCTATTTTTTCTGCTGATTGTATAGGCTAGCAGCGAACACCCATTGGCAAGAGCATTAGTGAATTATGCTCACCATTTCCATTTCTTCAATGAGCCATCTGCTGCTAAGAATTTCCATAATGAATGCGAAGATCCTAATTTCTCTGGATGGCTTCTTGATGTTTTGGACTTTTCTGCTTTGCCAGGGAGAGGTGTGCAGTGCTTTATAAATGGGAAAAGGATTTTGGTAAGCTTTTGACCTTGTAATTCATTCAAATACATTATGTACTTGTACAGAACTCTTGAAAAATAAATTGTTTATTATGGATGTTGTCTCTTATTGGACACTGTATAATGAACAGGTTGGCAACCGGAAACTGTTGCTTGAAAATGAGGTTACTATACCAGATGAAGCAGAAAGCTTTGCTACGGAATTAGAGGAAAGTGGAAAAACAGGGGTACTTGTGGCATATAATGACATTCTAATTGGCGTTTTAGGACTAGCAGATCCTCTTAAGAGAGAAGCTGCTGTTGTGGTAGAAGCCCTCAACAACATGGGTATCCGACCAGTCATGGTAACAGGGGACAATTGGAGGACAGCACAAGCTGTAGCTAAAGAGGTTTGTTTCATCTCTGTTTAAACTTTCCATTTCATTAAAACATGTAATTAATAAGATGACAAGTGCATGTTGAATTGGAGTTTCTCTTCTCTTTAAGCACAGATTCACATCTCTCTTACCCCCGTAAATTGTGACATGGGAATTTACTTGTGGCATGAGTATGTTTTTGCTCTCCTAATTATTACCCTGCTGTTCTGAGATAAGGTCAACATAAATATTCATGGTTGGCAGGTTGGTATTCAAGATGTGAAAGCAGAGGTGATGCCATCTGGAAAAGTAGATGCAATACGTTCTTTTCAGAAAGATGGAAGCACAGTTGCAATGGTGGGTGATGGTATCAATGATTCACCAGCTCTTGCAGCTGCAGATGTTGGGATAGCAATTGGAGCAGGGACAGATATTGCTATAGAAGCTGCTGATTATGTGTTGATGAGGAGCAGCTTGGAAGACGTCATTACAGCCATCGATCTCTCGAGAAAGACCTTCTCCCGTATCCGATTGAATTATGCATTTGCCATGGTATACAATGTTGTTGCCATCCCAGTTGCAGCAGGGGTATTCTTCCCTTTACTGAGGATGAGGTTGCCGCCTTGGGTAGCCGGAGCATGTATGGCCCTTTCATCTGTAAGTGTTGTATGTTCTTCTTTGCTTTTGAGAAGATACAAAAGACCCAGACTTACAACTCTACTTGGGATAACTATAGATTGAAAATAGTAGTGTCAATAGAAGGATAACATGGAAAAAAAAAAAAAAAAAAAGGCGGGGGGGGGCGCAATTTTGTGTCATTTATTTACTTTGTTGAGTTACTGTGCCGAGTGAATCTGCTCCACCATTCTGTGTATATATCATATGTTGTATCTGTCTCCATTTTCTATTGATTGATTGAAAGAATCAAGTGTGTTTCTGATCGATCTCTTGTTTCTAAAAGAAATTTTTTTATATAGAATATTATTTGCATGGAAAATTTTACAACAACATTACGGAAGAGAAAAACTGCACCCACTTTTTTTTCAATAAGAATGATTACTTACTGATCGTCATGCTTCTTCAACCCTTTCTCTTATTATAATTTGCCACCCATCTGTGGTTTGTATCTTAATTAATTTCAAGTCTATCCCAAATGAAGGGAGCCCTATAACTAAGCAAAATGGACTAATACTTCTAATTTCTAAATCAATTTAATTTGATCCACCAGTTTTATCCATCCAATCATGGCTATTTGTAGGGCAAAGTTGATGAATCTAGACATCTAGTCTTTCTACATTTTGTGACCTATTTAAACCATAAATCCTATCCCCACCTTCAACAAAAGGAATAAAAAATACAAGGAGAAAAAAATTGATCTTGGACTCTCCTTCCTCATGATTATCTCTCTCCACTTGACCATGTGAGTTTTCCAACGTATAAATTATGAGAAATTTTTTTTCGTGTGTTCATTGACTTGACGTGAAAGATAACATTACATATTTACATGCAACCAATGTATGGATCCCTTGCTCAAAATAAAAAATCTTAGGTTCTATTATAATTTAATCAATAAATTAGTATATGCAAAAGAAGCAGATCCATTAATATAGATGGGAAATAGTCACATGTGTTGAATTTGACAATTTAACACAGCCATGCATAGGCGTAAGGATCCTCTGTTCTTCAAGGATCTAACAGTGCAGTGCATCGGATGCTATATTCTATGCCAGTTTCATCCCTTGAATTATGTGTTTTATTTTTATAAAGACATCGTCACTTTGTTATTTTACTTGAGAATAATTTTTTTTTAAAATATTATTATTATATATTTTAATTCATATAGTATATGACAAGTAAACATGCTTTGCTAAGAATTCAACCATTATCCATGTGACATGGGTGGATTCCTCCAATTCTGCCAAATGTATCAACCATTAAAAATATTTTCATTATTATTTTTATGAAAAATAAGATCCTAAAATTTTAAATAAAAGCTTACTTTTGTATTACATTTTAATAAAATACTATCTCCTTTCTTAATCCTTAAGCAATATGATTGTAGTATTCAACAAATTCTAAAAGAAATATATTTTACTTTGAAAAAAATGGAACCTCAATATTGTGAATAAGCAAAATTTAAAATTAGGGCTTCACGTACATGGCAATCTATGCCTCTGACACTCTGACGTGAAGATGTAAAATTTAAAATTTGATAAGACTGCAATCATTGAAAATGGGATACAAAATTCGAACTAAAAATAATGAATCAATATATCCGATCAATCTAGAGTTTATCCAGTGTCGGTTGCCCAGTTCAACACATTGCTGTCAAAGATGATTTAATCGACGAAATCACGCCATTTGTCAAAATTCCAAATTAAGATCTGACTGATTATAATTTAAAATGGATGGATCACACGTTGATCATTTGGTAGATCATTCATTTTAGAATTAAAAGTTCAGATTTTGAGACACTTCCATTAATGAAACATCATCCCTACATTCCATAATTTTATTTTCAATTCAAAATGACAATGATATCCTTACTCTGTTTCATCACGCAAGCAGATAAAGCAGAAAGGATATCCTTCTTTTGTTCTTTACCCTGCTAAGGTGCCCTTTTTAATTTCTTCCGTTTGTCCAATTCACAGACCTGAGAGGGCTCCTCCTGTCAGCTACTAATCCCATTACCCAGTATCGCACCTGCCCAGTTTGGTTCACCTCTTTCGCTCTCCTTTTTCACCGTCGAAATCGCCACATTCGGATACATAGATACAAAGATTGTTTCCTTGTTTGTGTTCTTAGAGACATGTCTTACGATTACCTCTTCAAGTATATTATCATCGGAGATACAGGTACAGTTATTTTCTCGCTTTTTTGGAAGTGATGATGAGAACCCTATTCCTTATATTCGATGCGGGAGCCCTAGTTTGAGAAACCCTTGTTGTTTGCTGTATAATTCGGAGTTGCAGGTGTGGGTAAATCTTGTCTTCTGTTGCAATTTACGGACAAGCGATTTCAGCCTGTCCATGATCTTACGATTGGCGTCGAGTTTGGTGCTCGGATGGTCACAATCGACGGTAGGCCGATTAAGCTCCAGATTTGGGACACGGTCAGTATCTGTTCTGTGTCTTTGATTTTTGTTGGTTTCAATCCCTTCTTTGATTGCTCTATGACTTGCATGAATTATAAACTAGATGCCCAATTCTGCTTTTTGTGGAAGTCTGAATCTACATTTAGCATAGCAAGTCTCATGTATGGTGCTCTGGCTTTTTGATTTTTGAAAGACTAGTCATACCTGGGTGTTTTGATTTTAATAATCAAATGAAGAATGTTGACGAGTTGACGACTGTTCGTTGATTTTAATAATCAAATAATCACTGTTGACGGGTTAATAGTTTTGATTAATTATATTTTCACATAATAATTTATTATTGGAACCGAGTAAGTGTTTTATAATTTAAGAAGGCTTCCATGTCTGACTTTAGCTACATTTTTCCATAATTACTACTTCAGTTAACTGAAGAAAGAAACAGGACAAGAAGAATTGGATAAGCTTTTGAACTTGTTGGAGAAGGTTGGCCCAGTAATATTTAGAAGCTGTTTTTCTAGTATAGAGTTGGGGTTTGAAGACAGTAAGAGCTCCTAGGCAGTGGAAAATTGTGCACTTGGGGATGTCAAGGCCGGAAGATATTGATGAAGAGGAAGGGGAAGATGATAGGATTATGTCGGTAGGCTTGTGATCTTTTGAGGCTAGGAAAGAAGAAATGTAGCTGGTGTTTTCATAGTTGTAGGTGGGGTTAATGGTATTCTTTTTCCTTCAGGGGGGAGTGGGAGGGGATCGATTTAGCATTTGTTTTGGTTTAGTTGTGTAAGGGTGTATTGGCTGTTAGTTTCCCTTTGTGTTGTTTCTATCTTTGTTTGGATCTTGGTTGCAAAGTTGGCTCTTTTGGGCTGAAAGTGAGAATGTATATACTTTGTATGAAAGTGAGAATGTATATACTTTGTATGAAAGTGAGAATGCATCCCCTGATGAAATCAAAGAAAACCTAGATTAAGAAGAGGGAAGAAGAATGCAAAGGAGAATAAGAGTGAATACAATGCCTTAAAGGTGACGGACGAATGAAGATACAGATGGAGTTTGAGGTGAAGATAGATTTTCTTGGATCGTTCATTCAATATTTCTACATATAATTGAGTGAGGGCGAGTTATTCCTTGCAATCTGCTCCTTTGACATCTCTTCACTAGCAGTAAATGGTTATGTAGATGATCATCCTCTTTCTAATGGACCTCTTTACCACAGTGAGAATACTTGAGATTCGTATGCTTCAGTTAAATTTTGACAATGCCCTATTTTCCAGGCATTGCAATTCACAATTTTTTAAGCTATGCATAATTAGGTGTTTGACAGACTTATCATTTCCAAGAACGTTGTACACCTATTAGGGAGAAAATTACTCCTATGAATGAGGCTAACCATCTGAACATATCTTTGTAGAAGATTTCCTTCTCTATTTACTGTTATGGGCATTGGATATTGCTTTCTTCCTTACTCAGGATCTTAGGGCATCACCTCATTGTTTCTGCATCATCCCTGATTATGTATTCAGTTGCTATTGGGGCCATAAGGCCATCATGTCTAGGGTTTGTCTAGGCAGCAAGGTGCCCCTGGAGGACCAAAGCAACAAGTTGTCTTATGTGCCAAGTTGCCAAGATCCAATGCCCGATGATCTTGCTCTCCGCATATCATAAATTTCAATCATTTTTCATTCTAGCCTTACATGTTATGACTTCATGCTTTTTAGGTTTTGATGCAGGAGCATTTCCAGCTTCAAACGAATGGTGTTTCTTGTCAGAAAGTCTATATTTATATCAGGGAAAGTTGTTTATGCAAGGGACACACTGACAACTATCTTTTTGATTTATAAATCATTTTGTGGGTTATTTCCATCAGTTTTCTTTTGGTCACCTATTTTTGGAATGTCAAAACTAGTTTACTAGGATTTTGGTGCTGTTTGGAAGCTTATCGAGTTTTCTTTCTAACAAGGTAAATGTGTTACAACTATTAGTTTATTAGGGAATTTATGACCATTTTAGTGATAAAGTGTTTCCCTTTGGCACCACTTTCCCCCCTTATTTTGCGAGGTTGATGTATTAATTTGCAGTTTCATTTCACCTCCACCCCCAAAAAAAAAAAAAAAAAATTTAGATTTTGTCAATTCATGATGTCATGTGATGAGCAATCTTTATTTCTTTCTCCTATCCCCTATCTATCAATCCTAAGAAATCAGAGGATAGTTGTGATATCTTTAGATGGGGCCTAGCTTGTTACACACTAGGCCTGTTAACCACAAAGGTATAATTTTTTTTTTTTTAAGATAATCCCACATCTTGTTAGTTGGATATAACATGTTGTTATGGTATAGGCACAGATATCCTCGAACCTAGTCATTAGGTGCTTGTAGATGGAATATATACTGCTTCTCTTGGCCTTTATTATCCTAAAAAGATAACACTTCTACACCGAGGGTTGCCATTTATTATGTGAGCACTTCCCATTTTATCATGTTGTCCTCAATCCTCCTATTTTTGTCCTTCCTGTTTATATAAATTATATTTTAGAGCATTACCATTTTATTTAAATCTGTCTGCCTGTCTTCAGTTACTACACCTGTTATTATTTTATCGACTATTTCCTATTAGTCTTCAGCATAAAAGCTTGTCACTTATTTTGATTACTTGGCCAGTTTAAAAATGAAAAAACTGCCTCCTATCCCTCTTAAAAGTGCTCATCTGCCTCTTCTTTCTTTTTTCTTCTTTTTTCTTTTTTTTTTCTTTTTTTTTTTCCACCTCAATCACCAAGAAACGCATCCATCCATTTATTTCCTCTGTTTGAAATGCAATCTTTCCTTCTCATCGCTCTATCCAACCTCCCACCCACATATTTTCAGTAATGCCATCATCTTTTGTTTAGTTGGCTATCCATGATTTCGGGACTCTAATTTTTACCAATGCCACTTTTAAGTAAATTGCATCTTTTGGAAATGATATATTTATCATGTTGCTTTCAAGCCCGATTCACCCTATAATAAGTCCACAATTTTTGTTATGTACTAGTAATGGTACATGTTATATTTATCGCGAGAGTTGAGTGGCCTAGCACTAGTCCTGAGGTGCTAGTGCTTCTCTTCCTTTCTCTTCTTTTACTTTTGTGCTTTGTCTCTTATACCCTTTTAGGGTTGTACTCTTTATTATTATATATTGAAGTGAAGAGGGAGTCTCAATTGCAGCAGCAGCCTCTTCTTCTTCTCTCCATCTATTTTCTCTATTCTTCTTTCTTTCTCTATAGAATTTACATTGCAATCCCACTTTCACCCCCACCTGCAACCCATCCCCTGGAAAAAGAGGTGGGTTGTGGGGGGTACAGAAAATAAAAATGTTGTGCCTAGATTTCGGGAATACCCATAACCTTGTTGTGTGAAGTCTGAGATGTGTACCTAAAGGACCTCCAGATATCAGACCCTGGATTGTTAAACTTCTCTTTCTTTTTTTCGTTAATTTGGCTACTGCCTCTATAATATGTGCACTGCGGTTAGTGTATTGAGTTTTCTGAGCAGTGCAAATTGAGATGGCAAGATGTATTTGTGGATTGCAGGTGAGGTTTTTGGTCTTTGGGTTTTTTTTTTTTTGGGGGAGGGGAGGGGAGGGGTTGGGGGGATGGTAGTGCTAAATTGACACTTGTCCTTCTGTGAAAAATATTTTCGTAGAAAAAGTTTCCAAATTTAGCATGCTAAAGTTTTAGGAGCTGGATATGATGAACTGTTAATTCTGCATTTGCTTATGAAATATGTTTCTTCTGCAAATATTGGATATTGGATGTCATGTCAGGTTTGGCATGTGAACTCAAACAATATTATGAAAATTTTAATCAAGAACCTGGGACCTTTTCTCAGGCTGGTCAGGAATCCTTTAGATCCATCACTAGGTCCTACTACAGAGGAGCAGCTGGAGCACTACTAGTTTATGATATAACCAGGTAGGCATATATGTGGTGGTTATGGGAAGCATCAGGTTGGTGGGCTTTTGTTAATGCCTCCAACTGAAAAAGGGAACCTTGTTATCCAGGAGGGAGACATTTAATCATCTAGCAAGCTGGCTTGAGGATGCCCGGCAGCATGCCAATCCCAACATGACAATCATGCTCATTGGGAACAAGTGTGATCTTGCCCATCGGAGGGCCATTAGCAAAGAGGAAGGGGAACAATTTGCTAAAGAGAATGGGCTTCTATTCATGGAGGCATCGGCAAGAACAGCCCAAAATGTTGAGGAGGTAATGCACCTAAAACCTGGTTGATCCTTACCATAAATTGTTGCCCCAGTGTTCCACAATCTTGCTTGACAAGTTATAACCTATTTACCTTTTCACTCCTTATACTCCTATGTGTTAATACTAATGGAGGAGGAAAAAAATGCAGGCCTTCATAAGCACTGCTGCAAAGATACTTCAGAAGATACAAGAAGGCGTCTTTGATGTGTCAAATGAGGTAAAATCCACTTAGTTCGCAGAACTCCCACTGATTACAAGATGCATTGCATTTTGAAAATTTGCTAGTACTGTTAATTCTAACTACAGAGCAAGCACGCATTATGGCAAATTTAACACATGAAGAAAAATTGAAGGAAACATGTATCTGCACGCAAGCATGCAGAAAGTGTGTGCATGCACAATCGGTTATTAAATGTAGATTTTCTATGGCTGCATCTGGATGGACCAATAGAATAGCAAATCCTGCCATCCAGTGTATATCCTAATTTAGCAACCTGCACCTGCTAGGAAGAATTGATCTGATCGTAGGCTACTAGTCAAGTCAAAACAAAAATGTCCCCCCCCCCCAAAAAAAAAAAAAAAGACACACACACAAAACCCTAGTTGGGAATTATCATATGTTAGGTTCAATTCTCCCCTCCCCTTGAATGTCAAACGGCCCAGGCAGGGATGCAGATTCTTCCTCCCTGGACCAAGGAGTTTCTTTTGCATATAAATTATCAAGTACAAGGCCTTGTATCTGATCATCTTTGTTTATGATGGTAGTCATCTGGCATCAAGGTTGGGTATGGTCGTTCCCAAGGGACAGCAGGAAGTCGGGATGGAGCTGTTGCTCCGAGGGGAGCATGTTGCAGCTGATATGAATCTGTTTCTAATAGTTGTGCATTTGATCTCGATCAATCCTGTAAAGGAATTTACTCTCTTTTCTTTCGAAGTGATGTAATTTCCAGTAACATGAAATGTATAGCCGTTACTTGAACAAGGGTTGATAGCAGTGACTTCTTTCGATTCAAATTGTTTTGGGTTGGTCTGTTAGTACCTCATATTATAGTTTTGCAGTGTTTTTTAATCTCTTGCGTGGGTCCCCTGCGAATGTCTTGAGTTTGACATTAATCACATTATGAAGGAGGGGTGGTAGGAAGTGCTGAGAAACCCAGTTGCAACACAGATTGATTTATCTGATTACAATCAAGTGGGACTAATGTTAGTGCTAGTAATTCACTTGGTGACCGTGGGTTTTCAAAAAATAGATTCTCTTGCAGCTTTTTTTTCTTTTTTGTGTGATTTAGTTTTGGGGGTTCTTATGTTTGTTGATTCTCTGAGACTGTTGAGATAGATTAGCTGTGCTATCCATCTGCCTAAAGAATCAATAGGTTGAAAGAATCGGTATTAAGACTCACACGTTCTCTCGTGTGGTGTTCTCTCGTAACTCGATAACACGTGAGAGTCAAGTCCTGTGCACACAGGGACACCATATGATGAGATGTGAGAGTCCAATGTGCATGGGATTCTTGACATGTGAACATTGCAGTGGCTCTCACGTAACTCTATCCTGATTCCTGATAGGTTACGTTATTAGAGGTTGCATTGTTTAAGATGTTGGCTGAGGTGACCCCAGATACTATCTCATCATAACCAATCCCTGAATAAGAGATGATAGGGTTGGTATAACTTCCACTAATTACTTTAATGGAGGAGTTACAAGGAGATATACATATACTAGGAACCCTATGTCCACTCATTCCACCACCGAATTCTGAGAGAGAGAGAGAGAGAGAGAGTCCATTGACTGTGACTCTTGTTTGAGAGAATTGTAGACGGTAAAGAAGAAGAGTGAGAATTCAAAGCTACAACAACAATGGCAGGATGCTATAGTGCACAGAAAGGTAGTAGGCCTTAGGTTTTCCTGCTTCTTTCATTCTGATTGGAGCAAATAATGCTGCTCATACTTTTGTTTGAAAAGTCTCAACCATTTCGGGGTCGGTTGATTGGCCTATTTCCTTTCACTCGCTTCATGATATTATTGTAAATAATTCCATGGTTTTTTCGGTTATAATATACAATAAATTTTCTTCTTACCAAGAAAAATATATACGAATCTCATAGCCCATGTAATGGGGGGGGGGGGGGGCTCGGGCGCCGGGTGAGGGTCAGCCCCCCACCTAACCCCCTCCTCCCCCCCCCCCTCCCGGAGAAAGGGGGGGGGAAAATGGGAACCGCAATCATCCAAAAACTATAAATGCAAGTTGGGCCTGAAAATCCCGAGGCTAGGGTGGCCCAGGTTCAAACCAGGCCGGGCTTTTGGATGAAAATATATACACACATTGGAAAACCGTAGATCATCAAGGCAATTAACAACCTTGTTGTATGTTGTATTTGTAAACATTAAAATTATATCTATATTCCAAACCTTACTCAAAACCCGGACCTGACTTATCTAGCCCAAAGTCTTAGAATCCTGAACCCTAGGGATTTAGGGATTGGATTGGCCGGGCCGATTCTGTGCAACATGAGAGTCGGAACAAGAAGTTGAGACAATTTTGAGGGCAAATAGGACTCTTGAGTTCTTGAACATGGCATGGAGCCAGGCCAAGGCCATGGTTACCAGGGCTGAGCCTGGGGCCTTCAAAGACTTGGGTCTAGCCTGTCCCAATTACACCCTATTGAATGAAAAGGAACATGTTGTTGGTGTATACTTGTATCTCTCTCTCTCTCTCTCTCTCTCTCTCTCTCTCTCTGTCTCTCTCTTTTGAAATAAATTCCAATATGTCCCAAACTTGTAGATCCGTGTTGGGCTTGGGCCTACCTGAGCAGTTAGGTCTGTTTGGATGGATTTAAATCCGGCCAATAATAGTACAGGAGAAAAGGTTGGAAACGGGAGACTCGGAATGTGAGTCGGTCGGGCATGGGACGAATGACAGTGATGGGAGAATCCTTCAAAGAATGGGAAAAACAATGGGTGGGACCCACTCCTAAGTCCCTAATTCTGTGACACGCATCTCAAACCAAACGGTCAGCTGTCGATTAATAATAATTAATGGGAATCCCTTTGAAATTCATTAATTGTTTGTTACGTCGTGTGAAGCTTGAAATTAATAACAATCCAATCGTAACACCACGTACTACTTTGCATCTCTCTCGATACAGACGTAACCTGCTAAATTACTACTCTCCGCCGCTCTCTACCTGCTGCTGCTTGCTTACTAAGGATTTCTACTTTTGTTTGATTTGGATCTCTTTCTTTCTCTCTCTTCCATTGATAATACTATTGAATCTAATTCAGATTCCTTTTTGGGAAGTAGCAGGTGTTCCGTGAATGAAATCGTATCCTTCCAAAGGAAATTTCGCGGAAGCTCTGAATCTGGCCTGCTTTTGTTACTTCTTATCCATAAAGAATCATACTTGTATAAAGCTAGCATTGTTATTTCCTATTTCTCTCGTTTAAACTTTCCCAATTTCCACAAGATATATCAGCAGTATTGCATTCAGAGAGAAGCGGTCCTCTACGTCACAACCTTCCCCTGTTGCTGCTGCTTCTCTCTCCCTCTCCCGCTCTTGGAGTCTCTCACCTCTTACTTTTTGTTTCTTTTCAATTTTAGTTTATCTCCTTCTTGCCTTGAACAGAAACAAGAGAAAGCAAGATCGCAGCTACTATTTATATTTGATCGTCAGCTCACCTAATCACTTACAAATTCACTCAATACTTTCAGGTAATCACTTTGTTCGAAATTTGAATATACGTTTTATTAATTTCTTCCATTAATCCATATAATTTAATTCAAAAATAATTTTGATTCATAAGTTTATAAACCAAGTTTCGAATCTGTATATAGATAGATGGATAGATCATAGTATCATACAAATAAAATGCCATATTGCCATGCCATGGTTGTATGAATATACGAAGAAAGGGGGGTAGGGCCTTGGTAGAACGATATAAAAAAGATAGTGCTTTTAATTTATTTTCTTCCCCAACCCCACTAACCTGCATTGATAAAGTGATAAAGTTGATAAAGTGAGCTTTTATGCTTTATAATGGATAGAATCACCAGTATATATGTTGGATTTGGAATGAATACACTAGTACTAGTGCTAAACCTACTTGTTCCTCTTCTTGAGTCCTGTTCTTATCGAGTCACACATCACACAGATATTCAAGATAAACAGTAAGAACAAGACAGGAAAGATTTATAATATAATGTACTTAGTGATGTTAATACGTAATCAATCCCCATTAGCTACTACATATACATAACATAGGTAATTAGATACTGATTCTCTTGTTTGTATTTGATGAGATGGTGACAAGAGTATCCGCAAATCCAGGACCATTAGGTTAGTCAAATTTGATATAATAAAAAAAAAAGGTTAAAATTTCTATAAAGGTGTACAAAAGTATGTTTAAAGGGATCAGCTTCTTAAAGAATCCTATCCCATGATTAAAATATCTATAAAGTAAAGGTATCGGATGAAATCTCCAGTATCCCTCCTGACTCTTTATATAATTTTTCATTTTTTAGGTCTTTTATTTTTCTTTTATTCTCAAAAATTAATTTTATATATAATAAAATTCTATGTGGGTTAATACATGCATATCCATTTTTTTTATGTCCTGTTTGATTTGAATCTACCCTGCTCAAACTATTCATCAGGTTAGAGAATTCCAGAATAGGTTACCCTTTTGGTTTAATCCAACTGTGGTTACACCTAACATAACCCTGTTTTTCGGAAAAAAAAAAAAAAAGCAAAAAGTAAATGTTTCTATAAATCAAAAGCAGTTACATTTTTACAATATTTATTCCACTGTGCCGTAGGGGCTAGGAGTTTTCAGAGAAAAATGGCCAGAGAACTTGGAGCTGATTCCTCCGACTATAGAACGGAGCTTTTATCTCCTACTAGGGAGGGAGGAGCTGTGACTGAGCCAAGCGAGCAGTCATGGAGACTCCACGTTGGCGAGTTTCGCTTACCGGAGATACCCAACAACCCTCAAGTTGGTTTTGGGGACTTGCTGACGATGAGTAAGCTCTCAAATTCGATCTTCTACTTCTTCTTCTTTTGCTTCATCTACATTTTTCTTAAAATCATTAATGGGTTTCTGGACAAAACCTTTTTTTTTTTTTTTTTCTCTTTTGCATTTAATATTCCTTCCTTCTTCGTCAGGAAAGAAAGGAAAGATTGCAAAATATTACAAGAGGCAGGAGGAGCTTCTTAAAGGTTACGGTGAGATGGAAACAATGCATGAATCAGGCTGTTTGCCTGGAAGCCTCACCGAGGTAAGTTTCTCTCTCTCTCTCTCTCTCTCTCTCTCTCTCTCTCTCTGTGAAGTTGATTAACTTATTATCAGCATCTGTCTCGACAGGGTGAACTGAAGGAACTTGCGAAAAGCGAGCAGATGGCCATATATGTATCAAACCTAGCGAACTTGATCCTTTTCATAGCAAAAGTATACGCTTCAATTGCAAGCAGATCGTTAGCAGTGATTGCATCGACATTGGACTCTCTCTTGGATCTCTTGTCAGGTTTCATTCTATGGTTCACTGACAATGCCATGCGAAAGCCCAATCACTTTTGGTATCCCATCGGCAAGAAGCGAATGCAACCCGTGGTGAGTCTCTGGTCTACTGTAGTTTCAAGTCATTCTAAAAATTAAGTCTTGATCAAGATTCATGTCAAGTGGGTATGAACTGTGATGTGTTGCATTTCAAAATGCTAATGTCAAATAACAAATTAACTTTCTATATTTGGAAATATGCTAAGAAACGGTGCCAGGGGATTTCACAGTGATTGAGCTCATTGCTATTTGCCCTCCACTAACTCTAAGCCTATCAAAGATAGTGTGTTATAGTAGGCTCTGACTTGTCTAAGAGTAGGAATCGGATTCCCAAGTCTGTCTGATTCAAGATTTAAAAATTGGCCATTGAGGCTGATTCCTGCATGATAAGAATTGAAATTGGTCGAGGCCGATTCCACAATTATTTGAACCATGGTCTCATGTCTTACGGGTGGGGGGTGGTTCCCCCCCACCCCCACCCACCCACTCACTAAAAATACAACTTTCTATTGTTAGATGGTAGTTACTTGAAAGTGCAATCAATTTTCCCCTGCAAGCCTTAGGGAGTGGTATCCCCATAAGATGTGGAGATCATTATCTTTATTTGTGCACCCTATAGTTTATTAATATAATAAGTCTCCATAGGTGCATGGGATTAACATTCAGAGAAGGATTATTTAATCTGTTTTCAGGTTTAAATTATTTAGCCGTGTTGATACATATTGTTTTGTGGAACTTTTTTAACCTCTTCAAATGAACTAGCTGGGTTACTCCAAGTTTTTTTCAAGATAGATGTAAAATCAGGAACTAACCCTTTCTTCTTCACGGAACACTCCACCACTGATTCTAGATTGAAGTTTAACATTCATACTGTGTAGGTAGGGGAGAGTATTCTCTCTTATTACAGAGATGAAAATGATGCTAATGTAAATTGTAATTCAACATAAATTGTAAAAAAATTACAAAATAATCACTTAACTGATTGTGTTTGCTCCATATTACAGGGAATCATTGTTTTTGCCTCAGTAATGGCAACTCTTGGGCTCCAAATACTGTTAGAGTCTGCTCGGGAGCTTGTTACAAAGGTACTTAATTTTAAGCTTATCTGTTAGCAACACATATACAACATACCATCATTACCGGTCATTTTGCTTCAGGGTAAAAAAAAGTACAGGATCTTGAAAAAGTTGAACCAAGGGCGTAGGATTGTTGGTGATCTAAGCTTGCTTGAGTTTGACCAAGCTGCCCGGGATCCAAATTTTGAGGATCTTGATAAGTTGAGACCAAGGCTCAAGCTCAACACGTTTAGATACTAAGTCAACGTATTAAAACTAATCAGTGAAGCTTATGCCATGCTTTATTGGTTATTCATTTGCCTTCTCCAGGCGTTTTGACCTGGTGCTGGATCATGACTCATGCCTTTGCATACTTGTACCGTGTGGATTAGAGTTGGCCACTTATTGTCACTAGACTTGGGGATGATAAGCCCAATACTTGTAGCTTGTGGGTTAGAGTAGGCCACTTTTGAGCTTGTTGTTTGATAATGTTCTTAGAACCATTGATTGTTGCAGTCTCATCCCAACTTCGACCGTGAGAAGGAGAAATGGATGATAGGGATCATGGTTTCTGTTACGGTAGTAAAATTCGCGCTGATGGTGTTTTGTCGAAGATTTAATAATGAAATTGTTAGAGCCTACGCTCAAGATCATTTATTTGATGTGATTACCAACTCTACTGGTCTAGTCACTGCTGTCCTTGCAGTTCGATACTATTGGTGGATTGATCCAACTGGAGCTATACTAGTAAGTTCATTCAATTTTTAAATGCACACAATAATTTTGTAGGCCTACTGAGACTATTAACTTATGATACATTTGGATGCAGATAGCCTTATACACGATGGGTACATGGGCAAAGACAGTAATGGAGAATGTCTGGTCTTTAATCGGTCGAACAGCCCCTCCAAATTACTTGTCAAAGCTAACATATCTGATATGGAACCACCATGAAGAGATCAAGCACATCGACACGGTTAGGGCCTATACATTTGGTTCTCATTACTTTGTAGAGGTAGACGTAGTCCTTCCAGAGGACATGCCCCTACATCAAGCACATAACATTGGAGAAACACTGCAAGAGAAACTCGAGCAACTCCCAGAGGTCGAACGAGCTTTTGTGCATATAGATTTTGAGTGGTCTCATAAGCCAGAACACAAGACCCAGGTATGATGTTTGGTGTTGCTGATAGTAGGGTGACAACTGACAAGAGATCATTCATTTGGTGGGCCACAGATTGTGAAGTTTAATGTGGCCTACGCCTATTGAAAGAGAAGCCCATTAGACTGTTGAAATGGGCTACTATAAATGGAAGCTTTGATCAGGATTACACAATAATGATCTCATAAGCTTTGATCACAATCACAATTTCAATTTGTAACTAATTAGGTTTCTTCAGAACCATTGCATTGGCCTCTTTAGAGTATTATTGCCCATCTTATATTTCTCTTATTTAAATGAGATGATTTCTTTATATATGGATATTGTCTTGGCTTAGCTTGTAGAGATCCTGACTGCATATAAGTGTCACCATGAATGTTCATGTATATCCATGCACACCTACGATCAATGGTACCCTGCAAGCTATCCATCTCCGCCCATATTCAATGGGCCCCACACTCCATGAACGGTGATCGGGATTCAGGACACGGGCTTGTGCTAGGGTAGTTCCCAGTGGATGACCCAATCCCTACTATGCTGAATTAAGTAGAAGTTGGGTGGGACTGGGAGAATGTCAAAACCAACCTGGTGTACCTTCTACCATATTTCATCTACTCTGGTGGGCCTGTACAACTCTACCCATTATGGATGTTTATTACTTGTCAATTCACTTCTATTGCGTACCTTCTACCAAATTTGCTTGAGTAGTTACTTAAACGTGTTTTTGTTTTTTGTTAAAAAAATAATTAAAATTCATTAACCAGGTATCCTCCCTTTAGCTCAGATAGTGGTTTATGAACTTTAGCAAATAATCCTTAGGTCACTGATTTAAATCTGGCAGATCAATTTTTTCTTGATGGAAGTTTTTTCAAAAAGATTGTCCCTTTCAACCATTAGTATATGAAAATTAAGGATTGTACTTTGTGTGACTATGGTTGGTTACATTGAACCTGTCACCATACCGAATTTGCCTAACTATACAATAATCTTCTTCCTACCTTAGAGGTGCTTCTGTACCATACAATGCCATTAAAATTTAAATTATCTTGTCTTATATGATCCATAATCCACATCGGATGGATGGTGACAATTCCGTGTAAAAGATATTCTCGAAGAGTCCCATCGTAGTCACCTTGATAGAGAAAAATATATAAGACAACAGAAAATGAAGTACACACTGTCGGTGTACTTTCTTTTTACATTTCTCCTTTCTTCCCCCCCTTTCCGAGTGATCAGGGCTATGGGTGACTACACTGACAGGCTTGATTATAATTATATAGAGCATGACTTATTTTTTAATTACAACCATTTGCAAAGTTTAGCCTATTTTCTGCTTAATTTAAGCATAAAAACAATTAAGGGTCTTATTTGTTTTAACCATAGTAGACTAGTTCTGTAATTTAGGAAATTATAATCTTCTTTTATTGCCTTTAATCTTATTCCCCAAAATTATTTTAATCAAGAATAAAAAAAAGCTTTTCAATAATAATTTGAAAGTCACTTGTCATCATGTCACTTTCAAATGTCATTATATCATGCACGTTTTTTAGATTATAAATGTGAAATGAGTAAATTTATATTTGTTGAAAACAAGTAGTATCTGAAAAATGCAAAATTACAACATTTTATTTACTCCAAAAAAACACCCAAAATGTAAAACGTTTTGGCTTGAATTAACTTCTGGGTATTTTACATTAAATAGATAAAATTTAAATAAAATAAGGTCTGATAAATATATCTGCAAGCCCTTGAGGGATTACGAAAAACAATATTAAGACAGATGAACATGATTTTAAAACTAGGAGCCATGAGAGAAGCTCTATAAATTGTTTCAGTCTTTCTCTCTCTCTCCCTTCTATTTTGCCGGTACCGAACAAGGACCAGACAGTCGTTTCCGGTTTGTAAACCAGGGCGCATGGCTCCGGATGAATCTTGGAAGAGAAAACATGAATTTTGTTCGTATTTATTGTAAAACCAAGGATATCGAAACCTTAGAACACGAACGAAGAAGTTCCGAAAGATGTTGGAGCAACAGCCATGGACGACCGATTCCGATCCGGACGGTATAGATCTTGATCCTGAAGACTTCAAAGCCTCAATTCCTCTCAGAAAGGTTCCGGCTGGCGATTTATTCCAAGCTTTGAGGGCTGGAAATGTCGAGAGGGCTCCGGTACCTGCTTGAATCAAGGGTGAACGTGAATGCCAGAGATCAATGGCATTCTTTTGCTCTATATTATTACGCATCCTTGGCCGGTCACCTCCATGTAGCTCAGATGCTTCTCGAGAGGGGAGCGATTTGCTCCGATTATGCATCTTCTTCACCTCCACCATCACCAGAGTTTCGATCAACCGGTAAACCTTGGCCAAGTTCTTACCGTACTCGTGTTCCTCTGTTTTGATGCCGCTGTGTTGGTGAAGAGGTTGATTGTGGTTGTTCGTTCCACCCATGAATCAATCAGCTTCGCGTCAGTAACTAATTAATATGGATTTTTCAGAAAGAATGACAGGGAATGAATGAAAAGAGAGAAGAGGGAGAAATGGAGGATGATAAAAGCTGTTGAGGGCTGGAAATGTTGGAGAGTGAAGAACTATATATGAAAGGCCATAAATGGATTGTGATAATATTCCTAATCTTTCTGTAATGGTTCTACAGGTGCGCAATGTACCAAATGCTATGGCTTTTATGATTGATTCTAAATCATCTCCTCCCCTTCCCTTCCTTTTCTCTCCATTCCTCTCTCTTTTGTGTAATTTTAGCTAAGTTGTTGCTGAGTAGGAATAATATCTTCTCAAATTAAGATCTGCAAGAATCCTTGTTTCAACACTTTTATTGAGAATAATTCGTCTTTGGCTTTCCTTTTTTTTTTTTTTTTTTTTTAAATCATCTTTTGAGAAAAGATGATAATGAACAATAACCCATTGAGTTCTGAAGAGGGTTTTGCATCTCTCTCTCAATCTCTGTGTGAACCCTTCTCCCAAAACCACACCTAGCGGCAGCAATGACCTTGGTCTCTGTGAAAGTGTGAATAATTCCCTGGAAGGATTAGGCACGAAGAGAGAGAGATTCATTCCCTGGAACAAAGAGAGAAGTGAGAATCTTCACTCTTATTATATTTGCTGTGAAATGGATCGGTCATAAAGTCGCAGGTGCCAGGAGTTTCTTCGTTGCGCTGATAAAAGCTCTGGTGCTTGAATCAGGGGTGAACGTGAATGCCAGAGTGGTTTGGATTTATTTTTCTAATTTTACTGTTACGGATAGAAATGAAAATTTAAGAATAGGATAACAAATGAATAAAAAATATTTTAATTTTTTAACAAGACCGAAAAAGTACTATCGTTTATTAAAATGTTCAACGCAGATGTCAACAATTAACGAGATTCTTTTAACGGAACGCACTTCATTGATTAATGGAACAAAGCTTTTGAGTAATAGATGAAATTTTTACAATCTTATGGAAGTAGATCAGGTTTTCAATCTTAAATGATATGTATATGAAAATTTTCCTATTTCTTTAAGGTAGGAAAACAGGCTTGGATTGATTCCATAAACAAATATTGTCACTTCTAGGGTTTGAACAATAATTGCCAAGTTATATGAAAGTATAACAATAAGAGGTCATATTCCATAAAAATAAAAGAGAGGTCTACAGATCCGAGTTCAATTCAATAATCAATAACTTGAAAAAATAAAGGTGATTCAATTATAATAGATAGATAAGTTAATTACTAAAACAACCTCAACAAATTATTTTCCAATCATTAAATTTGATAGAAAAAGAGGGAAAAACCTAACCTAGAGGACTCGATCATATTACAACATTCCTGTACCAGTTTAGTACCCATCACTGAAGTAATTTAATGGGCACTGGTTGACCCCTACCCAACCCCCCTCCTTTCCCAAGGTAGCTTCTGCTTTTACCTTTGTACTGTAGCATTAACTACCTCCGTTGATAAAGAGAACAGGGACGAAGCTATGCGGTGTAAAAATTCGGTAAGGATTCACGAAAGTGTTCATGACATATCTGAAGTCAGAAATGCCAAAAATCACCAGTGCACTGCCTAAAAAAGAATAGGTGAAAGAAAATCTTTAGTCGGAAGGAAGTGACAAAGAAAGCACCATGCAACACCTGGGTTAAATATCCAATTACTAGACCAATATCCTTCAGAGTATATTACCATGTCATTCATATGCAGCATATGAATGACATGGCACCAGCAAGTCCCCAGTCCAAGAGACTGAATCGAGAGCTTGTGTGTTCAGATGGTATCCCCCCACACACACCACACACTCGGACACAAAAAACCTTATGGGACATCAATTTGTCAAGAGTAGAGATATCACCTGAACACACAAGCTCTCTATTAAATGATGTAGACTAGTACTGTCTTCATCTGTTTTCTTTCAAAATCTCAAGAGTTTTTACAAGACATAGAATCTGTATAATCAAACCAAGTTCACAGGAAAGGTTGAATAGTTTTGTATGTTTAGTTAGGGAAGAGGAAAACATCAGACATGACCACCCCTAAGAGCAAGCACGAGATGAAGAACAGAGCCACCCTCAATGTTGTAGTCCTTGGCAGTTTTGTCATCCGCTAGCTGCTTACCAGCATAAATAAGCCTGCAACCAAAGAGAAAAAGAACAAAATCAGGTGTAAGACAGGTACCATGATAACATACACAGAAATGTACATAATAATCCAAAGGATAAGATAGGTAGCAAAGAACCGCTAGATCACAGGGCCTCACGACATGGCTGCAGGAACAGCCCCATGGCAGCTAATATGAAACGGACTTTATCTTGTGTCATAATAAAGCTCTCAAAAGGTTAATTTTCTTTTTTCAATTCAGTGACTAGAAATAGGTGAAAAATTCAATAAAAATTGTGAACCATATGGTTGGAGATGATTCACCAAATTTGACATGTCCAAACCCAAATCACCCTATCAACCAATGTCTAATTGCCCACATCAATCACTTACCACTCTGCTAGGAGCTAGCAACATGGCCATCCTGCTAACCGTCAAAACATCCCATGGTTCTTTACTGACCATTAACATCATTCTGCTCTTAGGTTTCTTTGTTCTTTTGCAACCTCTTGGTGACCCAAGGAGATTCTTGTCACATAATGGCAGAATAGGCAGCAATATCGAGGTCAACAGCAATTAACCAGAGCTCCCACCCACAATCAATGGGTCTGAACAAGGACAAGGTCGCCAGATGCTATCATACATTAACCTAACTAAGATTGCAAGTAACAATAAGAAAAGCTTAATTCCCATCTCCAGTATCACAGCTAACATTCAAAATATTTAACATGCAACTCTGCACACTGAAAAATTTATTCCAACATATTTAAAAATTTGTTCATTCAGACAAAATCTTTTTCTAGAGGAAAGGCATTTGCATTCAATGCATGAGAATGCAAGTTCAACAATAAGAAAGCTTAATTCCCATCTCCGGTATCACAGCTAACATTCAAATATTTAACATGCAACTTTGCACACTGAAGATTTTATTCCAATATATATAATAATTTGTTCATTCAGACCAAAAAAAAATTCTACAGGAAAGTTATTACATTCAATGCATGATGTACATAGCTAGAGCTGATCCATACTGGAAAGCAGAGATAAATCAACCACTACAAGAATGGTAAATTGCAATAATACCAAATTATCTATCCTTTACTTGCCTCAGAGGCAGGCTGTCTTTTAAGAGTTAAGACACCACAAATCAATGACACTGCAAAACAAGAGTGGCAACAAATGAAAATCTCTGAGCTTAGCCTCAAGCCAGCTGACCAAACTAACACCTTCAGATCTTCACTGAGGCTTGGTTCAAGAAAAGCAACACCCCCCCGGGGGGGCGGGGGGTTAGGTTTGACTTTGTCAATGGTAAATTGGCTTCATGCTAACACGCAACTTTCATTGATGGTTAGAGCCTTCGACGCCGAAGGGGCAGGTAGACTCAAAGCTGAAGGCAATCAACTTGTAATATAATACAAGGTTCAGGGTGGATCAGTATAGGTTAGTTCCGGCTCAGATTACCCTAAATCCAAGTCTTAGAAAGTTATATTTCAGTCCCTTCTAACTTCTTACTAGGTCGGAGTATCACCCACCCCCCCCAAAAAAAAAAAAAAAAAAAAAAAACCCGTGAGGCCATTTAATAACTGTACACATAATATGAATGCAACATCCATCTGCATGCGTGCGTGAGAGAGAGAGAATACCTTTGTTGGACTGGAGGGATCCCTTCTTTCTCCTCGACTCTCTCCTTGATCCGATCAATGGTATCAGTAGGTTCAATGTCGATCTCAATTTCCTTTCCAGTAAGGGTCTTCACCTTGATCATGGTTCCACCCCTAAGCCTCAGAACCAAGTGAAGGGTTGATTCCTTTTGGATGTTGTAATCTGCAAGAGTACGGCCATCTTCCAATTGTTTCCCAGCAAATATCAATCTCTGCTGATCAGGGGGGATACCCTCCTTATCCTAAAATAATCATTTACGAACCTTCATTAGTAAGAAGTAGAAGCAGCAAGAGACTTTTATGGTATCTTCTTAACAGCAAAAGAGGCTGGCATAGATCATACCCATCAAAGAATTGTTGCCAACAATAAAGGAGGTGAATTAGTTAAGCATTATAAATAACACAAGAATTCACTCACTGTTTTCAGATTTATGAGTATGGAAAAGCATTCTAAACATGAAATGTACCAGAAATAACTAATGGAGAGGTTAAATACAACTCATATATAGATTGCAGATGGATTTTTGTTGTATCAAAGATGGAACCCACAATTTGACAATTTTCACCAACCTTTCTCCCCCAATATTCTTACTGAACTACAAGTATTTCCCATATAGCAATCAAATCAAAGACTTAAATTAACAAGAAATTTACACTATTGAATCGAAAGCTGGAAATTAAAAATGAAAGAAGGTACAAGATCACAAAGGAAATGTGAATCATTTATATTAGGAAATCAATGGAAAAAAGCTTATTATCTCAAGCATGCCTAGAAAAGGTAAATGGGGGCAAACTCAAGAACCCAAAATAAAACTAGTAACTCGAACAGAACTTCTAAACTTATAGAAGACATCATGAAAATCAATAAGACATGAATTTAGCTGATGATACTAGATTACATCTTTGAATTTTTTCTTTGTTACAACTTAGGATTTGTCATGATCTAACTCTATATAAGGACAGAATACTTGACACTAGATTACTTGATACATGCCGTGTCCATGTTAATAAAGTTGACCAGTTTGCTGGTAAAAAAAAAAAAAGGAACCGTACTTCATTTATATAAGTTTACTAAAAGAATATTGTATATGTGTTCATATAGGGTGGATAGTGGTGGTAATACTGTGGTGGTGGCATTAGTAGGAATCTTCGCACTCTGTTGTTGTCAAAATCATGTCAGACATGTTGAGAAAACCGACATTCTAAAATTGATTTTAATGACAACAAACAATTAAAGATGTACTAACATCTTTTGTAAAGTGATCTCTAGCCAAAGAACACTTCAACCATGCAAAGCAAAGTCATGATGATCATTGAAGATAAAATCAAAACATAGACCAAGCTTGAAAAAATGAACATTTAAGACTAAGTCAAAGCATTGACCAAGTTTCAAGAAAAGTCAAGAATCCAAGCTTCATGAGAAGTCAAATATCCAAGATTGAAGACCAAAGCATTGTCCAACTTTGAAGATGAAGATTATGTAATTTAGTATTAGACTATTTATGTAAAATAGTCCTAGACTAGTATACATGCACTTGCATAATCTAATCATGGCATCTCATGCATTCCATGACCTAGAATGCCCTTAGGAGATGCAAAATGATCAGTCAAATGACTTAGAAAAGTTAGATTTCAGACTGGCCCAAAGACCAAGGAAAAATAGGTTAAAAAACCTCCAATGAATGGAAACTGTCAATAACCTGTCAACCTCAAGCTGACCCGATCGACTGGATCTATAAATCACGACAGTCAAATCCATCCGAGAGTTACAGAAATTGTGCAAGCCTCTCCGGCATTAGCTGGTTGGCCTAACCGATCAACTAGAGGCCATTAGCCGGAGACCAACCGGTCAACGGTGATCGACTGGGTGGACATCAGCCTGTCCAATGGCTATAATTACAACGGCCATATCCTAGCGGTCAATAGGATAATTAAGCGGTCGACTGGTACAAGTTAAAAATAGTCCGTTGGGATTTTTTTTTTTGGCCTTTAACTTGGGTCATTCCATTATAGTCTATTTAAGGATTCTCTTGCCAGAAAAAAAAAATATTCACATATAATAAGAACATTTTTCTTAAGCTCATATTGCCCCAAAAAAAAAAAAAATAGAACATCAAAGGATCAAGTAACTCAAGTGATTTTCAAGCTCAAGTTCTCAAGCCTTCCAACATTTCTCTCAAACTCAAATCATCAAGAGAAAGCTCATTGTGCAAGAGCATCATCTCCTGTTGAAATAATAAAGAGAAAATGCTTGGCTTATCAAAATATGACAGAGGTCTTTTCTATTTATAGGAAAAGAAATTTGCTTTTACATAAATACACCAACCAACCACTACCTACCAACCACTCATCATATATATTGTATGATGACTAACTACTCATCATAAGTATGATATGATGACTACGGTGACTTGTTCTACCAATATTGACTTTTACCTTACCTACCAAAGGCTTTTATGTTAGCCTACCAATATTGACTTTAACAACTTACTAAGATAAACTTACAATTACAACACTCCCCCTCAAGTCGGCGCATAAATATCAAACACGTCCAACTTGTTAATAATAGAAACAAAGCTCTTACTACTAAGACATTTTGTAAAGACATATGCTAACTGAGCATCAGATGGAACAAAGGGAACACATACAACTCCTTGTTCTAGCTTCTTCTTGATGAAGTGATGATCGATCTCTACGTGCTTAGTACGATCATGTTGAACAAGATTATGTGCAATGCTGATTGCTGATTTATTGTCACAGTACAAGCGCATAGGCAATTCAACTGGAACACACAAATCCTGAAGAAGGCCACGAAGCCAAAGGAGTTCGCAAATGCCATGGGTCATGGCTCGAAACTCAGCTTCAACACTAGACCGAGCAACAACAGCTTGTTTTTTGCTCCTTCAAGTAACAAGGTTGCCTCCAACAAACGTGCAATAGCATGAGGTAGATCTCCTGTCATCGTGACACCCGCCCCAATCGGCATCAGTAAAGGCCGCAATACCAAAATGGCTACGAGGAGAGAAAAGAACCCCTTTTCCGGGAGCAAATTTCAAATATCGTAAAATCTTATATGCAGCCTCTAGGTGAGAGGAATAGGGATCATGCATATATTGACTGATTACACTTACAGAAAAAGCGATGTCAGGCCGGGTGTGTGACAAATATATCAATCGTCCAACCAACCGCCTACCTTTATCAACAGAGTCTCCAATCTTGTGCTTGAGATGAGATTGAGGCTCTAGAGGAGTATCTGGTGGTTTACAACCCAGCATTCCTGTCTCTGATAAGAGATCTAAAGTGTATTTCCGTTGTGAGAGGAAGATACCTTGAGCTGAATGAGCAACTTCGATCCCAAGAAAATATCTCAGCTTATCAAGGTTTTTGATTTCAAATTTTATCCCCAAGTAAGTCTTTAGGTTGGATATTTAGTAGCATTACTGCCAGTGATAACAATATTATCTACATAGACCAGTCTTTTTGATAAACAAAGTATAATCAACATTACTTTGTTTATAACCAATCGATATCATAGCTCGATGGAAACGACCAAACCACGCTCTTGGAGATCGTTTCAGACCATACAAAAATCGCTTCAACTTGCAAACTTTGCCATGAGTTTTTTGAGAAGCAAATCCAGGAGGGATGTCCATAAAAACCTCCTCTTCAAGTTCTCCATGGAGGAAAGCATTTTTTATATCAAGTTGTTGAAGATCCCATCCTTGGTTAACTGCACATGAGATGATTATTCTAACAGTGTTCATTTTTGCTACTAGAGCAAAAGTTTCCTGATAGTCGATCCCATATGTCTGAGTGAATCCTCTAGCAACTAACCTTGCTTTATATCTTTCTATAGATCCATCAGCCTTTTGTTTGACAACAAAGACCCATTTGCATCCTATAGGTTTCTTTCCTGGAGGGGGAGACACCAAATCACATGTGTCAGTCTTCCCAAGTGCACTCATCTCTTCATTCATTGCCTCTTTCCACCTTGGACTTGCTAATGCATCCTGCAAGGAGTTATGTGTGGAAATAGACGATAACAAAGAAACAAAAGTACGGAAGGAGGGAGACAGAGAATCATATGCAACAACATTAGAGATGGGATGTCGAGTAGACGCTCTGATGCTCTTACGAATAGCAATAGGTAAGTCAAGATTAGGATCACTAGGAGAATCACTAGGAAGAAGAGACTTACCAGAGGAAAGATTTGGAAGACTTGAATTCGGAATGGAGGACGATTGGCTAGGTGCAGTGGTGGTGGTCTCTGGCAGTTGCTTACGTCGAACAAATACTTTGAGAGGTGGTTGAGCCAATTGAGAAGGCTCCCCTTGCAGTTGGAACAGAGTTGAAACCTGTTCCTGACTTGTTACACCTTCAATATCAGTTTCAGCCACTATAGGAGACTCCATTGGAACAATGATAGGCACATCTTCCAAAACATCCCGAGTAGAAGACTTTCCCTGAAGAGGGGGCGGATAATAAGCTTCTGACTCATGAAAGACAACATCCATGGTGACCAGCAGTCGCTAAGTCGAAGGATGATAGCACTTGTAACCCTTTTGAGTAGCAAAATAACCAAGGAAATACAACGGAGTCCCCGGGGATCGAGCTTGCCATGGGCATGATGGTTACGAGCAAACACCACACAACCAAAAACCCGAGGTGGAACCACAAAAGAAGAGGCGCCCATGAGCACATCAAGAGTGCAACGAGAGGCCAAGACACGAGAAGGCAGCCGATTGATAAGGTCGGCTGCCATAAGAACTGCATCACCCCAATATTGAGGAGGGACAGTCATAGTGAACAAAAGAGACCGTGCCACTTCCAAAATGTGACGATTATTTCGTTCAGCGACACCATTTTGAGCAGGAGTATCGACGCAGCTAGTCTGATGAATGATCGCATGATCAGACAAATATAACTGGAAAGACCCATCAATGTACTCTTTGCCATTATCAGTTCGAAGAATCTTCACTTTAGCATCAAACTGGTTCTGAACCATCTGATGAAATAATTTAAAACAGTTGGCCACATCTCTCTTCTGCCGCATCAAGTAGATCCAAGTGGTACGACTATAGCAGTCAATAAAGGAGAAGTGGATACACAACGTGCAAGGACCCAGACATCAGAATGGATTAAACTAAAATGAACTAAATTTCTATTATCAGAAATAGGATAAACAGCTCTAGTTTGCTTTGCAAAGATGCAAGCATCACAAAAGAAATCACTGGGATTACATTTCTTAAAAACTGAAAACAAAGTAGATAAAATTTTGAGAGGAGGATGACCTAAACGACAATGCCATCGATGTAATTCAGATAAAACAACAGTAGAGGAATCGTGGTGAGAAGCCTGAGCTGCCAAAGGTGATGGAGAATTATCAAGCAAGTAGAGATCACCAACCACTTTACCACTGCCAATTGTACAACCCGAATTCAAGTCCTGAAAGACACATCGATCAGGAAAAATGTTACTTTACAGTTCAAATCACGAGTAAGACTACTAATAGAGAGAAGATTATTAGAAAACTTCAGAACATGTAAGACAGAGGAAAGGGATAAGGAAGGAGTACATTGGAGAGAGCCCTTGTCCGAAATAATGGAAAGAAAACCATCAGCAACACTTACTTTACTATTACTAGACAAAGGGAAGTACCAAAAAAATTGATTGGAGGATCTAATCATATGGTCAGTGGCAGCCAAGTCGACTATCCAAGGAGCAAAGACTACTGAGGCACAATGACCACCAAAAGAAATACCTGAAGGGGTAGAAGAAGATGGAGCGAACGGCACTGGCAGGTTTCCTGGCAGGATGGTGGCGAACGCTGCAGATGGCGTTAAGGAAGGTGATGAGTCCAGCCTGGTCATTAGACAACGCAAAGTCAGTAACTCCTCTTGAGAGAGGGAAGAATCTTGAGGAATAACGTCAGCGGCACTATGGTGCGCCATGGCGGAGGGTAGACGAACCAGACCACGAGTATCGAAATGATGGCCATGTAATTTCCAACACTTGTCTCGAGTATGTCGTTCTTTCCCACAGAAATCACACTTTACAGGAACCTTATCAAAGGCAGAACAATTACTAACACTGCGAGTCAAACCTCCACGAGATGAGGAACCTGAGCCAGAATAGAGAGCTGAGCGTTCTTGTGTCACAGGCAAGACCATAATAGTGCGGCGACTATCCTCAAAAGACACCATAGCATAGGCCTGCTCGTGGGAGGATAACAAATCACAATTAAGGACATGAGCCCTAATCTGATCAAACTCAATATTGAGACCAGCAAGAAAATTGAATACCCAGAGGTTGTCCTCCCACTTTTTAAAGGCAGTTGCATCTGTATCACAGGTAGCAGTAAAAGAACCATAAAAATCAAACTCTTGCTACATACCTTGTAGAGTGGAATAATATTGGGAAATAGATAACTCCTTTTGTTTGGTTTCGTGAATCTTCTTCCGGAGTTCATAGCATTGGGCAGTATTACCAACTTGAGAATAGGTGGATGTGGCATTCTTCCAGATCTGAGCAACAGTGTCAAGAAGAACATAACCCCTGGAAATAGATTGATCCATAGAGTTAATAAGATATGACATGACCAAATAATTGGAAGTAACCCATTTATCCTGAAAAGGACCAGTAGTGGTAGGCTTAACAGTGTCCCCTGTAAGGTAGCCAGAAAGACCACGAGAACCAATAGCAAGATAACATGAACGAGACCACATCAGATAATTGCTCCCATCTAACTTGATGGAGCAAGTAGGGAATGAAGAAAGGTCACGAGAAAGGACTCATTCCTGTCCAATTGAGGCAGATGAAATCTCAGACATGATTGTTGGTCAACGCTAGTCACAAAAAAGGCACAACATGTAAACAAATATCCGAAAGTTTCAACTCGAGATACCAACTTCCAGAGAAAACATCAAGAAATCACGATTCAACTTCAGATCTAGAACTGCATGGTGTAAGAGGCCCTTGGTGGGAAGAAGAAGGGAAAAAAAAAAAAAAAAAAACTCACCACCAAGGGTAAAGAGGAAAGAGACCAAAGCGGCGGTGGGAGGTGATGCTAAACCGAGTAGGAGAGAAATGAGAACGACGGAGTCTGGCAGCGGTGATTGGAGGCGTTAAAAAGAGAGAGTTAGGATCTCAATATTGATCCTAGCTCTAATACCATGTTGAAATAATAAAGAGAAAATGCTTGGCTTATCAAAATATGACAGAAGACTTCTCTATTTATAGGAAAGAAATTTGCTTTTACATAAATACACCAACCAACCACTACCTACCAACCACTCATCATAAATATTGTATGATGACTAACTACTCATCATAAATATGATATGATGACTATGGTGACTTATCCTACCAATATTGACTTTTACCTTACCTACCAAAGACTTTTATCTTAGCCTACCAATATTGATTTTAACAACTTACTAAGATAAACTTACAATTACAACATCTCCATATCATCTTCATCATTACACATCGCAAGGAATAGTGTCACACACCTTGCCTAGGTAAATTCTACATTTCTCAATTTACTTGTAAGGATCCTCTTATCTTAAAAGATTCTATAGGTTCCTTTTGACCTTGAACGAAGATTGTATGGTTCCTCTTTATCGAAAAGAATGTGTAAAAGATGTTCATCCCCACCTATTGAAAGGGAGGTTATTGAATCTCAAAGGTAGATTTGTAAACAAGGCGGACTAGCTTGTGGAGAGAATCCCAAGTGAACCACTATAAATTATTATGCTGTGGTTTGGCTTTGAAATAGTATTTATTGGCTTAACTTATCAAAAAAGTTTTCAGCTTGCAAAGGGACGTCTATTCATCCCCCCCCACCCCATCCCACCCCCTCCCCTCTAGGCTTACCTAACAAAACACAAAGGCAGCCAAGATCACAGCTGCTGGAGACCATGAGTAATGATACATGAAGTGTGAAGAATGCGAACTCAGTAATTATTTATTAAAGCTACCAGAAAATTCTTGTCTTCATGCTTTTTAGTTGAATTCAAATTTGAGAGAACGCAAATGATTCAGAACCAAAACATATACCATAAACAGATTAAACCGAAATCATAAGTGAAGTGCTGAAAGAATAGGTTATGACAGTAACTAAATGATAAAATAAAAAGGAGCAATAAACAATCCACGCAATCATACAGAGAGGTCCAATGTTAACCAAACAACAATATGTCATAACGATTTTAACCAAACAACAATATGTCATAAAGATTTAAGCATCATGGCCTGGTTATCCACATAGAAGCTCACACAGAACGTATGAGTCGAAGACTGATGAACTATAACTAGATATTAAAAAATAAGAAGGAAACACTAACTACTGTAAATTCTGTAATGAATGAATCCAGAAGCGTCACTTCAGCATACCATTCAAGAATACTTGCAGAAAAGAAAGTCGATGACTTACAATACACTTTTATAGACAACATAAAGCACGAAAACCCAAAATTATCTGAAGATAAACTTCAGCATAAATACCATTCAAGAAATACTTGCAGATAAGAAAGTCGATGACTTATCTTGCTAACAAAACAACTATACAATAAATAGACAACATAAAGCATGAAAACCCAAAATCATCTGAAGAAAAAAAGGCACATCAGGAATATTATATCATATGCCAAAAGACACCAGTTTCATACAGAAAATGCCTATAATAATAGAGGAAACAAGGACCCAATAATCATCCGCAATCAGAAAAAGAAAAGGCGGACCAAAGGAAATAATAAAGGATTTGGATCCAATAAAAAAAAAACCCTTTTGAAAGAATCAAACCCCGAATTCTACAGATACGTAAGCCAAACAATAAGTGAGTTTAACGGCCCAGAAATCCTGTAACAAATAACACAATAAGAGGAAACAAAAACCCAACACTGAATAAAAATCAAATACATAAAGCAGAGCACTATAACTCCAATATCTCGAGCGCCATTAGCGACATAATCCCAACCCGAGAATACCAAGGGAAAAAAAACTCTCGAAATGAAAAACAAACATTACAGCTGTAACTGAACTCTCGGTCCTATAGCTGAAAATACCCCTTGTGAAAGAATCCCACGAAGCCCTACCACAGATTGTGAATACAACCCGAGAAAGAATTATTCTAGAAATCATACAAAACTAGATTCCTTCACAAACTCCTAACAAAATGATCAACAAACCAAAAGAAAACATTTTCCATCGAAAGTGAAGAAATCAGAAGCCAAAACCCTGCTATCTAAACTGAATAACATCGGAGGATAAAAGAAAAAAGAGAGAGGGAGAGAGAAAAACCAAACCTGAATTTTGGCCTTAACATTGTCGATCGTATCACTGCTCTCGACTTCGAGAGTGATAGTTTTCCCGGTTAGGGTTTTCACGAAGATCTGCATGTCTATTGCTCAAGCTTCAGCGAAAGGGCGGGAGCAAGAGAGAGAGTTGAAAGTGGGCAAGAACGAGATTTAAGCCCTCTGGCGTCAATTCTTCTATTTCTAATGGAGAGAGAATATCAAAGCTGGATTTACCCAAACAAAATATAAATATATATAAATAAATAAAACAAGAAGAGAATATCAAAACTGGATGAGGACCCGAGAACGATTCGTTATCTTTTTCCCTAATTTAATTGTATGTTCAGAGTTAAAAGTTCGGTTTTGGCCATTGACAACCATCAACAACAGAAAGGGGAGAAAGTGGATTTTCTGGTTGGTACTTGTGAGCTCCATCAAATCCAATGGTTGAAATTGTAATCAATGGAGGAGGCTGACAATCCGTTATCGTTTGATTTTAATTTTTATTTTATTCGTTGTTTAACTAATCAGTTTTCATAAGCTAGACGTTGATTTATTTATAATTGATAGTTGAGTTACTCGTTTATAATCGAACTTAGACCAACCAAGCTAAAAAAAGTGTAATTGGATTTATACTAATCCGTCTATAATCAGATTTATACCAATTGGTTTGGTTTCGAAGGATAAAATCATCAATTTCCAACAAATGGAATATCTATAATTTAATTCTATGTCGATTAGAAAAAGAAAATGTTAAGAGACATCTCTCCTAGTAGGATTTCTACATCCATTTATTCTACACTGGCTGAAAAAAGAAAATATTAGAGAGATACAAATCATTAAATGAGATGTAGATACTCAAAAGAGGTACAAACACAATGTCACTTAACCGGTCTATAACTTGTCAATCTATGTCAAATTCTATATTTAGTCAGTTTCGATTGGACTACGTTAGTGTTTTTTTTTATCAGCATTGTGAACGGCCTGTTAATACGATATACAAGATTATAACGCGACTCGTTTTTAAACAATTGGGTCAATTCCAGTCTTTTTATGATCAAAGCCGATTTGTCAAACTGGTATAGTCTAAGTTATAACATCCGTAGCTAGGGTTGCCAAATATCCATCTAAGTATCTAATCCTAATTTGATTGGACAATTTCCCATTTGATAGGATAGTCCCATGCGTGATTCTAAATCTAGATATCAAACATGATGTCGGCCATGCCCAAACCAATCCAATCCGGATTAGTACAACCTACACGTGTTTGATCTTCATTAAAATAATATCAAAATAGGCTATGATCGAGGATCAGATCAGAGAACTCTCAAGTCCTAAACCGATTCAAATCCAATAATTTCAATTACAATCCAATAAGGATAATTAACAATTATCTAAATTTTATTTTCCCTTATATTTTCATTTGTCCATTTCTAGGTGGAGGAAGTTTTAATTTTTTTACTACATTTTAAAAAATTGTTTTAATCCGACTACATTTTGACCAAAACTTGACCCAAGAAACCTTAAGGAAAATATTTGTGTCAAGAAAAAAATAAGTCTACCATATGATATAATAAGTGTTGAAGGATTATAAAATTATAAAAAAATTATATATTTATATAGTTAATGCTTAATGTTAATATAAATATTAGGGAAAAAGATGGTTGTGTCCCTTGTACTATGCTTAAAGGACAAATGCCCCCAAAAGTTTTTAGAAAAGATAAACGTCCCTTATTTTTAACGGTGTTAAAGTGATTTTTTTGTAAACGATTTTACCCTCACATTTTATTCAAAACTTCAATCATATACCATTTTTAAAATAATGAAAACTGTTGCATTTCTCCAACACTTCTAGATTTGTCTCGTGGGCAAAATTCTCATTCCTACCGGAAACCAGCAATTTTCGGAATTTTCCTCAGTTGAAAACAAAAGACGTGGCCATAATCTAATGAGTAGGTGCAGGTCTGAGAGCTGAACTCGAAACGGGGGCTGGTGAAAAAGAGACGAAGGAAGATAATACCTGAAATATGAAGACAAAATCGATGGGATTTGCTCTAGCGATCCAATCTTCTGTGGAATCTACGAAGAAATCGATTCCTTGGAAGACGATCAAATTTGAGTGTGTTGAGCTTTTAAGCTGTTGTTACTCAGAAATTTCTGATTTTTATTTTCCTTTCTCATACATGATTTTTTTCCCGTATTGTAAACGCTCCACTATCTATCACCACTTTGGCGATGGAAATACACAATGAAATCATCAACCCAACAAGGCCAACCGCCATGGTCGACTAATTTAATTCTTTGAGATCCATCTAGAGTCTTGAAGACATAGATATCTGTGTTGAGATTTTTAATTTCTCCTTCTCATTCCTTCTCCCCAGATGAAGCTACAGCGTTCCAAATTCCAGAAGGAGAGACAGAAGGGCTGAAAGTGGAGATCACGTAAGGGGTTAACCTCTAAGTCTTACCTGTTATGAAATTGGTTGAGTACATAGCAGCCCAGTTTTTTCGGGGTACCCCATAATTTTCATGGGTCAACACATAGATAAGATGGTCCCCTGCAACAGAAGGTCGGTCTTTCAGAGATATTTTGGCATCTCCCTGTTTTGGGTTGACCAGAGGAACTTGAATTCGAGATGGGATTTCAAGAGCCGATATTCTTGTTGGATTGAAATCAATGGAGTTGAAGTTATTATAGGCATCAAGATAGATCCATTGATATACCAGTTTATTGACGGGGCTTGAGAGACATGGAAGTTGTCCTTCAGACAAAAGGCCTTCCCTCTCTGCCTGCTAACCCTAGAACGAGAGTCTCAAATCTCCCGCAAGGGTTAAGACATCGTTTAAACACCAGGACCAATAGAGATCTTGTTGGGTTTTCGCTGTCTGTTGATGGATTTCAAAGATATATTGGTTCTGTGTCAAAGAATCATGTGTTTGGCAAGAATAGTAGAAATTTTCATATTTGCAGAGCAGAAGCAGCTGCTATGGCTGTAGAAGATGGGCAGCCAGTGAGGTGGAGAAGCCCAAGTTCTTGGGTATCAAGGTCGTAACCCTTAAGAAAATTATCCCTCTTGGGTTGATGTTCTTTTGTATTCTATTCAACTATACAATACTCAGAGATACAAAAGATGTCTTGGTTGTGACGGCTAAAAGGAGCACCATTGATGGGTGCATTGCCTTTGGGGATGATGCTGATTTCCTCAAAGGAGCTTGTGGCAAGTCTCTTGCATCTTTCCCCCAAGGTATTCAAAGCCCATCTTCTCTCTTTTGGTTTTGCAGGATATGATTTCGTGCAGGTGGAGGGTTTCGAATGGGGCTTCTAAAGGATTAATTTGATCATTAAAAAAAAAATTGGCCTTCCACTGTCGGTATCTAATGGAATATTCCTAATGGCATTGGTCTGTTTGTACTTTAGAAGTGTTTCTAGGAGAGGCATTTGTCTTTCCAGAAATTTTTGAGGGCATTTGTCCTTTAGGTATGGTACAAGGGAGGCAACCGTCTTTTTCCCTAAATATTATACATCAATATGATTGGATTAAATAGCGCTAAAAATCAATTTTTGATTCATTTAGTTATTGGATCATGATTATACTATTGGATTGATGTATTTTTCAATAAGCCTTAATCTTTACCAAAAAAAAGAAATAGCCATAATCAAATTGGATTTCCAGATTGATCTGAATAATATCTGATCTATCGACAGCCACAATTCATGCTGTCATCACGCTACTTGCATGTCATTTGACATAAGATGTCGGTTCAAATTATTGATATACCCATTTGAGTATGTAATCATAGATTTTAGGGAAAATTACATTTACCACTCCTCACGTTTGTCCAAATTATAATTACCTCTCAAATGTTCCTAATAAGTACGAATACTTCTCCTACAACGACTATTAAATTACAACTAAATCAACATCCTAAGGTATATTTTGTTAGATGGTGGCGGCCTATAGCCAATAATTCTCTAATGATCAAACTGTAATTTTGTTAGATGGTGACGGCGTATAGACAAAGGCGTGTCGGCTCTGATGGAGGGCTTGGATTCTCCTAAGCCCCAGGTATCGGCCATCTAACGGGGTCACCGCCTCTCCTCCCGAACCTTTGAGAGAAGAGGATTTGGATACTCAAACTAATCCTATTACATTTACCTCCCTTGTGGTTTTCTCTTCCATTTCTTATTTTTTCTTTTAGGGTTTCAGTACTTGCGATCTAGACAATGCTTTCCGGCTCGATTTTCAATTACTTCATGAACTGTTATATATAGTGAGCCAAAGCCTGACTGTTTTTCTCTTCGATTTCTTCTTCTTCTTTTTTACGGTGTCAGCTATACCTTCAATTGCAGCGCCTATGCAATCAGATAGAATGTTGGAGACGCCTGGTCTTGTTCAGAATCACATCGAGGAGGGTTTGATGCGTGGTTTTGGTGCTCAAGATGTTCAAGTCATTTTAGCAGACGCTCGAGAGAGGAGGTTTTTTCTTCTTCGCATGTGAATCGGGTAGTTGATCAGAATGCTAGTAAGAAGGAGGTTGCTGGAGGGGATATTAGGGTTTCAAAGAATTATTTGAATTATTGAAGAGATGACAGGATTTTCGAGAGCGACAGAGGTGGTGGATATAGTTTGATATCTTCAATTCCTTTGAGCAGGGTTAATGAGAGGTGGTTTTTATGGGACACTCGACTGGCCTTTTTTCTAATCCGTTTGAGATCGACAGGAGATCTCCATACAATCACATGAAAACTCCAAGGAAAATTTTTTGAGGCATATGACCGATGTTTCATTGCGAGCTTCCTTTTTCTACTTTCTTCTTCTATTTGTTATGTGCCTTCAATAACTTCTTACACCAATGGATACTCAACAAAAGTTTTCTTGAGAATATGCAATGATTTGTACAAACAGCCTTCGATAAAGCAATCTATTGTACACCCCTTGATGGAGGAAAAGGGAAAGGGAATATTGGAACATAAGCAAATAGAAGTTGGAAATTACAAAAGATAAAGGGAAAGGGGTATAATTGTCTACTGTAATTTAAGAAATTAGAAATATGACAATTGTAGTTGTTGGGAATTTTTGAGAGACAGTTGTAATTCAAGCAAACGTAAGGGGAGGTAGTTGTAATTTTCTCCAGATATTATGATTTTTTTTTTTTATGGAATTCTTTCATTTGAGTAATTTAATATGTAGTCTGCAGTCATTGATGTTAGGATTTTAGATTATGTAATTACTGTGGGGGGTAAAACAAAGAGGAAGTTTAGGTCATGTTCATGTAGCTCCGGCAACAATATCTTGTTAGACTTATGGGGGCTTAATAAATTACCTAAACCAGTCATTCAATGGGAGTCTAATTAACACGATAGAGTCGGTTTTGATTTGATTCGTCATACGGTATGAAATAGGTTTGATAACCCTAATTCTATTGTGGGAAGGGTATTAAGGTTATGACAGTATTCTATAAATACTGGATTAGAGTCACAACAAC
Source organism: Protea cynaroides (assembly GCA_028583415.1). Taxonomy (NCBI): domain Eukaryota; kingdom Viridiplantae; phylum Streptophyta; class Magnoliopsida; order Proteales; family Proteaceae; genus Protea; species Protea cynaroides. Next base: position 86,666,480 of record CM053265.1, on the reverse strand, counting down.
CACAATTAGTAAAAAGATCTCTACACCCATTGGTAAGAGATTAGGGATATCATTTAGAGGTTATGGAAGACTGTAATCGAAGGATTACGATCATGACTGTAACCAAAGGATTACGATCAAAGCTTAGAACGTAAAAGAAGCTAAACTTCACAAACATGTAAGCCTTTGTGATTTATAGTTAATGACTTTTCCATTGTGTCCTATGGTCCTTGTATGGATTGGGATGAGTTTAATTGAAACTCTAAACACATAAATATCTAATACATTTAAGTCATTTTGATGTCCTTCTTGAACAGCTTATGTTATTTAATTGCACTGGGCTCAAGAAGTGTGTTCTAAAACTTGGTTTGATATTTTTGCCCCTGACTTCGAAATTCATTGCCGTAATAAAGGAAGGTAACATTGGAGAAAAAGGAAAAATCAGGGCCAAAAGTTAGTTACACTCAGATGGACCCATCATTTAAAAAATTCTCGATCTAGTCTTAAGATTATGAATTCTTGTCGTAGAGAAAGCAAAGGGCACAGTATTAATTTTTTTTTTTCATTTTCTACATCCAGAAGGTTGTAGTTAGGGATGCAAGTTTGGTCCTGTGGGCCCATATCCGCTCTGAACTGCTCTAAGTCTAAACAATGCTTGGGTTGAGATAACCTGACCTTGAGGCCCTGAGTTAGGGTTGGGTTGAGTCGGACCGGGCTACGGTTGAGGCCTTGGATTGAGCCCGGCCTGTCTTTTTTTTTTTCCTCTTCTTCTTCCTCTTTCTTCTTCTTATTTTTCCTCCTCTTCTTTCTTATTCTTCTTCCAATCCTGACCCCGCCCCTACATCTCCCTTCCCCTCCCCATGGTCAAGGTCAGTCTGGCCTGGCCTTGAGGGTGGATTAGGGTTGAATTTTTCATTCAGGCGTTGAATCAAGGCTAGGCCAGGCCTGGGCCTAGTTATGTGCACTCAGGGTTGGGCTGGGGAAAAGCCTAGTCCAATCCGACCCTATTGCAACCCTAGTTGCAGCTATTGGTTTAACCAACGTTCAAGGGATCAGATCGGATAGGATCATAGAACAATCTGGTTCCAAGCACCGTGGTAGCAACCAAATTGATCCTGGTCCGAATCAGTCCGACTCCTTCCTACAAAACTCTGGCTTTAACCATAGGCTTCTTTTGGGTTGGAGTCAGATTTGGTGTGGGCTGAGAATAAAATGTTTGGAAAGCATTTGGAATTGGGAAAACAGAGGCTACAGAGCCCTAAAAGACAAAGGGGTTACCTATCAACTAACCATCACCACAAGTTATGAGAAGGCAGTGCTTGGTTAATCATTGTTACTATAAAGCATTTCAATGCTTTTAAAGGGTCGTCGGGTTTATTGTGAAACAGTCAATGCATGTTTTCCGCAGATTAAGCAAAACTGAAGACTTTTAAGCCTAGGTGCCACAAACCTCACTCAAACAAACCTCAATGGTCTATGCTCATGCTTTTCATAGTTTGAATCAATAATTACTTCTTTGAAATTCATGGGAAAATTACATCTTTCTCTATCTTTCTTTCTTTAAACTTTGAAATTTTTTTTTTTCCTTTTTCACATGTCGGGTTATCTGTTTTTTTTGTATTCTCATTTTTCACGTTACTATGCCTTGCTAGCTTGTAGAGCCTCGTTCTTTTAGAAATTATTTAACAAAGAAAATAATGAAATAATAAAAAAAAAAAAAAAAAAAAAAAAAGACTACCTGACTAATAACCTAAGATGTGAACTTAAAATTTGTAATCTCCTTTTGATTAACCGTTGTCTTATTCTCAAAAATTATACGTCAAAGAAGATTTTTCAAAAATAAAAAATAATTTTTATTTTTTAAATGATACATCATTATATAATTTTTTAGAATATCAATGTGATGCATCGTGAAGTTATTAGATTTTACTTTAATTTAATTACACAGACACTCCCTCTATCGTAATGAAAATACACAGAATTACTCTGTTTTACAAAAGTTATACAGAATACCCCTCTAATAATGCTATCATACACTTTCACCCACACCGTTACTTTCAACTTAACGGCAGAGACTGAATTTTTTAAAGACAAAAATGCCCTTAAAAAAGACTGCTCCAATTCCAATGAGGATTTTTTTGGTTCCTTTCCCAATTAGATTGGAACCAGTTTCAGGGAAAAACCCTCATGAATTTGTGGAAGACATAATTGAATTTTCGGTTGCTGAGATGGTAGAGAAGATCATAGCTCCAACTCTAGAAGCAGCAATTACAAGGGATCAAGATATGATATTGCAAGAGGAGGGAATCGAATAGGAGAAGAAGAAGATTGCAGGAAAAAAAAATTGAAGAAACAAAATAGCTCCAAAAGTTCAACTGGGAATTCAGGCACAGAATCGTAAATTCGCTTCACAGAGATCATTGTGGAAGAGATGACTTTGCGAGTCGTCGCTTCACAGAGATCCATATTCAACAGACAGCCATGGTTGCCAAGCTCTACGAAAATTAATGATCGCTTGCAACTTTGGGAGTCGTCCCTACCCTCCATGAGAAATGCGTCTCATTCGAGCCCAGTTGCGTCATTTAAGAAGAAGTTGTGCTTCCTAGTTCTATGATTCTATTGACTAGGCAGTTGAGTGGTGATGAGTCCATAAATCCAACACTTTTTCGTATCTGTCATCCACCCATTGTTTTCCTTTTTATATATATATATTTTTTATTTCTATCAGATGATGATTTAGATTTTCTACAAAGTTCCAATTCGATCTTCTTCTTTTACTAAATATTTACTTGCGTCTTTTACTTGCCTCTTTCCTCCTTTTAGATTCTTGGAATCTGCCAGCTTAGCAACGTCGGCGGTCGAACCAGAACCTAGCAACACATTCATCCCTTTGAATCTGAGGTACTGAACTACATAAGGGGAGGACAGAGATCTGGGGATTTGAATCTCGTTCTCTAACGATTCGATTTGGGAAGTGAAAGAGGAGTTCGAGTTCAATGATTTCACAGTAAAGACTCCACCATCGGAAACATAAGAGGCGAGATTTACAGTACCAAACGAACCTTTTCCGATGCAATTCAATCGAACCCACCGTCGCTGAGGACGACGATAGATGATTTTAGATTCTTTCTTCTCCATTAAGAAATAGACTTAAACTGAAGAAACATATAGAAGTGACCTTTTACCAAATGAACTTTCTTTGCTTTTTTAAGGGTATTTTTGTCTTAAAAAAAATTAACCTTCTGCCGTTAAATTAAAAGTAACAGTGTGGGTGAGAGTATATGATAGCTTGTTAGAGGGGTATTCTGTATTACTTTTGTAAAAACAGAATAGTTCTGTATATTTTCACTACAGTAGAGGGGATTGTCTGTGTAATTTACCCAAAAAAAAAAAGAAAATATAATTCTAAACAAAAAAAAAGGAAATTATAATAGTTTTTTTGGAGAAAGTTTGACTGATTTATCCTTTTGGAGGGATATGGTAGTATTAATTTTTGCATACTAATTGGTGTGGCTTGAAAGATTCTCGAAACGAACAGCTTACAAAAGCCTTCCATTGTTTAGTAATGACTAATGAGACATGAGAGGTGCCTGGATACACCTCATTGTGCGGCAAAAAACTAATTAAATAGTAATTTTGGAGATACAAAAGAGATAAACCTAGGAAAGATTCGTCCTAATCTAATTCACATAAGCAAAGGGCATTTAGCACGTGCTGTATATGTCTAATGGTTTATATTAATATGAAAGAACAACTAATTAAAGAGATTAAGCTTAAGAATATAATCATTAATGCGTGCTCCCCACGCAGCAGCAATTATCTCATTTTATAATAAAAATACAAAATATTTACATTATCTAAAAACCAAACCGGATTCGCTTGTGAAATCAAGCAAATTCGTGGTTCAAAGACCCAAAAGACCACATGAAACTGATCAACCAGTTGGTGATCAAACCGGTTGACCCAACGATGCAATTAACTTCTGACCAAGAAATAAGCATATCTGATTAATTAGTCTGTTTCACTTTGTCCGTGTCAAGGCCGTCAGGGTCAGTTAGTCCAGCACTCCAGGTCATCATTTATCAGATTCTTAGCCTGGTTTCACGGCAAAGTCAAGGCTCAAAACTTGTCTATGGTTTCATGAAGAATAATTCATTGCATGTACTTGCATCCTCTTTGGGGTTATCGTCACTGTTCATATTTAATGGGTCCCACACTTTAAAGGTGGATCCCACACTACGTCAACTGTTATGGAATCCCACGGAAAGTACATGTACATGAAGGTAATCTGAACTGTAGCATCATCTATCTTAATTTTACAAAGGCTCGTTTGTGTTGATCTAAAATATTTTACATGTTTAAATTCTTTGTTTTGTAGCAGTAAGGGCGGGTTTTTGCTTCTTTGGCGATGCTGGAAGAAGTGAGTTAAAGATCACCTACATGTACATGTATTTTCTATAGGATTTTATTGTTATAAAGAAATAAATCCTTTCCTGTAGGCCTGCAGATTGCCAAGAATTGGATTTCAGTTGAAACACATATCGATGTATTGATATGCGTGCCGATTGAACTTCAGTCCTTGGATCAGCCAACAAGAGGTCTTTCTATTGCAGGAGAGGATGTGACTCCTCACCGTCAATATAGTATAGAATCCACCCCTAGGAATGGGGCCCACTAAATATGAATTGTGATCCAATCCCACCAACGGAGGGAGATGAACTATTCTGGAAGAAGTGAAGATCTTTCACATCGGTGTTGACGTCATAGCGTGCGATACGATGAACACTGACTGACTAGAACTCTGTTGGTAAACTGGCGCTGTTTCTGGGAAAGAACCTAACTCGCATAAGCAGCCAACTTTCCAGAAGATGAGCGCCACAAAAGATCGTCAAAGATTCTCATTTATCCACGTGGGCGTTAATGACACAATCTCAAGATCAACGGTTAAAATATCACGAGAGTCAACAATTGCACACACACAGAGTCATCCATCCTATTTCTCCTTATATATAAGTCTTTCTAGTCACAACCTGATTCCTCCTCGAGTTCCCTCACAAGAAAGTGATCACAAATGAATATGTTCAGTCGTTCATCCCATAGCCATGACTGACATAATGGCAGGCCCAAGTGACTGGTTACGATTCTACGGCCGAAGCTTCACCGCAGAAGAATCACCACCACCACCTCCGACATCATCATCCATCTTCAGTCGAATCTCCGATGCCCCGGTCGTCACTTCAGTTATCACTCCGGCGAGGACCGGGATTTCAACAGGTAGTAGTAGTACAAGCAGTACAGTACAGTTGAACCCAGAAGGCCGAGTGGCGAAACCAAACCGGCGGCGATCTCGGGCTTCTCGGAGATCTCCCACTACGCTTCTCAACACAGATACCACCAACTTCCGTGCCATGGTTGAGCAATTCACAGGACTTGGTAGTACACCCTTCGCCACTGGTCCTCAACCTGGTGCAGCCCCGTCCAACTTCAATTTTGAGACTGGAGGTGCTACAATCATGGCACCTGGGTACCATCTTCAACAACAGCAGCCACAGCAGCAGCAACAACAACAAACCCAACAGCAATTTCAACGACAACAGCTGCAGTATATGTTTCCAATGAAAAACACAGCAAGTGATGTCTTTCGTCAGAGGTTCAACGATGGCAACCAATGACCAAACATGATCTCTCTCTGTAATGGGTTTCTTATGGAAATTAAGTTTAATTTTTCCACCCATGTGCTTCCTAGCTAGGGAAGAAAATTAGGAATTGACTTGCAACAGAGACAGCTTTTTGGGCTTGGCTGATGTAAATAATATGTTTTTTTTGTAGTTACTCAGATGTTATGAGGGATTGTGTTATAAATTGTTGTAAGTTGAAACTCGGAGAGTCAACTCAGTTATTGATTCAACATGGCTTGGAATATTCTCAAATATGATCATGGTTATTTTATGTATTTTTCTTAAGTTTTTTTAGGTTAATGATTCTGTTTTGTTTCTTGTTTTTGTTGTGACTTGGAGAGAGAGAGACTTGCTTTTGTTGTGATTTGGAGAGAGAGAGAGAGAGAGAGAGAGAGAGATTTGGAAAAGGTTCTCGGGGTGGAAAGAGGGGATGAATGATGAATGTAGATATAAGGTCATGAGGGTCATAAAGCATCATCAATGGATATTAGAATGAATTTTTGATATATATATATATATATATATATATATTACCCTCTTTAATTACAAAGTCATAGAGGCGGCCCTCATCCATTTTTGGTGAGTTGAATTTTGAGATAGATGGTATGATGTGAGAATAGTTTATCTGCATGTACTTGTATCCTCTATGCATGTGATTTCATCACTCTTCATATTTAGTGAGTCACATACTCTATACTCTAGAAGTGGTTCCTACGTACATCACATCAATGATGATAGAATCCTATAGAAAATACATGTACATACAAGTGATTCTAACTTTTATGATGGTTTCAATTTAGAATTGGTAAGATTAGCTTTCACCGTTTATTTTACAATCTTTTCTTGTTGGTTGGTAAGCTGTAGGTACGTTAGACCAACTGTTCAATCTTAAGTTGATTGGGTAGATTTTCGCTTTTTTTTTGTGGTCATGTAATGGTGAATCATTCTTCTATCTCTAGCTCTTTCTCTCTCTCTCTCTTATGTGTGAATGACTGATCAAACACTTTTGAAGGGAAGGAGGATATGCCAGCTGGAAGAGTCTGTGTTGCAAAGAGATTTGACCATTTGAGATTTTGGGTGGCTGGGCAATCTGCTGGGCGGCAAGAAGGGGGTGGCATGCAGCAGCCAGACATGCCCGGATGTCCCCATGCAATCACTGGTTTTGTTCTCATTTAGTCTTTATTTTTTTTTTGTTGGTAAAATTGTTCTCGTTTAATAAGTTTGAGGAAAATAATAGGGAAAAGTTCAAGGCATTAGGGGGTGGTAGATCTAAACTGCGTGGTGGTATATCTAAACTGCGTTGTTTATGAAGAGATATAAAAGCAGTGTTAAAGTTTTTCTCATCTGCCAACCAACCCACCAACCAATTCCTTGGGTGTCGAGTCATTGACCCCTAAAATCGCACAAATGCTGACCCCTTTTTATATACAAATTTCATTGTCTGTTCCCCTTCCGTGCCCTATGCCCTTGATTGGTCTTTGGATCAGAGAACCCTTCCTCAGAAGCAATAAGCATTAAGATTGAACAAAAAAAAAAGGTAAATACTTTTCTGAGTTGACCCATATTTGAAGGGCTCCATGGATCATGGTCTGAAATCATTCTTCCATTCTAAAAAAAGGCATAAACCCTCAATTCTTTTATTTAAAGTTCTCGTACTATCACTTATTTGAGTCATCATGATTTTCTTTTTCTGTTCGACTCCATAGAAAACATCCCCCCAAAAAAAGTAGAGGCAAAAATTATTTGCTTTTGGGTGTTCTATTGCACGAGGCTTTCGTTACTATAAAGTCTGGGGAGGGGCAGCAGAATATACATAGGATGGTCTATTATTTTTGAACCGTGAACAATTGGTGTGGATTAGTTATATATTTTATGGATAAAACAAGCTTTAAATTTCAGGAACAAATTCAATCAATGTATATGCTATATCGTTGTTAATTTTTTTCTAATTAGTTGCCTCCAATGTACATTAATCTTATTTGGAGTCCTTAGTTTTTCAAAGCTTTATTTTTCCGTTTGATGGATTCTTGTTTTTTGGGCTCAATCCACAGATATTTGAGTCAGCATGACAAATTTATCATATGAGTCAACCTAAATAAATTTTCCCAAATAAAAAATAAGTAAATGTTAATAACTATCAATCACTAATATTTTGATGTCATTTTCCATAATGCCCTGTTTGTTTTGACGTCGTGATATTTTATATGTAAAGAATATAAAAAAAATTTCAATATTTGTTTTCGATAGGTAGAAGAAAGACAAAGTTCATTTTCCATCTCCCTTAAAAATCACTATATTTTACCTCTCGGAATTAAACATTGAATTTTTTTTATATGTAAAATGTTACATGTAAAATTTTACATCAAAACAAATGGAGCAAAAAGGGAAACAGAAGTTTGTTGGTATGTACTTATGTCTCTGTCTGTCTAATCTAGAAATCTCGACCATTTTTCTCTCTCCTAAGTGATCGACTACTGGTTCTTCTTGTAATCCCGTTTTTTCGCTAACATATAAGAGTCCAATATACTCGCTAACTTATATATCCTCCTCCCTTTCATAAAATTGGCTAGATCTTGGAAGAAACCACAATCACTATCTTTTAACGGTTTCACTTCTAAGATAAAACTGAAATTTTTTTTTTTTAATTTTTTTTTTCTTTCCCATGCCCAAACAAGCTGCTTTGTCGACAATATAACGTTGAGAAGACAGAACTACAATGGATTATTGGGTTTGACCCTTTGTTGATGATGAGTTGGGGTGGCTTTTGTGGTTGTGGGTAAAATTAATAATGAGTTTAGTGAAGGACCGAATCCAAACAGTAAGTACACAAGGAGATCAAGTGCTTGACAAAAAAATATGTGGGCTGGGCTCATATACCCACAACATGGCCCATGTCTCTTGAACTCTTCGAATGAAGAGTTCGAATCACCTTCATGTACATGTATTTTCTATGGGATTTCATCACCGTCGATGTGATGTGGGACCCAGTTCTATAGTGTAGGACCTATTGAATATGAATGATGATGGAATCTCATAGAGGATACAAGTACATGCAGATAAACTATTATCCTTAGATTGGATGTGAACTCCATGTGATCCTTGATCGATTGATCCTCCAAATATCTAGTGTTTTGAGTTTTGACTGGGTTTTCTAAAGTGAAGTTTTCTGTTAAGCCTTATTTGTTCCGTTGTAAAATATAATATTCCATTCCATGAAACTCACAGCCAAACTTGATTCAAACTGTTTTCTTATGTGCAATACCAAAAAGCTTTAGAAAATTTTACATTCTTCTATAGTCTTGAATTTTTAAATCTTTATTTTGCTTCTTAACTTTACATGTAAACAGAAGACCTAGAGGTTTGCATTTTTTTCTGCTCCATATAAATCTTTCGGGAGAGGGATCTCCTGTTGTTGGTGTATACGAGGAATATAGAAGTGGTTGCTGATCACTTGGAGGGTTTGTGAATTTTAAGGAGGAAAGAGAAGAGCATGCGAGAGGAAAATACACACCGATGACTTGTTCTTCCTTTTCCCAAATCTTTTTGTGGTACAAGAAAAGATGGGAAAATGATGGCCACACCCTATCTAGTCTCTCCTCTTTAGTAGAGTGATACTCTTTCTTCCCCAACACATTAACCCTTATACGAGCTGTGCAATGCCCGTCCATGCTTCATTCACTTGGTGTGGAAGATTTCATTACACAAGGTAGTGTGGCGGGAAGATAAAGCATATTTGGCCTCGCATCACCTCTTGGTAGGACCCATGCTAACTTATGCAACTCCTAGGCCAGGAATGAGAGGAATTTAGTCCCACATTGGTAAGATAATAAGTGAATACTTAGCTTATGACCTGGCAGGGCCTCTCCGCTTTGAAGCTCTATCTTTTGGGTAACTTCCAGGCACCACCACTTAATCCATGGAAACTTACTAGAATAGTTCAGCCCTTGGGATTCCCATCACAGTTCATATCTAATGGATCCCATACTCTAGAGGTGGGTCATCACATTGAGTGATGGGACACATTGAGTGATGGGATCCCATGGAGGGAACATCTACATGCAGGTGATCCAACTTACACGTTGTTACCATTGTGAATGGCTCAAACGGCTGCCACGTGTTAGGGCAATGTGGTTATTTTCTTTCTTGATAGTTAGATAGTTTGAATCCCAGTATCTGAGAGTCAGACACAGCTATTCGACGGGAAAAATCTAGTAAAGTTGATTCGCACTGAGCTTTGGCTGCTTTGCAATGTTGGGAGCAGTTTCCTTCGCATCCTTCCCAACTCCACGGACCTTGCTAAGGTATCAATTGGCTCCTACCATGAAACTAACGTCTATTAAAGCTTTCAAGGTCAGGGCTTCGCTCCTTCATTTCCCTCTTGCAAGCAGAATCCTTGTTAGAAGTAAGTCTTTGTTTCCTTTCTTTTTTACTCAAATTTGATATATATTTTTAAAATTTTATGTATTCTCCGTCTGGGTTTCTGTTTATTGAATTGAGGTTGTGCCCTTCTTATCTTTTCAACCGATTATGTTCTTGCATTGATTGATTCGCAGTAGAAATTATACTTTCCGAGTTTCTTCTACAAATTGTTTGCTCCTGTATCTGCAATGGATCGATTGGATTGCCGGTGTTTGTATTCTTGGTTCTTAGTTACATGTGGTATAATTTCTTATACACACGTTCAAACTTTAAAGTGAATTCCTTCCATGTTCGATTCTGACTGAACCTATTTTGATTACTTCATTCTTACTAACTGTTGTGCCTCTTTGATTACTTCTTGGGACGACTCCCCGTCTTCCCTTTTATTCCCCTTTTCTTTTTAGTATTCTTATTTCTTTCAGATAAAGCAATCATGGAAGTTGCTAGTTTGTAATCAGAGTCGTATTAGGAAGTCTTTTTGATATTTAAAAAAAAAAAATCAAACCTGTATGGGGATACCTGTAAAGACAGCTGTTTAAAGAATTGAAATTTGCAAATAGTATATTTTGAGTGGAATTGTTTGGAATTTTGTTATAGGGAATGGTTTTGTTTCAAGTGGTTTGATCCATGCCTTATTCACGTTGAACAAGCCCATCGTCTCTTTCTCTTTCTTCTACACTTTATAGTTACGGTTAGGCCCACTAACTTCAGATTTGCAAAGCATCATCTATTTACTGTGATTCTCTTTTAAGTGTCCAACCCAAAAGCTTAAGCTGTTAGATGGAGAGGCCAACTGGTATATGAAGTCATCTTATTTCCCAGACTTAGTTGATGTGGGATCATTCCAACACTTTCTGTCACGTATTGCCTATCTTATGGGTGGGAGTACATGGATATGTAATTCAAGTAGTGGGCCTAAGGCGGCTTTGATTCCATTTTGAAGTTTCCAGCCAAAAAGCTTAAGCTATTAGGTGGAAAGACTCAGCTGATGTATGAAGTCATCCAAAATCATAGATTTAGTCGCTACAGCTATTGGGTGGGTTTTTTTTTTTTTTTTTTTTTTGGGGGGGGGTGGCTGGCTTTTAATCTGTTGTTTCTGAGACATGGATTTTTTGTACTTTGAATAAGGAGTTAACTTACCATCTTTTACTTTGTTTATCTTTCAATGAAGTCATTGTTGGCAAGTGTAGCTTGTGATTTTGTGTCAATATTTTCTTTGAATTGTTGAATGCATGACTGTGAAGACCATTTTACTAAGAATTGCAAACACAAATGTTATTGTGCACCCCTCCATGCTGTGGGCTTGATGGATGAAACTAGTTAGTTTGTCATGGAATCACTTTATTCCAAATGTGCATTGGACAAGATTGGCCTGAACTGGTATCAGAATAAAATGAAAACGATTTCTTAATAGCTTCACATGTAAAGCTGTGGCTTTTCATACTTAGGCCACATCTTCATCCCCCTCCCCCAATTATACCCAATGAAAAAAAGGAGAAAATCTTGACAGACATTATTGCCTCATTAGAGATACATATATGAATATCAAGAGTCAGTACAACAATTCACTGGGCAATATACTACAATATGCAACATTAAAAGTAAAATAAATCTACTCGAGCAACAGGAATAGTGTTGCAATAGTCTGTTTTGATGCATTTTAGCCGCATTTCCTTATAACATGACAAATCCATCACATGGTGCTGCCATTCGTCTTTGGACTTTTGTCAGGCTTAGTACTGAGAGTCGAAGGTACTGTCCAATCAGAATAGAGACAGAAGCTTGGTGCCTAATCAATTATTGGAAGCTCTAGATTAAGAAAATTCATAAGCTAACCTACACAGTTGAGCCTGACTGCATAAAATACCTATGATTTCCTGTGGAAATTAGGAAAGTGAAGAAATGCCAAACCCTCAAAGGACATATCTCATTTGGCAATGTTGAACTTCCACGCGGTACTAGAATTGCAATTTTCCCCAAAAGGACAACATTTATTGACTTAGAAGTTGGACATCATAAAATGACTGCATAATCTGTCCTGATGCTCCGATCAGCAGTGACAAGCCAAAAATATTATCTTCAAGTAAAATGGGATCCAAGTCTCTTTTATAGTTATCCTGGTGACAAATGCTTGACTTTATCCTTCTGTTATCATAAGTCTTTCTTGAGCAGTTCTTTCCCCATGTAATTACTGTTTTTATGTATTTTTATTTATGCTGCAGATTTGCCGTATTCTATTAGTGAAACGAGTTTGAGTAAGGAATTTTCAAATTTTGGTCAGGTCGTTGAAGGTAAGTGTTCTTTTTTACTCCCTCATCAGACTGAAACCATGTAATTTAAATTGTGAATTTTGAAGTACAGTGGAGACCTATAGTAGCTCAAGTAAAATCAAATAAGCCCCTTCCCAGCTGCTTGGGGCTAGCTACATTGAATCCTCTCACAAAACAAGCCCCTTCCACTGTGTTTGGGGCCATTTCTTCTTTTAGATCATAAACATGGAAAAAGTACCAGAGTTTCTGCTAAAATAGGTGGAAAACCATCTAATGACTACCTTCACTCTAGGCAAATCTTTTTTATGTGACCTGTCAAGTGGTGGGTCCCAAGGCTCTCTTCATGGGAAGAGTATCCTGAAAATGGGTCCAAAGCATGTACTGGGCTTAATCATCAGTATGCATGAGTAATGTCCCCAGTACTTTAAGTTTATAATGATCCTGGCCTGTTGCTCCACACCCAAAGCGCTCCTATGTTTCCTAATCCTAAAAATTTGTGGACTTGTCATCTAGGTACGTAGTTTGGATGGCCTGACTTTTTTGTGTGTGGAAAAAAGTTATATGGCATACCATAGTCTTGAAATGGAAAATTTAACTGCATGGTCTGTACATATGGCAATTAGAAATTGAGTTCCAGCTTCCTTTGTCAGAAATATTTGTACTGTATGGTGTTGATAGGAAAAATCAATGAACAGTTGTCTTTAGATCTGACATGGACAGCAGCATAGTTCAGGTAGCCGATTCATAAGTTTCTATGTAAGTCAGATCATCGGGATGGGTCATGCCTCACCAGGAGTTTGGAGGTTCTGGGGATAACCATGTCCAGAAAATCATTTTCAACTTAAAAGTTGTGTAATCTGGAACAGGACTAGTTCCATCATCCCATTTTTTATCTTGTTGATCTGGGCGCAGTGAGGAATTTGTGGATATTGGCACTGTACGAGTCACCTAATCTTCTATTGCTATGCATCATATGGCAGTTAAGCTAGCCAAAGATGAGGCCACACAGAGGTCGAAAGGATTTGCATTTGTGCAATATAATTCTCAAGATGAGGCCATGCTCGCATTAGAAAATATGGATCACAAGGTCATACTCTCTCTACTTGTTTTTATTCTTCTTACTTTCTTTCTTTCCAATATTAAAATTTTGGACTAATCATCTCTTTCTCTCAGTCTATTGATGGCAGGGTGATTTATGTGGAAATTGCGAAACCTAAAAAAGGTGTATTTGGTACATACCCCATAACTTCAGGTCCCCCTTCTGAGCAGAATTCATAGAAGCAAACTGGCCAAAGAAAGGCATGACCTGTGGTTCAACTCAGTAGTGCTTATGCTGTAACTGGTAGTATTTCCTTCCCTAGAAGAGTGAAAAACACATGATTTCCTTACTGTTCAAAGCAGAAGAAAAGAAATGAGGAAGAAGAAGATTGTGTTTAAGATCTGATGGTTAACAGGTAAGTATTCTGGGGATTATGTATGAGTAGGTCTGTATTTTAGTTTTGTTCTATAGATTAATGAGAATGGTTATTGAAGAGATTGTAATTATAAGCGTAAACGATTGTGTTGGGAAATAAAGTAAAGACAATGGATTTTGTGCTGGCTCTTCTTTTGTATCTAGATCTTAAGGTAGAGTTCATTCAAAACTATTTGATTTGCCATTTCATTTTTTTTTATCATAGCAATGAAACTACTCATGTTAGTGCAATGGGGATGTAGAAGGATGATCCACTGGATGATCCAATAGTAGCTCGGCATTGGGAATCAACGACCGTGATATCGGTGGGTTCTACTCTGTCAACGGGGAAGATAAGAGTTGCTGTTTAGACGGTGGAAGCGGTTGTGGTTGAGTAACCTGCTCCAATGAAGCTCAGACTAACTCCATATATCTCTAGAATCGGCAAACCACCTCTCTCCTCTTAAAATTCCCACTCCTGAGGGTTTGCTTTTAACAAGGCAGCTTCGACGGTTCTTGTGCATATAGTCAATCACAGCCATTAAACCTGGCATTTAGAAACAGAATTATACCAGCAATACCAAATAGATTAGAACCACCAACTGTGACGTTACTCCAGCAATGTTTAATCTCCAACGATAGTAAGCTTGGTCAAGAGGGTTCTCTGAACGGGCGTTGTTTCCTATACCGGACCAATGATCCAACTTCAACCTAATGTCATATTGGGTTTGGTCTGAAAAAATATTTCTGTGGGCCAATGAACCAGGAGTCCAAGACACCTGGATTGGATCATTAATGATGGGGTGGTTACTGGTTAGACATAAGTTTCAGACTGGGCCAACCCAAAAAATACAGTGCTAACTAAAGATTAGGCTTTAGTAGGGTCCCACTTTTATACCTATAAAGAACCAAACTGAGAGAAAAACATGAAGATGTTGATTCTCTTTCTGGAAAAAGCCAAGACCGGGGAACAAGCAGATTTTTGATGTGAATTGTGGGTTGACAATTGTGTTGCTTCTTTGTTGGGTGCATCTTTGGTGGGTCCATCCATCTGGGCACTCCAGATTGCTTACAATCCAAACCAAAAGTAGTGACTATGTTTATAGTTAAAATAGTACCGGAACTATCGGATATTTTTATAAAGAAAATGAGAAAAATACGGTGACAAGGGAAAGCGAAACAACCTGCAGAGAGAGAGAGAGAGAGAGAGAGAGAGGGCAGCGAAATCTCAGGGAGGGAGGGAGGGAGAGAGAGAGAGAGTGAGTGAATGGAGTATCAAAACGAGACGAATGGTGATGTTGCAGAGACCAACAGGCGCGTGCGTGTTTACGCCGATGGAATTTATGATGTCTTCCACTTCGGTCATGCTCGTTCCCTTGAGCAGGCCAAGAAACTGTTAAGTATCTAACCCATCTTCAATTCTCACTGGGATTTCTCTTGGTTTCTAATTCTCATTCTATTATTTGATCTGTTTCATTTACATAAGTTTTTTGAATCATTTTATTTATTTATTTATTTATTTATTTATTTCTTGATACATGTGTTCTCTTGGCTTTCTCTTTATTTCTCTCTTTGGAAGGGTTCCCCACGGATGTGATGTTTCTCCTGGTTCTCTCTCTCCCCCCTTGGGTATTGTCTATCAGGAAAGTTTATTTTGGGTTCGCCTTTGTTTGTTTATTCGATTATGGTAGAAATGTCAATTTTCTCATGTACCCGTAAGAAGGCACGACCCTGGTGCACAAATTTGTGAATACTACTAGTCATACTAACAAAGTAGCATCGTTTTTTTCTTTAACCCACAATTTCGTCTAGATTACCTGTAAGAGTTCGTCGAAATGAAGATGCCACTTTGGGTCGGAGGAGTTCCGCCAGCCACTTACGGGAGCTTCTGAAACTTCTTATGATACTGTGACCAGTAAGAGACTCGTTACCCAAATGCTTTATCCTTTCTCTAGTTGGAGGTTTGTCAGTAGTCTCTGCTACTTGAGCAGGAAGACCAACGGTTGGTTCCATGTCCATGGAACAATTAGGTTCTGTCTAAATTGGGGAAAGCCTTCTTCTCTCGATCCTCATATTTCTTTGAGATCATATTTTTACCAGGATCCCCTTATATGCTGCAAATCTAATCATAAGAGAGTACATAGGGTCATTGATCTTCCCAAATTGTACTTTGTTACTCCCTTATCATGAAATTTATGTCCTCCGTTCAATCTTCTAATGTCTCATTTTTGGTGAAGATATATGTGTTATTGATCTACTTGCTGCAACAAAATGTCTGTAATTCTAATGAGGCAACAGGGTTGCAATTTTATTGAAAAGGGAGGGAAGCCCTGAAAGAGTTGGCAATTCTGGGGGTGCAAACTACTCTATTAAGAGATGGGATCTTATCTCCATTTTGGGGGTCATGCCACAAACCTTATGTCCCTTATATGGGCTGAGAATATAATTTCAAACTTCTCAAGTAGATCTTATGGTTTTTCAGATGACCTAGCTCATCCTATGGCCAAGCAGGGATTGTGGGTAGTGTTATGGGAATTTTTATTTTTAATTTCAGATTTCTTAATTCTTATCCCTACTGAGAGACTTAATGTGTTTATGCATGTACATCCCTCTCCTCCCTCCTGGTGTGGCCTTGTGGGTGGTTTTATGCCTGCCTTCTGCTGTTCTACATCTTCTTTCTTTTCCTTAATAAATTTGTTATTCATCCAAAAAAAGAAAGTGGATCTTGTGATTTTTAAGATTCAGTATATTCCATTGGAGTAGAACTAATTTATAAAGAATGAGTAGCTGAGATCAAGTACAACCCTTAAGTTTACTATTCAGGCTCCTGACCCTCCTGCTTTCAGTCAATTCTGCAACTTCAGCAACTATTGCTATACATCTACTCCTCATAAACTCCTGAGTTGTAAAGCCTGGTACCATTTTCAATCCCATTGTCGGCCTTAGCTACTATTCCCTAACCTTTCAACTGCAGCCAGCACTTGCAATTCAAAACCTCCTTGCCTAGGTTAGGAGAATTTGCATGAAAACCCTGAGTTATCCTAAATGCACCCTTTACTATCTCCTTTAAACCATTTTTATTTCATTGATTCATTGGATCACTGAATCTAATTTCCACCATTCTTACCTAATTGAAACCTAGATGACATAACTTGCATCTATTCTTCATTACTTCATATAAGGGTTTATATATCAAATAAGTTCCTATTGACTTAGATCCTTATATTTATATTGTTGTTCATTCCTAAATTCTGATTTTCTGAACTCTAGCTGAATACTGTTAGATTCTTTTATGACTCTTTCTTGTGGATCTTGTTTCTTTTTCTGAGGTGTTCTTTCTGTCTGTAGCATGGTGCCTCACCATACCCACCCCATTCATTCATTAGATCAAAGTGGAGGACTTTTTTATATGCATTGTGATTTACTGAAGCTGATCAATGTCTACTCTTATTTTGAAATTGTAAAATTTAGGTTCCCAAATACTTACCTACTTGTTGGATGCTGCAACGATGAGATCACTCGCAAGTATAAAGGCAAAACTGTCATGACTGAAACTGAGCGTTATGAATCTCTTCGCCACTGCAGGTTTGTTAGTGTATTCTACTCTGCCTCCTGTTAATAAAATTTCAGGAGTGAATATTGTTGTAGACTTGTAGTATTAAAAAAAGGTCAATTCTCAAGTCCTAATTAATATTTAAGAATTTTTTTATTAGATTAACAATTTTAGGCAACCTCCCTCCCTAGTGTATTCTACCCTGCCTCCTGTTAATAAAATTTCAGGAGTGAATATTGTTGTAGTATTAAAAGAAGGTCAATTCTCAAGTCCTAAGTAATATTTAAGAATTTTTTTTATTAGATTAACAATTTTAGGCAACCTCCCTCCCTCCCCCCCCCCCCCCCCCCCACACACACACACACACACAAAAAAAAAGAAAAAGAAAAGAAGAAGAAGAAAAGGGAAGAGAAGAAAATACACCTTTCCTCCTTTTCCTTTCCTCATGTCATTCTGAAAATCCTGAGCATGAGTGGTTTTCCTGTTTATTTGATGCAGATGGGTTGATGAGGTTATTCCTGATGCCCCCTGGGTGTTGACACAAGAGTTCCTTGACAAACATAAAATTGATTATGTGGCCCATGATTCTCTTCCGTAAGGTTAATCAGCCCATATACACACCGTCATATATAATATTTCTGTGGTTTGATGCTAGTGTTTGTAAAAAATGAAGAATGTCGAGTTCTTTCTTCCTGCTTTGTTTCCTCTTTTCCAGTAAATTGAAATCTGAAAAGAATTGTGTGTTTTACTTTAAGAAAACTTCTTTTTTTTCCCCTTTAAGAAAACTTAAATGAACGCCTTCACTTTTTTTTTTTTTTTTTTGCTTTCATATGTCAGTTAATCCCCCCCTTAATTTTTTCTTTTGGTTTTCCAACTATAGTTAAATTGAACAGCTTTTGGTTTTCTGTCATAATATATAGCTAATTACGCCTTGCTTGATATGAAACTTATGTAGTTATGCTGATGCAAGTGGAGCTGGAAAGGATGTCTACGAATTTGTAAGTTTCGATTGACCAATTTGGATGCATCATTTTTCTGCTGTTCTTCTTCTTCTTCTTCTCTCTCTGGTTCATATCAGATGCTGGTCAAATATTGTGTTGCCAGGTTAAAGCCATTGGCAAGTTTAAGGAAACCAAGCGGACTGAGGGGATTTCTACGTCAGATATTATAATGAGAATTCTCAAGGATTATAACCAGTATGTGATGAGAAACTTGGACCGTGGATATTCGAGGAAGGAACTGGGAGTTAGTTATGTGAAGGTATGACTGGGTTGATTTGTCTATAATTTATGCCTTTTAATCGGAGGATCAAACTTGGTGATGTTTGCCGTTCTATAAATTTTTTCCTCCTGATTGCCCTCTTTGAGTCGGGGAACTGATATTTTTTTTTCCCATTGTTTTTTATCATCAGGAGAAGCGGCTGAGAGTGAATATGGGTTTAAGGAAGCTACAAGAGAAAGTGAAGCAACAACAAGAAAAAGTCGGTGAAACGGTATGGATAATTGTGTATGGTTCTAATGTAAAATGTCAGAATTTTTGGTTTATGCTGAGTAAGCAGGTTTATTATATAGAGTGAAGTGATCCAGCTAATTACCTTATTATTTTCTAAAGGCATTTATTTACAAGGGATCATTGCAATGAAGACATCTTTCAATCAACATTGGTACCATACAATGCTTCTCTTCTTCAAATATAAAAATAAAAAATCAATGGTGAATTGGTTTACTTGTATCACGTTCACAAAACTAGATTAAAAAGGTATTCTAATGCTATCAGTTCTGTTGGTCAATTAGACGTTTCCCTCAACTGTGAAGATTTTTATGTTTTGAAATGATATCACTTGATTCTATTGCATCAAAGCGGACATTCTGTGAAAAGGAATACTTTTTCCCCTTTAATGGAAAAAGAAGATTTAGTTGTGATTGCTCTTGAGGCTATGGCTCACCAAAGAGATGCTCGATGAGCAAAATATTTCAAAACATTGTGTGGATGAAGGATGTAATCATACATATTCTGGAAGACCATTTGTTCTATTTCATTGAATCAAATCAATCAAGTTTTTATGGTTTCCATTCTGAGAGGGGCTGTTTTTTTTTTTTTAAGTTGGTTATTAAGGGTTGGTAGATAATGTAATGATGGTATTTTCTCCTAATTTTACAGATACAAACTGTGGCAAAGACTGCTGGTATGCGTCGTAATATGTGGGTGGATAATGCAGATCGATGGGTTGCTGGTTTCCTCGAGATGTTCGAGGAAGGTTGCCACAAAATGGTTAGTTCCTTGAATGCTGGGATTCTGGGAGTTACAGATTTCCTTGCCAATTAATTGCTGACATTTTCTTTTTATTTTGTTCTTTTTAAATCAGGGAACTGCCATCAGGGATCATATTCAAGAGCGATTGAAGGGACAGCAGGCAATGGGTGAAGAGGATGATGATGACTATGAAGAATACTATGATGATTATGGAGAAGACGATGAAGAATACTATGAAGAATTCCATGAACAAGAAGAGAAAAAGTAGTAGGGGGTTTTTCCCCCCCTTTAACCAGCATGTGGTAGGTTATATAACAAAGTGTTGTATCATGTTGTTATTGTTGTCGTGAGGTAATGTTACCAGAATCTAAGGGGATGTGTGGAATGGATTGTTGAAGCCGTGTGATCAAAGTCTGTTTGCAGAGACTGTCGTGGAATTCAAGTTTTAAATTTAAAAATGAAATATTTATATAAATAAATTCTTTCAAGGGTAGTTATCCATGTAACCAAGGAATTTGACGTTTCCATAAATCAAAAGATAAATCTAAGCAATTCATTTCTATGGTGTTTTACTCTAAACAGGTTCTTCTTGCTCAATGTTGAGTGTATGGTAATGTTTTTGTTATGCATGGATATAAATGGAATGCATGTTAATATACAAGAGGGGTATTTAATTGAATTAGGAACTGAAATTTGACATATGTATAATGTAGACAACGTCTCTCTATCCAATGGTCGAAATAGACAGATCAGATCATCTGCCCACATAGCAAAATAGATGTATTGTGATGTTTAAAATAACAATGGACCTTCGTTCCTATAATAAGTTGCTTTCTTTTTACCTCCTTTCTTCAGTCTGGCAAGGAGGAATTGTTGGGTCAAAGACTGGCAAAGAGTAATTGTTGGATTAAAGAAAGGAATACAACGCAAATAGAGCCTATAGAGAAAAAAAAAACCCGTAATTTTTCCATTTTTTGATTTCTTGTTCCACTGTTGAATCGGAAATATTATACCTGCTGCTGTATTTTTTTTGTGCTTGCCCACTTGCGTAACATTAATCTAACTACTAGATTGTGAAATGGTAATACGAGAAATCCAAAGTAATTTATCAGAAAAGAAATGTATATTTTAAGTAGTAAGATGGCGTATAAGTGGGAAGGTGGAACGGTAAGAGGGAACAGCTTAACGACTGATAAAGGGGAAAAGGAAATACACCTCCACTGTTTTGTGGGTAGAGGATCTCTAGCAATACTCAAATGTAAACTTGAAGATCTTTCTTCTAAAATTGTAGCTCTGTCACAGCTGTAGTGTTCATATCCTGACTCTAAAAATGACTTCCCCTGCTTGATTCATGGGTTTTTTGGCCTACAGAGGCATAGATATTGACATTTCTAGCAGAATTAGCAGATTCGTTCTTACCGTTAAATTCCAAGGATCCAATTAATTTGAACAATTCCAACGGTTGTGGAAGGTAGAGAATGAGCAGAGCTCGCATATTGTGTTTCACGAAGCTGGAGGCAAGGGTAGCACTAGAGCCGTGGGTTCAAACCGGGAGGGCGACGAAACACAATTTTAGGACATGTCAGCATCTAACAAATCAATCATAACAGAAAGGGTATGTATGACAATACTCAGCAAATAAAGGAAGGTTTGAAACATTAATGTTGAAGTTGAGGGGTGGCTACCTTAAGGCAAAGTTCAAGGATGTGTGTGAAATTTCCCCTTTTTATGGAAATTAGGTCATATTTTGAGTTGCATTTATACCATGCAATTTGAAAACACATCATAAAGTAGAAGAAATAAAAGAATCAAACTAATATATAATAACAACGATGCTCACTCACCTCATGCTTCATGATCACCTATGCTGACAGAAGAATTTAACAAGCTAAAGACTGAAAATTTACATAGCTGAAAGCAATTTGACAGTTTCCACCATTCAACATCTCTCCCTAGAGGATGTGTTAATGGTTGGTTCCAAGAAAACAAAGGTGCATAGACTACCAATGGGGGAGAGATTGGCTGATCCTCAGTCACCCAACAACCATTAGCATCAGAATTGGCTCTCCAGAAAGCCAATCATGTACATACAGATCGAATGGCTCCTTATCATGGGTAGTGGTAAAGCCAGGGTGGGACATGTGTAAAATGCGGCAGCTCACCATTACGCATGAGATTCATATTTTGTGATTCCTCAAAACCTACGGGATATGGTGGAGGTCTTCGTTGCAATCCTCCACCATATGGCGACAGAACAGAAGTGAAGTGTGAAGGACCAGCGGGCACTTGCTCTGATATGAACCGAGATTCTAGAGCTTCAACTGGAGGCTGTTGATAATGGATAGGATGAATCTGAGAAGAACGATCCCATGGAATCCAACCATGTGATTCAAATTCTCCTACTGAAACTCCTTCAAACCGCATCCTTTTTGTTGGGATGGGGTGGAGGGGAGGTGACTGCATTAGAGGATCGGAAAAGGGAAAGCTTCTTTTAAGATTCACCGCAGCACCATTGTTGAAAGTAGAATGAGGTTTAAGTCCAAACAAGAGTCTTCTCAACTCAGGTGCTTGAATTCTACCATTCATGAAGGCTGACAGGTTATGAATAGATGTGTGGATGCACTTGTATATTTTCTGGAACCCTTCCACTCGCACTGACCTTGCAACATTCTGAGACCTATCAGTGAAATCCTCAACCTGCGACAAATAAAAAGCAAACAAAACGTGTAGCTTGTCAAAGTTATTCCAAATGAATTGTGTTGGTAGGATAAATTCAATTCAGTAGTCCAGTAAAGTTACACTTATATAGCCAACTTCAGAATCCCATGTTTTAGATATCCAACATCCTTCATACGTACTTGCACAAAGACCTTCCGACCATAAAGTCTCAACTGATACCAGCTGCAGTCGAAAAAGCAACGAGAATGGTTAGATTTGTTTCATTTTAATATATTCTCACTTCCTCCCAATGGAAGGATAACTGAAGTATGTACCATCTGATGATAATGGTTTCATTGTCGACCAAACATAAATTCTTGCATTATCTTTTCTGTTTTTCGTTTTCCGTTCCACTGTCATCTGATGATAAGGAAAAAATTTACCTTGGTCAATAAAGTCAGAAAGAGTTCACCTAAGGATTCTCTATTTCTTTTACCATATTGCAGAGAACCATGGACCAATTTCATCACACATGCAGGATTGGTGCCATCTGAAAATTCCAATGCCAATTAGGTCTTAAGATCATATTAATCAACTTATTTATTCATTCTCAACATCAAAAACAAAAAAGCAAGAAGCAGAAAATTTATGGTTGAAATGCCACTGTGTTAACATTGATATATATACCCATTAATAATTTCTTCAATAAAAAAATAATTGATCCTATAAACTTCGACATAATATTACAAACCTGGTTTTCCTATGGCTCTGTTGATAACAAGGGGAATTATAGGGAAGTGAAGAGAAAATTTTAAACTTAAAAATGGATCTTTTGTAATCATCACAGCAGATACTATCACATGACTATGCGACTAACTCCAAATCATTCCATATTTACTTATTAAGTTTATACAATCATGTTGTGTTAAAAGCTATAAAAGTTACCTTTTTAGGTTTGAAAATTTTTATTTCTCTTCCCTTTTATTTCCCTTGCAACCAAATTGAGCCATAAGAATGTCAAGGAAAGAATCTCCTCGACAAACACCTAAATCTGCCACAAAGCAGATCAGATGGGGCTGAAATTTTGTAGATAGGTAGACCCCAAGGTCTCATGCTCAGATGTCACGTTTCGAGCCATATAGCGTATGCCAAATGACAAATCAACGCATTGAACAATCAGGATACAACCACTACTTTCAGAATACCAGTTGGCCTGCATGGATATATGCACGGGACCGGGGGGGGGGTATAAATGGGGGTATTTGATTGAATTTTGGACAGAATTTGACATGTGGTGAATCCAGACCATTCCATACATATACAAGTCAGATTTGCCACATCACTGTTCCACATGGCAAACCTAGAAATGCACATTAATGAGATTCACTCCTAGATGGCCATTTACAAAAAATTGTCTTATTTTATTTATAATTTGCGTTCTCTTTCATAATTAAGTCCATTTCAAATAACCATACTTCTATAGATTTCTTAGCAACTAGACCATTTTTCTGAGGAGATTGAGGACAAGTTGGTCTCGTTGAGATTTATATTATGAGTTCAATCACTTCTCCTAATTCAAGATAATTATGTTTCCCTAGAGACGCCTCTTCTCCTGAAGCTAAAGTAGCAAATTCTCCCCTTCCTTTACTCAATGATATGAGCCTTGAGAGACTAGATAGGGACAGGGATTCTAGGGTTTTGTTCAAAGATTTAGGATATAAAACAAAAGCAAATCAAGGAACTAGAGATGTAGCAATACTTAATTTTAACGTAGCTTTAAATTGAAGCCACAAATATCAAAAATTAGAACTAACAGACTAAAAAATAATATGTTGAGGGCTCAGACAGTTATTAGATAAAGCCAACACAATTATAATAATAAAGTAAAAGAACCATCCCAAAAAGAAATCATTGAAACTAAGATTAAAAGAAAATCAATTATTAATATACAGGGCATTGGACAAAAGAAACCTACAGCATGGTTACTTTTGTTAATCAGGATTGCCAAGACTTTTAGGGAGTTAACGACCTTGTGCATGGGGCTTCAAAACCTGAAGGCCATAGGGAGTTATCAAGCTTACAAATGGGGGCTTCAAAAGATGGGCCTAAAAAAAAAGTTCAGAGCCATATAAATGTTTGTCACCTTCAGACTGACGGTCTGGGCCCTCACTCATAAACTTGCAAATTCTTTCCATTTGTAAACATTCTTCCGTGTGTATAGCATAGTACATGCCAATAGTTTACATCCTTGCAAGTGCAAATGCCATGGGATTGAAAAGCCAGAGGCCACAGGAAGTCATTGAGCCTATGAATGGGGACATCAAAAGCTGGCATTATAAAAAA
This sequence comes from Protea cynaroides, assembly GCA_028583415.1. NCBI lineage: Eukaryota > Viridiplantae > Streptophyta > Magnoliopsida > Proteales > Proteaceae > Protea > Protea cynaroides. The sequence continues at coordinate 86,641,874 of CM053265.1, read as the reverse complement.
AGCTCAAAGCCGTATAAATGTCCACCGCCTTCAAAACAACAGTCTGGGCCCTCACTTGTAAACTTGTGAACTCTTTCGATTTTTTAACATTCTAGCGAGTGTATAGCATAGTACATGCCAACAGTTTTGGCAAGTAAAAGCCAAAGGTATTCTTAAGGGTTCTCCATCCCCATTTCTTGAAAAATCTTTTTGTGTTCCAAAAGATTTACAAAAAAAAAGAAAGTAATAGCACAAGTAGAACCGGGACTGGGGGGGTGGGCCCGGTGGGGGGAACTCAATACAGTTCACTGGATTGAACAAGTGGCCCCTGATGGCCCCAAAATGACAATCGAACCAAAAACAAAGATTGGGTAATCTGATAATTGCATTACTTTTCTTTAGAAATGACTCCAAGGAGGAAGAAGAGGGTAACCATGAAAATGATTTTGATGCAAAAGGTTTGAAGAGCCACTATCATTAATGTTTGGACAGATCTATATTAGTTAGAAACAAAAACCATTAAATTCATTGATTTTGGCCCAATTACCAAGGGTATGGTGTAAAGGTGGCAAAAAGTTGATAGGAAATCTTGAATGATGGTGATGAAACTCATTTTTTACCTTTAGAATTGGGAAATCCTTCATTCTTTGGTGTCTTTCAACTTGATGTTACATCGTTCCAGAGTAAACTTCAAATCAAAATTTGATCCATGATGGCTGTTGCTGCTCAGTATATAAATTTTGATGTTAAATATTGGTTTTCGCTCATTTCTTTCAAGCGCAAGGACTTGTAATCAGTCATAACCCGTTATATTTCCCTTTATGTCAATAAGCATGTCATTGGTAAAGGTGAAGTCAATAACTGCGAAGTGCATTATGAACCAAGATAAGATCCATTCTAAGTTGTAAAGTGACATTTTCAGTGTCGTGGTTCCAAGGCAAGCCACCTTGACCACCTCCACCTAGGACCTAGGTGATTCTTTGCTGAAGCCAAGGAGTCGAGGTGAGGCCAAATCTTACATCCCAGACCACCATATGTTCCTGGTATTTGTTATTTTATAATCATAATTCTAAGTATACTGTAGGGTTAAAAAGGTCAAAATAGAGAAGATACGAAGGTTGAAGTGAGACTACAGAAGCTTAGGATGACAATTAGAAATTATTGAAATTTATAACATGTGGAGAGCAAGATCATCGTTTCGGGTCAGGGCATGTTGGCACATAAGGCGACTGGACACCTTAGACCTCAAGGGGCACTTGTCACCTTGGCATCGCCTAAATATTTCCATCTAAATTTGTTAAAGAAGTTACTTGCATTCATGTAGATAAATATGGAAAACTATTTCTCAGTTTCTTATATACATTTGGAAGGTTATTAATTACATACCTTTAAATAGGTCACGAAATGCCGGTAGAATAGGAGGGTCACGAGTCTGCATGAACAAAAAAAGAAAATTAGGAAGGGGGAGGAGTTTATCTCCTACTGTAAAATCATAATTCTAAAATGAAAGGTACATGCAACCCACAAATAGAAGTTTGTTAAATCAATTCCCGCCCACAATCATAGACATGACTCAAGCTATGGACTTGTTCATATTATTGACAGCCACCAAGAGACAGAAACTTCTTCTAGTTCTAGCCCAAGAACCTCTTCTACATCCTTTCCGAGGGCAGAGTTCGATGCCGGACCGGGTAACAACCCTCGGTCTAGATCGTTATGGGAGAGAGTTAAATAAATCAGTTGGACAAGTTACCCAAATTTCAAAACGATTGACGGTCAGATTAAAAAAATATGGAAGAGTTCCTAGTTGAAGGGGAATAGGATAGTGTAGTAATATGGGTATAAGAGTAGTTATGTACTTGTACTCTATTACTCTATTTCTCACTTATTATAAATTGTAAATGTTAAGAGTTAACGATAAGCTGTGGGTCCCAACTATCGGTGCTACATATGGTCTTGCTTCTATTAGTTATTTCCATTTACTGTAGTGGATTTGTTTCCACCATAGTTGTTTATTTGTTTCCTTATTGGTTAGGGTTTATTTCCTAAGTTGTTTAGGTTTAGTTTCCTAATTGGTTTATGATTGTAATTAGGTAAGTTTCCTAAACTATTGTTTATTCTCTTTGATTATAAATAAATGAATCATAGGAGGAGGAGAAACACATTGATTCCCTCTCCCTCTTCTCCATTTTCCATTCTCTCCATCTTCCCTTTCTTTCTTTTCTATTTGGTTACAGTAAATAAATAAAGAGAAAAAGAAAAGAGAAGAGAGAAAGGATTCTGTAACTATGGGAGTCACAATTGTTATTTTGAACTACCCAATGCATTCAATATTTATAGGCATAGGATACAACCTAGAAGTAAAGAGTATAAGAACCTAAAAGGAAAGTAAATTTGGAAGGTTCCACAAGGCCATGATGTCTAGGGGCTAATACTCAAAGCTATGCTGACCATACCCTCTTTATTAAGAAATTTGGTTCACGGATTACAGCTCTTATTGTCTATGTGGATGACATTGTGGTCACTGGGAATGATATAGCTGAGATTGCTCATCTTAAGGCACACTTGAATCAAGAATTTGAGATTAAAGGACCTTGGCAAGCTATGTTATTTTCTCGAAATTGAGATTGCACACTCCACTAAAGGTATCTTTCTGTTTCAAAGGAAGTATACATGTATACCCTTAATATTCTCTCTGAGATTGGGATGTTTGGATAAGCCAACAAACACCCCTCTTGAAGCAAATGTTCATCTTTCCTAAGACACCGAAGACCCTGTTGATAAGGGCCAGTACCAGCGTCTAGTTGGTAAACTGATTTAGTTATCTCACACTTGCCCTAACATAGCCTTCATTATCAATTTGGTGAGTCAGTATATGCATGATCCTCAATCCTCTTACTAGGACGTCATCAGATCTTGCGGTATCTGAAGTCTGCACCAGGAAAAGGGGCCGATTGGGGTAGTTCTACTAACGATCGATGTTCTACCACTGGTTATGGAACCTTTGTTGGTGGAAATCTGGTCACTTAGAGGAGCAAGAAACAAATCAGTGTTGAAAGGTCTAGTGCTGAAGTTTTAGAGCGATGGCCCATGGTATTTGCGAGCTGATATAGTTTCAAAAACTTATGTGCAATCTTCATTTACCTATACCTCTACCTTTGATGTTGTACTATGATAGCAAGTCTACCATCAATATTGCTGATAAACCAATTCAAAAAGATTGCACAAAGCATGTGGAGATTGATCGCCACTCATCAAAGAAAAGTTGGACTTTGGTCTTATTTGTATTCCTTTTGTTTAAATTGGTGATCAGCTAGCTGATGTTTTTAAGAAGGGGTTGAGTGGCAAAGTTTTTCATCCTATTGTTTGCAAGTTGGGCATGATGATATCTATGCACCAACATTAGGGGAAGTGTTGTAATATGGGTATAAGGGTAGTTATGTACTTGTAGTCTATTACTCTATTTCTCACTTATTATAAATAAAGTTGTGAGACTCATTGACAGTTCATTGCCCAAAACCAATAGGTAGGCATGCAAATATATTTTCTGACAGAATTTAGAACTCAAGATCTGTCTTGCTGATGTGGATCAGATTAGGTAGCAAGGCCTTAAATCAGGTACAGGATAAGATGCCCAAAGTGCTGATCCGATGGATAGACCTAGGATTAGAAACACTCCTTGATGAGATGGGAGTTCTCTAACCCAAGTTGGCATCAAGCACGCAGTATTTAAAATTCAAGTTAGAAGGGAATAATAACTCAGCAATTGATTGCATGGTTAGTGCATTAATTGCTGATCAAACAATAACCAAAAACCCATCATTAAAACTGAGATTCAAGAGCAATAATGGCGCTTATATATATATACATATATATATATCACATTCAATGAAGATAAAACTGAGGTCTAGTACTGATTATAGATCTGAGAATAAATTGGAAACAAAGTACTTATTTGATTAATGAGACGAAGGGGGAGAAGAACACAGGATGAAGAGAAGAAGAAGAACCGAGAAGAGGGAGAGAATCAACATGTCACATAGGGGGAAGGGGAGTAGCTCAACAGCCAATAAAGTTAACAAAAAACTTTTATTTCATTCCATCTCTAAAACAGAATAATTATGAGGCCACAACATGCACTTAAAGAGAAATAGAAGTAAAGGACTCCTAATCTAAACAAACTCAATTAAAGGTAATCCCCTAATAATGTACTGAGACTAAAACAAAGCCTAAACCAACATAAACTCTAACTAACATGGACTATAACACCTAATCCGGATGCAAATAAAACCCCCCAAATATGGGTTCATAAAAAAGACACATTACATTAATAATCACCAAAACAAAAGGCTCATAGAACCCATTCATGGACCAAAATACATTATTGTGAGGCCCAGATGGCCTGATTGGGAGTCCGTATCTGCATCAGAGTTACAATTTCCAAATAGAGAAATTTCAGAGGTTTAGTGCCTAGGGGATCTCCAGAGTAATGAAATTCAATCTTCACAACATCCCAGCCTTGAAGAACCATCCATAACCTCCAGTATTTTTTTCTGGGTGAATGAACAAATGTATTAGAAACACCACAGAAAAAGAGAAATAAACTTTGGTGTCCAAAAGACAGAGTCAGGCTCCTCAAAAAAGGCCAGAAACACTAAAAACAAAACCCAAAATAGGGATAAAAAGACCAAACCCTTTCAGCCGGAGGCCCAGAGTCAAGGTTCCAAGAGGAGCAGATGAACCTATTCCGGGAGGAGTCCGGAGAGGAGGAACATAAAGGCATGATGGTTCGCGAACATCAAAGGCAATAGCTTCCCAAATTTGAGCAAGGGATCTCGATCTGCCTGTCCACTTTGGCAGATTCCTTTCAAACCAAGTATGGTACAAAGATCTAGCAAAGGCAAGCTGGACAATGGTGTCACAAGGTGATTTATATTTGAATTTCTTGGCTATTTATTTCCATTCAAGGTCCAAGGATATGATCATCTTGCGGGAAGGCCAACATTTCTGGCATAACCTCCAGTATTATTAGAACCCAGGTCAAGTAGTACTTGTTTAGATTGATCTCCAAACATGAAAGAGCTTCAGATTAATATTGATAGCCCGGATTGATTTACCTGCTCAAAATTGAGCCCTAAATGAGATCCAAATTTTCTTCAGGCATTAAATTTAAAATTTACTCCACAAGAAGGAAATACAAGGGATAAAGGATCACCCATTCAGAGATTTCCTCTATTGCCTTTGATTAATGCACTAGAGTAAAGCTCTATTCTGGTGTTTCCAGAGACCACTAAAACAAGAGCATGCAGTTATGTGATATGAAAGATAGAGAATCGATGAATATGACTTATAGAGAATCGATGAATATGACTTACCTTTTTGCCATCTTGACATAATGCAGCTGCGAATTAATAGAGGGTCATTGTCCCCCCCCCTTCTTTATTTTGAGGGCTACAATGGGAGCATTGTTGAGTCAATGCAAAGAGACAGCATCGGAGGAGTTTTAGATTTGTTCACTGACTTCTAGCAGTTCCACTAGTTCTGGATATTTTCTTTTAAGTCTTTTATCATTATTTTTCCATTAGCTACTCATGGTCAGTAACTATTTGTAATAATTTTGTTTAGTAGGGATTTTGGGTTAAATTGTGAGGTATATATATGCTCTGAAAACAGAGTATTCTATTCTTTTTCTATCGACTTGTTGAAGCAGCTGTTTAGCTAATTTTCACCCCTACAATTCAAGGATTTGAAATTTGGTTTGTTTTGATTTGACTCGCAAATCAGGGAGAGACCTGCAAGGGTGAGCAATAGAGAGGGAATGAAAAAAGAAGAGAGGGAATGGACAAGGGCTGTTCAGGGACCGTGAACAATGAACAGTGTTGATAAAAGCCCACGTCCCCAGATTGAGATTGTTCCCTAGATTGGTTTTGATGATAACAAACACTTGAAGATGGACTAATAACTTCCACGAGTTCATATGGATTAGCACAAACTCATCTCAAGCCAAAGATCACAGCAATCATGCAAAATAAAGCCAAACAACTAAGAATCAAGCCAAGAAGAAGCTGAAGTCAACTAATTGACCAAGCCTCAAATCAAGACAAGTCAACAAGTTGACCAAGTTTCAAGATCCAAGCATTACGGATAAAGACTCAAGAATGAAGATTCAAGCTTGAAGAAAAGAAAACTCAAGCATAGTTATCAAGGCCTCGCCTAGGCGCCCATGCTCCCTTGTGATGCCATCGAAATCGGGAATCTTGGTCACCTAGGCGCTTTGTCAGGCCTCCAAAAACTTGGTTCGCCTTGGCGCCTTGACAATTACGGACTCAAGATAAAAGAACGAAGAATGAAGAATGAAGATGAAGACAATGTATCTAGATTTAGAATTATTATGTAAAATAGTCCTAAGATAGAACACTTGCACAAACATGACGTAACATTAGATATCATACATCTCATACATTAATACGACCTTAGGTGGTGACCGAAAACTCACCAAAGTGACCTAAGACTGTCTCTTGAAGTGTTGATGTCGTTGTCCAAAGGCAAAGAATGGGACAAGAATCCAAAGTGATTCCAAGTTAAAACACCAACCGGAAGCAAGAACCGGTCGACCGGATCCTACTGGTCGATACTTCCTAAAAGCCATGTGATTCAACTGGATCCAAGCGGTCAAACGGACACTTACATATCGATGGCACCTGAAATCCATCCAGCAGCAACCAAATATTATTCCGGTCAACTGGATCAATAGTGCCGTCATCCAACGGCTCTTAACCGCTATATTTTGCTACAACGATCACATAGCGGTCGACCAAATGATGAAAGTGGTCAACTGGAAAACACAAAAATAGATCCGTTAGAGCTATTTTTAATCAATCACTTAGGCCATTCTTTGAACCTATTTAAGCCTTCATTTACAAGGAATTTCAAGACACTATTCATCAAGATTAAGACAATTTTCTTGAGCTCCAAAATTGCAACAAACGATTAATTACTCACCCAAAGAGATCAAAGCTTCAACTCAAGCTTCTCATTTGTGATCCCCAAAAAGCTCAAGCTCAAGCTCAAGCTCAAGCTCAAAGCCTAAGGCTTTCCAATACACTTCTTTCAAAGCTCCATACCAAAGAGAAGTCTCAATCATCAACATCGTCATCATACATCTCATCTCATACATTGCACAATCGTAAGAAGTAGTGTCACGCTCTTTGCTTAGGTATTTTTCTTACCTTCTTTACTTTAGAATTGGTTGTATTAGGCTATTAGCCTAATAGAACTTGGCTAACACAAGGTTCTTCTTGTCCTTGTAAGAGTTGCACAAGCCTAGACTGTACTTAGGTTATGCAAGAAGCCAAAAACCCTCTCATCCATAAGAGAGTATAGGTTCCTTTTGACCTTGAACAAGATTGTTGTAAGGATCTTGTCCTCCAAAGACTTGTAAAAATATGTACTTCCCCACCTACCGTATTGAAAGGGAGAAATAGTGAATCTCAAGCTAAGACTTGAGGACGAGTGGACTAGGTTAGGGGACCCAATTGAACTACTATACATCTAGTGATGTGGAATTGTATTGTTTATTGCTTCTATTTATCTACACTTATTAAATTGCAAAAAAAAATTAATCCACTAAGGTAATCCTATTCATCCTCCACCCCCACCCCCACCCCAACCTCCACCCCCAAAAAGGATTATCCAACAAACAGTGCCCATGAACAATACCCCGATAATAATGTTTAGCAGAGAAAAGAAAAGAGAGGGAAAGAAAGAAACAAGTGAGAAAGAGAAGAGATGGTGGTGAAGAGGAGGAGGAGAGAAAAATGAGTGGTGACATCCTCTATCAAAATCAACTAAATTAATCCACTCATAAAAATCTGTGGTGGGCTGTTAAGCATTACATGGTATTTATAAGAATTAAATCTTATCTAAAAACGATAAATAGAAAAGAAAAAGAAATAAAGGGACTCCCATGTGTGGAAAGCTAAGAGTAACCACTAAACAAGCTAATCTAATAAGGAAACTTAAATAAAGAAATAAACCTAACAGAAATTTTTTTTTCTCCAATGCGTGGCTAAAGGAGAAGTCTGTAAAGGACTCAAAAACTGAATCTTATCTTATCCTCATCAACTCTTAAAACTAAAAGAAGACTAGTAACTAACCTTATCACTAAAGCATGGAACCCACTACTTATTAATATCTATTTTCATACAGCACTTTAGACCCCTACTCTTGGACTTTATAATTATGCACATTAAAAGAATAAACCCAACATTAAAAGTCCAATTCAATTTAGTATAAATCCTGGCTAAAATTTAAATCGGGCCTGCATTAACTTCAGCCATATGTTAGAGGCCTTTGGTGTTACTTGTATTATTAAGAGGGCGCAGTGCAAGGAAATTCTTCACATAAACTATTAAACACAATGGTGTCGGTGCAATGTAAAACACATAACATCAGCAAGGGATTATGATTGCTGTGTGAATTCACTAAATGGTTGTGAATGCATTCAATGATTGACCATGGTTGATAACAATAATTGAGCTTCCAGAGAAGAGGATCATGACATATGATGCACAGAAGCAGCTGTAGCATGGGGAACTTGAAAGAGGCTATTCCCTCAGTGGGTACAGCTCACTCAAGAAGCAGGTAGAGGTTGCCGTAAAGATGGTAATGAGAGGATGAGGTTTGCAAACTCAATTGCAAAATAGTAGGCTAGGGAAGGTGTGGGTAAACAGTCTTTGTATATGAGCTCATATCCTTTGACGAAGTTTCTTTCTAGTTTTGTAGCCTTTGGCTCCTGCTCTTGTTGCAGTTGTTCTACTATGTTGTTGCCTATGTTAGTATCACCTTTACTCCAGCTTCTCCTTCTAATAAATTTCTGGGTCATGTATAAAAGAAAAGTAAATAAAGAAAAAAAAAAGCATATTGATCAAGAATAAATACCACAATTATTACAAAAAAACAAACCTGCAAATGAAAAGCAACTAACAATATTGTGGATAACGAGTTCAGAGTGTGATCTTTAGAGCTGTTAATGTCATGTGCTTTTGCCCATGCTTTCATCTGCTCAGAACAAAAAGATGACAAAGGCATTAAGTCATGTCCATGCATCCATAGAAACCAATGGAATAGGCATGACTACAAACAAGTATAGAAGAAGAATCATTTAATGATTACTCATGTATCTACCAGCTCCTTCTGAGAAGATACAACTTCAACTGCTACTGAACTGAGGACATCTTTAGACAGGTCAAACTATTGTTATAAACAAAGAAACCGGATAATCTACAAGTTTGATCAAAGGAAATAATTACCAAATAACTTAGTTTCTGAAATCTTTCATCGATTGCTGCAATAATGTGAATTATCTCAGACTTGACAATGCCATCCTTGTTTTCAACCGAAATATCACACTCAATTCCAGTTCCACAATCCACAACTTTCAGAATAGGAACCCTAGCTCTCAAGATGGGTTGGACACAAGAAGCATGACCTTTACCTGCAACATAAGAAAAATGATTTAAAAATCTCCGAGGCTATACTGCCACAATAAGTGCACTTTATTGGACCTTATCAAGAACAAATCCTTTGAGACGTGCACAGTTCATAGCTGGGAAATATAGACTTGAGACTCTAAAATCTCAATCATGTCAAACTCCTCCACATCATTAAAGAAACCCGTATTAGCACTATCCTTGAAAAACTTGTTTAGGTATGTGCCTGGGAAGCAGACAATTTGGTATACACTCCATTCCCCAGGTATGTGGGACCATACGAGATATTGACCAGACGTGGTAACGTCACATATCAATTGGCTCTACCACCATCTATGTCAAGTGTTCATGATGTGTTCCCTGACATATTTATTCAATAATGATACATGGAACACATCTTAAACACTTGACATAGATGGTGGTAGAGCCAATTGATAAGCCACGTTACCACGCCTGGTCAATATCTCGTATGGTCCCACATACCTGGGGCATATATAGACTTGAGACTCTAAAATCTCAATCATGTCAAACTCCTCCACATCATTAAAGAAACCCGTATCAGCACTATCCTTGAAAAACTTGTTTAGGTATGTGCTTGGGAAGCAGACAATTTGGTATATGTCCCACTAAAGTCGCGCCAGGGTGAGAACATGTTAACTCATTAAGAAGACAAATTCAAAAATAGCAGTTTCATGTCAGGACAAACATGACAGTACTATAAAATTATGCAATATATACAAGGAGAAAACAGTGCCAGATACCCAACATTAGGAATTACTTTGAAGAGCATACAAAAGTTTCGCAAACTTTCTAAGAGCTTGAATTTTCTTCTCTCGGGGAAATTCTACGATATCGTTGCTGAAATTAATAGATAAATCCAGATCACTTTCGACACTGAACATATCCATTAAGAAAGAACCAAAAGGTTGTACAACAGGGAATTCACTGTGAGTACCTGAAAGAAGACATGAATATAATCACAGTAAAAAATCTATCTGCACATACAGAAACAGAAACAGAAACTCCCACGAGAACAGCAAGAAAAATAGGAGGAAGTTCAAATAACATTATTTAGGATCTGAAAACGCAATATGCTTTTAAGTTAGTCAATACTAACTCTTTTTAGACAAGTATAAGTATGTCAAATGAATCATAATAGAAGTTCTAGCAGTAGTTTACTGAATTTAAACTAGGGTGAAGCAGCACAAAAAACAGCAAGAATTAGATTATATTTACACTTAGCTATCACAATCTGCTAAAGTTGAATGACCCAGAGTAAGATGGTTCAACAAGGATGCAAGGAACCAAAGCTACCAGCAGACCTCATCACAAATCAGATAAAAAAAATACAATAACAGCAAATAAAATAGACAATGGTATGGAAAATATTCTTCCAAATGTGGTCTCGAAATCTGGTCTGGGAAGCTGATCTGAATCCGAATTGGAGTAGAAAGGTTATCACACATGGAAGGATCTCTAACCAAGTTCTCAATCGTACGATCTGATTAAAGCATTCAATGGTGGATGAAATTTCCATAAAGAGTTTCGTACTCAAGTTAGGAAACCTACAATAGAAGATGTTGAATTGATTTAGTATTTGAGTCAGATAGGAAAATTACCATTCTAGAAGTCTCCAAGGAAGGAAGGAGACTCTACAATTCTAAAAGCTAAAAAAAAAAATGAATTACAAACAAAGAGAGACACTTGGGGCGTCCCTAGTGTCCCAACAATTTTTCCAGCAGTCTATATATAGAGTGTTGGCATTAAAGATGGGGGCTCTCTCTCTCTCTCCGGCTGAATTTTAGGCGATACCTCTCTCTCTCTTGGAATGATTTTTCTTCTATCTCTCTCTCTGAAATGATTGTAATGTTTGGCAAGTTTTTCTTTATTCAGTTCAAGGGGATTTTGAAGTTCAAACTCATGTCAATGGTGTAATCACTTTTGAGTAACGTTGTTTTTTCTTTTCTCTTTTATTGGAATTTTTTTATTTCATTCTGCTTTCTTTATCTATGATGTTTGTCTGAACAATGGCTAACTGAATCGATTAAATTAATATTGATTGCTAAATTTAGAAACTGTGATTCATAATTGTCCTGTTTCTAATCACAAGTAGCAAACAGTGGTAGATGATTATGTCCAAGTTTTCATCTCATCAATGTGAATGAAATAACCTAAGTTAAATAATCCCCGCTTGTGAAAGATTGTTGCTTAGATTGATCTGTTTACTTCTTACTTAATGCTGCAGTTAAATTAAATATTGAGAGCCTATTCAATGGTTAAATTTCTTTGAAGAGCTTGTTTTGTAGAGATATAAAAAGGAAAACTCAGATAACAGAGTTTATTGTTATCCAGGATCTTTAATTCTGATTGTGAATGAGGGATTAATGTTGCGATTAATTTTACTTATTGCATGTGTGGGTGGAGATTGAACCAAGAACTGAATCTTCTCATCTAATTACTTTTCCATTTAAATTTTGTCAGTTTATTTTTAGTTTGATTCAACCAACCAAAACCCCTTTGTTACTGTAATTGCTTAGTATTATTTAGCATGTTTATGTTGAGTAAAATATAAATTCTAATCAAATCATTCTCTGTGGGATCAAACTTACTTACCCATGCTACAATTTATTAATTAGGTTAGTAAAGAAACACATAACTAAAATTGGTGCATTCGACACGCCCAAATTTTTGGCCCCGTTGCCGGGGAATGAATTTTAATTAGTTTTTACATCTTTTTTCACTTAAATTCTTTCGGTTTAGCATATTTTTTATTTAAAAATTTTCTTTCAGTTTAGTTTATTATTTTTGTTGTTTCAGTTAAAAAATAAAATAAAATTTGGTAGCGTGTCGAATGCACCAATTTCAATTATGTGTTTATTTACTGACCTAATTAATAAACTGAAGCCTGGGTAAGTAAAGGTCGATCCCATAGAAAATGATTTGATTAGAATTTATATTCTACTCAACCTAAACATGCTAAATAATACTAAGCAATCATAGTAACAAAGGGGGTTTTGGTTGGTTGAATTAAAATGAAAATAAACAGACAAAATTTAAATGAAAAAGTAATTAGACGAGAAGATTCAATTCTTGGTTCAATCTCTACCCACACATGCTGAATAAAATTAATCGTAACGATAATCCCTTCCTCACAATCAAAATTAAAGATCCTAGATAACAAACTCTGTTACCCAAGTTTTCCCTTTTATATCTCTACAGAAACAAGCTTTTCAGAGAGATCTAACCATTGAACAACAGTGAATAAGCTCTCAATATTTAATTCAACGGCAACATTAAGAAAGAGGAGAACAAGTTAATCTAAGCAACAATCTCTCATAAGCGGGGATTATTTAACTTAGGTTATTTCATTCACAGTGATGAGATGAAAACTTAGACATAATCATCTAGCACTATTTGCTACTTGTGATTAGAAAAAGAACAATCACGGATCACAGTTTCTAAATCTAACAATCAATATCAATCTAACCGATTCAGCAGGCCATTACCGAATTATTCAGACAAACATCATAGACAAAGAGAGAAGAACGACATAAACAATTCCAATAAAAGAGAAAAGAAGAACAACGTTACTAAAAAACGATTACACCATTGACATGAGTTTGGGCTTCAAAATCCCCTTTAATTGAGTGAGAAAAAAACTAGCCAGACATTACAATCCTTTCAGAGAGAGATAGAAGAAAAATCATTCCAAGAGAGAGAGGTATCACCCAAAATTCAGCCGGAGAGAGAGAGAGAGAGAGAGAGAGAGAGAGAGAGAGCCCATCTTTAAAGCCTACACTCTATATATAGAGTGCTGGAAAAATTGTTGGGACACTAAGGACGCCCCAAGTGTCTCTTTGTTTTTAATTCCTTTTTTTTTTTTTTTAGCTTTTAAAATCGTAGAGTCTCCTTCCTTCCTTGAAGACTTCTAGAATGGTAGTTTCCTTATCTGACTTAAATACTAAATCAATTCAACATCTTCTATTGCAGGTTCCCTAACTTGAGTACAAAACTCTTTATGGAAATTTCATCCACCATTGAATGCTTTAATCAGATCGTACGATTGGGAACTTCGTTAGAGATACTTTCATGTGTGATAACCTTTCTACTCCAATTCGGATTCAGATCAGCTTCCCAGACCAGATTTCGAGACAACATTTGGAAGTCCAAACGAACTTGAATTTTTATCCGTAATACCATTCTGGAAAGCTTGAGACATCCTCTACAACTTCACTAAAGACCACTTTTAAATTCTAGAGCTCCTTCCACATCAGAAATCTGCATGAAGCTGGTTCGTAGGAAATTTAGTTTTATTTAGAGTTTTAAGTTTTACTTAGCTTAAAAAAAAAAAAATTATTTAGTTTTGTTTTGTGTCATGTTTTTATTTTTAGTTTCTTTTAGTGTCAATGTGCTTTGAGAGTTGGATGCTATTTCTATTTCCAAAGAGGAAAAATTATTCAAAGTTGAATTTTTCAAAACCTCCCAGTTTATCGCTCAGACCTGCTTCAATCTTGTAATTTCTGGTTAATCTACTTTGGTGGACGTAATCTCCAGCCAAAAGCAATCGTACACTCCAAATTTCATACGATTTGCTTGATGGAAGGTTAAAATAGTAACTTTCATTTTTTTAGCTTAAAACCATAAGGGTATACCTGTCTTTCAATTTTTTGGGTTTCTACCATCAGTTAAATGGGTGCGGGTGTAATTGTTAGAAACTACTAGGTAGTAGATGATATTAGTCCAAGCTGTAGGGCTAGTATGTGTAATTTTCCCTAAATACTATTATGGATGGACTAGCATCTTTAATATATATAATTTTTATCACTTTAACAATCAACGGGACCTACTTTGTGTACTTTGGAGTAGGGAGTAGGTCCAATCCATGGTTTGTGCCCATTTCTTCAGAAAATGCTATAGATGGACCTCTTTTAAAAAAGAAATATATTTAATAAAAGTTTCAAAGTTACAAAAAATTATTCTACACAATTATACCAAACCTATTTCTCATTATATAAATCTATCATGTCTAGTAGTTGACAAACGATTTTTATTTTTAGATCGAAAATGATTTTCATTAATGATTTTTTATAAACAAGTCATAAAAAAACATAAATGATACCAAAGATAGCCTAAGACAAATCCAATGGGATTAAATCCTTGCATCTATGATTGCATTATAATAAAAGGATTCAAATCCCAAATAGTCTTTCCAAAAAAAAAAAAAAAGATAGTGTGATTTCCACAGCACTACTTTGAGCTATTATTTACTTCACAAATAAAGCTCCAGCTACCATACAAAAGCGTAATACTTCACTCACAAATGGATAATGCAGGTCCAAAAATTGGGTATCAGAAAAAATTAACAACATAGTACAAAGCATTAAAACTTTACCAAATGTATCCCTTGCCATCAAATTAAAAACACGAACCAATTCTCTCCGCTGATCATAATGACTTGGTCTAGGAGACTCAACATAATAAATATCATCAAGAAGATGGTCAAGTGCAAGCATACATCCTGGAGTAAATTTGATCTCTCCCTGTAGCTCAAGTATTTTTGTTCTCTTGAGCAGATCTAGAAGAGACAATGAAATTTGGTGGTGTCAAATATGCAGTAAAGGTAAGGTGTAACTTTTATCATTTAGTATGATAACTAGGTGGTCAAAGACAAATTAAAAATAGAAAGCAAAGCTTCGTAAAACAGTCTTGCAACTTAGTACAATATTTAAAAATAAAAAAAAAGGGACAAGCTTCCCCTCTTTCCCCCTTTTTTTTAAACTAAAGCTGAATACCATGAATGGGAATGGTAAAATCTCAACTAATAAAACTTGAGTACAGAAAATCCCAAAAAAAAAATTTTGTTTTTGAGGAAAATAAATTTATTATAAAAAAAAAAACTTACCAACTTTGTAAAATATAAAGCTCATGATTATTTATCTCATATTATGAATGGAAAGACTTCAAAAGCCACAACCAAAAAATAATGGAACGATGGAAGTAGTAGCACCAATCTGTAGCAACATAACAAAGAAACATTAAGGATGTACCTGTCTTGCTTAACGTCATTGCGTAGACCCTACATACAAATTCAACTAAATTTAGATGAGTGAGTCTACATTAATATGTATAATAATGTTGATATATCGGAACATGTTGATGTCTGTACCTATATATTTCCTTCACAGGTCAATCCTGCAACCACCAAACCAAAGCATAATTAAAAATAGCAACATAAAATGTCTTCCAAATATTCTTCTCATTTCTTTTTTCCTCGCCCCAAAGGTGGACTCGCAACCCTACTGGTTATAAGATCAAATTTTGACAAGCCCACATAGAACAGTAGGAGATATTACTCACAGACAAGCAACATAGTCTACAGGAAAGAAAATGAAATCAAAGAGCCCATCAATGCAATTTCCAGCTATATTTTATATTAAAGCGGAAGTAGACAACACAAGAGAGAATTTGACACAGCCTCATGGTGACACATGTGGCGATGTTTGTTATATCTTGACTAGTCATAATGCACATAATTTCATATATGAGAAAATATAAATAGGATAAATTGGCATCCATAATCTCTAAATTGTATTGATACATATTATTCCACTTATGAGTTAGAAAAAAATCTACCTATTCGGTTCATGCAAATTCGATTTTGCAACTAACAAAAAAAAAATCACACATTTAAACCGGAAAATTGACCAATAACGGAAAGATTTTGAACGGAAACAAATTAAATCATGAAGAAGGATTCAACGGGTTATACCTTCCCAAAGAGAGAATTTTTTTAGACTCTTCTGCAACTGACGAGCGGAATAACAGCCAAAACGAATTGACGTTTCCAGAGCCTTCAATTTTGAAATAACAAGGAGAGGCGGAAAGCGGATGGACGGAGGGTTAAAAGGATGGACGGAATTGATTCAGTATAACATTACTCCAGATACGGAAAGAAGGAGGATGACGTTCGGGTTCTCTACGTCGATGGATCAGGCGACTCTTCTCCATTGGACAAAACTTTTTACCGGTTTAGTAATCTTGCCCTCATGTAGCGATCGTCAGATTAGAATCTTCTCCCTGTAGGTCAGTTAAAAGATTCCAATTGGATGGATCAGACACCCTTGGCATAAGGGTGCATTGGACGCTGGTGTCCCTAAAACCTTCCCTAAAACCTTCCCCCACCTAAGGATAGGGGAGGAAGGTTATTAAATGGTCTATAATCCGTTAAACGGTCTGTTGTGATCTTGTGCAGCAGCTCAAATGAAGTTAAAACTAAAATCGAATCAATTAATTAAATGATGTCAAAATAAAACCAAATCGATTATTAATCGATTTTGGTTTTTAATCAGTTTTACATCAAACGGTTTTACTGACACTTTATAAACGGTTTAACGTTTCGGTTCTCATAATTATTCTATTCTAACCTTCAAACTTAATACAAAATATTAACATCAATTAAAAAAATCTTACAGAATCAAAATCCGCCTCAACATACAACAAATTCATCAGTAAAACTTCATCAACTTCATATGTTTTGAACAAATCTTGTTCTAAAACTACGAAACGAAAGCATGAGTGCATGACAATAGATTCATCAGTAAAAAAAAAAAAAATTCTTTACTTAATGAGTGTTATATGATAGACAAATAGATTTAAATATATTAAGCCGACAGACTTGTCAATTATTCCACCGAAGTTATCACTGTTTCTCGCATAAGAAAATAAATTCAGAAAAAAACAAATACGATTAATAAAGAGTAATGAAGAAGAAATGGAAATGTTGTTGAAAAAAAAAAAAAAACGGAAGGAAAGGGTTGGTTGTTTACTTAATAAGATCAAAACTCATCTATCTAAATTCTATTGTAGGGACCATATAATTATTAGAGTTATATTTGTATTTGGGTTTGGATCCATTACATGTATAACAGTACAAGGGGTTAATTTGTAATTGTGTGAGATTAGGGTTTTTAGGGTGCCTATATATTATTTTTATGGAAAAACCTTATGTAAGGTTAAAGCGAAGGGAAATACTTTGTGAAGTTAAGAAAGATGTAGAGTTTTCTTATTAATAAAGAAATTCTCTGATTCTATAGGGTGGAGGTAGGCATTCCAGATTGGGTGCTGAACTATGATAAAAATCCTCGTATTGTTGTGTTTGCATGATCTTTGCTCTCTCTCATTTGTGCTTTCATCCCTAACAAATTCTGATGAAGTTTTATATATATATATATATATATATATATATATATATATATATATATATATATATATATATATATATATATATATATATTTTTTTTTTTTGGTTCTGTGTTTGATTTATAATTTCAAATCATTTTCTCCAAATCTCAGACCAGAAGTCTTACCTGCGATGTGAGTCAAAGAAGATTGGTGGCGTTCATGTGAGGTTCAAGAAATCTTACCCACTTACCGTTAACTAATGACAAATTAGGTAAGTCCTTAAAAATGAATGAGAGAATGAAGGTTGAGGCATGACCACATGAGGGAATGGGAAATGGGAATGAACGAGAGAATTTAAAAGGGTAGGTTTTAGGGTTAGGGTTAGAAACGGATGTAAACGGTTTAAATGAGTAAACCCTTATATGGTTAATCGGTGCATAATCGGTTTGGAACTGCAGTTTAAAATCAAACCAAACAAATTAAGTAAACAGTCTGAAAATCCAAACCAAAACCGACGGTCTCCTGGTTCCTGTGTAAATGGTTCGGCCCGGTTTTGATCCAAAAGTTGCACCCTTATAGGGGAGGGGGAATCTCCACAAACAAGGATGGGGCACGGGGAATTGAACACCTAATGTCTAGGCAGTGCCAATGTACACTAAGCTGTAGCAACCGTTATACTAGAAAATGGCCCACAACAAGCTTTTCATGTGATTGCGACTTCATCCATCTATCCAGTTCATAGTTAGTAAGTTTGGGAACGGCAAACATTCGGGTACGGATATGTACGTCTATTAAACGTAACCAGACTTTAATACAGGGATTGAAAATTTTGGTTAAAAAAAACACATACGCCATTAATACGTACGTATTTAATATATATTTAATGCGGTAATTTTTTTACTGAAAATACAGACATATATTACTATACAATAGACATTTACATCATTCAACAAATAGAATAATAACATATAAATACAAAATTATATATAACCAAAACTTGTATAAAAACCATATTCGAATCCGGAAAATGAAATTTGAATACAAATTAAAAGGAAAAGGAGAGAAAACCCTAGTTTAAAACAATATTGTATCACCTACCCTAAGAAAATAAGAGACAGCCCTAAATGTTTATATAAACATTAAGGCTATGTGTGTCTTAACACTCTAAAACCTAAGGTTAATGTGTCTTAACACTAGACTAAATGGAGTGGGTATAATCTTGTTTGTTTGACTGATATTCGATTTCACATCCAAACTCGACCTCAGCTATCCATATTCGAATCAGGATTCCCTTAAAAAAATAAGAATTCAAATCGGATCTAGATTTTCAACTATCCATATACATTCAAATTTACTTCTAGTGGTCTTTTCAATTCCTGGTTATTTTTTCTCCATTAAAATCAATCTTTCTCTCACACATATATCTACACTTGGATTGTGATCCTCAGTGCACTAGGTAGGCCAGTGCAAATCCAATGGCTAGAGAAGACCCATGCATACCCATACATAGTCCTCTCCAGTAGTTGAATTGGTGTTGGGCTGTCCAGCGCATTGGAAAGGATCAGGATCCTCTACACTCCCCTACTCTCCCATGGATCTGCATCCTCTCTTGTGGCAGTCAGAACTATCGACTGATCCAAGGGTTGGAGTTTAGCCAGCACACATACCAATACATCGGTATGTGCGTTGGATGAAATCTGACCTTTGGCAACCAGAACTGTCACAGGAGAGGATTTCTATACACTCTCCCATCATAAAAATTAGTCTCCTGTCCTTGGCATCAATGTACTCGCAACAGCAACAGGTGGTTACCTTACATTTTTGGTGGAAAGGTTAATCGTAGGATCCATTATTTAAAGAAAAAATCTTATTGTAACCAAAGTCGAGGGGAAAAAAAATTGTAACTTACTTTTTGTGTCTTAGTATATAATGTAATTTTTTCCCCAAAAAAATTACAACTTCTTAATTCTCCTAATTAGTGACAAGAAGTTGACTGCACCCTCAGTGACAAGAAGTTGACTGCACCCTCTATTAAATGGAGTAAGGGTGCTGTTGAAAGATACCATATCTCAACGATATATCATGGGCTCCTCCGAATTCAAGAAAAGTTAATTTTATTGAAGCCATAGTGATAACTTGATGTTGCAGGTCAACTTCATGTCTTGTAATACAGGGAGGGAATCATCTGTGTGGTTGGAATGCATCACTTCATTCTTATCTCCACATATATTATTACTGTATCCCTCCAATTACTTTCACTGTTGTTCTAGGGTTTCTTTTTTGTGGCCCAGGATAAGTTACTCGTCTCCCTCTCAAACTTCAAAGAGAATTACAACAAATTAAGTTCTCCACTGTCTACAATCAGTGCTTGTAGCTTTCATACAAGGCATTCTTTTGTTGCAACTTGCTCAATGAATCTAACTTAACAACACCCAAAATTCAAAATTATCTATGCATGGTAAAACAAGGATTGTTTCAACATGTTGCTGTACGTAATAATTCCCTTTCATACATATTCATTGGGTGGTCATAGAAATCTCAATATTCGAAAACGTAGTTTTGATATTTCATTTGGAAACTGGTGCACAAATCTGACAGTAAAAAGACTCATTACAATATGTAGTTGTGTTAAGGTTTGATACACTTGAAAAACCCTTTGAGGAAGGCTCAAAACTCAGAATCAACTGCATAAAAGGAGAATACAAGTTCATGTAGCTGTCACTATCTCGACTGGCTCTTGGGAGTCATTATACTTGAGTTGATGCCTGCAAGTAGGGCAGGAGGAATGAGAAAGAAGCCAAGTATCGATGCATGCAACATGGAAATGGTGGTTGCACTTGGGTAGTACTCGAATCCGGTCGCCATCCGAGAAGTCCACCAGGCAAATGGCACAATTGGAAGTGGAGGTTGGCAAGCCGGACAACGTAGAGGAGGCGTATGTTGAAGTAGGTAGTGCTACCATGTCCTTCTTCTGCAGTCCTGAGTTGAAGGATGCAACCCACTCAACTGGTTGTGTCAGTGCACGATGGGTGCCCCTAACTACACACTTAAGCATGGAATTGAGGCCAAGGGCGCAGACTAGAGCACATAACATGGCAGCCAGGATGACTATGACATTGAAATCCAGGGATGCTCCATTTGATGCTACTGAGGAGATGCTTGCAGTGGGGCTTTGAGTGGGAGGCATGAATTTATCCATGGAGATCTAGAGAGAGAAGGAAATTAAAGAAGAGATGATGAGAGGGAAAAAAGGGGAAGAGAAGAGAAGGAAGAATGGCCACATCGTACCCTCAAAAGGAACACTAGACCGGCCCAAAATTAATGCCTTACAAAAAGAGGCTGTTCATCAAATGTTGGCTTGGGATCTGCTTACGTGACAAACCACTTCCTGCCTTTTTCTTTATGCGCTCAAAAGAGATAGGCATCTTGGAGCAGGACCCCTTCCCCTCTCTCTCTCTCTCTCTCTCTCTCTCTCTCTCTCTCACTACACCAACCTTAAATGGTCCGTGGGAAAAAAGGTTTACTCTACTTGAAAGTTGTGGGATGTAAAGATTACAGAATTGGAAGCTTTAAGGGGAGTTTAGTTGCATCATAACTTACATTTGGATTTTGGATAGAGCTGCTACATATTAGGTAGGAATCTTCTTCAAATGGATCTTTGAAAGCCAAGGATTTGCATTAGCCACAAGGACTATGAGGAAATGATAAGCAGTCAGTGGACAAGTCGTTCATCTTATCAAGGATAGTTAAAAGTTGTTGTCTCCCATGTTGTAGTTGTTTGTTTTTATATTAGAAAGTGTTGGGATCTGAGATGAAATGTCTTAATATATTAATTGGTTTTCACATTTAATAGTTCAAGCCTTTGGGTAAGATATTTTAACAAAGTATCAAAATCATCAAGTCTTACTTTAATTAAATGATTATATATATACGGTCATCCAAGAGAGAAACCACATATATCATGTGTACTGCCAAGAGTATTGGAAATAGTCCCACATTGAAAAATATTCAAACATGGGATGTCTTAACATTAGTGAAAACTTTTAAAGACTAAGCAACTCTAGAATTATGGGTACTTGCCACTGTTTCGATAGTGCATTTTCCAAAGCAGTTTACTGAAGGCAATCTTGTACTTTCGAGGTTTAGGGTTTTTTTTTTTATAGGATTATATGTTGGAATAGCGAGGCCCAAAACAGGTTTATTGTATTTTTTTATGTATTTCTTTTGGATATTGTTATCTCTATTTTGAGGTATATATATGTGGCATATGGGTTGCATATTTTGTGGTTTATAAATTGGTTATATGACACCATTGTTTTTAATCTACTAAATTAATGGATTGATTTTGTGGATGATTATTCAAATGAGCCACTTTGTAGTCCTCGATTTGACCGCACCTATCATGATGCGCTATGTGCTTACATAAGTATTGATTGGACCATGATGAGTTTGAGGGGTGCAAATCAAAATTGCTCAGATTATGGGAGACATTGGGACTAGTCTCTTGACGGTTAATACACATATGGTCTGTGAAGTCCTTCATGAAAAGATTTCATGTACGTTGAGTGGTGACCTTAATGCTTAATATTCCACTGCTAATGACTTGACAGTTATAAAAATATATGCATACTTACAAACTGCCAATTTAAACAAATTTATTGTATTTAGACACCTATTATAAATATAATCTTGTAAGGAGCGTATTGAACATTGTAATTTTTCTTTGCAATAGTGGAATATTCGAAACTAATCACTATATCATAGACGTACTTCATACACACTATATGGGTAAACTATATAAAACCCATGTATTATGTTTCTGTTTTATTTTCCCTTTACTATTTTTCTTCTACGCATTATTAATTCTTAACAATTCTGAAACCCTTTAACAGATTCAAGTGGAGACAAACCTGATAAACCTTTTTTTTTCTCTCTCTCTCTCTCCAATAAGTTTGAGTTCATGATCTGATTTGACTTGGTGCATTAGTTGTTTCTAGTGGATTCTTTTGGTGAATAGCAAGCTAGCTTTCTACAAAAAAAAAAAAAAATTAAGGAATAGCAAGCTAGCTTAATGCTAGTGTAATAGACTCCTAGATAGAGGCTATTAGTTGAACTTGCTATTACATTTAGGAAAGCTCATCCTTTTATGGGAGAGAGAAAAGTGTGGCTTATCTTGCACTAGATACGGAAACGATTTAAGGTCGACCAATCATAGGTGAAAAATTACACACAATGATGTCTAGAGAGCCACGTGTAAAACCACTTGAGAGACTTCCCATAAGCTGGAGTGTCCTAATCCTATCTTGTGCTGTGTAAAGGAGAAGACCCAATTGTGCAGAGGGGGCCATTCTTTTCTGATGTGGTTATAAAGTTGCCATCAAATTATGGAGAAATGCCACCACCATGCAGATAATCTATATTTTTATTTTGCTTTTTGGTGTGTGTTTGAATGTGTGGGCTCACCTTGGCTTTTTTGTGGATTTATATATGTGGGACTCACTTTGCATTTAGCCCTTCATCTGGATGGACTTAAGAAAATTATTGTCTGCTAATATTAATAAATAATAATAATTGTATAATTGATTAAAAACTTAATTCTTTTCAATTTTTTATTTAAAGCCCACATGTAGTTGGGAGGTTTTCTTTTTTTGCTTTCTCTTTGTTTTAAAGAGAAGAGGGAAAACAGCAGATAGACTCACTAACTAGGAGCCTTAAACATCAGATCGATCAAAATTTTGAAATAAATTAATTAGTTTTTTGTAGAACAATATTAAAGAAAAAAATTGTTTACTTCACTTTTCAACTACTGTTTATATGTTGTTATGCAAGGACTTTCTGTTATAATGTTTTTCCCCTTTAAAATATTTATATTTATTTGAAGAAATAGTCCTTTTCTTCCTTTATCTCTCTAGCTATGCTCATGTGCATATATAAGAAATGTCAGCAGAGTTATCAAAGTCCATGTTATATATAACTATGAAATCATGAAAATGAGATGGCTTTGATAATCTTCTGAGGATTGCGAATATGATAAAATTAATATATGGATGCAGTTTTCCTGGACAAATTTCTAGAGAAGCTTCTCTATAGTCAGTCCCAATCCACTGTGGTAGTTTTGTGGATATATTGTCCATATCACCATCAATAAATTTTGGCAATTAAATTTCAGCATAATCTAAAATTTTCATATGGAAAGTAAATCTCCTACATTGATAGATATAATTGTTGGGCCTAGTAGTTTTACAGTTGACTTTCAAGTGATCGGCATCTCTTTTTTTTTTTTTTTTTTTTTTTGGGTAAGTATCGGCATCTCTTCTTCCTTTAACAGATTTCTTGTAAGGCCATTGCTCCATGAGATAAGCAAGATAGCATTAACTCTCCATCAAAAACTCAAGTTTGTACACAATAATAAGATTATTACCATATCAGTTGATCTAGAATTGGTCAACACTTTTGCCAACACAAATTCCAGTCTCCCTCAGCAGATCCTGATGTATCTTTGAATGGGTTCTGGTCTAAACATGAAACCTTTTGCAATCAATTATATGTTTCAAGTATTGTTTGTTAACCTTTCTGTTCAGAAATTGTTAATCTGTTATCAGAGAGACATGTAAGCCTTATAAATCAATTACATATCTGGAAAATAAATCTACTTTTTGATTTCTTAGTCCTTGATTCTTTAATGACACTTCAACTGTTCAACAAGACCTAGGCCTGGCATGCTAGATACCACATAATCCCCCTAACATTATCCACCCAAACCTGTGTGAAACTGCTTGGTTGATTGTTCATAAAAAGTTTGGAATGATCTACTACCATGCATAAGAGGAAGGCATTTTCTCTCTTTTTATAGAGCAGATGTAAGGTGCAGGGAGAGAAGGAGATTCTTCACCGGTCTGGAGATACCTGGGATGTAGGGGCAAAAAACGCCAAGTTGAAGGTAGCCAACTGCCAGAGATAAAGGTCCTTCAGCACACTTAAGCAGAAGCCTCGGAGGGGGTTTTGCGACCCATACTGACAATTTTGAACATAGAAGAGACTGCCAGAGCCAAGAATAGGAGTTTGATTTGGCCAAAGAACACCCACCCACACAAACACACACACACACACACACACACACACACACACACACACAAAAACCCAAGGAGTGAGAAATTGGAACAATTATCATGTGAGCCATATAGAATGATCATTCATTGGGAATGCCAAGTGATATAATTAATTCATCAAAGGAAACGTTATAATTGGAAAAAAATAAAATAAATAAAGACAAAAATTCCCTCATTAAAAGCTTACACCGCGGAACCAAAAAGGTAAATAAATTTCCTTCAACAGATTGTTTGCCTCATAAGACTAAGGTTGCTTCCAGCATAAGAGTGAGGACAGAAGTCAGCAGTCAGCAGTCAGCGTTCAGATCCACCACGGGGATTGATCCTGGATGACGACCATGTGGAGGACCTTGAGCCACCACTCCCAAACGCAGGGCGATGGTCTTCCCGATTGTCACCACTACGCCATCTATCACTGGATTGGGGTGGACGATCATCCTGTCTGCTGCCCCACCGATCGGATTCCGGAGGTGGAGCACCTCCAGAGCCCTCTTGCCTCTCTCGCCGAAACTTGGGAACGTATCTCCCAGAAGATGGTGTAGCAGCAACAGCTATCGGTTCTGGCTGGTGGCCCCCTACAGCAGGCTCAGCAGGCCTTGTTGGTGGCTCAGCTGACCTTCCCAATACAGTCTCTTTCATCAGCCTCTCCTTCTCTTCCAATTCCTTCTCCCTCTTCCTCTGCCTTTCAGCAATTTCGTCCAACTTTGCAAGGCGTTCTGCTTCTTCCTTCTTTCGCCTCTCAAGCTCTGCAAATCCATGAAATTCAAACCAAATACCAATTAGATGTTTAGAAACAAGCCATGAAATAATCATCCCCATCCCCAGGAGCATGCATGCTCCCATATGTGCTAAAGCTAGAGAGGCTGAGATTCCTCGCAGTTCTCCTTAATAAACATATCCATTACAATTTACCTCAAGCAACAGACCTAAAAATAGGATAAATACAAGACATGGACAAATCAAAATACCTTCACGCTTGTAAGCAGCCTCCTCCTCTTCCAACTTTTTCAACCTCTCCTCTTCAGATGTGAGATAGAATATCAACTTCCTCTTTGTCTCCCTCTCCTGCTGCCGTGCCTGCAGGAGCTGCCTGATTCGTTCCTCTCTCTCCCTCTTCAATTTATTAAGTTCAGCTTCTCGACGGCTGACAATTTTCTCCTGGAATATTTCCTGAATTAACAAGATCCAGAGACATCATATTGGATTGGGATGGAAAAATTAAAATCATATTAATCAACAGGTTCTAAATTGTGCTCACACTGTAAAATTCACTCAGTTCATTAACAAGTAACAATCAATTAGATATCCAACTAACAAACTAGGACAGACAGGTCCCCCAGAAAAACACTTGTCTAACAACCCAAAAAGGTTGTTCAAACTTAGAAAACCTCCATGCAAACTAATCTATCCATCTGGGCAGCTCATGTTTTCAAAAAAGTTTGCAATGGCTATTTCAATTAACAAAACAAGAAAATTTCACAATTAAAGCTCCATTCTTTCCTCCATGATAATTAGATCTTGGCTACGAGAACTTCATGCACCAATGACTAACTCAAGTAAATTGCATATACAAGGTAATGAGGTAGGTGATAATAAACTAACCTTCTGTTCCAACATATGAGTCAGCCTGTTCTTCTCTTGAAGGTCTCCTGCATGCCGCTGTCTGCTCATCTCAATCTCTTGCTGCAACATGCAATAGAGATTTCATTTAGTAGATTCAAGTAATAATAAGAGAATCAGAGAGGTCTGTAAAATAAATCTGTGTGCATCACGTCTGACCATGCTCACATGTACTTGTGCTGTGCATGGGGAAAGAAGAAAAAAAAATTTTCTTTTTTTTTTTTTTGGGGGGGGTTGAGATGGGAGTTAATAGCTAACTTTCAACTGATTTCTGTCTCACTTTTAGGTGGGAGTCGTGGGACACATCAGTGTTCGATCCTTATCTTCAGTATGTTAAACACATGTTCATATAGCTTTTCTTAAGGAGGCCTGCATACCCAAACTCCATATTTTTCAGCAAACTTTTAATTTTGTTTTTGTTTGTTTGTTCCACTTCTTAGTTACATGTCCATCCATTTTAGTCCCTCCCAACTTTTCACTGGCCATTGTCGTTCGTTTCTACCCCTTTACTATTGGTGCCCACTCATCCCCCAACCCCAATTCCCCCCCTTCCATATCGGCGCTTTTTCAGTGTTTCCAATTGACCCATTACCAACATAATAAAATATCTCCAATTCAAGCTTCCTAGATGATAGGGGCCTGTACATGAACTCAGTATTCTTGTATCATAGGCACATATATATGACATAAAAATACAGTTTAGTTTCTGCATACAGTGTTTCAGTTTTATGTTCTTGACTGATCTCAGAGATTTAAAACTCTATCCTTTTCTTTTCCTTGCCTGTCGCTCTCCTCTATCCTTCCATTATGCACTAGAATCATTTCAGGCAGAGGACTTATCAATTAAAGCTCAAAGCTTATACTCTTTCTTAACTTCCCTAGTTAATTTTCTTCTCTACGCGAAGAGAAAGACTAAATAAAATCTAGGCAAGAAGGTATGAATGTCTTCCCACATAAGGCTCTAAGTAGCTATATATGAGATTTATTACTTTTCTTTTGCTTCTTTAATTTTACAAGTAAATTCACAGGTTAATTTTTTTTATTGTTAGATTAATTCACAGGTTGAAGCTCCTTCCCCATTTGCTGATTATTTATAAAAATTTAATTAAGCAAACTTTTCTTCATTTCTTTCTAATTTATAGCATGTTACATTTTGGCAAAAGGTCCTCTAGGTGAGCACTCCTATTTCCTCAATCAGTATTCGCTTTTATTTTGTGGAGAGTTATTAAAAAATTTGCAACCCACCAAATTTATGAGCTCATAACGATACCCGTTCATGTTTTTTTTTTTTTTTTTTTTGCTCCTGTCAACCACACTTTATGAACCCCACTGAGTACCCATGACTACACAATATGACCTCTCGGTTATGGGGGTGGGCATATGTATTCGAGAAAACCCCAACAGTAGGACGCCCAGACATGTCTATGAAGAAGTAGAAGAATATTAACACATTCTTTATTGACAAATTGAACACCCACCATCCTTTTTGAAACATTAAACCTCATTTTTTGGCACATAAACCAAGTCTGCATACCCATACAATTTTTGGGCAGGTTCCCATCTCCCACGTTTTTTAGGGTCAGGCGGATCTGACTACTCGACATATTCCTATACAGGATCCCTGTATCCACACCCATTAAAAACAGCAGGACCAAAAAATTAGGAAGAATTCAGAACATACCTGCTGCTCACGTTCATGAAGTATCTCTTCTTCCACCAACCGCTTTTGATATGCAGCCTCTATCAGAGGTGCCTCCTCTTCTCTTTTTGCCCTTTCCATATAATCCATTGTTTTGGCAAGTTTCTGTAATTTCTTCTCCATGTCCTGCCTCTCTCTGAGTTGCTCACTCAAAGCCAGTTCAATCAATGTCTGTTTGGTCATTTTCTCCTGCCACAATAAACAATTTTCAAAAGGTATACTGTGAAAGAAAAGAAAGGGCCATTCGTAATAGAAGACAATACATATTTTGTTAATGTGTGTTGATATACATTGCTGTGGTCCTTACTTAACAGCTTGAGCTTTTAGGATAAGAGGTTGTAACATGGTACCAGAGTCAGAAGGTTGGGTGTTCGATCCTTGGTAAGTGTGAGGGGTTTGTATTGTGTATTTTTGTGCTCCTTTGGTGCTACGTAATGGCGGGGATTTTGTTATGTGTTGTGCCCCTACACGTTGTGCCTCCTTGGTGCCACGTGATGGCACCACCATGTGAAGGTGTCAAGTACAAAGCCCATGTATGTGGGTCTGCATGTGCGGGGAGTGTTAATATGTATTGAGTACATTGTTGTGGCCCTTACTTAACAGTTCAAGCTTTTAGGATAAGCTGTTGTAACATATATAAAAGGGGAAACAGCAAGGAAAATACACTCACTCCTTCTATGACTGGCTTCTTTCCCTTTTTTTTACTACGTTTCTCTGCTTCCTGAAACAAAGCTTGGGCTTCTTCAAGTTCCCTTTCTTCAATTTCCTTGCGAATCCTTTGCTCCTCTCTTCGGGTATATTCAGTTGCAAGTCTCTTCTGTTCAGTCTCTTCGGTTATCTTCTGTAATTTTAGTCTCTTCGACTCTTCCTCACGCTCCTAAAGAATTATAATCAAATGTTTAAAAAGAAATGATTTATTCACCACAAAAAGATTCATCAAATTTGCAAGTTATCCAGTCACAAAAACAAAAAAAGCATTACCATTTCCAACATTTGTCGTTCTTGTTCTTCCTTGCGTTTCTCAATAATCGATTTCCGAGCAAGAAGCCTCTTGTGTTCTTTATCCACAATCTCAGCTAAAGCAGGCAAATTTTCACCTAATTTGGATGCTTTCTTCATTGGAGGAAAAATCATGGTCCTTGCTTTATTAAGAGATTCAGCAAGAATGGTAAGATGATCTTGAAGTCTGTTCGATTCAAGGTCCTGTAGACAGCCCAATGCCAGCGACAACATGGAGGAAAATTAATCAATTAGCAGGAATACTTTAAATGCAGAAAGACGAATATTGGCAGATGGCATGTCTGTGCATGACATGATATGTATGCTGCAAGTTGAAGGAATTAAAGAGAAAGAAAAGTCAAAACAACTTGGGTTGAAGTGGTAAGAAAACATGCATCAGTACTGGAAGATTAAGATTTAGACAGAGATAAAGTGCATTGGAGGAAGTATGGAACATGATTAAAGTGGATGACACCCCAGTGATTAAGGAAAGGTTTGGTTGAGTTGAGTTTCATGCAAGTCTTTAAAGAGTTTGGAGGTCATGAACTGCAATAGAGTTAACACAAGCAAGTTTATCAGAACAAGGCTCACAGATTTTTCTAAAATTTATGTAATTCCTTGGGAAATGCCAATATTCCATTGCAGAAAAAGCATCTCTTTGGCAAAGATCCAAGCAACCTATGGTCCACATATCTAGTTGGGAAAGGAAAGAGAAGATCAGATTCATATCCGAATGAGAAGCAAATTGACCACAGCCATATTGACCACACCCAATATATTAAACTATGAGAGGAGTTGAAGTGTGGATTCCTGATAGTACAAATAGATTATTCTTGATAGTAGAATCAGATTGCAGAATCAAGAATAGTAATCCAAAATTTTGAATGGCAATTCAAAAACCCATAAATCTGATTTGGTACCAATCAAAGCATTATTCTTCCCACAATCATTTAGTGTCCAGAGCTTATCTCTTTCTGATTATCAATTGAGTTTAAACAACATAATAATTGGCAATATAGAAGAGAAGGTAAAGAAATTCATATTTCTAACCCTAGATAGTAAGGACTGCTTATTTATTTATTTATTTATTTTATAGTTAGGCCCCAAGGGAGTTGAACTCATGACCTCTATGAGGTGTTGGTCATAACCAACTGAGCTACCCCTTGGGGTTACTGCTTCCTGATGTTCATGAGGATGATGGGCAACATTGAATATACTTGCACTTTATCCATCATATAAACAGACCTCATAGCATTTTGTTTCCCCTTTCCACTGGTTCTGACAGTGTCTATACCACAAAAATCGTTCAGTGCAACTGCAAGGCACATGTATGCTTGTGTCTTTAATAAATTTTCACCTAATCACATTGCAACATAAAATTTTGATTTTTCAATCACCAACTAAAATATCAATTTTGCTTATTAAAGTAGCAACTGAACTCACCAAATTACCAAATACAACAGCACCCTTCATATGGTCAACTTTCATGGTGATGCAATTATATTTTACAGCATCAACAGAAATCTTTTCCACAACGGAGAAATCAAAAAATGGGATCATCCTAGATAGCACCTCAATCTTCATCGTTTGATAAACCTGGGAAACCTGCAAAAACAGAAACCTATCAAGAAGGCGAATCCCCCCACCCACCCACCCACCAGCCAAAAAAAGAAAGATACGCACTGAAATTGAAAATAATAGATTAACTTCATTGTGAGTACCCCAAAAAAAAGAAAAGAAAAGAAATAATTAGATTAACTATTTCAAAAAAGAATAGAAGAGCTAACATAAACGGGCACCTGTTGGAGCAATCTCAAAGTAGCAAGCTTTTCTAGGGCAGGAATATACTGTGATAGCTGTATTTCCGCAACAGATGAAGCGGAGGTAAGCTTCCCTCCAAATTTGGAAATCTTGGTTAACAGTGGCTGGACTTTAGAAGCAAGATCTAAAGGGAGAAACTCATGCTCTAAAAGATGGTAAAGATCTTTTACTTCCTGAGTTACACAGGTCATTACACCTTTCGAAACCTGTATTTAATGCCAAGGTTAACCACTGTCCTGAAAAACTCATGAAGTCATTACACATAATGTGAAATAAAAGAATCTATTAAAAATGAACAACTACTATAGACTAGATATATATGAAATCCCAGTTACGGTGGCACAGAAAAACCAATTGTGCCTCCTTGGGATTGGAAAGAATTTAGCAGTTCAAATTCAATCAAGGAGAAAATTGTGGACCAAATATCTGGAAAGAACTAATAAAGAACCAGATGCATCGCAAAACTATCAAATTTCGTTTATGCTCCAAAACTATCAAATTTCAGTAGTAGACAAGTGACCCTAAGTAGAGGAAATTCAACAGCATTAGTGATAACCCAGTTAAACGTAATATGAATCTAAACCCTTGGAAGGTTCCAAACAAAACAAAGCACATCCACTAGGTGTACGACCTGAATTAAACTTATGTGAAACACTAGAGGTTTTTTTTTCTTTCATTATTCCATTCACATCAAGGACTTCACTAACCTTACCAAACAAAAGTCATTGTCATTATTTCTTTTTTATGTTCTCTTTTCTGCTTCTTTTGTGTGTGTGTGTGTGTGTGTGTGTGTGTGTGTGTGTGTGTTGGGGGGGGGGGGGCATGTTTTAGAAATTCAATAAAAACTTATTGAAGAAAATAGAGATTTCCAATCTTACCAGTTCCAGAAGAAGTGAAGACCTTGAAAACTGGAGAGAGAAAAAAAACTCCATTAGAAGAAGAAAACTATGCAATAAGAGCTATCAAGAGAAAGGTTAAACAGAACCAAAATACTGTAAATCACATTACCACTTCCCTGCTCTCGTGTTTAGGATCAAGATTAAACCCTATAAGGCTGGCCATCCTCAGATTTCTCTCCTTCACATTTTGTAGCTCCAAATGAGATGCACCGTGCGTGTGATCATAGGGGGTCACAGAAAGTGCAGCTAAAACAACTGATGATGCTATCAATTGCAAATCCTTCTGGGTTAAGTTCTTGTTATAAGATTTCTGTAGTGTGAAAAGTTTGAACCATGCATAAGCATGATACAGGTGGCTATCTGAAACCCAAAATATCTCCGTTAGTTTAGCATAATATAAAACCATCAAGGATGGCTTGGGAGTTTTCTTAACCATGCACATCAACCCATAAATATCTTCAACTGAACGGAAAGCTTCCTGCAGACATAAGAGAAAGCAGAAATAAGAAACACAAGGAGCTAGAAGTAAAGAAAATAAATTAATGAGTTCATCTACTTATCCTATATTAAAGCAAGCAAGAGATAACAGCAGCAGATACCTGCCAAAGTTGAAGTTCATTTGCAATCTTGAGCTGATCAAACCTTGTATCAAGATAAAGCTGCAAGCTTTCTGGAGATGACAGGTCAGGTCGGTCCCTCTGGTCTCTATACTTGTTAAGATTTGCCAGATGATTCCTGATTATTTCACATAGCCTCCGAAACTCTGTTGTTCGTTTGTATTGCTTACAGAACTGAAAAGCCCGGTGTGCAGTCATCTATACAAAATAAGCTGTTAGTTCATAATTTTCCTACAACATAATAGCTGCTAAAATTTTTAGTCATTCTGTAGATTATACGTGTTCAGATAAGCCACAATGGACAAGCCCTTCAAATTCTCAGTTGATTATATAAATTTACACAACTTACAAGGTTATTTGTCTA
Organism: Protea cynaroides; assembly: GCA_028583415.1. Lineage (NCBI taxonomy): Eukaryota > Viridiplantae > Streptophyta > Magnoliopsida > Proteales > Proteaceae > Protea > Protea cynaroides. Next base: position 86,609,095 of record CM053265.1, on the reverse strand, counting down.
CATCAGGACAGACATACAATTCCTTATTGTTTATATGGATCACAGACTACAAAATGAAATTTGATTTATATCAGATCAGGCAATATAAACTGGGAAACATGGGAATTAGTTCATAATCATATCGATTATTTTCCATGACCAAGAGGAACTCGGACATGCACATTAAATTATGGAGCATGAATTCTGACAGCTAGTATTAAACTGATCTTAAATTACTGAATAGCGATCCTAAACTGAAAGGATTTTCAACTCCTGTAATTCAAACTGAAACTTATGAATTTCCACATAAAATCAGCTTTTCCTTATTGAGTTTTGGGCCTGATTCAATTTTAGAATAAACCAACAGGTGGAGAGAGGTTTGGATGGATTCCAAGTTCTGGACCTCCAAGTCCCAGTGTACAGTTACACAAACTGACAACAACAAAACAAAAATAACAATACCTGGAGAACTGTGAAACAAGACAAAGTTTAACTCCAAAAACAAATATTAACAATGAAAATCTCACCGCGTACAGTGCTTCCAACTTTGAGTTGTTACGCAAAATCTCAAGCACTGTTCTGTAGGTTTCCCACAAGAATTTGAACCATGGGGTTACAAGTTCCCGATCAGACCTGTCCTTTCCTTTCTCTCCACTGACATAACTTAGCATTAGGTCTTCTGGCCTCTTATCTGCCTCCAGATCATCAACATCCAGAGCTTCTTCCAGGGCCTGAGCCTGACTTCGAGCTTGCTCTGCTTTCTCAGTGGACAGATGCATAAAGTGTTTGATCACCTCCTCTAATGAATTAACATTCACTTGCTGGCATACAATACGATACTGGATCAAACCATCCTTGGCAAATCTACCCTTCCGCATGTCCACACAGAGCTCTACATACTTAAACATTATCTTCTCAAGTGTCTTCTGCCATGCTCTGTACCGCTTCGAAGTGATCAGATCATGAAGAGCTTGCAGGGCTGCTTGCTTCTGTCCAACATTGATCAACTCTGTCCCCATGCATGAACAAAAGTTAGTCCTAGTTCTTAAGACTAGAAAACTAATCAAGTGCATGAATTGTACAAAGATGATAGAGAAGAAAGAATGCAGATGGAATAGAAAGATTAGTTCCACAGACAACCAAGTCCAGATCATGCAGCTATGTAAAAGCAGCCAGAGCCCAGAAGCCCTTTACTCCCAAATTGTTGGAGTGTCAAAGTTTGAATGATTATTAATTTATTTACAATTCTACAATGGTCTCATGTTTCCATCACAGTCTATGTCCATTAAACATCACCCACACAACAGCTTTTCTGATGATCAAATTTTGCGACACAGCAGTTCTTCACACCTTACTTATCAATTAATATAAGGTACGGATTGTGCAGATTATTACGTGAACAGAATCATTGTAGATAAAATTATGAACTTCTCTATGCCTGCTTCCCCACCCCGCCCCACCCCGCCCCACCCCGCCCCACCCCAAGACATATACAAGGAATTAAACAATGCTCAACGCAAAGAGAAAGAAAAGAGGGGAAGAAATCACTTGAGAGTAAGTCATAGCCCAAGCAAACCTTTCTAGCAATGACATTTTACAAAGGCAATAACGAGTTTAAGTAACTGACCTTCGGCACGCTTCAGGGCGTTCTCTGGTTTCGCAAAAGTCGCCATGATTGCATCAATCAATTCTTTCGCCTGCCCAATACAAGCAGGCTAGGACAACCTGAACCATTCAAACCCATATGTACCGTTATCTCAACCCAGAAAGAGAAGAAACAGAAGAAAATTTTTTGATTTTTTAGAGGAAAAAAAAACAGATCTTAAAACACATGGAAGTTGAAAGTTAAAACCAACGTTCACATAACAACCAAAAGTGTAGAGATTAAGGTTTTAACTATTGAATGATCTTGCATACTAAAAAAATTACAGAGGTGTAGGGAGATCAGAAGCTATTGTTTAGACCCTTATTTCTTCGAGCCTTAATGCACGAAACCAAGACCACGTACCTGGATTGTTAGAAGAAAACGAACAAAAAGTACAGTAGGAAGTACGTTTGATCTTTAATCTTCTTGTCCTCGAGTTTTGAAGGCAGAACGAGTCGCCGTCGATTAACCGACGAGATGAACAACAGGGATAAGGAAACGAAAGCGATGAAGCAACGCAGAAACCCTTTATAAATCCTTCGATTGGTCGGGGTGGTATTTCTATTTTTGAGACAGGCCGGTCGCCGGTTTGGTGGGTTCTTTGGGTGGGTCTTGGTTCGGTCCCACAGCAGGCCATACCTTTGTTTGGAGTCTCAATTTGTTGATCTCCGTTAAGTGTGTCAAAACTGGGCCCGGCCCGGTAGCACGGATCGAGCCAACCCGATATAACCCGAACCCAGTCTGGACCGAGCCTTAATGGATAGGTTTTTGGTCTGAGCTTGTAAAGCCCGACACCATTTCAACTTAAACCGAAACCAAACCGGACCAGTCCGTTAAGAAACCCGAATTAGTCCAAACCGATAAAACCCAACCCGAACACCGATAAGGTCCGTTCGGGCCCAATTTCTTAATTTTAATGGTTTTAAATTTTAATAGATTGTGTTACACTATTAGAGTTCACTTCATGATCTAGAAAATTATGTGAATCTATAGTTGAAAAAATTATGTTAATTGTTATAGTTTATTAAATTACATACATATGGAAGGAATAATGCTAATTTTATAGATAGAAATAATAAAATAGGCTATATAGTTTACATATAAAAGGGGCCCGATAAGCCTGATCCGGACCGAACCAACCCGAAATCACCTCAATAAACCCAGTCTAAGGGTGTCAAAAATGGGCTCGGACCGGTAGCACGGACCAAGCCAGCCCGATATAACCCGAACCCAACCCGGACCGAACCTTAATGGACATGTTTCGGTCTCGGCTTGTAAAGCCCGACACCGTTTCAGTCCAAACCGAAACCAAACCGGACCAGCCCGTTAAGAAGCCCGAACTAGCCCGAACCAATAATACCTAACCCAAACACCGGTAAGGTCCATTCGGGCCCAGTTTCTTAATTTTAATGGTTTTAAATTTTGATGGATTATATTACATTGTTATAGTTCACTTCTTGATCGGAAAGATTATATGAATCTATAGTTGAAAAGAGTATGTTAATTGTTACAATTTATTGAATTACATGCATATAGAAGGAATGATTCTAATTTTATAGATAGAAATAATAAAATAGGTTATATATCTTACATATAAAATAGGCCTGATAAGCTTGATAAGCTCGGTCCGGACCGAACCAACCCGAAATCACCTCAATAAGTCCAACCCGATAACAAACCGACACCAGACCAGCCCGATAGTTATTGTGTCCAGCGCAGCCCAACCCAGCCCGAACTCTTAATGGACATGTTTTGGGTTGGACTTATAAAACCTGACACCGATTCAGCCCGGACCGAAACCGGCCCGGACCAGCCCGTTGACACCCTTAACCCAGTCCGATAACAAACTGACACCGGACCAGCCTGTTAGTTATTGTGTCCAGCGCAGCCCACCCTAGCCCGATCTCTTAATGGACATATTTTGGGCTGGGTTTATAAAACCCGACACCGATTCAGTCCGGACCGAAACCGGCCCAGACCGGCCCGTTGACACCCTTAATCTCAGTCAAGCATAATGGGTCCCTACCATTTTAACACTCTGCACTGTGGTCGCACGTTTAGCTAATCGGTCCCTCATCAACGAGGCATGGACACATTTATTTCGGTCCATTTGGTCTTGGTTCATAATTGATAGAAAAATTTTCATCTAATCCCCAAAAACTATGTCAAATTCGATCTAACCCCCAATAATTTCAAAATTCTCATCTACCACCCAAATGGTTTGCATAAACTTCAATCGGCCCCAATTAACAGACAGACTTGACTGAAAATGTGATAAGACATTTCTACCCTTTGTATTTGAAACTGAAAGACATTAAAAAAATATAAAATTACTAATTTGACCTTTCTTTCTGCATCCCCTCCTCACCATTGATTCCTCTGCCCTCAACCCGAGTCATCAACGAAATAGTTTTGGAGGAGTTCAGCAGAGTAGTAGCTCTGATGATATAATGCTTCTTACACATCTTCATCGTTTCTATACCCCTATCTCCGTCTCTATCTCCATCTATTCATCTTCATTCTACGTTCATCTCTTTCATCTCCCAAAGACAAGGCTTCCAATTGCATCAACTCTCTTCTGCACAGCCTTTTCTACTCTTTCTCCCGTAGGACCTGTCTTGATTCCTGACTCATCATCTTCGATTTTTGCTGCTTTGGAAGTACCCGAATTGAAACTCCCCATCATCTATTGATTCCTGAGGAGGCCCAGATCGAAATCCCTCTTGAAAAGCTTTTTATTCTTCTGGATATCGATATTTCCTCAAGAAGCGCTCCACTGATGACTAGGGTTTTGAAAGGTTCTAACATAGTTCTTTGCAAGTATGCGAGGGATTCTCAGATAATGTAGGCAGATTTCGTGAAGAGCAGTATACGGACGGAGGACTGCCCTTCAAATGGGTTGCCTGAGTTTGCCCTCATTGGCCGCTCAAATGTTTCCTTGTATCCCCAAGATCCCCAAAACGATACCGATTGTCTGACCACCTGGGTTTTCTCATTTTAAGGAGTTTCTAAAAAACATAATCTGGTTCCCCCTTGAAGAAATCAATCGAATCGTGTCCTCTGAATCGTTTAAGGTCTTACCTGTTGATGAATAATGTCCACTAGTTTAAGGTCTTACGATTCACTTCTCATTTGATTTTAGAGTTGTTTAAGGCCCAGATCGTTTAAGGTCTTACCTATTGGATCATCGTTTAAGGTCTTATCTGTTGATGAATAACGATCTGAAAGAACGGTTTCGGATTCTAGATCTGGCCAAGGGAATCTGAAGAAGCTCCGTACAAAATACAGTGAAGAAAAGAAGAAGAACAGAAGAGGAAAGAAGAAGAAGAAGAAGGGTAAAATGATCTTTCACTATTACAATAAGGGTAGTATTGTCCCAAAAAAAATTCAATTAGTGATGATGTCATCAACTAATGAGACTCTACTAACGGGTGGGTTCTCTTTGATTAACAGTGAAAAAATTTTGGGTGGTAGATGAGACATTTGAAAACTTTTGGGCGGTAGATGTGACATTTGAAAACTTTTGGGGTTAGATAGAATTTGACATCCTTTTTGGGGGTTAGATGAAAATTTTTCTAATTGATATCATGTTAATTGAATTAATTGGTCTATAAATGAGCTTAATGCTGGGTTTCGAATCCATAATTATTTTCATGTTGTAGATTAGATTTTTTTTTTTTTTTTGTAGAGATTAGATACTTTATTGTAGAATTATAAAAGCTCTTATTAAGCTTGTGATCACCCTTGTAGATGAAGATGAAGACCAAAGGAACGAATAAAAAACTGGAGAAATGAAAGAGAGTAATAGATGTTTTACCATTTTAAGCTACGTTTGGTAACTCTTTTTTCTTTTTGGATAAATATTCGTTTGGTAACTTTCCTAAAGAACATTTCTTTTGTTCGGCAGAAGGAAAAAAAAAATTGTTCAGAACAGCGTTTTGGCATTTGACAAATCTGGTTTGTTTTTTCTTTCTTAGAGAACCGGATGAAGAAAAGGTCCTATAACACATTTTGCATGACACTTTTTAGGGGTTTTTCCGCTATGAACCAAAATTTTGGGGAACATTTTAATTGAAGTGTACCCAATAAAAAAGAGAGAAATTCAAAACCTTCTTCTCACTTCATTTTGTGCAAGGGCTTGGTTTGCAGAGTGGTATTTCATGAACTTCTTCATCCTCCATATCTCTTATTCTCTTTCAATGTCTTTGCCCTGGTTTCTCACTCCTGCATGTTTGGAGGCAAGATATTGCTTTGGTGGTAATTATGTTATTTTGAAATATTTGAAAAAAAAATGTTCTTGGAACAAAAATTACCAAATAGCAAACTGTTCTTTTTTTGTTCTCATACTAGTTATAAAACATATTTACCCAATAGACTTTTAGGCTCAAGAGATACCCAAAGAATACTATTCCAACACATAAGCAAAAAAAAAAGACATTCTTTTGAAATGAACACTGGTTCGGAACAGAAATGTTACCAAATACTGCCTACATTTTTAGCTTTAGGACTGTATTTTATTTGGTTTAAACCAAGAGTCAATTTGGTTTAAAGGTATATTCAGTTTATTCAATCAATCCGTCAACCTACACTCCTGCACCATAAACGCCAATTTGATAAGCTTTCCGGACCTAAACCCCACATATTTAATAACTACTTGAGAATCCACAATCCTTGTTGGTAGTTACTCTCTCCACCAGTAATATATGGCCATTATGACCACTCATAATGTCAAAATATATGAAACCATACCAATACAAGAGTTCAAGAAAAAGGGTGCAGTTGAAGCCCATAAATAAAACACAGGCTCAACAGGAGACTGCAACATAATCTTCATCACTAGACCTTGGTTTTATGTTCTGGCTTGTGAGTGAACTCAAAATCTATATGAACAAAAGCTCTCTCCACCTCTGGGAGTTGCTCAAGCTTCTCTTGGAGTGTCTCACCAATGTTATGTGCTTGAATTAGAGGCATGTCTTCAGGTAGGACTATGTCAACCTCTACAAAGTAATGAGATCCAAATGTATAAGCCCTAACTGTATCAATATGCTTAATCTCTTCATGGTGATTCCATATTAGATATGTTAGCTTTGATATGAAATCTGGGGGTGCCGTTCGCCCGATTAATGACCAAACATTCGCCATTACCGTCTTCGCCCATGTACCAATTGTGTATAAAGCTATCTGCATTAATAGGATTAATCATAAGTTACTTAATTTGAACAGCTACAAAAGATTAGATTGTGATTAATATTTGAATTGGAACATACTAATATAGCCCCACTGGGATCCATCCACCAATAATATCGAACGGCAAGGACGGCCGATGCTAAACCGGTTGAGTTAGTAATAACGTCGAAGAAATGATCTTGAGCATAGGCTTTAACAATATCATTCTTGAATCTTCGGCAAAACATCATCAGCACAAATTTTATGATGGTAACGGAAACCATTATCCCTATCATCCATTTCTCCTTCTCACGGTCCAAAGAAGGGCCAGACTGCAAATAGAGAGCAAAAGAATCATGTTCTATTAACCCTAAGAGGATAACTCAATTGGTAAAGACCAACACGTTAGAATTATGGAATCTCCTCATAAAAAAAAAATACCTGTTCAATGAGTTGCCGCACGGCCTCTAACAATATCTGGAACCCTAGAGTTGCCATTATTGAAGCAAAAACAACAATGCCCTGCATCATAGAGCAAAACCAAATACACTTTACCAAATGAAAAATCAGATTTATGTGGAACCTCTGCTCTGCTCAACTTTTGTGGGAAAGAGCAAATGAAGTCCATATTACTAGAAGCAATAAGAGAATAGTTCACCTGCATGTACCTGGGTCCTCCATTCCTCTATGGGATCTCATCACCATTCGTATCAAATGAGTCCCCCACTATAGAAGTGGGCCCTACATCATATCGACGGTGATGGGATCCCAGGGGGAGTACATGTACATGCACGTGATCCAAACTCAATAGGAGTAAAGGCCAGAAGGTTACATATAGGGAAGGTTTTATGAAATCAAGCCTTTTCGGCAAAAAGTTTCGACATAGTTTTAACCCTCAGATGAAATAGTGTAATCAGTATTGGAATCCGTAGTAAAATTGGTTCCAAGATATAGGAAGAGTTACCACTGGTTGCATCCGATTCTTGCCGATGGGGTACCAATACAGATTGGGTTTTCTCATGGAATAATCAGTAAACCATAGAATGAAACCTGATAAGAGATCTAAGAGAGAGTCCAATGTTGATGCAATCACTGCTAAGGATCTGCTTTCTATAGAAGCATACACTTTTGCAATGAAAAGCACCAGGTTTGCTATGTTTGATACATATATTGCTGTCTTTTCGCTCTTTGCCAACTCCTTTTCTTCAACCTGATGCAGAAAAATGTTTTATATGTAAGAAGACAATCATCTGTGGGTCAGGTTAGCCTAATGTTTTAGAGAGAGAAAGAGATCCCAAACAGAAATTAATCCACCATTAATGGAACCAACAAACCTCTGTGAGAGATCCAGGCAAACAACCCAAATCAGTCATTGACTCCATTTCACTGAAACCTTTCACAAGGTTTTCTTGCTTCTTGTAGTATTTTGCAATCTTTGCTTTTTTTCCTGCAGACAGAGAATAATAGTGAAATTCATTCCTCTTCAAGACAATATTTACTATGATTGAAAAGGATAGAGCTACCTAGCAAGCTTACTTAGGGTAAATAAATTTCCAAAACCAATTTGTGGGTATTGTTGCTCTGGTATCTGAAAGTTATCAAAACTCAACCTCCATGAATGCCCACTTGGTCCTATAGGTTTTTCTCCCTCTGGAACTGGAGATAGAAGTTCTGTTCTGTAATCTAAAGAATCACTGCGAATTCCCCCACCCATTTTTCAATCAGTCTTAATGGAAGAAATTAAGAAACAACTATACCTCCTTATATACAAGTTTGAACAACTCTTTTTGAAAGGGTCCTTCTAATTGACACCGGCCGGGGTGTCAAAGCCATCTCAAATTGTTAATGACATTTACTTGTGGACAAACTTGCTAATATTAGAATAATATAAACTAGGTATCTGTCATAAGCATGACATCCTACAATTACTTGGAGTAGCTAATGTTTCAATTAACTTGTATCCTAATGAATCATTAAGGTTGTGACTTTTTCTTTTTCCTAATTTAGGTAGTTATCATGTCATAATGGAATATTATGTTTTTGAAAATCATAAGATAAATGTTTTTTTTTTTTTTTTTTGTAGGCAAAAAATCACAAGAGAAATCTAAACCAGTATTAATACATAAGTATAGATATATATGGGATGTATGCTGATATAAAAACAAGGTATTTAATTGAATTAGAACATGAAATTCGACATGTTACTAATCTAGACCATGCATGTTCTCTTTATCCAATGGTCGGAATGCACACATCATCATCTACCCATGTGACAAAATATATAAATACCTTGTGACATTTGAAAAAATAACAATACCCTTATGACAATAATAATTTTACCTTCTAATTTATACATCTAATTCCTTATTTTATAAACATTTCCCCTGAACCAATCCCATTGAGAAAAGGACTGTTCCAGGTCGAGAATAGAAGGTTTGAGTTTTCCCCTCTTATTCTGTTAAGTTGTAAATTGATATAATTTTAATAGTTGATAAAGGGAAGAAAAGTCAGAACAAATTACACTTGAAAAATATAATATTTTTTTTTGGTAGATGAAAAATATAATATCTTGACTAACTAAATTGAAATGTGGGTATAATAAATTATTTTCGGCTTCTTTCGTGGAACTTTCCATTTTCGTTATCAAGAACAATATAATACAATTATGTGAAAATGATGGATAGCAATCAATATCAAATGCCATTTCACACTCTTCATCTTCTTGATGTTCCTTCCTAACTTGTGGGTCTCCTTATATACGAACCTTGTGTTCTTCCTATATTCTCATTTTCTTGATACCAGAGATTTCATCCCACAGTGGCATCATGTTTATTATCTATCTTATCCTATAATTATATAAGAATAATGGTTTTCCTAATTAATAGGTGATGATAGTACTATATATCATACATTCGATCCCTCCCCAAACCCTATAGTAATAGAAACTTCATGCATTGTGACACCTTTTTTAATGCTATACATCAAATCTTCGACGTAGCCTAACAATCACATTAGATTTGAAGTCATCATTTAATTGTTTTTCAAACATGTCTTTAGTCACTAAAACATAAGTTGTCTAGTCATGAATCTTGAAATCTTGAATCTTGACAAAGAGAGGAAGACTAGTAGCTAGATAGAAGTTGATAGGAAACGGACAAGGTACATGCATGCATAGTTATAATTCATATTATCTATCTATCAACCAGTGAGATTTTAAAGTATATCTGTAACATTTTTTTATTTTTACTTTTATAATTCCTATTATAAAATAAGGTTGAATCATATTTTTACCATCTAAGATTGAAGTATCCAAAATTTTGTTTGAACTTCATACACGTTTCATATTGGTATTTTTTTCATGTACACTTTATCAAACCCACTCCAACATGTTTTCATGTATACTTTATCCTCCGTTGTAGGTGAGGTAAATCTCTTACGCCACACTAATGGCAATGAGTGATGATATCGTGAATAAAGGAAACCCACAATGGAAAGAGAAGAGAGAAAAAATTAATTAAAAAAAAAAAAAAAAAAAACCCTGTAAAAGAATGCCTGGTAAGCGGAAAACGAGGGTACATGCATGTTTCAGGACATGCACATCAGTGCATGTTGCTATCAAGTTCTGAACAAATAGTTATCTAATGAAGACATCCATATCAATGAAACCATGAAATGCTTTACTTAATTCTTCTTCAATTATGAGAAAGGAAGCGTTAGACGTAAGAAGTTAATCATGCATACAGTATATAGGTGTATGGCTATGATATGATCATGGCATATTGGATACTTCGATTTGCCTATATATAATTCTCATTTATACATGTTGGAGTATAAATGATTCCGAGTCCAGATCAGCCCCAACCAATCTGATTTGATTCCAAGTTGGAACAGTGTGGGGCTTTCAAAAGTCTTAGAATCTATCTTATATTTGTGAAAATAGTTATTATACTGTTCTAAATTGGGGTGAGACTCGGTTGATCCTGATCTGGCTTGATTGATGCCGCAGACATGTGTCTGAGTCCTTAAATCATGATCGGGTAATCCCAAATAAGTTGAACTCAAGTTGGAATAGGGATAAGGGTTTTTCCATCCATCACAAACTAGAGTAGACCCACCACAAGGGATCTCCTCCTCTTTTTTATTTTGGGATGCTTCACAAGGGATCTCCTTGGAAGCAATTGCCACCCCAAAATCCATGTGCTGTTTACTAGTTAATAATCCTAACGATATATGTACATCAGTACATGCAAGGTTTGTCCTTTTGGCTCCTTTTGAGTGCTATGAAGGGATATTCTTATGGTCAACGATTGTCGACAAGAGAAAGGAATAAAGTCGTAAAAGCATATCGATCGCCTCTAGAATTTAGGTGGAGTTGCATAACATGGTCACTCTCGAAGGATCGATGAGGTGGAGTTGCATGTCATCGTTGTTTCCCCAAGTAAATTGGAAGTGTGAGATATAGTTCGGTTTAGACGTAAGGGCAAACTGGTAAGTTCACATTACCTTTAAGAATAATTTTCAACAACTAACTCGATTTGCAAACCTAATGAAGTGGACATGACTATCACTAATTTCGTGTATTGAAGGAGTTTCGTGTCATTTCTCGCTAGTTAGTGCAATGCATTTTAATTAACGAATGGTTTTTTACCTTTTTTTTTTTTTTTTGTTGGTAAGAATGTTTTTTTCCCTTATTATTCAATAATATGTTGGGTCTGATTCAATAATATGGTGGGTCTGATCTCAAATCTTAATGGACTTCTAGAATTGTAAGCTCTAAAAATATCTAAAAAAATCAAATCTACATTTAGTAAAAAATAATTGACTAGTGAAGTTTCAATCAAAAACAATTTTGACAAGCGAAGCGATTAGTTGAATTTAGCCCATTAATTGTGTTTGAAATGACTACTTAAAAATTATATGCTTCTCTATTGCATCTTGAGGATCAGCCATTTTTCCAATTGGGTTGAATCGATCCAAGGCCATTGTTATGAAAAATGTACACTGAAAGTGGGCTGTGCGATCCAATTGGAGCCCCAAAATCGGAATCCTAACAATTCGTGTCTTCTTCCCATTCAATGGTTGGTTTGACTTGCACAATAGGAATGTCACAGCAAAATTGAGGATGCTGGAATAGTCTTCAACTTGGGTTCTGTTTGGATGTTAACATTAGAAAAAATATTATAAAACAAAAATAATAATGAAACAATGATGAAACCTGAAAAATTAGAATATACTTGATTTAATGGTAATTATTGGTAATAAGGTCCACAATTGTTGGTAATTGTTTCTTTAGGTAAATAGATGCCCCCCGTGAACCATCTGCACATATCAAATTTAATTGTCTATCTCAATCATAAGAAAATTAATACTTGATTTAAATTTACTGAAGTGAAATCAAGTGGAATCAGAAAAAGAATGCGAATGAATTGGGGGAAGCATTTATCTTTATAACCATTATGTACATTCTTTTTATTATTTTCATAATATCATTTTGTAAAGCTTGAAATGTAGGACCGAGCTTAGCTCAGTTGATTATCATAATATCCTTTTGAATGGATATTGTTAACCATAATAAAATCTTACATGATGATATAAGCATTCCGTGAATAATTATTTAGGGTTAACAGTGTTTCTGTCCAACACGTCAAGGACAAAAATAAGCTTGCAATGGGGAGAGAGAGAAGGGAATGATCAACTAGATAAGCGATGTGTCGTGTCACATACAAAACAGAAGATTCTTCATGCGGGGTTGGTCAGCTTTCCAACTACCATGACAAGATTAGATAAACATTGAATCAAGTGAGCTTTTCAACATTCAGTCGTACAAATAAAGAAGAAATGTAGCCCAAACTTATGCACTTTAAGAAAATCGTCACAAGAACTAATTACCCTCCAAAATTCATCCGTAAGGGCAATTCCAGATTTGAAGTGGGTGATCCTCATAAATCAGCAACCAGGCGACAGAATCATATCCTTAATTCAGACTCACTCTTAAAGTTTGAGCTTCATATCCATCTCCGGGGGGAATACTTTGCCACGGTGATTAAAGACCATGAAGTCTAGATTGTCTGGTAATGACACAATCCTGCATTATAAATTGTACAAAAGCATTTGGTTAGATACTTAAACCTTCAATCTTCTAGATTTTCCAAAATAACCACTTGCTGCCATTAGAAATTCTTGAAAAACAAGTGTATTAAAAAGGATTGTGTTTTAATGACAGAATTTTTTTCATGGAAAAATTATTCACAAAATTAAAATCCACATAAATTATTAACTAACTATAACAATTCCTTTCGACTGTGTTTGGTTGCAAGGGGAATCAAAAAGGGAAGGGAATGGAAATTTTTGAACTTAAAAAGAAAACTTTTATAGTTGTAACACAAAATGATTTTATAAACTACCTAAATTTCTTAACATATTTTGTAATGATACTAATAAGATGTAAAATTTATTTTACTTTTTAAATGCAAGAGATTTGAATGCAAAATGAAGTGTAAGTTAATAACTAAATATGGAATGATTTGAAATTAGTTACATAGCAATATGACAGCCTGTGTTGTAATCGTTACAAAAGTTTTCTTTTTAAGTTTTTAAATTTCACTTCCCTTCCCTTCAATTGCCCTTGCAACCAAATACAGCCATTAAGAGTCTCAAGACTTAATATTCCTATAAGCATGACGTAAACCTTTCAAGAGTAACATACATATTGTCTGCTAAACTGGTTTCATGTCTTATGTATTATGTATAAGGGATATGATGTGAGAGCAAGCTCCACCCCTCCTCCCCCCCCCCCCCCCCCAAAAAAAAAAAAAAAAAAAAAAAAAAAAAAATACTTCCTCTCCCCTCTTTCCCTACACTTGTCATCCAAGGGTCCTATAGAGATAAACAAGGATTAGACTGTAATACATTTTGGAGACATTTGCTCATTTTGGTCTCCCCAACGAAGTACCTATTTTTCACCCTTTAATTGGGTACTAAAACTGACGACTTATTACCAAGTACTTAATATATACAATCTGAGAGAGCTATGATTACAGGAGCCTGAAATGCCGAAGTTACAAGCTCGAGCAAGCAGCTCATGGGCTGGCAATTGTAACCTTATACTTACTGGGCTGTAGTTGCTTTTTGGAAATCCAAAAACCATTCCAACTAAAAGTTGGCAAATATACTTCGTCGTACCCTTAAGCCCAAACCAGTCTTGTATAGTAAAACAGGATCCACTTCGGCTAGATAGGGCATGGATGCTCATATCCAAGCAATCCAATTGGGGGAAGCTCCAACACGTAAAGGAGGTCAGGAGGAGTGACTGATGATAAACTTTACAAAACTGATACTAGAAATATAAATAAATTCAATAACTGATATAGAATAAAAAATTGTGAAATGTTTTGATAATAAGATCCAGGAGTTAGTAACAAGTCTAATCACCAACTGATATCTTTAAACTTGAAATAAATATTAGAAAAAGGGGTGTTCAGATTAAAGATTTTTATCAAGAATGGTGAGAAGCTAAGGAGAAATTCATTAAGAATTAGGTTTGATCATTAACAGCACCAAGAATCTTAGAGAACAGTAGATATGACCAACATCTAAGCAAGAACTGCAGCAAACAGCTAACCCATTAACCACAGAACCGCAGTCAGCCAAGGATATCCAGCAGGAATGCACAATATTTTCATTCAAATAAAAAGGTTATATGTTTCCTGGTTCTAATAGAACTCAAAACAATGACCAAGGCACTGTCAAATGGAAAGCTCACTTAAAAAAAAAACACAACAAAACTGGGATTTTCCCCAATTTAATAAAGCTAATCGAAAGACAGTAACAAACTCCAAATCATGTTGGCGCTATATATCTTTCCTGCCATTACAAAGATTCTTTATGAACACAAATACTATACTAATGTGACAAACTGGACTATTTTAACGCATACAACTTAATCTCAATTACTTCAAAACTGGGCATATTTCTTCACTGCAACAGTAGATTTTTTTCCTAGATGTTGGGAAACGTACAGCATAGCATATAAAATTTGGTGCAGCGGCAGTGTGATATGGGATCACCATATCAACTAGAAATGTATTTGACAAAACAGATAATAAAGTGCCTTTTATCATGCTAAATCATGTATTGCCTTTCCTAAATCTTTCTATTTGAACTTCTAATGCATTTGGAAGCACTCAGACTCCGTTTAGTAGCAAGGGAAATAAAGTGAAATAAAATCTACACTTAAGTGTAAACTTTTGTAATCACTACCTCACATGATGGTGTGACCAACTCCAAAATATTCTAAATCTGGTTGTATAATGTTACTTTACTCTGCATTTAAATTCCTTTGTTATGAAAAGTAAAATAATATTAATAAATTTTACATCTGAAAATATATTACCATACGGTAAGAGTTTTAGGTAGATTACACAATCATGATTACAAAATTTTTCTTTTCTTTTCAAAATTGATTTCACTTCGATTTATTTGCATCCAAACAGAGCCTTATTGAGTGCTGAACATCTAGATGTTGGAAAAACTATGCACAATATAAGATTTGGGGCACAACTGGCAGATGATAAAAGATAACTATAAGCAGTAAACATTTATCTGACGGAAAAAATTCTAAAATGTCTTCTACCATGGTAGATCAGGTTTACTCTTCTTAAGTGTTTTCCGGTTAAATGCCTAATATATTTGGAAGCACTCAAATGAATAAAATTAGATTGCAAGTAGTATTTTTCAAAAGCAATCTAATGTCATTATTACTGGTTTAGCAGCAAGGGTTTCTTAGCTTCTCCCTTCTCATGAAATTGACTCCTACCATTACCACCAGCCCTGGCTGATAATATCTAAGTAAAATTTACACAGTACAGTAATTCTCATCAAATTCACTACCTAAAATAAACACTAAATACCTTATATTTGCAGAAAGGCATCTACTTAACTAATGCATATCTCCCTCTACCTTCCAAAAGTAGTATTGGAATAACTGAAACACATTCAAGCAGGCAACAAAAAGACATTCAATATAGAATCATCGAATCCCCAAGACCCTAGGGCATTTAATTCGCACTCTGTCTTCACATCTAAAATCACTGACTTTCAAAATCAATTGAAGATCATTAGAAGAAATACAGGTTAACTCCTCTCTTTTCCTTCTTCCCCATAAATGGACTGATCGAATAAAGCAACGAGCAACAACTAAAAAAAGAAGGGGTTAAAAATCAACCTGTTCTCTTCCGAATCAGGAAGTACGGAGAGGAATTTTCCCGGCACACTTAATGCTGCAAACATACTGAAAGCTAACCCTAAAATTAGCTCAACAACCACCTGATGTCTCGCAGAAATTTGAGTTCCATTAATAAGACAAGAAGTTAAAAATAATAATAATAAAAAAGTAAAACAATATATTAAAAGAAGGGGCTGTGATTTACATTCAAAGGAGGCCTCGAGAATTCTTCCTCCAGGATCTTCAACAAACTCCTATCTGCAACATAATCGAATTCAATAAACAGCAGCGGAAACAGATACCTAAATTCAACTGATTAAGCAATGCATTTAAAACCTAATTCACTCAAACAAGTCGTGCATGAAGAAGAAGAAGATTCATAAAACAGAGAAGGATTTACACTGAATAGTAGAGTAAGCCGCGTGACCCAGAATTGCAACCCCAATCACTCCGATCAGGAACCCAACCCCCATCTCCACCACTCTTTAACTCAGAGTCGGCACTTCTCTTCTTTTTTTTTTTTTTTTCCAATGCTACGGTTCTAACGTGCACCAGATGGTATATTAATTGGTACCGAAAGAAATTAGTAATTCATCAATATTTATGTTGTCATTGTTGGCAACTTGACTGATGTGACAGTGTTTGTGAGCATTCAGTCAGAGAAATGAAGAGAGAATATCAGTGCAAGAGAGAGAATGTCAGTGCAGTGGAAAAGATGTGACAACCTCATATGTGTGTTATACAGTATTCTATCCTTTATAGTGTGAATGAGATGGTCTGCAGCAAATTGAATATGATTTTACATTGAGTTTGATGAGAGAGTGTATGTGGTCCCATTGGTGATGTAGCAAAGTTTCTGATTGTGTGATAGTGATTCTAGTGTTGAGGCAGTGTTTCACAATGTTGGACATCATCTAAAGCATGAAAAATGAAGAGAGAGAATGAGGAGAGAGAAAGGGGAGAGAGAAAAAGCGTGGGTGGGACCCACTGTGTCAAGGTGGCATGCCACCATGGCAGGCAGCCTGGCCGAGGGCTGTGGCACCACCATGGCAGCCAGGCAAATGGCCAGCCGCATGGCCCAGCCATAGGCCGACATCAGTGGCAGTGCCATGCACCAAGCACAGCAATAGGCCCGCAAGGCAGCAAGGCCCGCAGGCCCACTGTCGCGCATGGCATGGCCAAGCACCCACCAAGTGTTTGAAGAAATACCTTGAGTGAGATCAACAATTGGCCTAGAGAGATGCACCTCTCAGCCAAAAGTGCAATCTTAGAGAATGTTTGATAGAAACATAGTTACAGACACCATATTCAAGATTCTCAAGAGCATTTTCGTCAAGTTAAAGAGGAGAAGATGCATAATTTATGGCCAAGAGAGAGCCACGATGTCAAGATCCAGATTGGATGGTCTAGAAAAAGGCGGGATCTCATGTAACTCAGCGAGCTCATCGAGATTCTCCTACGACGTTTTCTATTGGCCAAATGCAGGTTAATATAATGTGCCGCAGTTCATGAAGATAGCACTGTGATCCAGTGCAACGCATTACAGTATAGGGGTAGCGAAGATCCATATATAAGGGCCATCATCAGCGCCGATCGTTGCTGATGTGATCTGACAAGATCTGATGGTGCTCTTTAAATCCCGCCTTTTTAAGGCGTATCTGACGGTTCCTGTCGAAGATTCCCTGAGCGCGAATCAGAAATCAACAACACATACGCAGGCGGCAATTCAGTGCTGTGCGGGCGCACGAATATGACTCAAAAGATGCCCTGTTGAATGTTTTGGTTGGCCGAACTTCAAACTGCCATAAGTCAGTCATCCGAGCTCCAAATCGGTCCGTTCAAGTTGCACTTTCCATATTTTCGGATGCTCTTTTTATTGGGCGGTGTTGGGAGTTGTTAAAACATAGAGAAAAATTGAAAACAACGTTTTGAAGGTAGACAGAAGTTTTTCTAGGGTTTCGTGCCATGTGGGAGTGATTTATCACCAACTACCTCTTCTCTGTGCATCAATGGAGTGTTAAATCCCTTTGAGAGGTCAGTAGAGCTTTTATGTTTACATTCATGGTGATTATGGATTGTGTGGAAGAGATTGAAAGCTTGTGAGCAAAGTGTGCTCTGTGAATCGATCTCTATCATCATTGAAGGCTGTTGAAGAGTTCCTGAGAGCAGTGTGAAGCTTCAAAGAGATTATTGGCAATTCGAAAGCAGTTGTGAGATTTTCTAAATTCCTCATATTATTATTGCTTTCAGTATATTGTATGCTAGCATAGGTGAAAGTTGTTGAATACCTAGCTAGCTGTGGGTTTCATTGTAGGGCATTATTATAAGCCTAAAAAATTATTATTTGCTTCTCGTGGGTGCGGGTTTAGCATGGTGTGTTCAGTGGGTGCTGGACACTGGCTGTGAAGCTTGAATCTTAACCTTGTTACGCCCTCTCAGTTTTATGCTCGAAAAATCTAGGGTTAGTATCCTTGTCTTGTTGGAGACTAAAAGCTGAGTGTTGAGTAAATACGGAACCCGTTGGGCATTACTCCATGAACTAGCCATCACACCCTGTGGTGGTGAACCACGTAATATCTCTGTGTTACTTATTTTATTTTTCTAGTATATTTTGGAGTGCGTGGAATGGCTTGCAGGATGAGTGTGTAAATTTGATAGACCTGACCACTAAGTGGTAGTGAGGTAGATTTGCATGTGCTTGTGTGTGTGTGTGAAAAACTAGATTTCCATCAGCTCTAGGCAGCAACGAATTTATCAGTGAAAAGTTTCAGACACTGATTCACCCCCCCTCTCAGTGTCATATCAAGTTCATTACCAAGGAGCTTCTGTATGTAAATCCATACCCAAAAGATAAACTTTGTTTTTCAATTGCTTTGAGTCTAACATACTATACTAGTAAGTGGAAGGAAAAAAGAGAGGAAAAATAACCTCTAGAAGCTCAAATGAGTAGGAGAAGACAACCTAGAACTGGTACGACTCTAGTATTCATTGCAACTTTTAGGCTATGGAAGAAACCCAAATGAACAAAATGGGTATTCTGGGTCTTATGAACACATATGGGTTAATGAGAATGACTGATGACCCATCTCTGCTCATTTGCATTAATGAAACTCCATTTGAACCCTAAACTGTTTAGAGGATTAATGGCTTTTGCATCACTCAAGTAAGCGTTTGTGCTTTGAAATGGAGTCTTTGAGTCTGGGTTGAAGGTTGTGGACCCCACTAGATTTTTTTGATGGTTGCGTAATTGTGAGAAACTTTGTTTTTTTAAAGAGGGCAAATAAGATATTTTACTCTATCATGTTAACACCTTTAGTTCATGATAGTTGAGTGTCCATTTAAAACTGACAAGAAAAGTTCGTGTAACCAATGTTTGTGTACTTTATCCTTAAAAAAAAACATTTTCATCTTATTTTCTTCTCTTGTAATTTAAAATTCTTAAATTATTTCTAAATTTTTTTTCCCTATTACCCCTCAGGCAGTCCCTTCAATAATCATATACTCCCTCTCCATCTAAGGTTATAAATTCTATTATCGAACATAATATTAGTCATATCTAAAATTAATCCAAACTTAGGTAGCTGTGGGTTTCATTACCAAACTTAAGTGGGAGACGAATTCTATACCAAAACTGGTAGAGAGAAATGATTTAATAAGAGGAGAAAGAAATAGAAAAAAATTAAACCAAACACAGTAAAAAATTTAAAAAATGATTAAATGAGGTGCCTAAACATAATTTTTTAATTCTACCAAAATTTTTTTTTAAGCATTTGGAGCCCAGCTGTAATTTACGCTTTTTTTTTTGGGTAGAAACTCAGAGAGCGACTTGCTGATAGTGGAGGTGGTGCCGTACAGTGACCCGTGATCACCTCATTTGAACACAAAAGCCGCCGCCTTCTTCTTCTGTGTCGCTCTCTATCATGGCAAGGTAAACTCAAAGTGAGCGGTTGAAAATGACGTTTCTTCTGCAAAATTTCTCTCCCTCTCTGTCCGTTCAAGCCAAATCAAAAGAGAAATTCATCCGCCAAATTTCTGTATCAAAATCCACTCTTTCCCCTCTTCTTCTCTCTTCCTCTCCTCTCACCAAGCTCGAAATCCCACCCCTTCGGCGTGCGCCGGATAACGACGTCCCCAGGACACAGGATAAGGAGAAGAACGATCTCTACGTTAAACTTGGCCTTGCTGTGCGGACCCTCAGAGAAGACTTGCCTTTAATCTTCTCTAAGGACCCCAGTTACGACATCTAAAGGTACTACTTAATCATTCTTTACTTTTCTTCTGGGGATTTCTAGGGGTTCTTTTATTGAGTTCTGAGAAATTCTGAGTTAATGGAAATTTGTTCTTAGAGATGATACAACGTTCATGGACCCATTGAACACCTTCACCGGAATCGAGAACTACAAATTGATCTCCTGGGCCTTGCGTTTCCATAGCCGAATACTGTTTCGGGAGATTGCCCTTGAGGTTCATAGGGTATGGCAGCCTTCTGAGAATGTTATACTGATCAGATGGAACTTGAGGGGTGTTCCAAGGGTTCCATGGGAGGCAACGGGGCAATTTGAGGGGACTTCGAGGTATAAAGTGGATAGGAATGGAAAAATTTATGAACACAAAGTCAATAATTTGGTGTTTAATTTTCCACAGTCTTTGGGACCGGCTAAGTCGGTGTTGGATTTCGTTGCAGCCTGCCCGGCTAGCTCCAATCTGACATTTTTATGGGAGTCAAGACAAGCATACACGTCAGCTTGGACGGAATTTTATTCGGCGGTGAGGGAAACTTTGTACGCTGAAGGTCATTTGTTTATGCAAGATGGATTGGTTATGGGTGTAGGATTTTCATTAATCTAATAAAATTTATTTCAATGAATCTCATATGGAATATAAAATACATTTGAATAATAACATAATCAATAAAAGAGATAGTACATATCTTTTAGTAGAAGATTATTTTTCGTCCTTGTCTTTTGTCTGATTCTCAATAGAGATTTTCTAGAGTCTTCTCTCCCTTAGGTATGGGTCCTTTTATTTTTATGTAAATCAGTGAGAGCAAGTTTATTTTTCTAGTGTTGTATGTAGATGACATTTTGCTTGCCAGTAGTGATTTGAGTTTACTTGTAAAGACCAAGCGTTTTCTGTCCGAGAACTTTGAAATGAAATATATGGATGAGGGTTCTTTTGTCCTGGGTATTGAAATCAGTCATGATAGAAGACGTAGACTATTGAGATTATCTCAAAGGGCATATATTGATCGTATACTCAAGAGATTCAATATATCAAACTGTTCAGCTAGTAAGGCATCCATCAGCAAGGGAGACAAGTTAAACAAGGCTCAGTGCCCTAGGAATGAGATTGAAAGAAGGTCTATAACTGATAAGCCTTATACATCTGCTGTAGGGAGCCTTATGTATGCACAAGTTTGCACTCGTCCTAATATCGCTTTTGCAGTGAGTATTCTTAATCCAAGTGTTACTTTAAGTTTTAGAGGAATAGTAACGTTCAATGTTCTAGAAAGAATCTAGAGCAAAAAAAGTGCAGAGTCCAGAATCAAAGTTGAAATAGAACCATTATAGGACCAGGATAGAAAAAAAGTTGGAGAACATAAGATATATTGTAGTCGAGGAAGGTCAGGTCTAAGAGTCCAATATGGGATCTCTCTAAGGTTACCGAAACACAGACTTGCAAGAAGAATTTCAGTTTCAGAAGATATATAACCAGAACTAGAAATTCAAGATTAGATACCTTGGTCCAAAGTAAAATCTTTCTAAGCCCAATTGGACAGTCTTGACTGCATCGATTGTTTTCATTTTGTAGAACAAAGATCTGGGTTCTCCTCATGCTTCTTAGGCATGTACATATTTGTTTGACGAGAAGTTGCACATAATTGCGAGGGGCTTGTGCAAATATTCTTGCAGACTCATTAACATGATTGAGCACATTGCAGACAGAATTTTATTTTCTCATTGATTTAGAATTATGTATCCTACAATGATATGTGTTAAAATGAGTAGACAAGGGACAGGACTGAAACTGGAAATCATTAAGTGGAGTAGGATAGCCTGAGAGGGATCAGCTGATGTTTTGGTGCCTACAGGAGTCCTAGTAGAATATGTTTGGTCGAGTGTTGAGATTGTGGGTTCTGTTTAGGTTCACATGAAGTGGGTTGATAGGGTTTAGGGAAAATAATAGGTCAATGAATGGGATATGGTGGAAATTTGATTTGCTTTAATGGTGCTGTTAAGTGTGAAAGGATACTGAGTGAACAAAAACTCTATAAATGACATATAAATGGTGGGTTTATGGAACTTGGTTTTGAGATGGAAGTAGGTTGGCTGAAGAAACAAACAGAACAAGGTTTTGGGGGTTCTAATGGTTGTTGTCAATGAAGAACGATGCGGAAGTGGCTGGTCAGTGGCTAGGTATGCTAACAGAAAACAGAAAGAGAAAATAGCAATGAAGAAGGAAGAAATGGACCTCATTTCTAATAGAGACTAGGATTGAGTCTTGATTCCAAGTAGAATTCAGGCATAAAAAATTATAATTATCAAATTAACAAGTAACCCTCTTAAAATGATCTCCTTTGCTAGAAATCAGATAAAATCCAGACTACCTGTTATAACTGGAACTATGTAAATTCTGACATGTAGCATTTATTGACCGGTTACAAAAAGTAGAGGAAGGCTCTACATAACTTCTTGATGTGTCAACCAATTTTAAAATTATTTTTAACTCAAAAATTTCCATCTAAAACCCTACAACCTAATGTAAAAGTGCCACAAGAAGGTCCCAATGTAGGCTTATACACCAAAACACTAAAATAATAATAATAATAATAATAATAATAATAATAATAATAATAATAAAATAAAAGAGCAGAGTGCTTGCAAGAAATTGCAGTGCTTTGTGATTGTTTTATGGGGTTTGTTAAACAAAATTCTTAATCCAATCATAACAAAAGAAAAAGAAAACAAGCAAAGAAGTGTGGAACTTAATTTCTGATCTTCATTCTTTTGTTGCACTGCACTAGACCGAACGGGATTGTTAAATTGATTATAAACCATTTAACACCCTTAAGTATAACCAAATACAATCCTCCGCTCTACCAACTGAGTTAAGGTCGATTATATTTTTGTAGCGTTACAAAATATATTATGAAAACAATAAACGAAATGTTCATAATGGTTAAAAAGATAAAATGCTTCCCCCGTCCCTACGTTGATTCTGATTCCACTTGATTTTAGTAAATTTAAATCAAGTAGTAATTTTTTTATGATTGAGATGGACCATTGAATTTGATATGTGCAGGCAGTCCATGGGGGCACCTACTACCTAATGGTTTTCTGGCCAATATCATCCACCCCAAACTATCTACAGTTGTGGACCTTATTGTATGAGTAGGTACATATATCTTTAAGGTTATGTTTGGATGTCAAGAAAATATTTTTCTTTGAAAATGAAGGAGAGACATAGCAATAGCTTTAAAACCTGATTATTTTTCAAAAAATATATAAGTTTGATTACTAAAATAAAATGTGGGAGTCTTCATATTATGTGATATAGAGAAATCAATAGCTTCTAAAAAACCTTTCAAAATTTCAAAATGTGACCCTCTTAATTGAGCTCCATTTTACAAATCTGTGATATTGAACAATCAATAAGGTTCATTGTTAGAAAAGAGAACATGCATGAATTTGCTATCAATAGCTTCTAGAATTGTTCAAAGGTTCATTGTCAGGAAGGGGGACATGCATGAATTTGTAATCTATATTTGGAGATTTTTTTTTGACAATAACTTTTTATACTACTCTTAAATGCTCCCAACTCTGAATCATGATTGATTTTAACCTTGTAAAAGAGCATATATACATATTGTCAAAGAGCATTCAACCAAAATATATCACCTGAAACCAAAAGGAAGAAAACATGGCAACGGTAGCAGTGAGCACTACAGTTTGTTCCTTCCTCATTGTGTGCATGCTTATCACTGCAAGTGAGCTTTTTTTCTTATTGTTATTTCTGCTAGTTTTACTACATATTGAATGTTTATTTTCTCACGTATCAAGGTGATCATGTACATTTATTGGTTTTCATTCTATTTGTTTCAGATGGCCTGGTGCCTGGCTTCGCGCCTGGCTTGGTGCCTACTAGTGTTGATAGATCATTCTGTTGCAAAGACTTTACTTTCCCAAAAGGATGTGACCCAACCAGTTCAGCTGCAACTAAAAATTGTGCTATGTTTTGTCATGGAGGTTGTACTGGTGCAACTGGAGTCTGTACAGGGTTGGGACGAAAGACCTTCTGCGAGTGTGGCCCACGTATGTTTGTGCCTTGCTTTTTTGAATTATTTTATTTTCTTTTCCATTCGTTCTTGTTTTCTTTACTTGTTGAGGTTGCTTATTATTTATTATTATTTTTTCCAATATTGCAGTCCCTGGAGAAACATGTCCGGGGTGAACAGAGGATTCTTCTTCTTGCTTTTAACTTTGCATCACTTTATTATATATATATTCGAATAATCTATTATAATAAGACCAAGGCTCGCCCTCTAGGTTTTGGGGTAAGGCTGTGACCCTGCAGTAGCATGAGCCTCTTGTACTGGGACACTCTTTCTGAATAAAAGTCAATGAACCTTGTTTAATTTTCTTACATCCTTTCGTTAAAACTATTAATTTTTAGGCACGTATTCAATGGTAGACAATATAGTTATGATGATGAACCACAAAACTTGTCATGTTACACACTAGACATCTAAAAGGCGTTCTATCTATTAAGGGTTAGATTTGCCACATCAGGGTCCACAAACTAGAAATTTGATTCATGAAAAAACATTTTTTGGGATCAATTGAATTCAATTACAAAATTGTATAAAAATTAAAGGGTAGCAAATATTTCATTTATATACCATAACAAAAGTT
The DNA here is from genome assembly GCA_028583415.1 of Protea cynaroides. NCBI lineage: Eukaryota > Viridiplantae > Streptophyta > Magnoliopsida > Proteales > Proteaceae > Protea > Protea cynaroides. The sequence continues at coordinate 86,584,170 of CM053265.1, read as the reverse complement.
GAAAAATAATAAATATTTCAGGGTAAGGGTTGGCTAATCATGTCTGACTGTTCTGTCACTCATCTTGCACCTTCTCTTTAGTTATCTAACATGGTATTGCATCTGTTATGGACTTACTTTATTTCTGAAACCCACGATCAAATAAAGCTTGGAACTAAGGTTACTGTTTAATGTTTTAGTTATCGGATTTGTCTGAACGATACTCTATTGGAGTTTTTAGAGCTTGTAACCTTCTTTTGATTATCCCTTATCTTATTCTTGATGGTTTTTCCAATCATATCGTTTTCAAGAGGTGTCATTGTTTCGCATATTTCTCGAGTACAAATGTGAAATGGCAGGATTTTATCTATTTTGGAAGCAAAAGTGTGTTATACTAGAGAGGAAAAAAAAAGGATTATAAATAATTTGACACCTTAAAGTATCAATAAGAAAATCCCTGTTACTTTTATAGATATGCATCATAGTATCCAAAACTAAATTGAACCAACCTAGCTTGGTTGGTGAGATAGAATGTTGAACTATAGGCTCACTAAGAGCCTTCTTATTATTATTATTTAATTACACATAATCTTTATTTCTGGATTAAACTGTATGTAAGTGGTTGTTCAGAATCATAGTTTTTTTTTTTTTTTCACCGAGCTGGTCCAAACTTGCCCTGGGTTCGGTTAGGGCTAAACCTAAGGATGTTAAACGGTTTTTTACCTGTTAAATGGTGTGGCCTGGTCTGGTGTAGTGTATAGAGGGGTAAAACTGAAAATTAACCGATTAACTAAATGGTATTGCAATTGAAACCAAAACCGAATGGGAATTGGTTTCGATTTACTGGTTTTTAATCGTTTTTTCATTAAACGGTTTTACTTGCAGTTTATAGACGGTTTAATGCATCGGTTGATTTGATTGTCCTAATCAATTTCTAAATGATTTTGCTTTATCTCATAGCAATCTCATCAGACAAACATCTAAGCTATACTACTATCTTATTAGTTTCTCTTCTCGACAACGTTACCATTGCTTGAAGCCTTAATTTTCAACTAATTGGATGATGTTGAGTACATTACCCATAGTTGACCTCATTTGCTAAGGTCAGTTGAATCCAAGAGGTTGGTATAAGGGGTTGCTTAATAAAACCAGTTTTTTGAAACTAGACCAAGCATTGAACCAAAAAGAGTTGGTTCTTGTTCACTACAATTTTAACTGATCAAATTGTGGTGACTATGTCCATATGTTATGTTTAACCATGTAGGTTGAATAGGGTTTAGTTTAGAATTAGGGTAATAAACGTCCACTCTCATATGAGAATAATCGATGCCTAAACAGTCCCACCAATTTAAATGGTTAAAACTACACCAAACCAATTAGGTAAACGGTGCGATAATCTAAACCAGAGGTGAACCATTACTAAATGGTTTCCCGATTCCGCTGTAAATGGCTCAATTCGGTTTTGATGCCAATGTTGCACCCTTAGCTAAACCCATCCTAAGCCTAGACAGGATTGGACTTGGGCCCACGTTCAATCAAACCTCGATAGGGTCGGGCAGGGCCAGGCCGGGCTTGGGTTGAAGCCTCATGTTGAATCCGAACCGGCCCATATATATATATATATATATATATATATATATATATATATATATATATATATATATATATATATATATACAATGATCAACCCTAAAAGCTAATCTTTGTTATTTCCTCTCAAACTCGCAAGCCTTGCTCGTAATCTCCTCATATCTTTTTCTTCTTTTCTTTTTTCCCCTATTTTTCTGTTTTACTGATGGCAGTTGTAGAAAAAAGCTTGAGACGGTAAAGATGTTATATGTAGGCAAAGTTTGTAATGAAATCCCGCCTTATATGGGAGGTTGAAGAGGATCTTGAGTTTGGATCACCTGCACCTACACGTACTTTCTATAGGATCCCATCACCGTCGATGTGGTGTGGGACCCACTGGATATGTACAGTGATTGGATCCCATGGAGAGTACATGTACTTGTAGTTGAACTATTCTCGAGGATCTTAATCTCCCCTCTTTTATGCACTTTTATCTTTTCGTTTGTTCTTTGGTTTATTTGGATCAGAAGATTAGATTCTTTTCCGCTTGCACTTATGGTGCACCATATCATTCACGGTCGGCTTCGAAGATAATGGATGCCACGTGTAAGATTTTAAGTTGATGATGTTTTTCTCACAAAACACTGAGCATATTTCTTCACTCCAACAGTAGATTTTTTCCTAGATGTTGGGAAACGTACAGCATAGCATATAAAATTTGGTGCAGCGGCAGTGTGATATGGAATCAGCATATCAACTAGAAATGTATTTGACAAAACAGATAATAAAGTGCCTTTTATCATGCTAAATCATGTATTGTCTTTCCTCAATCTTTCTATTTGAACTTCTAATGTATTTGAAAACACTCAGACTCTGTTTGGTAGCAAGGGAAATAAAGTGAAATAAAATCTACACTTCAGTGTAAACTTTTTGTAATCATTACCTCACATGATGGTGTGACCAACTCCAAAATATTCTAAATCTGGTTGTATAATTCCTTTGTTATGAAAAGTAAAATAAAATTAATAAATTTCACATCTGAAAATATATTACCATATGGTAAGAGTTTTAGGTAGATTTCACAATCATGATTACAAAACTTTTCTTTTTCTTTTCAGAATTGATTTCACTTCGATTTACTTGCATCTGAACAGAGCCTTATTGATGAGTGCTGAACACCTAGATGTTGGAAAAACTATGCACAATATAAGATTTGGGGCACAACTGGCATATGATAAAAGATAACTATAAGCAGTAAACATGTATCTGACGGAAAAAAATTCTAAAATGTCTTCTACCATGGTAGATCAGGTTTACTCTTCTTAAGTGTTTTCCGGTTAAATGCCTAATATATTTGGAAGCACTCAAATGAATAAAATTAGATTGCAAGTAGTATTTTTCAAAAGCAATCTAATGTCATTATTACTGGTTTAGCAGCAAGGGTTTCTTAGCTTATCCCTTCTCATGAAATTGACTCCTACCATTACCACCAGCCCTGGCTGATAATATCTAAGTAAAATTTACACAGTACAGCAGTAATTATCATCAAATTCACTACCTAAAATAAACACTAAATACCTTATATTTGCAGAAAAGGCATCTACTTAACTAATGCAGATCTCCCTCTACCTTCCAAAAGTAGTATTGGAATAACTGAAACACATTCAAGCAGGCAACAAAAAGACATTCAATATAGAATCATCGAATCCCCAAGACCCTAGGGCATTTAATTCGCACTCTGTCTTCTTCACATCTAAAATCATTGACTTTCAAAATCAATTGAAGATCATTAGAATAATAAATACAGGTTAACTCCTCTCTTTTCCTTCTTCCCCATAAATGTCCATGATCGAATAAAGCAAGGAGCAACAACTAAAAAAAGAAGGGGTTAAAAATCAACCTGTTCTCTTCCGAATCAGGAAGTACGGAGAGGAATTTTCCCGGCACACTTAATGCTGCAAACATACTGAAAGCTAACCCTAAAAGTAGCTCAACCACCACCTGATGTCTCGCAGAAATTTGAGTTCCATTAATAAGACAAGAAGTTAAAAATAATAATAATAAAAAAGTAAAACAAATATATTAAAAGAAGGGGCTGTGATTTACATTCAAAGGAGGCCTCGAGAATTCTTCCTCCAGGATCTTCAACAAACTCCTATCTGCAACATAATCGAATTCAATAAACAGCAGCGGAAACAGATACCTAAATTCAACTGATTAAGCAATGCATTTAAAACCTAATTCACTCAAACAAGTCTCGTGCATGAAGAAGAAGAAGAAGATTCATAAAACAGAGAAGGATTTACACTGAATGGTAGAGTAAGCCGCGTGACCCAGAATTGCAACCCCAATCACTCCGATCAGGAACCCAACCCCCATCTCCACCACTCTTTAACTCAGAGTCGACACTTCTCTTCTGTGTTTATTTTTCCAATGCTACGTTTCTAACGTGCACCAGATGGTATATTAATTGGTACTGAAAGAAATTACTAATTCATCAATATTTACCTAGACAACCCCCTCATAAACATCTTTTCTGATTTAAAAAACGAGTAAAGTAGACAAAAACCTCCCTCATATTTAGTTAAAAGACGGCACGCACATCCCCGGTCAGCTTTAGAAGGAGACAAAACTTTCCCTCAATTTTAAAATTCACGATACGTAGGATTGGCTGTACATGGAAAATCTCCGATAAGAGACCACTTGACACGAGATTGGCTCGGCACAAGAGGAATCCTCTAATTAGACATTTCTGAACTGGTGAGAGGTAGCTGCTTGCTTGGGATCACGCCTTCCACTTTGCTTTTCCTTTCCCTTGAAAGCCCTTTTACAACATGTGACCCTCAAGCAAAAACAAATTTGAGTTTTGATGGGTTGCTAATGACTTTAACATTAGCCCTCACCATCTGATTTTTATCAACAAACTTGCATAGCTTTGGTCGACTCTCTAATGGGTTTTCTTCTCTCATTGTATCAGATAGTTTACTTTCAAAAGGCACAAACTCAAGCCCTTATACAAGGCTAGCTAAAAAAAAGCGGAGGAATTCAATAGTTGATGCTCATAAAAATCTTTCAAACAATCTAAGTTTGACTTTATATTGTCATTGTTGACAACTTGGCTGATGTGACAGTATTTGTGAACATTCAGTCAGAAAAATGAGGAGAGAGAGTGTCAGTGCAAGAGAGAGAGTGTTAGTGCAGTGGTAAAGATGTGGCAACCTCATATGTGTGTTCCATAGTGTTCTATCCCTTATAGTGTGAATGAGATGGTCTGCAGCAAGTTGAATGTGATTTTACATTGAGTTTGATGAGAGAGAGTATCTGTGGACCCCACTGGTGATGTGGTAATGTTTCTGATTGCGTAACAGTGATTCTAGTGTTGAGGCAGTGTTTCACAATGTTGGGCATCATCTGATGCATGAAAAATGAAGAGAGAGAATGAGGAGAGAGAAAAGCATGGGTGGGACCCACTGTGTCAAGGTGGCATGCCACCATGGCAGCTAGCCTGGCCGAGGGTTGTGGCACCACCATGGCAGCCAGGCAAATGACCAGCCGCATGGCCCAGCCATAGGCCGACATCAATGGCAGTGCCATGCACCAAGCACAGCAACAGACCCGCAGGCCCACTGCCGCGCATGGCATGGCCAAGCACCCACCAAGTGTTTGAAGAAATACCTTGAGTGAGTTCAACAATTGGCCTAGAGAGATGCATCTCTCAGCCAAAAGTGCAATCTTAGAGAATGTTTGATAGAAACATAGTTACAGACACCATATTCAAGATTCTCAAGAGCATTTTCGTCAAGTTAAAGAGGAGAAGATGCATAATTTACGGCCAAGAGAGAGCCACGATGTCAAGATCCAGATCGGATGGTCTAGAAAAAGGCAGGATCTCATGTAACTCGGCGGGCTCATCGAGATTCTCCTACGACGTTTTCTATTGGCCAGATGCAGGTTAATATAATGTGCCGCAGTTCATGAAGATTGCATGTGATCCAGTGCAACGCATTACAGTATAGGGGCAGCGAAGATCCAGATCTAAGGGCCATCATCAGCGTTGATCGTCGCTGATGTGATCTGACAAGATCCGATGGTGCTCTTTAGATCCCGCCTTTTTAAGGCATATCTGACGGTTCCTGCTGAAGATTCCCTGAGCGAGAATCAGAAATCAACAACACATAGGCGGGCAGCGATTCAGTGCTGCGCGGGTGCACGAATATGACTCAAAAGATGCCCTGTTGAATGTTTTGGTTGGCCGAACTTCAAATTGCCATAAGTCGGTCATCCGAGCTCCAAATCGGTCTGTTCAAGTTGCACTTCCCATATTTTCAGATGCTCTTTTTATTAGGCGGTGTTGGGAGTCGTAAAAACATAGAAAAAAAATTGAAAACAATATTTTGAAGGAAGACAGAAGATTTTCTAGGGTTTCGCACCTTGTGGGAATGATTTATCACCAACTACCTCTTCTCTGTGCATCAATGGAGTGTTAAATCCCTTTGAAAGGTCAGTAGAGCTTTTATGTTTAGATTCATGGTGATTATGGGTTGTGTGGAAGAGATTGAAAGCCTATGAGCAAGGTGTGCTCTGTGAATCGATCTCTATCATCATTGAAAGCTGTTGAAGAGTTCCTGAGAGCAGTGTGAAGCTTCAAAGAGATTATTGGCAATTCGAAAGCAATTGTGAGATTTTCTAAATTCCCCATATTATTATTGCTTTCAGTATGTTGTATGCTAGCGTAGGTGAAAGTTGTTGAATACCTAGTTAGCTGTGGATTTCATTGTAAGACATTATTATAAGCCTAGAAAATTATTATTTGCTTCTCGTGGGTGCGGGTTTAGCGTGGTATGTTCAGTGGGTGCTGGACACTGAATGTGAAGCCTGAATCTTGGCGTTGTTACGCTCTCTCAGTTTTATGCTCGAAAAATCTAGGGTTAGTATCCTTGTCTTGTTAGAGACTAAAAGCTGAGTGTTGAGTAAATACAGAACCCGTTGGGCATTACTTCATGAACTAGCCATCACACCCTATGGTTGTGAACCACGTAATATCTCTGTGTTACTTATTTTATTTATAGTATATTTTAGAGTGCGTGGAATGGCTTACAGGGTAGGTATGCAAATCTGGTAGACCTGACCACTACGTAGTAGCGAGGTAGATTTGCATGTGCTTGTATGTGTGTGTGAAAAACTAGATCTCCATCAGCTCTGGGCAGCAACGAATTTATCAGTGAAAAGTTTCAGACATTGATTCACCCCCCCTCTCAGTGTCATATCAAGTTCATCACCAAGCAGCTTCTGTATGTAAATCCATACCCAAAAGATAAACTTTGTTTTCAATTGCTTTGAGTCTAACATACTTTACTAGTAAGTTTGTAATGAAATCCCGCCTTATATGGGAGGTTGAAGAGGATCTTGAGTTTGGATCACTTGCACCTACACGTACTTTCTATAGGATCTCATCACTGTCGATGTGGTGTGGGACCCACTGGATATGTACAATGATGGGATCCCATGGAGAGTACATGTACATGCAGTTGAACTATTCTCGAGGATCTTAATCTCCTCTCTTTTATGCACTTTTGTCTTTTCGTTTGTTATCTGGTTTATTTGGATCAGAAGATTAGTTTCTTTTCCGCTTGCACTTATGGCTTTACGGCTTTACGACTTTACACTTTGTTTTTAAAGTCTCATGAAGAATCCCTTCGTTTGGGTAAAATTTTACATGTAACAATTTATATGTAATTTTTTTTTTCAAAGTTCGTTTTCAATGGTTAAAAGAAAGATGTTCTTTTTTCCTCCCTCTTACGGATCACTATATTTTATCTCTTGAAAACAAACATTGAAAAGTTATTTTACATATAAAATGTTAGCTGCAAAATTTTACGTCAAAAGAAACAGCACCAGAGGTGAAATGGAAATTTGATTCTTCTTCCTTCCTCGGTATTCTTTTGAGTGTTCATGGATGTGTGGCATCAGTTGGTATTGCACTTGGTGAAAGGTTTATACGAACTCCCCGTGTGTCGTGTACGCTCTGTGTGTTTTGAGGTAAAATTTTACGTGTAAGAGAGAGGGATATACGTGGATCAATGAAGAGAAAAACTAATGATAAAAAATAAAAATAAAAACAAAAAAATCCGACCTGCCGGATTCGAACCAGCGACCTAAGGATGATCTGACATGTATAACCAACTACAGTCCTCCGCTCTACCAACTGAGCTAAGGTCGGCTTAACTTCAATGGCTTAGAAAATATATTATCAAAATAATAAATGACATGTTCATAAATGCTTCCCAGTCCCTACACTCATTCTGATTCCATTTGATTTTAATATATTTAAATCAAGTAGTAATTTTCTTATGATTGAGATGATCATTGAATTTGATATGGATAGGCAATCCATGGGGCACCTATTGTCTAATGGTTTTTCAGCCAATATCATCCCTCTAAACTATCTATAATTGTGGACCTTATTCTATGGGTAGGTACATATCTTTTTAAGGCTATGATTGGACGTTAAGAAAGTATTTTTCTTTGAAATGAAAGAGAGACAGAGCAATAGCTTTAAAACCTGATTATTTTTCAAAAAATACAAGTTTGATTTCCAAAATAAAGTGCCGGAGAATTAAAATGATGTGACAGAGCAATCAATAGCTTCTAAACCATTCAAAATTTCAAATTGTGATCATGTTAATTGAGCTCCATTTTGTAAATTTGTGATATAGAGCAATCAATAAGCTTCATTTTTTAAAAAGGAGAACAGACATGAATTTGCAATCAATAGCTTTTAGAATTGTTGAAAGGTTCATTGTTACAAAGGGGAACACGGATGAATTTGTAATCTATATTTGGTGATTTTTTTTTGACAATGATTTCATATTCTACTCTCAAGTGCTCCCAACTCTAAATCATGACCCATTTTATAAAAGAGCATGCATACGTACTGTCAAAGAGCATTCAACCAAAATATCACCTGAAACCACAAGAGAGAAAGAAAGCAAGGAAACATGGCAACGGTAGTAGTGAGCACTGTAGTTTGTTACTTCCTCATTGTGTGCATGCTTATCATTGCAAGTGAGTTCTTTTTCTTATTATTCTTTCTGTTAATTCTACAGTCACACTTCAATTTTAGACTAACCAGAAGTATGAATGAACCGTCTTTAAATCATCGATTCAAGTCAGGATCACATAGGACTATGCCAATAACTCAAACCAAACACATTCCATATCATAATCAGAGATAATAAAATAAATAGTGAAAGTCTTTATAAATAATGAACTGAGTGTCTAATATGATAAATAAATATTTAAACCAGTTATTTCAAATAACTTAAAACATAAATAATATCTATTACAAGTTCCCATAACTCAAAATATAAAATAAACTAAGAATAAACATATAGGAAACACTCGCATGAAGAATCATGCTCGTCTTCCATAGCTTGTACGTCCATAGCAGCCACATGTTTATACAACGACGCATTCATGTAATCCTCTACTGTAGTACCTGCATCAACAACTAAAAATATTTGACGTCAAGGGATGAACACATAACACGACTCAGTGAGTAAACAAAACAATGCACAAACATATGTATACAGTCATATTTATATATTTGGTCTAGTATAACTTTGCAAGGTGTTATGGTAAGGATAGACGACCACCACACCTCCATGCACGAGAGTATGAGCATGTCCAAAGGATTACACACCACTGTCGTCCCACATCACTCATTACGGAATAGAGATAGAGCTAGAGATCCTGGATCAAACACTGTCAGAATTCCTCTGATACTCTACTCGTACCAATACGTATGCCCCTACTGGCGAGGGCTTGCAAACTGGGTTTGCCAATCCTAGATGTCAAAAAAGGTTTGTATCCAAACTTTACCCCAGCATCCTTCAATACACCCATAGAGATAAAACTAAGGTTCACAGGCTAAGCTTACAACTATATACCGCGTACACCTCCCCTGATACTCTACAACATACTAGTTTTGCTAAAGTACAGCGATACGACGATGCACAAATATAGTTTAGTCGCATTCATGAGGGCTTGGCTTCTCATGCCATTCATTCCCACTACTACTTAACACTGCTGACCCAAAAGCAAGGATACTCATGCATGATCAATCATAACGATATTGGATGGCATGTTATAACACAAATAATGAATCAACAATAAACAATATAATGTATACATGAACAATCATAGCATACATGGAATGGCATGTGAGAAGTACAACAACAAACAGATCATGGCATCAGAATTAAGGTTGCTTATTATTAACCAATTAGTTTATGTCTTGTTCTCTCACCTGTAAAAGATATTTGTTTTTCTCCAAAACCTTGAAAATTACTTTGAATTAGTTGTCAACCAAAACAATTTATAGATTTAAGTTAGGGTTTGATTCCATCGAGTTACGACAGTTAAAAATCAAACATATGGCTACTGACAATTGACTGGTTGAGCATCATGCGACCAGTGATGCGACCAGAGAAATCATGGCACGTTCTCGAGAGTCACTGGTCGACTCACTGATCGCACATATAGTCGACCAGTGATGCGACCACACAACTCTGGTTACTTTTTCTTCCAATCTGGATTCCTTCCTGAGTCACCATCTTGGCTCAACAATGGGGGTTCATCCTAGGATCATTCTACGACCACTTTATACTATTCAATTCATTTTATTCATCCCTAACTACTGTAACATTATTAGAAATTAAATTTAACAGGATTGAGGCATGAGATGGAATGTGATGCAATCTCCCTCATAACTTGATCTCCAATCCCATAACCTAACTCTCTACAGTGACAAAGTACTTATTGTTGATCCTTGTTGTAGAAAGTTGAAGTTTCAACGACAATTCTTCTGTGTGCAACTCCTTTCTCCTTCTTACTAGCTTTCTTCCTCTCTAAGCTTTCTCCTTCTCCTCTCTTTTCTCTTAGTTTTAGGGGTTTGGGAATGAGCAAAAAGAGTGAGAGAGAGTAGAGGGACGTCCTCTACATAGAGGAAAAACCTTCATATAGAGTCATCTTTAAGTTTAGAGAGTAGTTTCTCTAAATTAGGTAAGTTTCCTAAATTCAAACTTGACACTGGGTTTCACTGGTCGACTTCACTGGTCGCCATTCCTATGGACCAGTGAGTCTCAAAGTGTCGACTTGTGAGTCTAAAATTTGACTGGTTAACCTGTTTTGTTTACCTGGCATTATGGTCTCCTCATACAGTTGGTTCGCTCGAGCCGATTATGATGGAAAGACATGGCACGACACGATTTAACCTGGCACGACACGGTTTAACCTGGTTAGTGGAGGTCTTACAATTACTATATATTGAATGTTTATTTACTCATATATCAAGGTGATCTTGTACATCTTTTGGTGTTCATTCTATTTTTTTTAGATGGCTACGGCGCTTGGCTTGGCACCTATTAGCGTTGATACTTCCTTCTGCTGCAAAAAATTTACTTTCCCACAAGGATGGGACCTACTTAGTACACTTGCAAGTAAAAATTGTGCTATGTTTTGTCATGGAGGTTGTACTGGTGCAACAATAGCCTGTACAGGCGTGCAAGGGAAGAACTTCTGTGAGTATGGCTCATGTATGTTTATGCCTTGCTTTTTTGAATTATTTTATTTTCTTTTCCATTCATTCTTGTTTTCTTTACTTGTTAATGATGCCAATTTTTTTTTTCCAATATTGCAGTCCCTGAAGGAACATGTCCATGATGAACAGAGGATTCTTCCTGTTGCTTTTAACTTTGCTTCCTTTTATTATAATAAAACCAAGGCTCGCCTTTTACGTTGTGAGGTAAGGCTGCGATCCTGCAATAGCAGGAGCTTCGTGTACTGGGATGCCCTTTTTGAATAAAAGCCAATGAACCTTGTTTAGTTTTTCTTACATCCTTGTGTTGAAACTATTAATTTTTAGACACATATTCAACGACAATACATTTAGGATGATGAACCACAAAATTTGCTAGACATCTAAAAAGCATTCTATTTATTAAAAGTTAGATTTGTTACATCACTCTCCACAAACTAGAAATAGTCTCTAAGGCAGCATTTATTTCATGGAAATTTTTTTTATGGGATCAATTGTTGAAAACAATTACAAAATTGTTTAAAGATTAAAGGGCAGCAAATATTTCATTTATATACCATAAGAAAAGTTGAAAAATAATAAATATTTCAAGGAAAGGGTTGGGTAATCATGTCTGACTACAGTGTTACTCATTTTGGTGCAAATGGATCGAATGAAGTGGCTTTTCAGTTATTGGATCAAACTTCACAAGATGATGAGTTATTGAATCGATGGCAACGATGAGAATGTATGCATCTATTGAAACTTGAAAGGTAGTTTCATGGATAATTTGTTTTTTCGGTTTCTTAGGTATTGATAAATAGGCCATGCATTTTAGTATCATCAAGGGAAAACTAATCACATCCTAAGGCTAAAATTAGGTTTTTATGATAACTAAGGCAGGCATTCAATGTAATGACATCAATTACGTTTCTTCATTATTTTCAAAATAATTCAAGCACTTAACAAGCTCAAAACTCAATATCAAAATCCATCATTCTTCTCTGCGATCAAAATCTCGAGTCAAGAAGGATGTTTAATTAAACCAATTATGCTCAACATCATCTGGCAGCCTGTAGAATCTTTCTAATAGGAGAAAAAAAATTTGCCATCTCACGATATAGCGAAGTCGTCTTCATTTATGATTATTTGATCCGCCTGCACAGAGGGGGAAACCTTATGAAAATAGATTTCAAGAAAGGAGAAAACCTCTCATATGCCAGAACCAAGCTAAAAAACGGTGCTTGTAGTTTAGCTTTACTCTGCCCAAATGCTTGCTGCATTCATAGACTAGCTGATCGTAGACCACCATTGCGTTAATGCACAACGTTTTCTTGCTGGGAGTTAATGCCTTTTGGCTATCTGAGTAGGAACCACAACTAGCCGATGATCAATTCCATGGAGCCACCTCGCCTAACATCTCTAAAATTTTGTATAACAACGTCCCTTCATTATGTGGCTTATGTACTACCATCTCACAAAAAAAAGTCATAATGGAATACAGTACTCAGAGTAACTCTTTGAGGTCAAGTTATAACTTATGATACGCATTGGCAACTAGGTAACCTCTCTATTATCTTCTATGACTATTGACTGTTGCTGCTAAAAACTAGTCTAGCCAAGTTGAATGCTCTCTGGCTGAGTTGACCGCGTTGTATCCTAATTGGCCACATACAAACCGATTTCACATGGTTTAACCAATTTCAAGGTAAGAACTTGAAAATAAAAGGAATTTCACTGAGGGGTGGATTGGATAATCCAGTAACCACTCCAATGATTAAGTCAGTTCACATAGTAAGTAGTATGATGCAAAATGAAAGAGAATTATTTTTTTGTAGAGTGGGGTAGGGTTTGAGTGTAAGAGTGAATGTTCAATTATCTATCCAAATACCTTCGTCCTTGCAGATACTTATAGTGAGATCCTTCTTTCTTGGAGTTGTCCAAATTACCCTTATGATTGCTGAGTGGTTGACAACTGAGTCTTCAGTAATTCACTGTTGGATGATTACGATCATCATAGAAGCAGTTGCTGGCGTACATGTTTGCTAAATATGGCCTGTACATGCTAATTGAGGAAACGTCTCCCTCTAGATCAGGAAATGTCTAAATTCTATTTGAATTCAGCTACATGTAAGACATATGTTGTGATATTGATGTCCCTGAGCTCATAGACACGTGTCGCTTTGTCATAAGTTGATAGAATATGATATTAACAGTTGCCCTTGCTTCTATAGATTTGTAAAATTTGAGAAAGCAACCTTAATATCGAGTTCAATATCTAATGCTTTTTTGGCCGACTTCAATAGTTTCTTGCAAGTCGCTAAATGTCTCTTCTGAATTAGGCTTTGATTGAAAGTCTGCAACAACACAACCGCCTCTGTCCTCGAATTTCCAAACGATGATTGCCTTTTTGAAAAAAATTTTGAGGTTTAAATCCTAGCTTCTATAGGAGGTGTAGGCTTGAATTTAGTGTCGCCCTAATCCATTGAGTAGTAGGGTGAAGCCACATGTAAGCAGCATCCCTTTCTCATAGTAAGATGCAGAAATGTCGAAATAGAGGCGACATTTGCTGCTGTAACTTTATGTGCAAACTGCCGAGAGCATGAGGTGCTTCAGTCCAAACAGGTAGGGAAGTTGCAGTCTAGAGCTGAAAAAGATAAAGACCAAGAATGGCTGTCATACCGACGTTCTTCAAACCAAGGAGATAGCGAAGATCTGGTAAACCGTATTGTTGAGCTTGAACGACTTCGCTATCGAGCAGATTGGTTTTGCTTAAGCACTGAGTGCAAACTAAGAGCTTGTGAAGAGAAGTTTGAGCTTTCCCAGAAGGCTCAATAGATGAAGCCAAGGAAAGTTTCATAGGGCTGAGGCCAATCATAATAGTTTTTAGTGTATGAAAAACCCGACTTCTTTCTTGATCTTTTGCCTATGAATGAACTTTTTAAGACCTCCCCCCCCCAAGTTCCTTTTGAATGTACAAAAATACATTGAATATGAGGTCGTTTTGACTTAAGATGTTTATCGTATTGGATCCCTTGTATCGATAAAGTCGTTTATAACATCATGAGCGATAAGAAAATAAGTTAAGAGAAAAAATGAATGTAAATCATTAAATCCCTTAGGAAATACAATTTACATTAATGATAGAATTTTTGAAGAATCTTTAAATGCCAAGGTCGGGGTATTGGGGTGCCATCTTATTTACATAGATGATAAGTCCCTGACCGAGTTATACAAATAATTCTATAAGGCTCTTCCCAATTGTTGGGTTGTCTTGAATTCTAATAAATCTGCAGTTGTGAAGTCTATTGCACTGACCCGGCGTATCACCAAGCCACGACTCTGGCCTAAATTTTTGTAGTGCCTTTTACACTAGGTACTTTGGTAATTCCATCTATGTACGGAGTAATATATAAAATCATTATATCCTAGGGTTTTGGGCATTCAATTTTTGTGGAATTATCTCTCTATTATCTATTCGTCTCTGAGATAGTGAAACTTTTTGATTTGCTACAGCCATGGAAGGAGCCCTCATATATTGTATTGGTGAACCACATAAAATCTCTGTGTTCTCTGTGTGTGATATTTTTTCTCTTTCTTGATTTCGTAACCCCAATTTTGCAATATTATGCTTTGTTGAGTAGGTTGAGATAAAGAAGCACGTCGTAGGACGAGATCCCCAACTCATGAGTTGTAGTATCTTGTCACTTTTTGTTGGTAAGACAAAATGTGCAATGTTGCTGAATCTCAAACTTCTTCAAGTAGATCCAGACTCGTTCGAATGTTAGCCGACTTAGAATCTTCATCATAATTGAAAATTCTATAAGTCAAATGTGTGACTTCAACTAGTAAAACAGCTTTTGCCCCATATACTAGCATGAAGGGAGTTTCCCTAGTTGGAGTTCGACTAGTTGTTCTATAGGACAATAGAACACTCAACAATTCTTCAAACCATTTCCCTGGTGAACCTTCAAGTCATTTAGCAAGTCACTTTACTATTGTTTTGTTTGTAGCTTCCATTTGTCCATTAGCTTCAAGATTATAGATTGAGGTAAGCCGGTGTTGGATATTGAACCCATCACAAATGGACTTGAATAGATTGCCATTGAATTGAGGTCCATTATCAGTGACAAGGACTTGTGGAACTCTGTATCTATAGATTATGGAAAGTTGAATAAAGTTCTCAACCCTTTCCGCATCAGTTAATGTGACTGCCTCTACTTCAACTCATTTAGAGAAGTAGTCAACTGCAACGAATAGATACCTCTTTTGTAACTTGGATGCAGGGAATAAACCCACAATGTCTATTCCCCACATAGCAAATGGGAGAGGGCTTGTAAGTGTTTGAAGTTGAGTGGTTGGAAGATGGTGGAGTGCGGTATGCTTTTGGCATTTTTCACACTCTTTGGCATATTTCTCACAATCGGCTAACAACGTTGGCTAATAGTATCCTTGTCATAGAATCCTATTGCACCGAGTTCTACCCCCCGAGTGACTGCCATATATATCTTCATGTACTTCCGCTATGGCTTTTCCTGCTTCTATTGGTGTGAGGCATTATAGTAGTGGTCTTGTAAAGGACTTCCGATATAGAAGACCTTCATGACTTACATATTGCCAATATTTAGCTTGAATGCAACATTTATCTCGTTTGCCTTCTGGAAGTGTACCATCTTGTAAGAAAGATTAGATGGGGTCAATCCAAGTCGTCGTTGTGTTAATTTGTTGTATTTTTGGCTCTTCTTTCACATTCGGATTTGCCAATACATTAATATATACTGACTTTTGTCAAAGTGGAGAGATCTTCATTTTAAAGTCGGGATAAGGCATCTGCTTTTGTATTATCCTTTCTGTTAATGTTCTGAATGTCATACTCTTAAAGTAAAGATAAAGCCGACTTCACTTTTGCTAGATACTTTTGCATATGAGTTTGTTTGGCCTCATATTGGCCATTTATTTGTCTGACAACAACCTAAGAGTCACTAAAGATATCAAGTCGCCTCACCACGAGGTTCTTGACAAGTCAGAGTCCTGCTAATAGTGCTTCATACTCAGCCACATTGTTTGTTGCTTTAAATTCAAATCTAATGGCGACTTGAATTTTGAAGTTTTTTGGGCTTGTCGAGATAACTCCTGTCCCAGATTGTTGGGGATTTGAAGATCCATCTACGTGGAGAATCCACTTTGGGGAATATGAACTCTTCATCTTCTTTTTTGATTGCTTGTCTCATTTAGTTTCAAGCTACCATTAATTTCTGAGCTATCTTCAGGAGACGTTTCGAGTATGAAATTGGCTAAAACTTGAGCTTTAATAGCTGTCCTTGGTTGGTACTCTATTTCGGACTTACCGAGTTCAACTGTCCAATTTACTAGTCGACCTGAAATATTTGGTCATGCTATAATTTTCTTGAGTGGTTTGTCTATGAGCACTATAACGGTATGAGCTTGGAAGTAAGGCTATAGTTATTTAGCTGCAACCATATCATAGTAATAATTTTCAGCACACAAATTTTATAGGTAAAAAGATAAAATGGTTCCCTAGACCCTATATTCATTCTAATTCCACTTGATTTTTGTAAATTTAAATCAAGTAGTAATTTTCTTATGATTGAGACCGACCATTGAATTTGATATGTGCAGGCAGTCCATTGGGGCACCTACTACCTATTGGTTTTCCGACCCATATCATCCCTCCAAACTATCTACAATTGTAGACCTTATTGTATGAGAAGGTATATATTATCTTTAAGGCTATGTTTCGGATGTCAAGAAATTATTTTTCTTTGAAAATGAAAGAGAGACATAGCAATAGCTTTAAAACTTGATTATTTTTCAAAAAATATATGTCTGATTTCCAAAATAAAGTGTGGGAGTAATTAAATTATGTGATAAAGAGCATTCAATTGCTTCTAAACCTTTCAAAATTTTAAATTGTGATCCTCTTAATTGAGCTCCATTTTGCAAATTTGTGATATAGAGCAATCAATAAGGTTTATTGTTAGAAAGGGGAACATGCATGAATTTGCAATTAATAGATTTTAGAATTGTTTAAAGGTTCATTGTTAAAAAGGGAACAATGCATGAATTTGTAGTCTATATTTGGAGATTTTTTTATTACAATAATTTCATATCCTACTCTTAAATTGCTGAATCATGACCCATTTTAACCCTATAAAAGATCATGCATACATACCGTCAAAGTGCATTCAACCAAAATATCACTTGATAACTTAAGGAAGAAAGAAAAGCAAGAAAACATGGCAACGGTAGCAGTGAGCCCTATAGTTTGTTCCTTCTTCATTGTGTGCATGCTTATCACTGCAAGTGAGCTCTTTTTCTTATTGTTTTTTCTGCTAGTTTTACTACATGTCAAATGTTTATTTTCTCCTATATCAAGGTGATCATATACATCTTTTGGTTTTCATTCTATTTGTTTCAGATGGCCTGGTGCCTGGTTTGGCGCCTGGCTTGGCACCTACTAGCGTTGATAGGTCATTCTGTTGCAAAGACTTTACTTTCCCACAAGGATGTGACCCAACCAAACCAATTCCAAATAGAAATTGTGCTATGTATTGTCATGGAGGTTGTACTGGTGGAAGTGGAGTCTGTGTAGGGAAGGGAAAGAAGAACGTCTGCGAGTGTGGCCCACGTATGTTTGTGACCTGCTTTTTTGAATTATTTTATTTTCTTTTCCATTCATTCTTTTTTTTTTATACTTGTTAATGATGCCAATTTTTTTTTCCCAATATTGCAGTTCCTGGAGGAAGATGTCCGTGATGAACAGAGGACTCTTCTTGTCGCTTTTAACTTTGCCTCCATTTATTATATATGAATTCGAATAATCTATTATAATAAAACCTAGGTTCACCTTCTATGTTCTGGGGGTAAGGCTGCGTAAATTCTTCTACTCCTCATACCCTGTAATAATAATAGGAACCTCATGTACTGAGATGTTTTTTTAGAACAAAAGCCAATGAACCTTGTTTAATGGATAGGAGAGTACAACAATTAGAATCTCGACTTCAAGAAAAGAGAGTGAATAAATGAGTAATAACACTGTATTCTAACTTATAAATAACCAACAAATAATGCTTCCAAATGAAGCTAATCTTAACAACCACGGATATTATCATCAAAGATGTTGTGACAAAAAAAAAAAAAAAAAAAAAAAAAAACCTCTATTTAAAACTGTCAAAAATAATCAAGAACATCAAATAGAGGATCCAAAACTTGGTATCGTAGTATGGGTCCATCCTGGACGGCTGGGCAATGACAACACAGATCAGAGTGGCTGGATCAGATGATCTAAAACAGCAAAAATAAACAAAATAATAAAAGATAAATGTTCCTCCGCTGTCCTAAATCAGATTGTCTGGATTGCCCGGATTGCCTGATCAGTAACAAACGAGGACAATCCAATACTGAGTTTTAAAACTTTGACAGCAAGAGCAAATTTAATTAATAACACAGCATAGAAGAGCTCATCCTTCTTTATCCTCTCAAGTTGATTTGCAAATCATATGCAGGCTCATCAGCAGCCGGTTGTTTTCATTATTCTCAAATAGGCAATTGTTCAGAAGATCCTTCGGAAGTTAATTACAATCATTCATTAACTTTGTAATTTGTATCTCAAACTAAGCAGATCACTAATGCCAAGTTGAACCTTGAGAACTTCAGACCCAACATAATAATAAGGGAAAATTACAGCTACCTCCCCTCACATTTGCCCGAAATACAACTGCCTCCCAAATGTTCTTAACAATTACATCTGTCCTATTTTTTCTAACGGTGTTAACCTTAACCTGCAATAGACAATTATACCCTTAAACCACGAATTTGATGGTTATTAGTCTAAAATACCCTTATGGATAATGTGAAAAGACCAAATTACTCTTTTCAATTAATCCCTAACCCTTCTCTTTCTTTTTCATTTTCTGCAAATTTTGTTCTCAAATTGCGACCTCTCTCTGTTCAAAGTTACAAATTTCACACCTATTCATGTCATTGTCATCAATCCCCATGTCCGATTCACCGTGAGCTCAATCCTTACTTTTCCCCAAGGCCACCGCCGAGGCTACAGTTGCAGCTGCCGCGGCCGCTGGGTAAATCAAATATTAAGTTTCCCTCCGTTCACAAAATCAAAGCCTTCACCTGGCTCATCGTAGTCTGTTGCACCATATTCAGGGTCATTGTCATGCTCGGGGGCTTATTCATTCTGATTGTCTACCTCACATTTGCTATATCATCCCGAGCAGTAGTGCGGTAATCAATAAGGTAGTTGTGTTTGTCAGAGTAGCGATGTATGGCACAGAAAAAGTTTCCACATCAACAATTGAACCCCGTTAATCCCATATGCTCCCTACAATCTCTGCATCTATTTGGACCCTCTTGCGCCTTCAAGTAATGTAAGATCCACACTTCATGAACCTGAGCTAAACCTCTATTTTATATTGTAACAGGTCTTCCAATCATAACCGGACCAGACGGGACGAGCGGATGACAATCAGGTACCAAAACAGCCCAAAACAGAGAAATATTATCATACCGGTCTTATGATACTGGTCTATATACCGGTCGACCTCTATGTCTGCACGGGCAGACTAGTTAGATACAAAAACGGATCTCCCCGCTTGCCAAATCTCAATCCTAGAGACTTTCCTAACGTAGGAAAACTTCTTAAAATCTAAATAGCCTATTTAAGGACCTCTAAACCTCCTTAAACCTCTTTGATTGATCCTCATAAACCTTAGAGAGGAGAAAGAGATTTGAAGAGGAGAAAGAGCTAAGAAAGGTGGAAGATGAGCCGCCGTTGGATGAAGAACATCATAGTTGAGAACCAACGGTGAGTGCTTGATCTTCTCTCTAAGTTAAGCCTCTCTAAGTTAAGCATTATGGATGACTGATCAAAAATTCCTAAATTCTCGTTAAACCCTAATTGTTTGATAAACCCTAGATTCGAATTCTAGGCGAAGAATCATAGGAACTAGGACTTGAATGGAACATAAAACAACCCTAACTCGTTGCTCAGGCCTAGAACGTAAATGAGGACCCTTAGGAGTCATAGTGGGTGACCGACAGAAGATGAACACCGAGTTGGTGGTTTTCCAGAGGCATACCGATCAACTATACCGGTTGCATTATATGCGACCGGTACTGCAACCAGTACCTTTCGGGAATTGGTCAAGGAGGGACCGGTTGACTATACCGGTTGCACCATTTCTCCCCAGTGCAGTGACCGGTACCTGTGACCGGTATGCATTGTTTTGGGTATATTTTGACCCAGTTGGTTTTTGACCAACGTAAAACCCTAAGGAACTAATTTTAATTAAACCCTAACATCGTGTAGGACCTTGTGATAGCAAGATTGGATGTCGTGATGCGAAGCAAGTAAGCAATAGAGCATCAGGTAAGGGAATCAGACCCAAACCCTAATTAACTAATAACAGTAAAATGTTAATAACTATTGTTCTATGGAGTGTTGCTTGTGCATATTCACATGTCATCTTTACTTTCAGTTATTATATTGTTCATGCATACTCGCTATGCTAGGTTGTTATTGTTACGCATGTGATTATTTTCATTGGTGTGTGGAATGGAAAGGGCTTAGGGTCTGGGATCATTCTTCACATTAGTATATTTTCGTATCGCTTCTGTCTTAGCATGCTTGGTGTGGGTAGGGTATCAGGGGGAGGACATGGCATTATGGTCTCTGGCCTGGCCACCAGACTCAAGCCTTATCTCTATGTCGTAGGAAGCTATGCTGGGATAGGGCCTACTATGATGACATATAGGATTGGTTAGTTGTGAGCCCAGTTTGCAAATCCTCACCAATAGGGGCTTACGTGTTGGTATGGTTAGGGTTTTAGGGGAAGTGTTAGCGGTGTGTGATCCAGACACTTTAGCTTTATCCCTATTCCATGGTGGGTGCATGTGGGACGACAGTGGTGTTTGATCCATTGGGAGGATTCACACACTCGTGTATAGAGGTGCGGTGGCCGTCAATCCTTCCTATAGCACATTGCAAACTTAAAGCCATACCATAATGTGAATGTTATTCATGCATGTTGCTTGTTGCATTATCTGATTTTCTTACTGAGCTAAGTTGTGAGCTCACCCTTGTATATATATATATATATATATATTTTTAGATGTTGATGCAGGTTATACTGTGGAGGACTACGTGGACGCTCCAGTATATGAAAGTGTTGCTGCCTTATAAGTGCAAGCAGGGGAGGACGAGCATGACGCTTCATGCGAGTGCCCTTTTTGCGTGTACCTCTAGGATGGTTTTATTTTATTATATTTTAATTCAGTTAGATTCATAAATTGTGTAAAGATATTTTATTTACGTTTTGGTATGGGGAATAATTGGTTACTATACTTACAATGTAGAATTCAGTTCATTTAATTTAAGACTTTTGCTGTATTTATTTATATTCTGATTATGGTTATGTGCAATGGTTTGTATTAGTGGATACGATTTTATTGAGATCCTGGTGTGAACCGTTGATTTAGTGGAGATTCATTCATGCTTCTAGTTCAGTCGAAATTGGGGTATAACAAGTAAAGATAAAGTCGACTTCACTTTTGCAAGATACTCTTGCATATGAGTTTGTTTGGCCTCATATTGGCCATTTATTTTGTCTGACAAAGACCTGAGAGTCGCTAAAGATATTAAGAGGCCTCACCATGAGGTTCTTGGCAAATCGAAGTTCTGCTAGTAGTGCTTCATACTCAGCCGCATTGTTTGCTGCTTCAAATTCAAAGCTAATAGCGACTTGAATTTTGAAGTCTTCTAGGCTTATCAAGACAACTCCTATCCCTGATTGTTGGGGATTTGAAGATCCATCTATTCTGGGGATTGTGAACTCTTCATCTTCTTTTTTGGTTGCTTGTCTCTTTCAGTTTCGAGCTATCATCAATTTCTGAGCTATCTTCAGGATATGTTGAGTATGAAGTCGGCTACAGCTTGGGCTTTAATAGCCGTCCTTGGTTGGTACTCTATTTTGGACTCGTCGTGTTCAACTGCCCAATTTACTAGTCGATTTGAAATATTTGGTCGTGCTAGAATTTTCTTGAGTGGTTTGTTGGTGAGCACTATAACGGTATGAGCTTGGAAGTAAGGCCGGAGTTTTCGAACTGTAACCATATCATAGTAGTAATTTTTAGCACACAAATTTTATAGTTAAAAAGATAAAATGCTTCCCTAGTCCCTACATTCATTCTGATTCCACTTGACATTTGTAAATTTAAATCAAGTAGTAATTTTCTTATGATTGAGACCAACCATTGAATTTGATATGTGCAGGCAGTCCATGGGGGCACCTACTACCTAATGGTTTTTCGACCAATATCATCCCTCCAAATTATCTACAATTGGGGACCTTATTGTATGGGTAGGTACATATCTTTTTAAGGCTCTGTTTGGATGTCAAGAAAATATTTTTCTTCGAAAATGAAAGAGAGACATAGCAATAGCTTTAAAACCCAATTATTTTTCAAAAAATATAGGTTTGATTTCCAAAATAAAGTGTGGGAGATTTCAAATTATGTAAGATAGAGCAATCAATGCTTCATTTTGTAAATCTGTGATACAGAGCAAACAATAAGGTTCATTGTTAGAAAGGGGAACAACATGAATTTGCAATCAATAGCTTTTAGAATTGTTCAAAGGTTTATTGTTAGAAAGGGTAACATGCATGAATTTCTAATCTATATTTGGTTTTTTTTTTTTTTTTTTTTTTTTTTGACAATAACTTCATATTCTACTCTTAAATGCTCCCAACTTTGAATCATTACCCATTTTAACCCTATAAAAGAGCATGCATACTTACTGTCACAGAGCATTCAACCAAAATATCACGTGAAACCACAAGGAAGAAAGAAAAGCAAGAAAACATGGCAAAAGTAGCAGTGAGCACTACAGTTTGTTCCTTCCTCATTGTGTGCATGCTTATCACTGCAAGTGAGCTCTTCTTCTTATTGTTCTTTCTGCTAGTTTTACTATATATTGAATGTTTATTTTCTCATATATCAAGGTGATTTTGTACATATTTTGGTTTTCATTCTATTTATTTCAGATGGCCTGGAGCCTGGCTTGACACCTACTAGCGTTAATACTTTCTTCTGTTGCAAAACCTTTACTTTAAAACAAGGATGTGACCCAACCAGTGATGTAGCAAGGGAAAATTGCGCTATGTTTTGTAATGGAGGTTGTACTGGTGCAACTGGAACCTGTTTAGGGGTGAGAGGGAAGAACTTATGCTCGTGTGGCCCACGTATGTTTGTTCACTGCTTTTTTGAAGTATTTTATTTTCTTTTCCATTCATACTTGTTTTCTTTACTTGTTAATGATGCCTTTTTTTTTCCCTTCCAATATTGCAGTCTCTGGAGGAACAATATGTCTTTATTAAACCAAGGCTAACCCTCTATGTTGTGGGGGTATGGCTGCAACCTTGGAGTAGTAGGAGCCTCATGTACTAGGATGCCCTTTTTGAATAAAAGCCAATGAATCTTGTTTAATTTTCTTATATCCTTGTGTTAAAACTATTAATTTTTAGACATGTACACGACAGTAGACAATACGGTTAAGATGATGGACCTGAAATTTTACATGTTACATGCTAAACATCTAAAAGCATTCTATCTATTAAAGGTTAGATTTGTTAAATTAGTCTCCACAAACTAGAAATAGTCTCAGGCAACATTTGTTTCATGGAAATTTTTTTTATGGGATCAGTCAAAGACAATTACAAAATTGTATAGAGATTAAAAGGCAGCAAATATTTCATTTATATACCATAAGAAAAGTTGAAAATAATAAATATTTTAAAGAAAGGGTTGGTTAATCATGTCTGACTGCTCTATTACTCATTTTGGTGCAAATGGATTGAATGAAGTGGCTTCTCAGTCATTGGATCAAACTTCACAAGATGATGAGTTATTGAATCGATGGCAAGAATGAGAATGTGTGCATCTTTGGAAACCTGAAAGGTAATTTTATGGATAATTTGTTCTTTCTGGTTTCTTAGGTATTGATAAATAGGCCATGCATTTCAGTATCATCAAGAGAAAACTAATCACATCCCAAGACTAAAATTAGGCTTCTACAATAAATAAGGCAAGTATCCAATGTAATGACATCGATCACATTTCTTGATCATTCTCAAAATAATTCCAGCACTTGACAAGCTAAAAACTCAATATCGAAATCCAGTCATTCTTCTCTGCGAATGAAATCTCCAGTCGAGAGGGATGTTTAATTAAACCAATTCCGCTCAACATCATTTGGTAGCCTGTACAATCTTCCTAATACGAGAAAATTTGCCATCACAATATAGGCAAAGTCGTCTTCATTTCTGATTCTTGGATCTGCCTGCATAGAGGGGGGAAACCTTATCAAAATAGATTTCAAGAAAGGTGAAAACTTCTCATAAGCCAGAACCAAGCTGAAAAACGAATCTTGTAAATCAGCTTTACTCTGCCCAAATGCTTGCTGGATTCACAGACAAGCTGATCGTAGACCACCATTTGCAGTTTGTACTTAAAACTATCAGACCACTGATGATAAGTTGAGCATTGAATCCCTAACCGTTCTCTTTTTTATTTTTTTTTCATTTTCCCCAAATTTTGATCTCAAATCGTGACCACTCTCTATTCAAAGTTACAAATTTCACACCCAGTTATGTCGTCATCGTCAATTCCCATGTCCGATCAACGTGAGCTTAATCCTTACTTTTCTCCAAGGCTTCTGTCACACCCCAATTTCGCACTATTCAGAATGGTGTGATGAACCGCTAATAAACCAACGGTTCAACCAGGATCTTTATTAGGCTATGTCCATTAAAAATAAAATCATGCACATCCACAACCATAATCAGAATAAATATACAATAGCGAAAGTTTTATAGTAAATGAACTGAGGAATCTAATTGTGATAATCATAAATAAAGTATCAAATTATGTTGTATCAACTGAGACATAAGTAAATAAAATATCAATTACATTTTCTTAATAATTTTAAATGAAAAATCTAATCGAATACGTATGAGTTGCACTTGCATGAGGAGTCATGCGTATCCACTAAGTCTTCGGCTTCCAATGCAGCAATACGCCCATACACTGGAACACTCATATAATCCTCGACAGTGGTACCTGCATCATCAACTAAAAATATTCGACGTCGAGAGGGTGAGCACACATCATGGCTCAGTGAGCAAACAAAATAATGCAACAAACATATGCATGCATTCAATTCATATCTTTGGTCTGGTAAATAAGTTTGCAATGTGCTATAGAAAGGATAGGTGGCCGCCGCACCTCTATACACGAGTGTGTGAAGCCGCCCAAAGGTAACGTTTATTGTCGTCCCACATGCACCCACCATGGACAATGTACACGCAAATGTCACGTTTATTACTGTACCAGTTGTCCATACCAACACGTAAGCCCCTGCTGGCGAGGGCTCCCAAACTGGGCTCGCAACTAACCAATCCTAATGCCAATCAGTATATCCAAGGCCTCACCCCAGCATCCCTCAATACATCCATAGAGATAGGGCTAAGGTCCCCCGACAGAGTCAGAGACTACACGGTTCGAGACCACCTCCCCTCATACCCTACGACGTAATAGTTCTGCTAAGGTAATGGCGATACGACGATGTCAGTGGACAAGACTTGAGTTAGAGATAGAGCTAGAGTGCTGAGGCCCGACCTATGACACCCCCCTTGATACTTGCTCGCATCAAGAACACCAACCACACACATACATCCACATGCCTATTCCTATTATCATCATCATCATCATGTTATAAATAATAATTTAAAATATGCATGAACAGTAATAATAGAAATATTAGATGACATGTTGAATGCACATAATAAGCATACACGCATAGAATCAATCATGGCATTGGAATCAAGAATAAAATAGTTTATTATTAACCAATTAGTTTAGGTCTTGTTCCCTCACCTTTGCTTGATCGTAGATCCTCTTTCAAGCTTTAAGAATTAACTAAATATCAATATTATATCACTAGAAGACCTAATTAAGTCGATAGAATTTAATTAGAATTAATTCTGATTTTAAAAAGCATGCTTTCAATTGGGGGTCGATGCTAGGGTTGGAGGTTCCATCGATCCTGGGTGCGACCACCCAGATTCTAGAATTCCCGAACACTGGGGGTCGATTGTTAGGGTCTGGTAGGGTCGATTTGCCATCGACCACCCGTGCAACCCCCTATGGGTTTAGTCAAATTTTCATCTTACAGTCCATTCCTTCGTGTTTGGGGTCCTATGGCTTGCTTCTACAATCCATTCCACACATGTTCTATGGTCTAGAACCGTAGTTCATTCACATATATGGTTTTTATGATCTCCCTCATGGTTTTCCATGAAAATTTAACCATGGATAGATGATTTGGGTTTCTCCTAGATCATTCCCTCTTCACTATCTATTCTAAGGTCTATAGAATTACATGGAGATAGTATCCATACCTGAGAATTAGGCTGGTTTCTCTGAAGCCTTCTCTTTGATCCTCTTCTTCACTTTCTTTCTCTTCTCTTTCTCTTTTCCTTCTCTTCTCTTTTTCTCAATCCAATTAGGGTTTTAAAAGGAGTGAAAGAGGCTTAGGGACGTCCTATTTATAGAGTAGAAACTTCCAAAATAAGTCCCATTGAGATTAGGAAAGAATCCCATTGAAATTTGAAAAGTTCCTAATTCATGATTTCTGTCGACAGACTGGGGGTCGATGAGGGGGTCGAAGATCCCGTCGACCCCTGGTTCTAAAATGTCCGACCCTCGGTTAAAAACTCAGGGTTTGACTTTTATACTGGGGGGGTCCGACCCTACCTTGCTGGGTATGCAACCCTCTCCCTTATTTTAGTGTTTTTGGATCAGTTTAATACCTGGGATCGCGATCTCCCTCACGTACTTGATCCATTTGGCTCGACCATGATGGGTAGACCTGGTTCAAGGTGGTAAGACCGGGTTAGTTTGATACGGGTCTTACAGCTTCTGTCGAGACTGCAGTTCCAATTTCCGCGGTCGCCAGGTGGATCAAACCTTAAGTTTCCCTCCGTTCACAAAATCAAAGCCATCACTTAGTTCACCATAGTCTAGTGCGCCATATTCAGGGTCATCGTCATGCTCGAGGGCTTATTCATTCTGGTTGTCTACCTCGCATGAGCTATAGCATCCCGAGTAGTAATGCAAAAATTAATAGGGCAGTTGTGTTTGTTAGATTAGCGATGTATGGCATAAAAAAGGTTTCTACATTGACTATTGTCGTCTCGATTCGGATTGGTCTTTATCTCGCTTGTAGCTCCTATAAAAAGGAAGAATGAACACTGTAAGACCCGCACGCCATGAACCCGGTCTAACCTCACGTTACCATGTTGTGATCGATCTTCCCATTATAATCTGTCCAAGTGAACTAATTTGTATAAAGAAACCACAAGATAAGGTAAGCAACAAGTCAAATTTAGTTGGTGTGGTTGACTGTTTAAGTTTATGTGGAAGCAACCAATCAAAATCTAAAAAACCAATAAATTTTGGTTGTATGGTCGCACGTGTGGTCAATCGTATGGTTGACTAGGTTGAGACTGCACAACGTATGGTCGAGTATTTTAGAATTGTATGGTCGACGGATTATGCGACCACACTATCGACCACACGAACCCAGAACCGACTCCGAGATTTAGAAACTTTTCAAATCAAAAGGGATCTATTTCCTTATTGTAGAGGGACTCTATATGGAGAGTTTTTCCTTATAAAGAGGACGTCCCTCTACCTTCTCTCTCTCTTTTGGATCAATCTCAAACCCTAAACCTAAGAGAAAAAGAGAAAAAAAAAAAGAGAAGGAGATTTAGAAAGAAGGCTGAGAGAATAGTTTTACAGAGAAGGTCCTAGCTTTCTACAGTAAGCCAAGGTATGAAACTTATCTCTGTAAATGTAGATCCTATTGAATAAGGTTTTTTGTTGTGGATTGGGGATGTCAAACCAAAATGATCCATGTGATCCTTTGAGTAAATCTCAAGGCTAACCATAAGGGATGGATTAAGGTTAATAGTTAATGAGAAACTATAAATAATGGCTAGGATAACCATAGGATGAACCCAAGTGATGAGTCGAGAAATTGACTCAGGAAGAACTCAGATTACAAGTAAAAATTGATAAAAAATTGTATGGTCGCAGTAATGGTCGACTATAGGGTGACCAGTTTATCGACCACAGCTATTTCGAAAGTTCCCAAAAATAGTGTGGTCGCACGTGCTGTGGCATGTAGTGCGGCCATAAGATACAGGCGTCGTGTGGTTGCATATATTGAAACCATAGGGTCGACCATAGGGGTCGATCATACGATAACAGTAAGTATATTTTGAGACCAAACAAGATTTTTGACTACTGTAACTTGGTACAATCGAACCCTAACCTAAATACATTAATTGTTTAGGTTCCCAAAAGATTCAAAGTGACTTCTAAAGCTTGGAAGAGGAACAAACATCAATCAAAGGTGAGGAAACAAGACCTAAACTAATTGGATAATAACAAACTATTTTATTTTATTTGTCCAATGCAATGAATGCTTCTATGCTTATATGCTTGTAATGTGCATCTCACATGCCATCCAATATTATTGCTATTTCTACTCAAGCATATTTATTTCTGTCTATTTATAACATGATGGTGATGATGCTAGGAATAGACATGTAATTGTGTATGTGGTTAGCGTATTTGATGCGAGTGGGGCATCAGGGGGAGGATGTGGCATTGTGGTTCTGCCTGGTCACTAGACTTTAGCTCTATTGCTACTCAAGTCTTGTCCATTGACATCGTCATATTGCTATTACCTTAGCAGAACTATTACATCGTAGGGCATCAGGGGAGATGGTCTCGGACCGTGTGGTCTTTGACTCTGTCGGGGGTTCTTAGCTCTATCTCTATGGACGTATTGATGGATGCTGGGGTGAGGCCTTGGATACATTGGATGATTTCAGGATTGGTTAGTTGCGAGCCCAGTTTATAAGTCCTCGAAAATAAGGGCTTACGTGTTGGTATGGGTAGGGCATCAGGGAAAGTATTGGCGGTGTGTGATCCGAACACTTTAGCTCTATCTCTATTCTATGGTGGGGTGAATGTGGATGACAATGGTGTTTGATCCATTGGGTGGGCTTAGACATCGGTGTATAGAGGTACGGTGGCCACCGATCTTTTCTATAACACATTGCAAACTTAAAACAAGACCAAAGATAAGAATTGAATGCATGCATATGTTTGTTGTAATGTTTTGTTCACTCACTGAGCTTAAGTTAGAGAACTGACCCTCGCATGCGTAATTCTTTTTAGTTTTTGATGTTGCAGGTGTTACTGTCAAAGATTATATCGATGCGCCAACATATGGACATGTGACGACTATGGATGAGCACGCTGTAGAGGACGAATATGACTCATTAAGCGAGTGTTTCAACTATGTTTAGTCTTAGTGGTTAACATTCGTATTTTGATACTTGTAATAGGTATAAATTATGTTTTGATTACGTGGAGATAATTTATTAAATATTTATTTATCATGTTAGACCTCAGTTTATTATTAATAAAATTTTTTCTATTTAATTATTATCTTTGATTACAACTGTGGAATGTGTTTTGGTTTAACATGGTTGGCACGATCTTTACGAGATCCTGGTTGAACCATTGGTTCTTATGACGGTTCATCACACTACTGGTTAGTCTAGAATTGAAGTGTGACAGCTTGGTATCAGAGCTCTCAAGCCTTACGCATCAAACTTGAATACTTCCACAAGAGTCCATGAACGGAGTTAGGATAAATTAAAAGCTTTAATACAAACACACCATAAACACCTGTGCTGGTTGAGACAGAACTTAAATAAGATAATAATACACATAATTAAAGGTGAAACCATGTGTATATACAGACATAAAAAAAGAAAAAAAATCTAAATGCATCCTAATAAACAAATATCATAGGTGTGAGGACAATGGAAAATCGATGATGATCCTCCTCCTCGGGATGGACATGTATATCCTGTATCGATGAAGATCGATTTGTTCTGTTGGAGTCGCCACCTAGATTAAGGTCTAGGACCTCGAAAAATGTAGCCTCACCCTAAGGTAAAACTTCTATTGACTCGTGACCCAATGTATCGGTTCTTTGTCTGCAAGAGATCGGGTAAGTATTCAGGGTACGGTTATGGGAAGGTGTTAGGCACCCAAACCGCCCGATCAATATCGGCCTCCTAAACTTTCCTTAAATTCTAATTTTGACTGTGCTTGGTCAACTGGATGACTAGGGTTCAATGGGGGATGTCCTAAACCAAGTTGCTAAGTTATTCTAACCTAGGGTTCAGCCAATCATGTTTTAAAGTAAATAAACGAGCAAATGTAATGTACAATATTATACAGTGAACCGGACCAAAGATGGTTCGGTCTTGGACTGAATCTGAGACGTGTAAGACATCTCAAACTGCCTACGTATTCCAATCCTGGAAATCAAGTCCAAAAACGTAGTTCGAAATGGTTTGTGTGATTAAAGATTATGGAAATGATTTATGCATTTGCTTCAATTAGATTCTTTGTTGTTCAAGTTGAAGTTTATGCTGGATGTATGGTTGATGGGTGGCTTTGTACCGTATTTGGGATTCCCAAATTGCCTACGTATTCTAGGGTTTGCCCTAGAAATCAGGTACGACGTAGTTCGAAAGGGTTTTGAGAGTCGGATTTGGAATGTGTACCAAAATCCTTTCATTTTTTGTCAATAGGATCTAGGGATGAGACCTAAATTCCTACCATTTTTATTTGGGATGTGTACCAAATTCTTTCTATTTTTGTTAATAGGATCTAGGGATGAGACCTAAATTCCTACCATTTTTATTTGGGATGTGTACCAAATTCTTTTCATTTTTATCAATAAGATCTAGGGATGAGACCTAAATTCCTACCATATTTATTTGGGATGTGTACCAAATTCTTTCTATTTTTGTCAATAGGATCTAGGGATGAGACCTAAATTCCTATCATTTTTATTTGGGATGTGTACCAAATTCTTTCTATTTTTGTCAATAGGATCTAGGGATGAGACCTAAATTCCTACCATTTTTATTGTTTCCATTTTTAGGTTTCTAGGGTTTCCTATCCCTTTTCATTGTGATTTTCATTTTTTAGGGTTTCATACCCTAATTGCTATTTTTCCATTTTTAGGGTTTTTTTACCCTAATTGTTCAATTATTTCCATTTTAGGGTGTATCTTGCCCTAGTTGTTGTACAATGTAAATAATCTAACATAGCAATGTGAGCTTAAATATAGCAGTGTAAGCATCCAAATATAGCATGTTGGAAATATATTCAAATTTAGCAACAAATCAATCAAAGATGGCAAGTGAGCATGTGAATCAATACAAACATGGTAAGTGTGCATCCAAACATGGCAGTAATATGTGAGCAAGTGTAGTAGACAAATATGGCAATAAGCATGTGTAGCATTCCAATCATGGCAATGTGATTATTCCAATTATGGCAATGTGATCATTCTAATTATGGCAGTGTGACTATTCCAATTATGGCACTGTGACCATTCCAATTATATTAGTGTATGCATACGAGCATCCGAACATAGCATAGCATCAAATATGGCATGTGAGAAACAACCAAAGCATATGAGAATCAATCAAAACATGATGGAACACGCAGCAAGATGACAGCTTTGTCAGGCTGGACCAAAATGGGCACATAGGGCACTGTACTTACTCAAAAAATTCTTAAAAGATATCCCTGGAAAGAAGACTTAGAGGCCAACATTTTGTCTCAAGGAAGCTAATCCTAAAAGAGACCATAGGCAGGTCGAAAATATTCCCCAAGTACAGGCAAATACACTGGTCAGGTCTGTTCCAGATTTTTGACCAGTTGCACCATAAATTCCAAATAAAATTCTATTCTTAATGAAAATTAAATACAGACGTATATCTATGTAGATAACTGTCTGATCTAAAATTTCATTAAGAAAAACAAGTTAAAACAGTATATTTTCTTTGTGAAAAATGACTCTTTTCAATCATGCAAATCAGCACATCATGACAGATCTGAAATCAAAGCACTATGCACTTAAAAATTGATATCAATTCAACGAAAAATGGAAAAAATATGAAACCAGTGCCATTGTTTAGAAGACTTTCATGTCTAAAAAGTTCATGTTAAGTAGATTTTCTGATTATGGCCATAAGACCTTTGTTTAGAGACTTTCCGATGGAGGATTGCATTACATCCGAGAAAAATAGCAATGTCAAAGACAAATTTTTTTGATATATTTCCCAAATTCCAAATGGAACGAAATTTTTAGGGTAGTCTTCTATCATATCAGAGAGACTCCCATAAAAATTTTGGGCTTCAAAAGCTTAGAAAAAATACATATGATGTACGTCCTAAGTTTGAACCCTAAATCTAGAATTTTCAGATCAGAAAATCACTTTATGAAATTTACAAAAAACATCAAACATCATTGTATATCAATCAAAAATTCATCATTGAATAGCTTAGACAAATTATCATTCATGAAAAATGTTAGACATAGGAATCCTAACATTAACAAGCATGTAATAGAGCATTCATGATTGAGATTTCATGAAAATTAGCCTTTTTCAAGCAAAATTGGCATTCGGGCATTATAACGACCTCTAAATTTGTTTAGAGTACTAACCTTGGGCTCAAATCGAGCGAAACCGTTGATGAAGGGTGATTGGGGGTTGTATCAATCCCCTTTGAATGTGAATCCTCCTTTTTCTCTCTTCTGCTTCTTTCTCTCTTCTCTTTCTCTCTTTTCTTCTTCTCTTTTCTTTCTTTTCTCTTTTCTCTCTCTTTCTTTCTTCCTCTCTCACGTTTTCTCTCTCTCACTCACGTTTCTCTCTCTCACCCACGTTTTCCTCTCTCTCTGCCCTGGAAAAGGATCCCTCCTCTCTCCTATTTATAATTTTTCACTCATTTTCTAGAAGATCCTTCTTTCCTTTTCTTCTTTTTTCTAGAAAATCTTTTTTTCTCTCCATTTTTTCTTCTTTCCTTTCTTTTCTTCCTCTCTCACGTTTTTCTTCTTCCTTTCTTTCCTTTTTCTCATTCTTCTTCTAGAAAAACCCCTTCTCTTTCATGTCTCCCTCTCTCCTCTTTCCTTTTTCTTCTCCAAGATCTTTTAGATTTCATCTCAACCCTAAAGCCTCCTTCTCTTTCACGTCTCTCTCTCTCCTCTTTCCTTTTTCTTCTCCAAGATCTTTTAGATTTCTTCTCAAACCTAAAGCCTCCTTCTCTTTCACGTCTCCTCTCTCTCCTCTTTCCTTTTTCTTCTCCAAGATCTTTTAGATTTCATCTCAACCGTAAAGCCTCCTTCTCTTTCACGTCTCCTCTCTCTCCTCTTTCCTTTTTCTTCTCCAAGATCTTTTAGATTTTATCTCTTATATATAATAATATATATTATATACACATATATTTAATAACATACATATATGTATAGTATACAATATATATAATATATAAATACTATGCACATGGATGAACTGGTTCGAAACGGGTTGAGACTGACTTAGGTTGACCGAAAGTTAAACCGATATGGGTTGAGCTAGGTTGGACCAAAAACCGGCTTGAACCGGAGTTGACCGGATTGATTGGAATTAATCGGGTTTTCTCTCCTTGTCATTTCATGGGTCATTTCATTGTCATCCCGCATGGAATTTTCCGATAACCTCTATTCCAAATTTTTTGCGCTCATTTTGTAGAACATTGAAAATGAAGAATATAGGAACTGGAATCACCTGAATCCGATATAGAACGGAAAAGATATGCAGCTTTGAAGTTCTGACGATAATTTTGCATGCAAGCTTGCATGGGACCCACTGGTGACTTCTACCCGGGATTTTTTACGTCCACTTTGTAGAACATCATGAATGAAGAGTAATGGTCTTGGAATCATCTGAATCCGATGTTGGATGATCATGATATGATGATTTGAAATTCAAACAATCCAACTTAGGATAATTTGCATAAAGTCCCCTAGGATTATTTATAATAATTTCATAAACCTCCCTCATATGTATCATCTGACTAAAATGGTCATATCTTCCTCATTTGATATCGAAATTGAGCAATTCTGGTCTCGTTTCGAAGATAATTCTATGACCTACGCATCCATGCAAAATTATAACCCATGACCTTCTTGTGGACCCATTAAAAACTTCCTCAAATTCACAGACCCATTGAAAACTTCCTCAAATTCGCAGTCAAAAATCCAAACTTCCGATCATCTTTCTCCTTTTGTTGTCCACACACCCGCAGGGCTTTGTTTAGCTGGGATGGCAAAAATGGGGTGCTTACAGATGCCCCTCTTCGGCCGAGATTGTGGGCAATTGAGACCGAAGACAAAAGTAGCCCATTTTTGCATTATTCTGCACTTGATCCGAATTCTACCATTGCTCTCTTGAACCGATGCTGTAACTACTCTCCTCCCCCCCCCTTTTTTTTTTTTTTTTTTGTTCACATTGTACAACAAATAACTGTAGATGTCAAGCTCCTTGAGTAGCGACCTCATCAGGTCTGTGACTTTGGCTCAAGACCGCTCATGGTGTAACTGTAACTGTCAAGCTTCTTGAGTAGCGACCTCATCAGGTCTGTGACTTTGGCTCAAGACCGCTCATGATGTAATCAGAATCGTCAAGCTTCTTGAGTAGCGACCTCATCAGGTCCGTGACTTTAGCTCAAGACCGCTCATGATGTAATCAGAATCGTCAAGCTTCTTGAGTAGCGACCCTATCAGGTCCGTGACTTTAGCTCAAGACCGCTCATGATGTAACCAGAATCGTGTTTTGTGCTCCGGATTTGTAACCTTTGGATGTGTTTCCTTTGGCTGTGTAGCCTTTGGATGTGTAGCCTTTGGATGTGTAGCCTTTGGATGTGTAGCCTTTGGCTGTGTAGCCTTTGGATGTGTAGCCTTTGGATGTGTATCCTTTGGACCGAATTTGGGGTGTCCCAAATTGCCTACGTATCCTTTGGGATTTTCGTCCCTCCAGAATCAGGTTCCGCGTAGTTCGGGCTGGTTTTTTTCTCTCTTTCCATGATCTTTCTTTCTTTCTTCTCTTTGCTTGCATCATGTTCTCTTTTCCATTCTAATTCTGCTTTCATTTAGTCTTCTTTCTTCTCTGTACTTTCACCTTTCTTTTCTTTTCTCTTTTTTT
The DNA here is from genome assembly GCA_028583415.1 of Protea cynaroides. Taxonomy (NCBI): domain Eukaryota; kingdom Viridiplantae; phylum Streptophyta; class Magnoliopsida; order Proteales; family Proteaceae; genus Protea; species Protea cynaroides. Next base: position 86,548,821 of record CM053265.1, on the reverse strand, counting down.
TTTTCATTTCCCTTTTTCTTTTTCTTGTTCTTTTCAATTCCTTTCTTCATCTTTCTTCATTCCCAAAATGGGTTGAACTTTCCATAAATATTGAGGTAGCCACAAGGGGCTCAGCATCTGCACTTTGTCCACAAACATTGCTCGAATCCAAGAGGAACTAGAGATCATGATTTGATCGATTTTCCTTGACTTGACTTAATCTAGACCGAGAGAAACATGTTTCTTTTCTTTAAAAGGCAATTTTGATATGTTCTGCATTCCTGCCAAATTTATATGGGTTTCACTTTGATCAAAGGGCAATCAGGTCTTTTTAATGAGGGGCAAATGATGACAATGACTCAAATTTGTATGAGTCATCTTTCTCTTACATTCAAATGAACTCAGCTAGAGTTTCAAACAGGGGGCTCAACTAAACTCATGATGTTTGGATAAATGGGTGATTTTGCCCCAGTGTCTAAGTTCAAGTCTGCACATATTGATAGGCAGACGACTTTTGAGTCATCACTAGAAATAACCTTAAGAAGATGCAACCCTACACTAATCTTTAGAAAAAACGTCAAAGAATGCTTTCTCCTCTCGGTATCATTCAGATAAAAAAACAAATTTCAACAAGCTATGCTCAGATGCTGAATCAGTTGTAACCATGTTTGGGCCCAAATCCTTTAAGTCTGTATACAAGTATGACGATGAAGGTCCAGATGGACAGATAAGAAACTGTCCAATGGGTCTGCCATTGGGAGAGTGTTTGGTTGTTTATGTAGAATGACTTGATCTCCACTAGGCGATGCCATTTTATCAGCTAGCAAAAAAGGACTATGGAATTTTTGGACGCCGTCGAAATGATGAACGACAGATAGATATTCCAGTCAGATTTATTGAACAATATTTATGCATAACAAGACGATATGTTCACAAGAAACAATACCATAAAATTTTGTGACATTTGAAGTAAGGGCATGTAATGTAGACTCTGTGGAAGACCGTCGGATTGATGGACGGGAGAGAGAGTCTTTAGCCGAAAAGAAAAAATCCTCTGATGACAACAAAGTGATGAGACCACCCCCTGTATGGACGGGATGTAGTGACCAATATCAAAAATCCAGCTTAACACACAACGTGAACCACAACAAATGATCAGCTCTCCAATCAGGTTCTAAGAAATGGTGTCTATATGTCATTGTACGAAAACCAATTGTCTTATTGCTCTATAACTGAACTCGTCCATCGGCAGGGCTCCAAAGGAGTTGCCCCATGTACATGCCTTGTAATCAAACTCACTCATCATTAGTGTTTCAAAGTAGTTGCTCCAAGTCTATACACCATAGTTGAACTTCTCCACCATCATTGTTTCAATGTAATATGCTAACCAACCTCATTATTTTGTATAGCTCTTTCTCTTTTTTTTTCTCTTTTTTTTTTTTTTTCTTTTTTTCTTTTTTTTTTTTTTTTCTTTTTTTTTTCTTTCTTCATTTTTTTCTTTTCTCTCTCTTTTTTTTTTTTTTTTTTGAGCTCATCTTTGACTTTGAGGTTGATCCGTAGCAAGTTTTATGTCTATAGACTTTATGCACTTGTAAAAGACTTAATCATTTGAATGGTCCTTGTCTGTAGAAATATCCCATAAAAAATTCTTTCTGTAAATTGATCAAATGGGATGACATTTTGATGTACCAACTTGTATCTTTGCGAATGCTTGCATGACTTCAACTTAATCATCTATAACTTTCATGTGTGTGTTGAGCTTTCATTTCTCTAAAGGCCGATGGAGTAGAAGTTCAAGTTGTGGCCCTTCATCTCAATCGTCATCAGAGTCAGAATTAGCAACGGACATGGAAGAAGAAGAAATATCAAACTGGGAAGGAATGGATTGGAAGTAGTAAAGCACTGTTGTTGATGTCTCAAATGAGGTGATTATTGTTCATTTTTTCAGAGCATTTTGGACTAGACCGTCTACAGACACATCGAACTTAAGCCCAAACATAGATGACCTATCAGATACCAATGGTAGCCAGTTTTGACAAGTAATTCACCGAGTTACCCCAATTGGATACGACATCATTGACGCCAACTTATGATTGGTTGTAGGACCGCATCTCCTTTCAGACTTTCACTAGTAAGGCTCATTATGCCTATCAATCGACATGTGTTTGGCCCTTTCCATCTTGAGATAAACCCCTCTTGGGTCTATTACCATTTTGATTTATGCCCCAATTCGGGTTTGACATTCACTTGGCCAATGCCTCAATTTGGGGTAAATGTATTCCAATCTTATGCTCCAGTTTGGATGTCATGAAACTTTGACCTATACCCTTGTTGGTCCATCACCTTTTTGGTTTGTCCCACTTTGAATCCATTAACATTTTGATTATGCCCCAGTTTAGGGTGCACTGATATTTTTGTTGTGCCCCAATTTAGGGTATACTGACATTTTGGTTTTGCCCCAGTTTAGGGTGCACATGAAGTTCATTTTCAGGCTACCTTAATTTTGGGATATAATTGACCACATGGTCTTCCTTTTCATCATGGATTTTGGGAGGTGGGTGGGATATTCTTGAAGGTTCAAGGGCTACTCCTTTGAGTTTGGGTCACCATGGGTGATGAAAGTAATTTGGGAGTCAGCACTCCGTCGGTCAAAGTGGCTCAATCGCCAAGGGTAAATGAAATGTTTTCCAATCTTAGTTTTTCCATTTAAAATTGGCAGGTATGCTAACATGGGAAAGAAACATGTAATCTCTCAGAATCTATGATTCAGCTTTCTAATCTCTTGGATTCCTTAACTCCAATCTTGGAATTTCAATTCCGCTCTGCAATATTTGGGCTCTCAATATATTGTCTTCCAACCATTCCAACCCTTTGAGGTACAAAAGTCCCTCCTTATGAACATGAACCGAGACATGAACCGGTGATGATGAGACCTTCTTATGAGAGGATGTAATAAGAGTGGATGTTTTGTCTACTCACTCAGGTGTTCTCTTAAGTCTAGACAATCATATCCTCCCTAGTTCAACCTTTCTTTCTTTTTTTTTTTTTTTTTTTTTTTTTTTTTTTTTTTTTGTTTTTTTTTTTTTTTTTTTTTTTTTTTTTATTTAATTTTTATATAAACGATGAACGAAGGTTAAGACTCAGAAATGACTGGACACAAGAAGGATGCACATACACATACAAGCTGACTCGACCAAACAAAGTTAGCTCCTTCATGAAAACCGACCATTAGACATCATCTGTAACAATTTATTTGTATTTGAATAACCCCATGATTGGTCTTGGGGCCTCAAGATTCCGAATGGATCATTGTAGCACCAAGGTTCGACCATGTGGTTCATCAAATTTCAAGAAATTGAAACGGATATGCTTATTTATAGTTTTCATGAAGGATGACAAAAGCGGTTCATGATTGAAAAAACCAGTAAATTTCTACTTGATCATAGTATCTATGCCGTGACGAAGATTTTCTGATCGTTTTTGAGATTGATGTATCAATATTGAACGGTCAACACAATGAGCTTTGTACGATGGAGGGTGTGTACAGACCGCCCACACTAATGTGTATGCGGGTATACGTAACCCTCACGCTCCCAACAAGTGAGAGACAAGAATACTCAAGTGTGGATCCAAACATGTTGACAAGTCAAGGACAAAAACGGGCAGAACTTCGACGTCTCGGACGTAAGTATTATGATCGAGTGGATTTTACCATGTTGGTTCAATAATGGACCAAAATAACATACATGTGGCTCAAACTGGGTTAGGACAGAAAAGGCTACCTTGACGAGGATGGGGTAACCTATCACCGAATGCTCGATGAATAATGGGCCCCCAATCCCTTTATATACTATGTTGCAAGGATCCAAGCGACGTGGAGTAGCATAACGCATTCCCAGGCGGACCCAAGAAACGCTCGTTAGAGGCTACTCGCCGATCGTGGTCTCACAAAGTACAGGCCAAGGCTGTGTGTTTCTCCTAGCGGGCTGCCCCACATGCATGGGACCCGGTTCGGCTACTCGCACGAAAGTGTGACTGAACCCATTCCCCCCAAAGCAATATGTACAAACAATAAATATAGTACCCTAGATCTAGCATCAAATGTCAAGCAAATCAATATAAGGAAAGTATCCTAGGAGTCTGAATATTAATCCCCAGCGGAGTCGCCACTGTGAGGACAATGGAAAATCGATGATGATCCTCCTCCTCGGGATGGACATGTGTATCCCGGATCGATGAAGATCGATTTGTTCTGTTGGAGTCGCCACCTAGATTAAGGTCTAGGACCTCTAAAAATGTAGCCTCACCCTAAGGTAAGACTTCTATTGACTCGTGACCCAATGTATCGGTTCTTTGGTCTGCAAGAGATCGGGTAAGTATTCAGGGTACGGTTATGGGAAGGTGTTAGGCACCCAAACCGCCCGATCAATATCGGCCTCCTAAACTTTCCTTAAATTCTAATTTTGACTGTGCTTGGTCAACTGGATGACTAGGGTTCAATGGGGGATGTCCTAAACCAAGTTGCTAAGTTATTCTAACCTAGGGTTCAGCCAATCATGTTTTAAAGTAAATAAACAAGCAAATGTAATGTATAATATTATACAATGAACCGGACCAAAGATGGTTCGGTCTTGGACTGAATCCCGAGACGTGTAAGACATCTCAAACCGCCTACGTATTCCAATCCCCGGAAATCAAGTCCAAAAACGTAGTTCGAAACGGTTTGTGTGATTAAAGATTATGGAAGTGATTTATGCATTTGCTTCAATTAGATTCTTTGTTGTTCAAGTTGAAGTTTATGCTGGATGTATGGTTGATGGGTGGCTTTGTACCGTATTTGGGATTCCCAAATTGCCTACGTATTCTAGGGTTTGCCCTAGAAATCAGGTACGACGTAGTTCGAAATTTGTGAGAGTCGGATTTGGAATGTGTACCAAAATCCTTTCATTTTTGTCAATAGGATCTAGGGATGAGACCTAAATTCCTACCATTTTTATTTGGGATGTGTACCAAATTCTTTCTATTTTTGTTAATAGGATCTAGGGATGAGACCTAAATTCCTACCATTTTTATTTGGGATGTGTACCAAATTCTTTCCATTTTTGTCAATAGGATCTAGGGATGAGACCTAAATTCCTACCATATTTATTTGGGATGTGTACCAAATTCTTTCTATTTTTGTCAATAGGATCTAGGGATGAGACCTAAATTCCTACCATTTTTATTTGGGATGTGTACCAAATTCTTTTCATTTTTGTCAATAGGATCTAGGGATGAGACCCTAAATTCCTACCATTTTTATTGTTTCCATTTTTAGGTTTCTAGGGTTTCCTATCCCTTTTCATTGTGATTTTCATTTTTTAGGGTTTCATACCCTAATTGCTATTTTTCCATTTTTAGGGTTTTTTTACCCTAATTGTTCAATTATTTCCATTTTAGGGTGTATCTTGCCCTAGTTGTTGTACAATGTAAACAATCTAACATAGCAATGTGAGCTTAAATATAGCAGTGTAAGCATCCAAATATAGCATGTTGGAAATATATTCAAATTTAGCAACAAATCAATCAAAGATGGCAAGTGAGCATGTGAATCAATACAAACATGGTAAGTGTGCATCCAAACATGGCAGTAATACCATGTGAGCAAGTGTAGCAGACAAATATGGCAATAAGCATGTGTAGCATTCCAATCATGGCAATGTGATTATTCCAATTATGGCAATGTGATCATTCTAATTATGGCGGTGTGACTATTCCAATTATGGCATGTGACCATTCCAATTATATTAGTGCATGCATACGAGCATCCGAACATAGCATGTGAACAAATATAGCATCAAATATGGCATGTGAGAAACAACCAAAGCATATGAGAATCAATCAAAACATGATGGAACACGCAGCAAGATGACAGCTTTGTCAGGCTGGACCAAAATGGGCACATAGGGCACTGTACTTACTCAAAAAATTCTTAAAAGATATCCCTGGAAAGAAGACTTAGAGGCCAACATTTTGTCTCAAGGAAGCTAATCCTAAAAGAGACCATAGGCAGGTCGAAAATATTCCCCAAGTACAGGCAAATACACTGGTCAGGTCTGTTCCAGATTTTTGACCAGTTGCACCATAAATTCCAAATAAAATTCTATTCTTAATGAAAATTAAATACAGACATATATCTATGTAGATAACTGTCTGATCTAAAATTTCATTAAGAAAAACAAGTTAAAACAGTATATTTTCTTTGTGAAAAATGACTCTTTTCAATCATGCAAATCAGCACATCATGACAGATCTGAAATCAAAGCACTATGCACTTAAAAATTGATATCAATTCAACGAAAAATGGAAAAAATATGAAACCAGTGCCATTTTTTAGAAGACTTTCATGTCTAAAAAGTTCATGTTAAGTAGATTTTCTGATTATGGCCATAAGGCCTTTGTCTAGAGACTTTCCGATGGAGGATTGCATTACATCCGAGAAAAATAGCAATGTCAAAGACAAATTTTTTGATATATTTCCCAAATTCCAAATGGAACGAAATTTTTAGGGTAGTCTTCTATCATATCAGAGAGACTCCCATAAAATTTTGGGCTTCAAAAGCTTAGAAAAAATACATATGATGTACGTCCTAAGTTTGAACCCTAAATCTAGAATTTTCAGATCAGAAAATCACTTTATGAAATTTACAAAAAAACATCAAACATCATTGTATATCAATCAAAAATTCATCATTGAATAGCTTAGACAAATTATCATTCATGAAAAATGTTAGACATAGGAATCCTAACATTAACAAGCATGTAATAGAGCATTCATGATTGAGATTTCATGAAAATTAGCCTTTTTCAAGCAAAATTGGCATTCGGGCATTATAACGACCTCTAAATTTGTTTAGAGTACTAACCTTGGGCTCAAATCGAGCGAAACCGTTGATGAAGGGTGATTGGGGGGTTGTATCAACCCCTTTGAATGTGAATCCTCCTTTTTCTCTCTTCGCTTCTTTCTCTCTTCTCTTTCTCTCTTTTCTTCTCCTCTTTTCTTTCTTTTCCTTTTCTCTCTCTTTCTTTCTTCCTCTCTCACGTTTTCTCTCTCTCACTCACGTTCTCTCTCTCACCCACGTTTTCCTCTCTCTCTGCCCTGGAAAAGGATCCCTCCTCTCTCCTATTTATAATTTTTCACTCATTTTCTAGAAGATCCTTCTTTCCTTTTCTTCTTTTTTCTAGAAAATCTTTTTTTTCTCTCCATTTTTTCTTCTTTCCTTTCTTTTCTTCCTCTCTCACGTTTTTTCTTCTTCCTTTCTTTCCTTTTTCTCATTCTTCTTCTAGAAAACCCCTTCTCTTTCACGTCTCCCTCTCTCTTCTCCCCTTTTCTTCTCCAAGATCTTTTAGATTTCATCTCAACCCTAAAGCCTCCCTTCTCTTTCACGTCCTCTCTCTCCTCTTTCCTTTTCTTCTCCAAGATCTTTTAGATTTCATCTCAATCCTAAAGCCTCCTTCTCTTTCACGTCTCTCTCTCTCCTCTTTCCTTTTTCTTCTCCAAGATCTTTTAGATTTCATCTCAAACCTAAAGCCTCCTTCTCTTTCACGTCCTCTCTCTCCTCTTTCCTTTTTCTTCTCCAAGATCTTTTAGATTTTATCTCTTATATATAATAATATATATTATATACACATATATTTAATAACATACATATATGTATAGTATACAATATATATAATATATAAATACTATGCACATGGATGAACCGGTTCGAAACGGGTTGAGACCGACTTAAGGTTGACCGAGTTAAACCGATATGGGTTGAGCTAGGTTGGACCAAAACTGGCTTGAACTGAGTTGACTGGATTGATTGGAATTAACTGGGTTTTCTCTCCTTGTCATTTCATGGGTCATTTCCGCTGTCATCCCGCATGGAATTTTCCGATAACCTCTATTCCAAATTTTTTGCGCTCATTTTGTAGAACATTGAAAATGAAGAATATAGGAACTGGAATCACCTGAATCCGATATAGAACGGAAAAGATATGCAGCTTTGAAGTTCTGACGATAATTTTGCATGCAAGCTTGCATGGGACCCACTGGTGATTTCTACCCGGGATTTTTTACGTCCACTTTGTAGAACATCATGAATGAAGAGTAATGGTCTTGGAATCATATGAATCCGATGTTGGATGATCATGATATGATGATTTGAAATTCAAACAATCCAACTTAGGATAATTTGCATAAAGGCCCCTAGGATTATTTATAATAATTTCATAAACCTCCCTCATATGTATCATCTGACTAAAATGGTCATATCTTCCTCATTTGATATCGAAATTGAGCAATTCTGGTCTCGTTTCGAAGATAATTCTATGACCTACGCATCCATGCAAAATTATAACCCATGACCTTGCTGTGGACCCATTAAAAACTTCCTCAAATTCACAGACCCATTGAAAATTTCCTCAAATTCGCAGTCAAAAATCCAAACTTCCGATCATCTTTCTCCTTTTGTTGTCCACACACCCGCAGGGCTTTGTTTAGCTGGGATGACAAAAATGGGGTGCTTACAATAGGATACGGTTTACAAGTTGGACAGTTGCCTGAGTATACAAAGGATATAGTACAGTAACCAGAAGGGAGCATTTGTAAAGTAGAAAAAAAAATTAGAATACCAAGTTGATACTCATAAGATGTGGAACTCGATGTATGACAGAGGATGTAAAAAAATGGTTAGTAATGCCTAAATACCTGTAGAGGTAAGGGGAAGGATCTCGGGCCAAATCTAGTAGAGATAGAAAAACGATGGCCATACACAAAAAATAAGAGTAATTATAAAAAAAGATAAAGCTATACTCCTAGGTGACGTGGAGACCAGGAGTGAGATCCGCCACATGTTGATCCATCATCGCTGAACATTGAGAAGAGGCTGTAACCCAACCCCACCACTATCTGGGTTGAGAACGAATAATAAGAACCCATCTGAGCATATGTTAAATAATGATAATCAGACTGAAACAAGTCAAAGGGGATGAACAACCAGACCACTCCAGCTAATCTACCTAGACCACCAAGTACCTTGGCCACTGTTGTGACGAACTTGGACTAGCAAAATACAAGAGCAACAACAGATGTTATTGGCTATGTAAGTTGCCATGAAAATCACTACCCTAGTTTCCAATGCTACACCAATACCTCCAGGTCAGACCAAGTACAATAAAAATCACTACCCTAGTTGCCAATGTTACACCAATACCTCTAGGTCAGACCAAGTATTATTAGTTGGTAGCAACACTGTACCATCAGCACCTGTTAGTCATAACACAGTGCCTACCATATAGTAGGTCCCAGTAACGCACACCTCAGTGTAGAATTTTGGTGCACAACAAGCAATGTATCAAGGTGGTTACCCTTATCAGCCATCGATGTATGGGATAGCTGCATCATGGTAAAATGATTCGACAAGGATTGGGGAATATTTCTTAAAGATGAAGCCTTAGATGTTTTCAGTATAGGATCGAATCTATTATGGTCATATATCTAGACAGGTGTATATATGATGCGGTGTATCATTGACTTACCCTTATGATTATAGAGGATGCACATATCTGATTCTAAATTGTCATGCCTTGATATGATACCTTTTCGATTCCACCTATCAATTGGAGTTATAAATATTATTTTCTTAGAATTAGTCTTGATTATACCAATCTAAGCTACTCTCATGATCTAAAACATGAATAAAGGTATGAATTGATTGAACAGTCAAAGGTTTTAATAATTTTTTAATGTATATCTTTTTGATTTATACATGAGTTTATTGTTGTACCAAAATTTCTCTAGATTTACTCATATGGTGCCTTGACCAATGGCATGGTATACTCGATTGAACCTGTAACCTTGAGGCTAAGAGTTGTGAAACCTCTATTTCTATGTATTCAGACCACCTTGAAACCTAACGGTCCTTGGTTATTGGTTCGGTTACCATAGATTTACTCTTGATCCTTTAAACCTAAGTTCACTAAATAAAACAAGTGTTCGTTATCATATTGAATTCGAAAGAAGGAAATGAATTATTTTTGGATAAACATTCTGATTCTTATATTTCCAACCTCCGTTGATAAGATGCTTGATTAATAAGGGAAATTATGGGAGACTATTAGACTCAGATAAATCTCTATAGCCAAGAAATTTTAGAAGAAGTAATGGAAAATCTGTTTTGAGATTGTTGGATATATAGATTCGAGTCATGATTTGTAAAGGAGTGCATAAGCAAGAAGTGAGAACTATCAAGAGCAATTAATATAGTAGATAGCGCTCGAATAGAGTTATAGATGGCTATATCGGTATGAATTTTGACAAGCAGAAGATTTTTAAAAGCATATCTAAGAGTGAATATAAGGATGAAATTGAAAAATAGTGGCATTGATAGTACTCGATTTAGTACAATAATTATTAAGTTAATCCCAATGTCGAGTGAGATGATTAAGTAAAAGACTAAGGGAATTTGTTAAAATTAATTATAAGCATATACCCTAATGCTTATAAGTAGACATGTTGGATATGTAGAGAGTAAACAATCAAAAGTTATTGTTCGGGATGTATGATAGAAAGATCAAGGTAGAGCAGTAGTAATAAAAGAGATGTAAGCTAATGAGTGTAATATGAGATTATTGATGTAAGCTAATGAACTTTTGTGATATGAGATAATTGACAATACTCATTATAAATCATAAGAAGTAAAAAAGGAAGACATGCCATTAAGACCTTTAAACCAAATATTTCTAGTCCAAGCCCTTTTGGACTAGATGTTGTATTAGATGAGTATTATGAACAATGTTTGAATTGTATGAATGGATAGAATTTGGATGCAACCTAATTTGATTTGCGATGACAGACCTTGATGTCATCTTGAAGATGGACTGGTTGTCTCAACACTCTACAAGGCTATTATGTGCATAGAAGAGGTTATCATTTAAGAACAGAGATGGCACATAATTTGATTTTATTAAAAACATATTGCTTAGGAAGCGGAAGCTCATCCTCTCTGCACTAAAGGCGAAGAGATGCTTTAAAAAGAAAGGAGTTGGATATATAGTATCTGTGGTAAATGTTACTAAATAAGTACCGTGGATGGAAGATATTGATGTGATACAAAAATTCCCTGATGTGTTTTCAGAAGACTTACCCGGGTTGCCACCTGATCATCCAACCGAGTTCATTATCGACTTGTTACCAGGGAGGGCATCTGTGTCAAAGGCACCCTACAAAATAGCTCCTATAGAGTTGAAGGAACTGAAGACTCAACTACAGGAGTTATTAGACATAGGTTCTAATCGACTAAGTATTGCATCACGGGGAGCGCTAATGTAATTTGTGAAGAAGAAGGATGGTAGTATTTGACTATGTATGAACTACCAAGAATTGAACAAGCTCACCATAAAGAATTGATATCTATTGTCACGGATTGATGACTTGTTTGATCAACTGTAAGGTGCAAATGTGTTCCCTAAGATCGACCTTGGATGAAGTATCATCAAATGAAGATTAAGGATAATGACATTTCGAAGACAACTTTCGAAACCAGGTAGGGACATTATGAGTTCCTAATCATGTTTTTTGGTTTAATCAATGCGCTTACATATTTTATGGAGTTGATGAACCAGGTGTTTTATGACAGGTTGGATATGTTGGTCATAATTTTTATAAACTATATATTGATTTATTCCAAAGATGAAGAAAGTGTTGTAACGAACCTTAGAGAAACCTTACAATGGCTGAGAATGGAAAAATTATTGCCAAGTTCATGAAGTGAGAGTTCTGATTAAACGAGGTTGCATTCTTGGGGTCACATAGTGTTATCAGAAACGATAAAAGTGAACCCCAATAAGATAGAAGGAATCATAGAAGCGCCTAAGAACATTACAAAGATCAGAAGTTTCTTGGGTTTGGCTGATTATTACGGACGATTCATGGGGGACTACTCTAGAATCGTAATAACTCTTACTAAGCTAACCAGGAAGGGAGAAAAGTTTACTTAGACTAACAAGTGTGAAGAATATTCTAGATTCTAAAGAAAGGCTGATATCGGCTCTTATGTTGACCATTCTGGTACCTGGGGAACCTTTTACCCTATGCACCGATGCTTTTAGATCGGGTTTAAGATGCAGGTTGATATAAGGAGAATAAGTGATTGCATATGCTTTAAGACAACTAAAAGTGTCACACCCCAATTCTGGTTAAACCAGAAGTGTGAGTGAACCTCACTAAACCAACGGTTCACACCAGGATCTCAATAAGACCGTGTCTACTAACACAAATCATTGCACATAACCATAATCAGAATATAAATAGATACAGTAAAATTTCAAATAATAATGAATTGAGTACTCCTATTGATAAATAAGTAAATTATCCAATTATTCAAAATACCACAACGTAAATAAATAGCTTTACATCTTTTATAAAATCCAACTGAAATAAATAAAATAAATTAAAACCATCCTAGAGGTACACGCAGTAAGGGCACTCGCATGAAGTGTCATGCTCGTCCTCCCCTACCTGTAATTCCAGGGCAGCAACTCTTTCATATACTGGAATATCCACGTAGTCCTCCACAGTGTAACCTACATCAATATCTAAAAAATAATGTGTACACAAGGGTGAACTCACAATTTAGCTCAGTAAGAAAATCAGACAATGCAACAAACAACATACATGAATAACATTCACATTATGATCTAGTTTTAAGTTTACAATGTGCTATAGAAAGGATTGGTGGCCACCGCCCCTCGATACACGAGTGTGTGAATCCACCCAATGGATCAAACACCACTATCATCCCACATGCACCCACCATAAAATAGAGATAGAGCTAAAGTGTCCGAATCAAACACCACCAACACCTCCCCTGATGCCCTACCCATACCAACACGTAAGTCCCTATTGGCGAGGGCTTGTAAACTGGACTCGCAACTAACCAATCCTATATGTCATCACAGTATGCCCTATCCCAGCATAGCTCCCTATGGCATAGAGATAGTGCTCGAGTCTAGTGGCCAGGCCAGAGACCACAGTATCACTTCCTCCCCTTGATACCCTACCCGCACCAAGCATGCTAAGACAGAAGCGATACGAAAAGGTGCTAGTGTGAGGGATGATCTCAGACCCCAGGCCCTTCCCATTCCACATACCAACGAAAATAATCACATGTCTAACAATCACATCCTAGCATAGCAAGTATGCATGAACAATATAATAACTGAAAGTAAAGATGACATGCGAGTATGCACAAATACCATTTCACAGAATCATAATTACTAACAATATTTTACTGTTATTAAGTTATTAGGGTTTAGGTCCGATTTCCTTACCTGACGCTTGATTGCTAGCTTGCTCCGTGTCACAGAATCCAAACTTGCTATCACAAGGTCCTACACGATGTTAGGGTTGAATTAGAATTAGTTTCTTAGGGTTTATGTTGGTCAAAAGACCAACTGGATCAAAATATACCCCTCATAATGCACACTGGTTGCAGGTATCGGTCGCTGGATTGTGGGGAAAGGTACGACCAGTATGGTCGATCGATATGCCTGCGGAAGACCACCAATCTTAGTGTTCGCCTTCTGTCGGTCACCCCCTATTGGTTCTAAGGTTTCTCTTATACATTCTAGGCCTAACCAATAAGTTAGAGTTGTTTCATGTTCCATTCAAGTCCTAGTTTCGATGATCCTTAGCCTAAAATGCGAATCTAGGGTTCATCGACTGTATTAGGGTTTGACGGTAAATTTAAGGGTTTTAGATCAATACCTCGCCTTGCATGGGTATTGATCAATTAATGATTAATCATCTATAATGCTTAACTTAGAGGAATGTTCAAGCACTTACCGTTGGTTCATAATTTATGGTGTTCTTCGTCCAACGGTAGCTCCTCTTCCACCTTTCTTAGCTCCTTCTCTTTCTTCAATCTGTTTTTCCTCTCTAGGGTTTGAAAGGATCAATCAAGGAGTTTTAAGGAGGTTTAAGGGTCCTTAAATAGACTGGGATAGAGTTTAGGAAGTTTTCCTACGTTAGGAAAGTCCCTAGGCTCGAGATTTGAAAAGCGAGACCCATAGAGATCAGTTTTTGGATCTAACTAGTCTGCCCGTGCAGACATACTGGTTGACCGATACATCGATCGGTACCATAGACTGGTATGAAAAAAATATCACAATTTAGGTCCATTTTCATACCTGGTTGTCATCCGCTCGTCCTGTCTGGCCCGGTGATGATTGGAAGACCTGTTACGATATGAATTAAAGGTTTAAATCGGGTTCATGGAGTGCGGATCTTACAACTCCCCCTCCTTTAAAAGAAATTTCATCCCCAAAATTTGGATGTAGGTTTCACAAAAAGAGCATGAAAAGAATTTTTCAACTCATGACATAGAGCTAGTAGCGGTGATTCATGTAATTAAGACTTAGAGACACGATATATATAGTAAGAAATTTTAGATTAATGGGATCATAAGAGTTTTACCTATCTCTTTACCCAAAAAGAGCTAAACATGAGACAGAGAAAGTGGTTGGAACTCCTGAAGGATTAAGATTGCAACATTTAGTGTCACCCAAGCAAGACTAATGTGGTAGTTGAGGCTTCGAGTAAAAAAATGGAATAATGAAGCCAGAAGGAGGACCTAGTACTAATGTTACCTTATGTTTCACAGCAATAGATTTAGATTTAGAATAAGAGCAACATATAATAGAAACTTGTGATGATCCAATTGAGCAAGAACTTATGGAGCAATAGTTCCTCACTTGAGTTCGCAGCGTTAAAGATCGTCTTTGATTTGATGGATGAAGTAAAAGCAGTAATTTTGTTTGATCCGTGTCTAAGAGCGGTGCAAGAAGATTTAGAGAAAGGAAAATCTAACCCTGACTTACTTTTGGATGTGGAAAAGGTACTCAGATACAGAAGTAGATTCTGAATACCTGAAGGAGAAGACTCTGACATCATGAATAGGATAATGATAGGAGCCTATTATACTCTATATTCAAGACAACTTGTAGTACCAATATGTGTTATGAACTGAAGAGATTGCACTGGTAAAGAGGAATGATAACAGATGTGGCTTAGTGCAAGTTTCAGTGTCTAAATTGTCAGCAAGTAAAGGTTGAAAGACAAAGACCAGCAGGCTTACTACAACCACTATCAGAGTCAGTTTAGAAGTGAAACTACATTACAATGGACTATGTCACCGGTTGACCACTGACTCCCAGATCGGTTGACGTAGTTTGGGTGATTGTTGATCTCCTTAAAAAGATGGCTCGTTTCGTTGCTATACGACCTCGATCTACTTTGGAGCAGCTAACGAAGCTATATGTGGATAATATTTCCAGATTGAGTGGTATGCCTGAGAGCATAGTATCGGATAAAGGCTCATGCCTTACCTCAAAGTTTTAGGAGAGACTATAGAAAGCAATGGGAATGAAGTTAAAGTTTAGTACCGCATTTCACCTTTAAATCGACGGATAATCGGAGCGGACTATACAGATCTTAAGAGATATGCCCATGAGCCTGTGAAATTGATTTTAAGGATCTTGAGTTGAGAAGTTACCGCTGATTGATTTTGCTAAGAAGCTACCATATAGATGTCACCTATAAAGCATGGTATAGTAGAAATGTCGAACTCCTTTGTTTTGGAATGAAGTTAGAGAACGAAAAATTATATGCCTGAGTTGTCGAAGAAACCTATTGAGTGACAGACAAGATCAAAGAAAGGGTCAAGATAGCTCAAGGTTGTCAGAAGAGACACTAAGACCTCAAGTTCGCCGTAAGTGACAAGTGTTCTTGAAGATATCACTTATGCGTGGTTTAAAACGGTGTGGTAAGAAGGGAAAGTTATGTCCTATATATGTTTTGGACCTTGTAAAATTTTAAAGAGACGTGGAAAAGTTACATATCAACTAGCGTTATCGCCATCTATGTCTAGTGTACATGACGCATTTTGCGTGTCTCTATAGATCCATCACGGGTATTGACCGTGGATCCACCAGATTTGATAGAAGATTAACTTTTGAAGGGGTACCAGCTTTAATCACCAGTTGGAAGGTACAATATTTCCGGAGCCAGGATATTTATTATATGAAGGTAATCTGGCAAAGCCAAGATGTGGGAAAGGTTGCATGGGAAGAGAAAAATGCAATGCAAAAATAGTATTCCCACCTGTTCGATTCAAAAAGTACATTTAAATTTCGAGGATGAAATTTCTTTTGAGGGGTGGGGGAGTTGTAAGACCCGTATGTGTAAATTTCGAGAACGAAATTTCTTTTAAGGGTGCTGGAGTTGTAAGACCTGCACGCCATGAATCTGGTTTAACCTCACGTTCCCATGTCGTGATCAATCTTCCTATCATAACCGGCCCAAGTGAACCAATTTATATAAAGAAATCACAAGATAAGGTAAACAACAAGTCAAATTTAGTTGGTGTGGTTGATTGTTTAAGTTTATGTGGAAGCAACCAGTTAAAATCTAAAAAAACCAGTAAATTTTGGTTGTATGGTCGCATGTGTAGTCGACCGTATGGTCGATTAGGCTGAGACCGCACAACGTGTGGTCGACTGTTTTGGAATTGTATGGTCCACGAATTATGCAACCACACCATCGATTGCACGAACCCAGAACTGACTCCGAGATTTGAAAACTTTTCAAATCAAAGGGGATCTCTTTCCTTATTGTAAAGGGACTCTATATGGAGTGTTTTTCCCTATAAAGAGGACGTCCCTTTACCCTCTTTCACTCTTTTGGATCAATCTCAAACCCTAAACCTAAGAGAGAAAGAGAGAGGAAGAGAAGGAAAAGGATATTTGGAGAAGAAGACTGAGAGAAAGGTTTTGCAGAGAAGGTCCTAGCTTTTTATAGTAAGCCAAGGTACGAATCGAAGAGCATTAGTTGACCATTTTCTTCCACTCGTATAAGAACGACTAAACACATTGATTTTTTAAATAAATTTTAAACCTGTGAAAATCTCGTATAAGAACAACTAAACACATTGATTTTCTCACACTTTCCTGAAAACTCTCTAATCTCTCTCTCTCTCTAAGAAATCTCAAATCTTCCTCACCAAGAAAACTCTTGTGAAGAACAGGAAAAAAAAATCAAAGCTTTATCTATAAATTTACTTGAAGGCTTTCGAGTTTGTCATTTGCAGCCAGAATCTCACCAGAATCTCGTCATGGGTGCAAAAGATAATCGACATGAACCAGAACAAGAACAAGAGACACCATTGTTAGATCTGAAAACCTTGAAAGTGATTTCTATTCTTGGTTCTTGGTAGAGGAGCAAAAGGCATAGTTTTTCTTGTTAAAAATGAAGCTACAAGGGAAAATTTAGCTTTGAAAGTGATGTTGAAGGCTTTGATCGAGAAGAAGTTCAAAGATAATGGAGATAAAGATATGGATCTCCTTTCAGATGAATCTGGTTCGAGCGAGATGTATTGAAATCATTTCAGCATCCATTACTTCTGAGACTAAGAGGAGTTATGGAAACTGATAAGATCATTGGTTTAGCCATTGATTACTGTCTTGGTAAAGATTTAAATTGTCTTTGAAAGAATCAGACTTAAAAGATGTTCTTTGACGACATTATTAGGTAAAACAAAGATGGATATTTCCTAGATTTCAACTCTTGCTTGCTCTGTTTTTTAAGCTTTGAAGTTTTTAAAATTTTAGGGTTTTTTTTTCATTTTCATTTTCAGGTTTTTTGCAGCGGAATTAGTTCTTGCATTGGAGTACTTACACGAATTAGGGATTGTTTATAGAGATTTAAAAACAGAGAACGTATGATTCAAGAAAATGGTCAACTGATGCTCGTCGATTTCGATGTCAAAGAAGAAGAAGTAGAAGTCGGTTGTCGTCATCTTCATTGAGAAGAGGATTCGAGGGTTTTCTTTTCCTTCTCTTTTACTGTTTCGAATAGAAATTTTCTCTTTCACTGTTTCGAAAGGAAAACAGATTATGGGGGTAGGGTAACAAATTACATAAAGGCTAAAATGGTATTTCAACTAGCTAAAAGGGTAGTATTGTCCATAAAATATTCCAATGCAGCTGACATCAGCATCTAATAGGAATCAACTGATGGAGTGGACTTCTTTGATTAGCACAGTAAAGTTTTTGAGTGGTAGATGATGTTTTTGTATTCTTGTGGGTGTAGATGATGTTAACAATCTTTGATAAGGTGTAGATGAATTTTGTTTTTTATATAGATAAAGAGCCAGGAACTTCATTACAAAGCACATCAACAAGGCCATTTTGATATCTATAGAAATGATGAATATTTTCATTGAATTGTTGAGCGAAAAAGACTAGTTGCTAGACATGCAAAGATACCATAATCTAATAAAGAATAAACAAAAATTTAATAGAGAACAGACAAAAATTATCTCAGCAAAAGAATTGGTGCCAAAACAGTAGACATTTGAGAAAACAAATATTTATTTAAAATGTATTTATTTAAGGTCCTCACCAAATGTTGAGTCCAAGGTAGTCACTGGGTTTGTGATAGTGGTTGCATCTCAGATGATGATTGTGCCTGCAGCTGTGACAAGTTTTCAGTGACTAACCGTAATGTTGCAGCCATCCCGCATGTATGAAAAATCAGAAAGAAAAAAAAAATTGAAAATCCTGCCATTATTTTGGTGGAGGACAAAGCGATTTTGTTTTTCATTTTCCACTACGGAAAGTTTGTATCGTAGGTATGGTTATTACCTACGGAGTTTAAAATACCGTATGGGTTATCTTGTTTTGGGCTATGGAAAACAGGTTACCATAGGTGTAAATATATCTTTGGTTACGGAAATAACCTTTCCATTGTTATAAAAAAATTCTTTGACTACGAAAGCCTATTTACTGTAGTATACAACATTATATGCTACGGAAAAATTGGACTGTAGCTGAAATTTTTTTACCACTACGGAATATAACTAATCCGTTGCTATGTATTGTTTTTGGCAACGAAAAATTGGTTACCGTAGCCAATTTCTATAGTAAAAAAATAAAAATTGTTGTAGTGCCACCAAGATGTGACCTAATCAATGCAACTGTAAGTAAAAACTATGCTATGTTTTGTGATGGAGGTTGTACTGGTGCAACTTGAGCCTGTTCAGCGTTGAGAGGGATGAACTTCTGCACATGTGGAGCACGTATGTTTGTGCCCCGCTTTTTTTAATTATTTTTTTTTCTTTTCCATTCATTCTTGTTTTCTTTACTTTTTTAATGATGCCTTTTTTTTTCCTTCCAATATTATAGTCCCTAGAGGAACATGTCCTGATGAATAGAGGATTCTTCCTGTCTCTTTTAACTTTTCCTCCCTTTATTATATATGTATTCAAATAATCTATTATAATAAAACCAAGGCTTGCCCTCTATGTTGTGGGGGTATGGCTGCGACCCTATAGTAGCAAGAGCCTCGTGTGCTAGGACGCCTTTTTTGAATAAAAGCCAATGAATCTTGTTTAATTTTCTTACATCCTTGTGTTGAAACTATTAATTTTAGACACGTACTCGATGGTAGACAATACGGTTACGATGATGGACCACAAAATTTGACATGCTACACACTAGACATATAAAAAGCATTCTATTTATTAAAGGTTAGATTTGTTATATCATTCTCCACAAACTAGAAATAGTCCCTAAGGCAGCATTTGTTTCATGGAAATTTTTTTTATGGGATCAGTTGAAAACAACACAAAATTGTATAGAGATTAAAGGGTAGCAAATATTTCATTTATATACCATAAGAAAAGTTGAAAAATAATAAATATTTCAAGGAAAGGGTTGGCTAATCATGTCTGACTGTTCTGTTACTCATTTTGATGCAAACGGATCGAATGAAGTGGCTTTTCAGCCATTGGATCAAACTTCACAAGATGATGAGTTATTGAATCAATGACAACCATGAGAATGTGTGCCTATTGAAACCTGAAAGGCAGTTTTATTGATAATATGTTTTTTTTTTTTTTTTTTAAATTTCTTAGGTATTGATAAATAGGCCATGCATTTCAGTATCATCAAGGGAAAACTAATTACATGCTAAGACTAAAATTAGGTTTCTACAATAACTAAGGCAGGTATACAATGTAATGACATCGATTACATTTCTTCATCATTTTCAAAATAATTCCAGCACTTGACAAACTCAAAACTCAATATCAAAATCTAGTCATTTTTCTCTGCGATTGAAATCTCCAATCAAGAAGGATGTTTAATTAAACCAATTCCGCTCAACTTCATCTGGTAGCCTGTACAATCATCCTGATATATAAGAGAAAATTCTCCATTTTGAGATATAGGCGAAGTCGTCTTCATTTATGATTCTTGGATCCACGTGCACAGAGGGAAAAACCTTATGAAAATAGATTTCAAAAAAGGAGAAAACCTCTCATACGCCAGAACCAAGCTGAAAAACAGTGCTTGTAGTTTAGCTTTACCCAAATGTTTGCTGCATTCACAGACTAGCTGATCGTAGACCACCATTGCATTAATGCACAGTGTTTTCTTGTTGGGCGGTAATGGCTTTTGGCTATCCTTAGTTGGAACTAGAACCAACTGACGATTAATTTGATAATGCCACCTTGCGTAATATCTCTAAAATTTTGTATTGTAGCATCCCTTCATTATGTGGCTTATGCACTACCATCTCACAAAAAAAATAAAAAAAGAATGAAGTCATAATAGAATACAGTAGTCAGAGTAACTCTTTGAGGTCAAGTTATAACTTAAGATACGCATTGGTAGCTAGGTAACCTCTCTAGTATCTTCTATGTCTATTGACTGTTGCTGCTGAAAACTGGTCTAGTTGAGTTAAATGCCATCTGGCCGAGTTGACCGCGTTGTATCCTAATTAGCCACGTACAAACTGACTTCACATGGTTTAATCGAGTTCAAGGAAAGAACCTGAAAACAAAGGGAATTTCATCGAAGGGTGGATTGGATAATTCGGTGGCCATTCAGATGATTAAATCAGTTCACATAGCAAGCAGTATGAAGCAAAATGAAAGAGAATTACTTCTTCGTAGAGTGGGGTAGTGTTTGAGTGTAAGAGTGGATGTTCATATCCGTTTAGATATCTTCATCCTTGCAGATACTTATAGTGAGATCCTTCTTTCTTGGAGCTGTCCGAATTACCCTTATGGTTGTTGAGCGGTTGACAATTGAGTCTTCAGTCGTTCACTATTGGATGATTATGATCATCATAGAAGCAGTTGCTAGCGTAAAGGACCGCTAAATTTGGCCTGTACACGCTGATTGAGGAAATGTTTCCCTCCAGATCAAAAAACTTCTTAATTTAATTTGTATTCAGCCACGTGAAAGACACGTGTTGTGATATTGAGGTCCCTGAGTCCATGGACAAGTGTCACTTTATCATAGGTTGGCGGAATATGGTATTAACAATTGCCCTTGCTTCTTAAGATTTGTAAAATGTGAGGAACAACTTTAATACCAAGTTCAATAACTAGTGCTTCTTTGGTTGACTTCAATAGTTGCTTGCAAGTTGGCTAAATGTCTCTTCTGAATTAGGCTTTGATTGGAAGTCTGCAACAATAGAATGACCTTGTCGTCGAATTTTGAAACTATGGTTACCTTTTCGATTTTGAGGTTCAAATCCTGACTTCTGTAAGAAGTGCAGGCTTGAATTTAATATCACCCTGATCCGTTGAGCAGTAGGGTGAAGCCACGTGTAAAATAGCATCCCTTTCTCATAATAAGATGCAGAAATGTTGAAATCGAGATGACATTTGCTGCTGTAACTTTATGTGCAAAGCACCAAGAGCATGAGGTGCTTCGGTCCAAACAGGTGGGGAAGCTACGATCTAGAACCAAAAAAGTTGAAAAAACTAGGAATGGCTATCATATTGACCTTCTTCAAACGAGGGAGATAACCGCAGATCGGGCAAACCGTATTTTCAAAGCTCGAATGACTTCGCTATCAGGCAGATCGGCTTTGCCTAGGCGCTGAGTGCAAACTGAGAGCTTATGAAGTGAAGTTTGAGCTTTCCCAGAAGGCTCTAGATGAAGCCAAGGAAAAGCTTCACAGGGCTGAGGCCAATCAAGAATAGTTTTTAGTGAATGAAAAACCTGACTTCTTTCTTGATCTTTTGCCTATGAATGAAATTTAAAACTGTATATATATACCCCCCAAGTTCATTTTGAATGTATAAGAATACATTAAATATGAGGTCGTTTTGACTTAAGATGTTTTGATAATGTCAAATTGGATCCATGTATCGATAAAGTCATTTATAACATCATGAGCGATAAGAAAACGAATTAAGAAATAAAGGATAGAATGAAAATCATTAAATCCCTTAGGGAAATACAATTTACATTAATGATAAAATTTTCGAAGATTTTTTAAATGCCAAGGTCTGGGTATTGGGGTGCTATCTAGTTTACATAGATAATAAGTCCTTGGCCGAGTTACACAGATAATTCTATAAGGCCGTTCTCAATTTGGCTGCAATTTACTTTGTTGAGTAGATTGAGAAAAAGAAGCACATCGTAGGACAAGATCCCCGACTTAGAATTGACGAGTTTTAACTTGTGAGTTATAGTATCTTATCACTTTTTGTTGGTAAGACAAAATGTTACCAACAAAAAGTGTAGCGCTGCTAAATTTCAAACTTTTTCAAGCAGATCCAAACTTGTTCGCATGTTAGCCGACTTAGAATCTTCATCATAATTGAAAATTCTGTAAGTCAGATCTGTGACTTCAACTAGTAAAACAGTTTTTGCCCTATATATTAGCATGAAGGGATTTTCCCTAGTTGGAGTTTGGCTAGTTGTTCTATAGGACCATAGAATACTTGGCAATTCTTCAAACCAATTCCCTGGAGAACCTTCAAGTCGTCTAGCAAGTCACTTTACTATTGTTTTGTTTGTAGCTTTCGTCTGTCCATTAGCTTTCAGTTTAAAGCTATCATCAATTTCTAAGCTATCTTCAGGAGATGTTTCAAGTATGAAGTCGGTTAAAGCTTGAGCTTTAATAGCTGTCCTTGGTTGGTAGTCTATTTTGGACTCGTCAAGTTTAACTACCCAATTTACTAGTCGACCTGAAATATCTAGTTGTGCTAGAATTTTTTTAGTGGTTTGTTTGTAAGCACTATAACAGTATGATCTTGAAAGTAAGGCCGGAGTTTTCGAACTGCAACCATATCATAGTAGTAATTTTCAGCACACAAATTTTATAGTTAAATAGATAAAATGCTTCCCCAGTCCTTACATTCATTCTGATTCCACTTGACTTTTGTAAATTTAAATCAAGTAGTAATTTTCTTATGATTGAGACCAACCATTGAATATGATATGCCGAACGTGGAGGTTTTTCATCTTTTTAGGGTGTTTTGTATTCTTTTTCTTTTATCTTTTTAATACAAAATAGCTTTTAGCAAAAAAAAAAAACCATTGAATATGACATGTGTAGGCAGTCCATGGGGGCACCTACTAACTAATGGTTTTTCAACCAATATCACCCTCCAAACTATCTACAAATGTGGACCTTATTGTATGAGTAGGTACATATATCTTTGAGACTATGTTTTGGATGTCAAGAAATTATTTTTCTTTGAAAATGAAAGAGAGAGACATAGCAATAGCTTTGAAACCTGATTATTTTTCCAAAAAAATATAGGTCTGATTTCCAAATTAAAGTGTGGGAGTATTCAAATTATGTGATATAGACCAATCAATAGCTTCATAACTTTTCAAATTTTCAAATTGTGATCCTCTTAATTGAGCTCCATTTTGCAAATCTGTAATATAGAGCAATCAATAAGGTTCATTGTTAGAAAGGGGAACATGTATGGATTTCAATCAATAGATTTTAAAATTGTTCAAAGGTTCATTGTTAGAAAAGGGGACATGCATGAATTTATAATCTATATTTGGAGTTTTTTCTTCTTTTTTTTTTCTTTTTTCTTGACAATAACTTCATATCCTACTCTTAAATGCTCCCAACTTTGAATCATAACCCATTTTAACCCTATAAAAGAGTATGCATACGTATTGTCAAAGAGCATTCAACCAAAATATCACTTGATACCATAGGGAAGAAAGAAAGCCAAGAAAACATGGCAACGGTAGCGGTGAGCACTACAGTTTGTTCCTTCCTCGTTTTGTTCATGCTTATCACTGCAAGTAAGATCTTCTTCTTATTGTTCTTTCTGTTAGTTTTACTATACATTGAATGTTTATTTTCTCACTTATCAAGGTGATCATGTAAATCTTTTGGTTTTCATTCTATTTGTTTCAGATGGCCTGGGGCTTGGCTTGGCGCCTACTAGCATTGATACTTCCTTCTGTTGCAAAGACTTTATTTTCCCACAAGGATGTGACCCAACCAGTGCAGCTGCAAGTAAAAATTGTTCTATGTTTTGTAATAAAGTTTGTACTGGTGCAACTGGTGCCTGTGCAGCGTTGAAAGGGTTGAACATCTGCGCGTGTGGCCCACGTATGTTTGTGCCCTACTTTTTTGAATTATTTTCTTTCTTTTCCATTCATTCTTGTTAATGATGCCTTTTCTTTTTCTTCCAATATTGCAGTCCCAGGAGGAACATGTCCAGATGAATAGAGGATTCTTCTTGTTGCTTTTGAATTTGCCTCCCTTTGTTATGTATGTATTCAAATAATCTATCATAATAAAACTTAGGCTCGCTCTCTATGTTGTGGGGGTAAGGCTGCGACCCTGCGGTAGCAAGAGCCTCGTGTTCATACTACGAGGTCCTTTTTGAATAAAAACCAATAAATCTTGTTTAATTTTCTTACATCCTTGTGTTAAAGCTACCAATTTTTAGACATGTACTCAGTGGCAGACAATACGGTTACGATGATGGTCCACAAAATTTGACATGTTACACACTAGACATCTAAAAAGCATTCTATCTATTAAAGGTTAGATTTGTTACATCAGTCTCCACAAACTAAAAATAGTCTCCAAGGCAGCATTTGTTTAATGGAAATTTTTTTATGGGATCAGTTGAAAACAATTACAAAATTGTATAGAGATTAAAGGGCAGCAATTATTTTATTTATATACCATAAGAAAAGTTGAAAAATAATAAATATTTCAATGAAAGGGTTGGCTAATCATGTCTAACTGCTCTGTTACTCATTTTGGTGCAAACGGATCGAATGAAGTGGCTTCTTAGTCATTGGATCAAACTTCACAGGATGATGAGTTATTGAATCGAGGGCAAGCATGAGAATATGTGCATCTATTGAAACCTGAAAGATAGTTTCATGGATAATTTGTTCTTTTCGGTTTCTTAGGTATTGATAATAGGCCATGCATTTTAGTATCATATAAAGGGAAAACTAATCACATCCTAAGACTAAAATTAGGCTTCTACATAAATAAGGCAAGTATCCAATGTAATGACATTGATCACATTTCTTGATCATTCTCAAAATAATTCCATCACTTAACAAGCTCAAAACTCAATATCAAAATCCAATCATTCTTCTCTGCGAACGAAATCTCCAGTTGAGAAGGATGTTTAATTGAACCAATTCTGCTCAGCATCATATAACAACCTGTACAATCTTCCCAATATGAGAAAATTTGCCATCTCGCCATATAGGCGAAGTCGTCTTCATTTATGATTCTTGGATCCACCTGCAAAGAGGGGGAAACCTTATCAAAATAGATTTCAATAAAGGAGAAAACCTCTCATAAGCTAGAACCAAGCTAAAAAAACGGTGTTTGTAAATCAGCTTTACTCTACCCAAATGCTTGCTGGATTTATAGACTAGCTGATCGTGGACCAACATTGCGCTAATAGGCAACGTTTTCTTGCCGGGCGCTAACGCCTTTTGGCTATCCTGAGTAGGAACCAAAACCAGCCGACGATCAATTTGATGGTGCCACCTTGCCTAACATCCCTAAAATTTCATATAGCAGCATCCCTTCATTATGTGACTTTTGTACTACCATCTCACAATAAAAACAAGTCATAATAGAATACAGTTTTCAAAGTAACTCTTTTAAGATCCGCTTTGGCAGCTAGGTAACCTCTCTACTATCTTTTATGACAGTTGACTTAATGGGTGCTTTCTTAATTAACAAAAATGTTCTACAAAATAACAACAACAAAGTCTTATTCCAATTAAATGGGGTCGGTTACATGGATTATTTTCTGCCAATCAACTCTGTTCGATATCATACTTGAAGCTAGGCCTAAGCTATACATGTCTTTCTTCACCACCTCCCCTAGAGCCATCTTACGTCTGCCCCTTGCTCTTTTAGATCTTTCAATCTGAATCAAATCACTCTTCTGTATGGGAGCATCTAACGGCCTCCGTTGAACATGGCTATACCATCTCAAACGACTTTCTTGTAGCTTATCATATATCGGTGCTACTCTCAAATCTATTATAAGATGATCCTTTATCCTTCCTAGTTTTACCACATATCCATCTTAACATCCTCATTTCAACTACACTAAGTTTATCAATATGATGTTTCTTAATTACTCAACATTCATCATCATACATCATAACCGGTCAAATGACTGTCTTATAGAATTTTCCTTTAAGTTTTAAAGAAATACGTTGATCACACAACACTCCAGATGTACTTCTCCATTTCATCCATCCTATTTTAATCCATTGTGAAACATCATCTTCTATATCCCCTTCTTTGTTTATGATTGAACCTAGATACCTAAAATGATCACTTTGTTGTATCTCGTTCTCAAGAATGTTCACCACCTTATTATCCGTCCTTGTGTGACTAAAGTTACACACCATATATTTCATCTTCGTTCTACTTATCTTAAAATCTTTTGATTCCAATGATGATCTTCGTAGTTCCAATTTTATATTAATCTCTGCTTTTGTCTCATACTTGATATAGCCCCATTGTAATTGAGGATTCACGTCCTTGACCCCCCATGATTTTCACACTATTCATCATATTATAATATATATCCTTAACTATGTCTACATATTTACTTGAAACGCATCTTTTTTCTAGTACTTGCCAAATTAACTCCTTGTGATTCTATCATAAGCCTTTTCTAGATCGATAAAAATCATATGGAAGTCCTTCTTGTTTTTCACATCTTTCCATGAGTTTCCTAAGCAAGTAAATCGCCTTTATCGTGGATCCACCTGGTATAAAATCAAACTGATTCTTTATAATAGTAGTTTCTTTTCTCAAACGGGTTTTAATAACTTTCTCCCACAGTTTCATAGTATCACTCATTAGTTCTATGTCTCTGTAGTTATTGTAATTTTGAATATCATTTTTGTTTTTGTAGATCGGAATCACAATACTTCTCCTCCATTCATTTGGTATCTTTCTTGAGCTCATAATTTTATTGAACAATTTAGTTAGTCAAGATACTCCATACATTCTCAAGCTCTTTCAAACTTCTATTGGGACCTCATTTAGGCCTAGTGTTTTGCCTACATTCATCTTCCTCATAGTTTCTTTCACTTCTGTCATCCTAATTTTGCATATATACCTATGACATGTATGTCATGGTAGGTAATGTAGCAAGCTAGTGCACTATTTCTTGAGACATCTTCATTTAGTAGGCTGAAAAAATAATTGTTCTATCTCTCTTTAATGTCCTGATCCCTTACTAGAACTTTACCATCTGTATTTTTAATACATCAAACATGGTATAAATCTCTACTCTTCCTTTCCCTCATCTTTTTTTTTTTTTGTTGCTAAAAGTCCAGTAAAATGCATTAAAGAAATTAAATGTACAAATCATTCACTTATGCTAGATAAACCCCACCTTCGGCATTGCCATCAGCGGGTCCCAACATAAGTTTATTTACATTCTCAAATCTATACCATGGTCGACTAGAAGCCTCCCAGACTACATCCCGAGCTATGAGGACATCCTAGTTGATGCAACTTTTTTTGATAAAGTGTTGGCAATTTTATTTGTTTCACAAAAGCTATGAGTGACTCTCAATTGTAAATGAGCCAAAGACTCAGATGTCACACCCCAATTCTGATCCAACCAGAATGGTGTGAGTAAATCGTCATCGAACCAACGGTTCACACCAGGATCTCGAATAGGCCGTGTTCACTCATACAAACCATTACACATAACCACAATCAGAATATAAATAATACAGCGAAAGTCTTTAAAATATAATGAACTGAGTATCTATTGATAAATTAAATAAGTATCCAATTATTCAAATCCAAACCATAAATATAATACCGTTACATCACTTTAATCCAATAAAAAATAATGAAAATAAATAAAAGTCAAATCAAAGGTATACGCAGAAAGGGCACTAGCATGAAGCGTCATGCTCGTCCTCTCCTGCCTGTACACCCAGAGCAGCAACATCACCATATGTCGGAGCATTCATAAAGTCGTCCACTATGCAACCTGCATCAACATCTAAAACAATGTACGTACAAAGGGTGAACTCACAACTCAGCTCAGTAAGATAATCAGATAGTTTCACAATATTATGCATGAGTAACAATCAATTTTATGTTGTGGTCTGGTTTAAAGTTTGCAATGTGCTATAGAAAGGTTTGATGGCCCCCGCACCTCTATACACGAGTGTGTGGCACCTCATGGATCATACCCCTATTGGCCCACATGCACCCATCATGGAATAGAGATAGAGCTAAGATACCCCCGTACCTCCCCTGATGCTCTACCCATACCAGTACCTAAGCCCCTACTGGCCAGGGCTCGCAAACTGGGCTCGCAACTAACCAATCCTATATGTCATCAATGTATGCTCTATACCAGCACAGCCGTCTACGGCATAGAGATAGAGCTAAGGCATTCCCACACCTCCCCTGATGCCCTATCCGCAACTAACTCACTAGGATAGAAACAATACGCAGGTAGACCCTATCCCAACATAACTCCCTACGGCATAGAGATAGAGCTAAAGCATCGTGGACAAGCCAGCGTCGACTCAGAGACCACATTGCCACATAACCATGGCCAGACCAACATCAATATCGGAGACCACCGTACCACGACCTTCCCCTGATGCCCCACCCGTACCAAGCATGTTAAGATAGAATACTACAAAAGGTGCTAGTGTGAGGAGCGATCCCAGGCCCACGCCCCACTCCACACACCAACGAAAATAATCACATGCCTAACAATCACATCCTATCAATGCATGAACAATAATAATAACTGAAAGTAAAAGATGGCATGTGGATATGCACAAACATCACATCATATATATTCAGGTTATTAACAACGATTTACTGTCCATTAATTATTAGGTTTAGGTTAGATTCCCTTACTTGACGCTCGTTTGATAGCTTGCTCCACGTCGCAAGGTCCAAACGTGCTTTCACAAAGTCCTACAATATTATTAGAGTTTCATTATAATAGATTTCTTAGGGTTTCATGTTGGTCGGAAACCAACAAGGTTACAAAATACCCTCATAGAGCTGACCGGTGGCATGTACCGGTCGCAGCTCTGTGGGGAAGACTGGCGACCGGTATGGTCAGCTGGTCCCCACAGACTAGCCTCCTGGAAGATACCGGTGGCAACATACCGGCCGCACTGTGTGCAACCGGTATAGTCGACCGGTATGTCTCCGGAAGACCATACATGGGTTTTTTCGACTACCGTCGATCATCCTCCATGGATTTCCAGGGTTTCACCTATCCATTCTAAGTCTAATCCTGGAGTTAGAGTTATCCCCAACTCATTCAAGTTTCGTTTCGATGAATATCATCTCGGAACTCGAATCTAGGGTTTGACGGCAACTTAGGGTTTATTAGCCAATTTAGGGTTTTAGATCAATACCTACTTGCATGGTATTGATCCACCCACACAACTAACCTAAAGTCATAGAGTAAGAAGAATGATTAAAACACTTACCGTTGACTGGCGTAACGTGAGCGTCGTCGAACGGTAATGGCGGCACCTTCTTCTTCTTCCTAGCTCCTTCTCCTTTCCAACCTCCTTCTCTTCTCTAAGGTTTATGAGAGATAATGGAAAGGATTTGAGGAGGTTTAAGGGTGTATTTATAGGCCAGAATTAGGGTTTAGTAACCCTCTTAAGATTAGGAAGGTCTTAGGATTCGAAATCAGGAAAGTGGGACCCTCAGAATTCAATTTCTGGATCTCCGCACTCAGCTGCACAGAGCTGACCGGTCGACCGGTACCATCGACCGGTCAACATAAAATGATGATTATTTGACCGTCTTTGATCCGATTTCATACCTGCTTGTCATCCGCTCGTCCCGTCTGGCCCGGTGATGATCGGAAGACCTGCTACGACACAAAACCAAGGTTTAGACTGAGTTTATGGAGTGCGGGTCTTACATCAGAAATTGCCCTCATCTTAGCTATTTTATAGATAACTTTTTTTTTTCTTCCTTTGTGCTCAAATTGTTATAAAGATTTTCATATTTATTCGTTCTTATTTTTTTCACAATCTTTTTTGCTTCATTTCTAGCAAATCTATATCTTTTTAGATCCTCTATATCTTTAATCTTTGGTCATGCCTTAAAACTATCTTTTTTAGTTTTAATGGCTACTTGAACCTCATCATCCCACCGCCAAAATACTTTAGGAGAATGACATTTTTCTTTCGATACACCTAGAACCTCTTTAACAACTTTCTTAATACAAGCAGTCATCGTGTTCCACAGTGTATTAATGTCTCTCTCAAAGTTTCACATTTCTTGTTTGACCACATTATCAGTAAAAAATTTCAAGGTATTTCCTTTTAAGCACCACCACCTTATCTTAGGGCAAAAAATCTGACATTTCCTACTATTTGACGTAGTGAGGCATATATCCATGGCCAATAATCTATGTTGAGTAGTTAGGCTCTCTCTGGATATAACTTTACAATCTTTACATAACAATCAATCAGATCTTTTAGTTATAAAAAAAAAATTCTATTTGGCTTTTATGATGCCCACTTTTGAAGGTGACTAGATGCTCCTTTCTTTCTTTAAAGTATGTGTTTATGATGGATAAATCTAAGCCGTAGCAAAATCTAAAATTGAGGTCATCTCTTCATTCCTCACTCCAAAACCATATCCCCCATGCTCATCTTCATAACCTCTAGGATCTCTCCCTACATGTCCATTCAGATCACCCCCTAATATAATCTTTTCTTCTTGTCGTAAATCTTGCACTAATCCATCCACGTATTCCCAAAATTGTAGTTTACTATCCGCATCCAATCCTTTTGGGGTGTGTATGTACTAATTATATTGACTATCTCTTTTTCCATCATTAACTTGATGACTATAATCCTATCACCAAATGTTTTCACATCCATTACAGCATTCTTTAAATTTTTAAACTATTATACCTACTCTGTTACTATTATTTTTATCTCACATATACTAAAGTTTAAAACCATACAACTCCTTGGTTATTTTACTCTTCCATCTAGTCTCTTGTAAGCAAACTATGTTAATCTTTCTTCTCCTTTTACATTCATAAATTTGTATTGTACAAAATGACGAATATATATTAAGCATGCACCATAAAATTAATTTCTTCTTAGATAATCCTTAATTATCATGCATCATTTCTCTTTGTTACTGATGTACCGATTAGAACATGCATATCAGCTTCTTTTTGAGCAATTCATTGGGAAAAAATAAAAAGAAAACTCAAGCAATGCAAATTCAGTTATACTGATAACTCCAATCAATGATTTAATCTCCTCATACTTGCTCATAAACTTTAGTGCTCAAATCAAGAAATTATATTGCCAGCTACCTGGAGGTTGAGTATTGCAATTTTTACAAACGCATCTGAGAGTACAACATTTAGAAACCTCGACTTCGAGAAAAGAGACTGAAAAATTAACAAAATAATAAAAGATAAATGTTCCTCCGCTGTCCCAGATCAGATATTGTCTGGATTGTCTGGATTGTCCGGATTGCTTAATCAGTATCAAACGAGGACAATCCGATACTGAGTTTTAAAACCTTGACAGCGAGAGCAAATTTAATTAATAACACAGCATAGAAGAGCTTATCCTTCTCTATCCTCTCAAGTTGATTTGCAAATCATATGCAGACCCATCAGCTAGCAGTCGGTTATTTTCAGTATTATCAAATAGGCAATTGTCCAGAAGATCCTTCAGAAGTTAATTGCAATCATTCATTAACTTTGTGGTTTATACTTTGAACTATCAGTCCACTGATGACGAGTTGAGCCTTGAGAACTTCAGACCGAACATCATACATAATAAGGAAAAATTACAGTAACCTCCCCTCATGTTTGCCTCAAATGCTCTCAACAATTATAATTGTTCCATTTTTCTAACAGTGTTAAACTTAAACTGTAGTAGACGATTATACTCCTGAAGCCATGAATTTGATGGTAATTGATCCAAAATACCCTTATGGATAATGTGAAAAGACCTAACTACTCTTTCACTTAATCCCTAACCATTCTCTTTCTTTTATGTTTTCCCCAAGTTTGTTCTCAAATCGCAACCTCTCTTTGTTCAAAGTTAGAAATTTCACACCCATTCATGTCGTCGTCGTCAATTCCCATTTCCGATCACCGTGAGCTCAATCCTTACTTTTCCCCAAGGTCGTCGTCGTGGCTGCAATTGCAGTCGCCGCAGCCGCCAGGTGGCTCAAATCTTAGGTTGCCCTCCGATCGCAAAATCAAAGCCAAAATCAAAGCCTTCATCACCTGGTTCACCGCAGTCTGCTGCGCCATATTCGGGGTCATCGTCATGCTCGAGGGCTTATTCATTCTGATTGTCTACCTTGCATTTGCTATAGCATCCCAAGCAGCAGTGCGGTAATCAATAGGGGAGTTGTGTTTGTCAGTGTGGCGGTGTATGGCACAGAAAAGGTTTCCACAATGACAATTGAACCCGTTAATCCCACATGCTTCCAGCAAGCGCTGCATCTATTTGGACCCTCTTGTGCCTTCACCTCACCCTCCCTTGAGGCTGAAGCACAAGATGCCTGAGATAATATGATCTTAGGCTCCACCGAAGCAACAAGACCATCTACATTACCAGAACCAACAAGATCCTTCCCGTTGCTGCTAGTGCTCCCATTCACAATACTCTCGATGGATGAAGCTGCAGTTTAGCCTGTTCGTGCTTCCAAACCCAGTCCTTGTGGCACTAGGAACACATTCATGGTGGCTGCACTTCTGAAGAAGCTACAGTTGTTGACGCAAAGAATAGGGCCCTCCGGAGCTTGACGTACTATCCCATCGTGCTCCATATTCTTCACTTGCCTCCACCAAAATCAATTCATAATTTCTATCAACAAAAACACACTGAAGAATGTAACTTTTCTTGTGCTTCTTCTTGTCAAGACCCAAAGGATAAGGGTTGGATGAAATACATAGTATGGGGACTGCAAAAAATGAAGTTATAGGATAAGAAATCGAAGAGAAAAGTACTGGGGAGGTAGATATTGATGAACTTGATATGACACTGAGAAGAGGGGGGGTGAATCAGTGTCTGAAACTTTTTCCTGATTATAACACTGCTACCTAGAGCTGATGAAGATATATTCTTTTACACAAACACAAACGCATGCAAATCCATCTCGCTACCACTCAGTGGCCAGGTCTACCAGATTTGTACACCCACCCTGCAAGTGATCATTCCATGCACTCCAAAAAATACTAGAAAGCAAAACAATCAACACAAGGATATTACGTGATTCACCACCATACTGTGTGATGGCTAATACACGGAGTAATGACCCACGGGCTCCGTACTTACTCAATACTCAACTTTTAGTCTATTAAAGACAAAGACACTAACCCTAGGTTTTCCCAGCATTAAACTGAGAGGGCGTAACAACGTCAAAATTCAGGTTTAACAGCCAGTGTCCAGCACCCACTGAACACAATACAAATAAAATATTTTTGGGGCTTATAGAATTGCCCTACAATAAAACCCATAGACTAGATAGGAATTCTACTTTTTCTTTTCACCTATACTAGTATACAGTGCATAGAAAACATTAAAAAGATAGGGAATGAGAAAATCTCACAACCGATATTCTCGAATGGCCAGCAATAATTCTTGAAGCTCCACACTGCTTTGAGAATTCTTGAACAACCTTCAATGATAGTAGAACTTGATTCATAGAGCACACCTTGCTCACAGGTTTCTAATCTCCTCCACACAACCCATAATTACCATGAATGGAAAAATAAAAAGTCTACCAACATCTCATAGGGATTCAACAATCCATTGATGAGCAAAGAAGAGGTAGTTGGTGATGAATCATCCCATAAGGCACGAAAATGTAGAAAAACCCTCTATTTAGTTTTAAAACCCTCTTTTACGATTTTTCTCAGTATTTTTGTGACTCCCAAAGATGTCCAATAGGTAGAGAATCAAAAAATATTGAAACTACAACTTGAACGGACCGATTTGGAGTTCGGATGACCAACTTATGTCGATTTGAAGTTTGGCCAACCAAAAATAACAAAATAGAATCTTTGAAGGTTTATCATGCACCGGCGCTACACTTTAGCGTCACCCGCTTATGTGTTGTCGAGTTCCGATTCTCTGTCGAAGAATCTTCGATGACGCTCGTCGGATCATTTGCAAAAAGGCGGGATTTAAAGAGCGCTACTCGATTGGCTTCATCGCGTCAGAGAAAGTCGGCGACGATTGGAGCCGCTGGATTGGAACCTCTTCCGTTGTCGTATTGCATGTGCGCCACACCAAATCGAGGCGCCATTTCAATATGACGCAGTTCAACATTTTATCTTACCTCCGACCAATGAGAAGCCTCGCGGGAGCATCAAGGCGC
Organism: Protea cynaroides; assembly: GCA_028583415.1. Classification (NCBI taxonomy): domain Eukaryota; kingdom Viridiplantae; phylum Streptophyta; class Magnoliopsida; order Proteales; family Proteaceae; genus Protea; species Protea cynaroides. The sequence continues at coordinate 86,514,092 of CM053265.1, read as the reverse complement.
GTCAGACGAGTCACACCATAGCCTGCAATTTTAAGATCCGTCAGATCTGGATCTGAGCTTCGTGGCTCTATCTGAAGTGCTGATCTCGCATCTTTTGCTTTCAAACTAGACCAAAATGCCCTTGAGAACATTGGTAATGACGTTTGTAACTCGTTTTCCATCAAACAAACCCTGTAGGAGTGATTTCTTCCCGAGAAGAAATATCTCTAAAAGTCTTGACTCTCTCTCTACGCAATATGTCAAACAGTGAGAATGCAAGCTAAGGGGAGTGCGGCCAAGGGCCATGCGCACTGTGGCACCATGCAGCTGCCTATGCCTTGCGGTTGTGTGGCATGCCATGGTGCCATGGTGCTGCTGTACATAGTGTTGCTATAGGGCTGGCCTGCAGGCTGAGCCATTGGCTGGCCTGTAGGCTGAGCCATTGGCTGGCCATGTGGTGTCGCGGCTGGCCCTCGGCCAAGCTGGCAACCAGTGGGTTCCACTCATACCTGGGTCCCACAATTTCTCTCTCCTCCTTTCTCATCATTAATTAATTTCTCTCTTCAATTGCATATTCCACAAACCGAGAAATTTTGTCACATTTTCAATAACACTGTCGTCATCATCAAAACCTCGGCCACATCATCAGAGAAAACCACAGACCCTCTCTCTCCTCAAATTAAGTCAATTTTACCAACAATTACAATCCAAAGGTCAACAGATATAATGGGGTTTGTTTGATCATTTGACCATAAATCGTCAACATCTAACAGAATATAGCTAATGGCGTGGATTTAGTTGTAACTTAATAGTAATTGTAGCGGAGATAATTTTAATTGTTTAAAGCATTTGAGAGCATTTATAATTTAGACAAACGTGAGGAAAGGTAACTGTAATTTTTTCTAATAATAATAATAGTAATAATCAGGGAAGGTTGGGATCAACCCAAGGGCTCATCTTAGGCTCTATTTGACCCGAAAGGCCTTGAAACCCCAACCATGGTCTGAACCGTGAACTAATCATCCCAAATCAAGCCCTGAAATTTTTTTTGTAACCTCGGGCATGTTCGTTGGGCCAAACTTACACCCCCATAGTACATGTATATACATGTCTTGTGTTGTGTGACAATAAACAATTCATAATTTCCACTATAGTTTTAGTATATTTTCAAAAACGAAATTAATTAATTACTTCCTGATTATTTTTCGAAAAATATAGGTTGGATTTCTAAAATAGAGTGTGGTGTACTCAAAATATGTGATATAGAGCAATAGTTTTTAAACCTTTCAAAATTTCAAATTGTGATCCTATTGAGCTCCATTTTGCAAATTTGTGTTATAGATCAATCAATAGCTTCTAGAATTGTTCAAAGGTTCATTATTAGAAAGGGGATGTCCCTTTAGATGTGTGACACCTAGGGCTAGGGTGAATTCGAGTCTTCCATCTGAGTAGACAAGGGGGTGTTTGCTCAACTTGTCAATTCGAATGGAAGACTCGGATTCACCAGAGCCCCAAGTGTCGCACATTTAAAGGGGCCACCCCCTCTCCATCCGTTACTGAGGATGGAAAGGATTTTCATACTTGAAAAAGTGAACATGCATGAATTTCTAATCTATATTTAGAGATTTTTTATTTTTTTGAGAATCCCTTCAGATTCTACTCTTAAATGCTCCCAACTCTTAATCATGACCCATTTTAACTCCATAAAAGAGAAGATCATGCATACTGTCAAAGAGCATTGGAGCAAAATATCACCTGTAACCAGAAGGAGGAAAAGAAAAGCAGGAAAGCAAGAAAACATGGCAATGGCAGTGAGCACTACAATTTGTTCCTTCTTCATTGTGTGCATGCTTATTACTGCAAGTGAGCTCTCCTTCTTATTGTTATTTTTGATAGTTCTATTAAATAATGAATTTTTATTTTCTCATCAAGGTGATCACATCTTTTGGTTTTCATTCTATTTGTTTCAGATGGCCTGCCTAGCGTTGATACGTCCTTCTGTTGCAAAGCTTATAAGTTCCCACAAGGATGTGACCCAGCCAATTCAGCTGCAAATAAAAAGTGTGCTATGTTTTGTCATGGAGGTTGTACTGGTGCAAGTGGGGTCTGTGTAGGGAATGGAAAGAGGAACGTCTGCGAATGTGGCCCAAGTATGTTTGTCCTGTTTTTTTTGAATTATTTTATTTCCTTTTCCATTTATTCTTGTTTTCTTTATTTGTTAATGATGCCAATTTTTTTCCCCCAATGTTGCAGTCCCTGGAGGAAAATGTCGGTGATGAATAGAGGATTGTTCCTGTCACTTTTAACTTTGCCTTCCTTTATTATATATGTATTTGAATAATCTATTATAATAAAACCAAGGTTTGCCTTCTGTGTTGTGGGGATAAGATTACGTAAATTCTACTCCTCCCTAGACCCTGTAGTAGCAAAAGCTTCATTTACTGGGACGTCTTTTTTAAATAATTTCAAATTCGAATTTGATCTCCTTCCATACCTCACAAGCAGCAGCTAGCTCAGGACTCCATTTGCCAGCCTCACGGATAATTTCATTTTCTGCCAAAAGAGCTCGTGTAGTTCTCAGAATACACCTACTTGCAGGCGTTTTTGCTAAGTAGTTCTTTTACCAACAGCGCTCGCTGACTGATACTGAGGGACTGGACACCGATACCGCCTACGAGCGGCGGCCTGCGGCCGATCCTTGTCAAAAACGAACAATTTTCAATTTTTACTAATGCATCTGAGAGTACAACAATTAGAAACCTTGACTTCAAGAAAAGAGACTGAAAAAACGAGTAATAACATTGTATTCTAACCTAGAAAAAACCAACAAATAATGCTTCCAAATGAAACTAATCTTCACAACCACAGATATTATCATCAAAGATATTGTGACCATTAAAAAAAAAAAAACACCCTATTCAACTGTCAAAATAATCAAGAACATCAAATAGAGGATCCAAAATCAAGCACTGAAATTTTCTTGCAGGCTCGGGCATAATCATTGGGCCAAACTTACACCCCATAGTACATATATATGCATGTCTTGTGTTGTGTAACGATAAATAATTCATAATTTCCACTATAGTTTTAGTTTATTTTCAAAAATGAAATTAATTATACTTCCTTTTTTCTTTTTTTTACAAAAAATATAGGATTGATTTCTAAAATAATGGTAAGTTCTCAAAATATATGATATAGAGCAATAGCATTTAAACCATTCAAAATTTCAAATTGTGATCCTCTTGATATCCATTTTTGCAAATCTGTGATCCTGTTGAGGTCCATTTCTAGAATTGTTCAAAGGTTCATTGTTAGAAAGGGACATGCATGAATCTAATCATTGTTAGAATGGGATATTTTATTCCTCTCCAGACCTTGCAGTAACGGAAACCTCGTGTACTAAGACAGACTTTTTTTAATAAAAACCAATGAACCTTGTATAATTTTCTTACATCCTTGTGTTGAAACTATTATTTTTTAGACACGTACTCAATGGTAGACAATACGGTTACGATGATGGACCACAAAATTTGACAAGTTAGCACTTGACATCTAAAAGACCTTCTATCTATTAAGGGTTAGATTTGCCACATCAGTCTCCACAAACTAGAAATAGTCACCAAGGCAGCATTTGTTTCATGGAAAAACATTTTATCGGATCAGTTGAATACAATTACAAAAATTGTATAAAGATTAAAGGGGAGAAAATATTTCATTATATACCATAAGAAAAGTTGGAAAATAATAAATATTTCAAGAAAAGGGTTGGATATCAGTCTGACTGTTCTATTACTCATCTTGGTGCAAACGGAATGAAGTCAACTTGAGCTGATTTTTCACCCAAGAGATAAGCTGCGTTGGGTCCCCCTAGCTGAAGTTAGTTATAGGTGAACAAAATTGTCATACCTGAATGCGTTGGATAGTAGCAAAGATGCAATATACATGGTACCTGATGATGGCTCTAAGTTCTTTCATACCTGCTCATAAACTTCAGTATTGCTCAAATCAAGAGATTATATTGCCAGCTAACAGCAACTACATGCCCTGGAGGTTGAGTACTGCAATTTTTACTAATGCATCTGAGTTTACAACCATTAGAAACCTCCACTTCAAGATAAAAGACTGAAAGAGCGAGTAACAACATCGTATTCTAACCTATAAATAACCAACAAAAAATGCTTCCAAATTAAGCTAACCTTCACAACCACGGATATTATCATCAGAGATGTTGTGACAACTCCCAAAAAAATTGAAGAGCAAAGGTGAACAGAAGGATAAAAAAAACTCTATTCAACTGTCAAAATGATCAAGAACATCAAACAGAGGGTCCGAAACTTGGTATCATAGTCCGGGCCCATCCGGGACTGCTGGTCAATAACAATGCAGAGCAGAGTGGCTGGATCAGATGATCCAAACAGGAAAATATAACAAAATAATAAAAGATAAATGTTCCTCCGCTGTCCCAGATCAGATTGTCAGGATTTCCCGATCAGTATCAAACGAGGACAATCCAATACTGAGTTTTAAAACCTTGATGGCAAGAGAAAATTTAATTAATAACACAGCATAGCAGAGCACATCCTTTTCTATCCTCTCAAATTGATTTGCAAACCTTGCAGGCCTATCAGCAGCCGGTTGTTTTCAGTATTCTCAAATAAGCAGTTGACCAGAAGATCCTTCCCAAGTTAATTGCAATCATTCATTAACTTCGTAGTTTGTACTTTGAACTATCAGTCCACTGATGACAAGTTGAGCCTTGAGAACTTCAGACAGCAATTCATCTTGCCTGGAACTAGTATTAACATCATAGTCAGCAGATGGAGAGAAGAAAAGAGTTGTACAGAAGTTTCACAATGGCAAAGACGCAGTTATACCTAGGTTGGATGTTTTTAACCTCAAGAAATTTGCTTTGCGGTTCTGTCTGCTTATGAAGGATAAATCACTGTGATGTGTCTACATGGAGGCCCCTCGTCTGGGATTCATCATTGCGTATTTCTTAGTATATTAGCTGACATATGGTAGTTTGAAATACCCTATGCTCCAGCAGCAATGAAAAAAGTGTATCATACTGAAGAGTCTCTTGAAATACTCCCCTGCACTTCCACCAGCAGAGGGGGTTTTCGGTAGCAATGACATGAACAAGTTAACAATCAAAACTGCTGTGACGAACTCTGCCTGCAAATCACAGTTATTAGGGTCCACATTTCTGATCTCATAGATTGTGAACAAGCTGGCTTACTCGTATACGAAAAGAAAAATATACACAGACCCACATTTCTGATCGTATAGATTGTGAACAACCTGGCTAACATTAAAAGAGAAGAGTTATATATATACAGGTCCAAAAATCTCTGAGGAAGTTCAATTCAACTTTTCAAAACCAGAGCGTGAAGCCCAGAATATGACTGCAAAAAAGCCTACCAATGCCCGCTTATAATGTATTCTGCTGTGGAAAATTAGGCCCAAACCACACCCTGCATGCTAATTAAGCACTACCACTTGGGGATAAAAGTATGACGATCCAAGTTTATACAATTAACCTTTTTCTTAAAAATAAAGAAAGAAAAGAACAATCAGATTTACAGAAAGGCGTGGGCTTTTCTAGAAACCAGAAAAACAAGAGAGAGAAGAAGAAGAAGAAGATAACCTCCAAACCCTAACCCTTTGTCAAAACAAGAGAAATGTTTCCACTTGAATCTGCGCTGGAAATTAAACCAGTATCAATAGCCAAATAACCAAAAATCTAAGCAGGTTAGATATCCTTTGCATTTCCACACAAGGTGTGGTAACCATCTTATATCCCTTCCAACTCAAATTCATACCAGATTTCAGATTGGTTGGGAAACATAACAAGTTGCTAAATTGAGAGGCTTGAATCGTTTGATCAATTTTATTTTTTATATATCCATTTTAATTTGCAATTAGTTTTGTTTCTACTTATTGATCAAGGCTTAAAAGAAGAGAAAAACCATCATCCATAACAATTATGCATTGATAAGCATTTCATTTGACCACTATTGCTAGCTTTTAGGTTTAATACAAAACCATCTATTGCTCTTCATCTATGACATGTAATGTCAAAGATTCAAACGTTGAGTTTTTCTCTTCATCACAAAGTAGCAGAAAATGGAGAGCTTTACTAAATTTTTTACCGGTTAAATTGTTTGATTAGTAGATCCAAACTATTGATCCTTTATCTCCTGGGCGCTCTGTAATCATTTTCTTGGATTACTAGAGTCCAGTAGGCAATTGTTACACTACACATACACACACAAACACACAGAGAGAATCACATTACCTTCTGAAAGTATATAATTTTAATTTGATTGATTATAGACACCAAAGAAATGACTAAAGAGATACAGTGCGTCTATAGAGTACTTCATCATCACTCTCATCTTCATCTTCGTCTGATACAATCTCACCCCCTGGTACTTCTAATTTACCACCCATACAAAATGACGGCCCCATACTTTCTGTCTCAATATAATCAGCTTGCAGTCTCTCTTCGAACCTCAGGTCACTGCAGTTAAGGAACCAGGCCAGACTACACCTGATACCCTTGCTTGATAATCTCTGGTACCTGGGCTTGATCCTTGACTCCAAGCTGTAAGTGAAGTATTCTGGGAACTCCAGGAGCTCTTTTAATGGCCGTTGCATCTCACTCTTGAAAAAGTAAAAACCGTTCTTCATTAGCTCAACCCGGAGAGAAACCAGTTGTGGACACTTCACAACCATCTTTGCTACATCGTCCGGTGGTATTCCCCGGCCACGGAGGAACTCAATGGGTTTCAAAATCACATTTTGATTAAGACTAACAATTTGGGGCATCTTCTCTATGATGCGAGCAAAACCTTCAGGATCAATCTTCAGTTTCAAGTTAAAGAAATACTGCTGAGAAGATAACTTAGCCTTCAAAGGGAGCCCAAGTATAGGCGGATACTGTGCAATAACAGAAGCTAGAGATTGCTTCCTAACTCCAAAACTGATCAAAGAGTCCACATTCGGTTTCATAGTCTCTTCGAGGTCATAGCCCAGAATATAAGCCCTTTTTTCAAACATCCGGGCTAAGATCTTCTTGGGAAGCCCCAGAGAGACCAAGTAATCAACAATAGGCTTGATCGTGGCACCAACTCTCATTCCAAGGAAGTAAGGGTACTGAGTGACCATAGGGCCAATATCTCTCGGGCCGACTCCAATGCTCACAAGATAAGCCACTGAAGTGCTCATAGTTCCTTCAAGCTTAAAACCTAGAAGCTCTGGGTACTTCTGCAACACATATCCAAGATCCTGCTTCTCAACATCAAGACCCCGAAGGAACCTCACAACAGGGACGAGCTCCACCACCACACTCGCATGGAGCACCTGGGGGTAATTCTTCACAAACTCTCCCATTTTCGATCTGGGAATACCAATCTTCTCCAAATAACCCAAAACAGGGATCATATTCTTCCGAACACTACAACCTAGCATTAATGGGTACTCATTGATGTGATCGATGGTTAACCCCAACTTCTGGAGGAACTCAACCCTTTCCTTCATCACTTCGATCGTTGAAGGAAGTTCCAAGTGCTCCAACTCATCCGGAATTATTCCCAAACTCTTCAAGTAATCGCAGATAATAACGCGAGACACCAGCTTCTCCTTTCGGCCTTGAATCACTCCCCAAGTGACCGACGGCATCTCGTACTCTGGAAATTTGCCGGATTGGGTCGAGAACAAGCGGGCTGAAACCATAGGGTTTGAAGTTTTGGGCGTTTTGGATTGTTGAATCCATGGACTGAGGGAGTCCACAGAGTAATCCTTATATGGTAAGGCCGAAGCATGCCCAATAAAAAAGGCTGTGGAGATATTCCGATGGGAAATAAAGAATAAAGCTTTTGCATTCCTTCTGAAAACCACGCTCATCTCCAAAAAAAAAAAAAAAAAAGAGACAAAAAGCCGCAAGTAATTGAAAGAACTTCTACCTATATGACGAGGAAGGATTTCAGGGTTCAGACTTACACAGAAGTGAAGAATAGCCTAACCAGAGAGAGTTAGCCGTCATTGACACTCTCTTGAGCGAAGAGCGCGACACATACACGCACAAGCTTCAATCTTGGGCTTGGTTTACCTGTCTAGGACTTTCTTCAAATGTGCCCTAGCGTCAAAAACTCAGAAAATCGACTCAACCGTAGATCGCAGCAGAGAAGACCACTCGCCTATTTCTAACCTATTATACGAGTCAACTCGGAAATTTTGATCTTCCGTATTGGACCAAAAGTTTAAAAAATTGTGTGGTTATGAGGGATTTGAACCCGACGTGAATCGAACACGCAACCTTCTGATCTGGAGTCAGACGCGCTACCATTGCGCCACGGATCCACGAATGATTATAATGGCATTTTCATGTAGACGTCAAAATCATTAATTTCCTTTGATAATATGTTTGTTAGCAGATCCAGGTATCTCTATCCGCATTTGGAAGTTATTAAATAGATACGGATTGAATTCAGATTTTCAACTGTCGGTTTATACTTCTGACTTATGTATCTGAATCTTACTTTCCTATTGGAAATGATTGGATCTTAATCCATATCTTTCGATTGTAGTGGATGCATGATTCCTTTTTCCTCGTCCTCTAGAAACTGTCATATCATCAAAACCCTTAATTGAATATTTATTCTGATCTGATCTGATAGATTATGTTTCAGATTATTTTAATTTGGATCCAGATACCCCTGAGCTGATACAGATACCTCTAATAGAATACAGATATGAATCCAATTCAGATTTTTGACTATCCATTTACATTATTATACTTTGAAATCTATGGTGTACCTCATAAGAACGAAAAACTTAAAAAAAAAAATCAAGTTTATAGGGAAAAATTGTTCATAATTGGCACACTTATTTGTGTCGTATGAAATAATAATGATGTGACAATTCCAACAGTTAGATATCAAGAAAATGATCAGTATTAACTGCATCGTAAAATTTCATATTAATTAAATTCAATTATTTTTCCTTTTATAAAATCTCTAACCATTCAGATGTTCAATGTAATGGGATCAAATCTTATTCTGTTACCTTGAATCAATAGACATGAAGAATTTATTTATTTGTTTTTTAAATTTATCCATCTAATTCCTTATACCCAAAAATTTGTAAGATTTTATCAAATGCTATTATTGCTTTCGTTTAATGCCTAAGATCATGGGAACCTCTACTTGTAATTATGGCCGGTTATTACGAATTGAAGTAACTGGATGATTCAGCCCTATCTACGAAATAGATGGTCAATTAGGTTTAAATAAAGGGCAATTTTAGAAATTTAATTTCAAGAGTTCCACTCAGAGAGAGAGAGAGAGAAAGTTCCATGGAATATTCACTTTAAAGAGGGGGGAAGAGGGGGGGGGAGAGAGACTAAGAGAGAGAGAGAGAGAGAGAGAGAGTTCAAGGTTCCATTAATTTAGACATAAAATGCACAATGATTTCCATACAAAACTTTTTCTAGATTTCAGACTACAAGGCTCTTACACAACATAGATAGCAAAAAACAGTAATTTTATGACAGAAATGACAATCGGTTGTGCTGATATGCACAAATATTGAAGGGACGGGGAAGAGAATAAGAAAGTATAAAACACCCACATAATATAAGCTGAGTCATCTTAAGCCATTTTAACTTCCCCTCACTGCCCATTTGCTATTTTGCTAAATGAACCCCTAAAGAAGGCTAGATCGTTCCTTCCTGAACCAAAAGCACATCCCTCATCTTGCCAATACCCGATCAATATTGAAAATAGACCATTTCCAGCAATTACATCTCACTCCTGTCCAAATCACTGAATACTTGGGACTCTGAGGGGACTGAATACTTGGGACTCTGAGGGGGAGTGATCTACCGTCTCCAAATGGAAGCATTTAAGAGATGCATCTCTTCCATATGACTTTGGGGCAGGCATCAACAATTTCAATTGGTATGTTTGGAATTTCAGGGAGTTGGAACTCTGAGCATTGACTAGGAATCTACCATCTTGAGAAGAAAAGCAGTCTCAAGTGCTGATTCCTTGCACTGCAAATACCTGTTTTCCTCCACTATATCTGTTGTTAAATTAAGTAGAATTGGGCGTTTAGGATCATAAATAGCATGTTGGCGGACCCTAGCAACCCATTTTGCAGCTTCCCAAACGCCAAACCTGAAATATCAAACCAAAGTCCAAGTTTTAAACTTGCTATTTCAAAGCAATATTTTCAGGTCATCATGAAAATTCAGCAGCAGCTAACAATTTCAGGAGAAAAAGGAAAAGTACTAACAAGAAAAGAGAGAATGAAGTCCAACCCATTCTATATGTAAACTGGAGGGAAAAAAAACTGGCTATGTCCCATCTAATAAAGGACCCCATAAAATTGCAGCCCCAAATGCACATGTCTCTGAAAAATTAAAAGATGTATTCTACTTTTGTACCAATTTGTAATCCTGTGTTATACTTACAGCCACTTTCCTTACTCATTTTGGGCTGAAGGTTTAAGAAGGAAGGTTTGCTAGTAAGAAGGGAGTGGGAGTCTTCTATGATATGGATACACGTGTAGACCCCCTATTAGTTGTTCAACTTCATCTAATTTAAGACAAAAGTTCTATAACTCAAAATACAACGGGAGTAGTCCTATACTCGGTGACCGTATACTTAAAATGGCCCATGACATAGTATGTAAGCAAAGGTCATAGATATGCCATCCCCCATGTGCTCAAGTAAGGCTGCCCATCCTACTTAACCTCAAAAGACAGCTGTTGTAGAATTTGATGCAATCAGGAATTAAGAAAGCAGAAATTTATATACCATACCTGCTATACAATATTGTAATAGGCAAAAGACATTTGAATAACCATATAATGTTGAAGGTAAACTAGGACATGAAATAATGGATCATATGAAACTGAGCAACTCCCCTTTTTACCAGCACAACAGCTGGGGACTCAATACTGAGGATGAAACTGAGTCACTAGTAATGAATTTTGTTATTCCCTTCTTCCTCCTCAAAAATAGTGACTCAATAGTCAATACTAGTTGCTTGACAAACCTAATATATAAGAAAAGGAAAAGCTCACAAAGTTTGCCTATGCCACTCCACTTATCTTCCCAAAGTTAATGAATTCTTTATTCACCAAACTTAAAGCTGTTTTCCATGAAGATCTGTTATCACTTTGTAAACTCCAAAATTTTCAAAGGAAAATATTGGTCAGTCAACACAAGTAGTATATCAAAACAAGCAGACCATAACTGCCAAGGAGCAGCTCAACTGGAACTCAAATTTGGTGACAGGTAGAACCAATTGCCCCTTCTCCATCTACACACCTTCAACCCAGAAAAAGTTTTACATGCAGCGGTCAAAGAATGGTTAAAAGGTGAAAGTAGAAGCAGCAGTTTAATGGATGAAAATATGAATTGAAAATTCCAACACATAGTGGGCCATATAGTTGAGTTGGAGCACCAGATCTGACATGAAACCAATTAAAAAGGGGGTCTTATTCAACCAAGAGTTGGGATGGGCCGCGTCCTGTTGCACTTTATCCATTTTTTTTTACTTAAAGAAAAAAATTATAAGAACCTCCTCTGAAACATTTCCATTACCAAGGAGTGTTAAGTTCTTTGTAAGAACACCAATTTTGCAAGAGTATTGCCACTTCACCACATGACTGTTGTTTCTATATAAAACCTAAGATTTTCCCAGCAAATAAATGTGTCTCACACTCCATATCAGAGCCCTTAAATAAATGGCATTGTTGGGAAGCAGAGAAATTCATATTTCTTAGCTTCTAACAATGGCTAAGAAATTCATCACCCTAAGCTTTTCAACTCAAGACAAAAAACATTTTGGAGAATCAATTCCAGTTCTTTTGATTGAGTAGCATAATGAATAAAAAAATATTGACATACTCTTATTTTTTATTACTTCGGCAGAAGCAAGAAATGGATATTAATTGCAACAGAAATACACTCCACCCTCCCAGACATGATTAGAGGAATTCTAATGGGGTTTCAAGTCACTAGAAAAGGTCAAGCATTACTTCCCCAAGATCTAACATGTCTTTTTTTTTTCCCCTTTTCTTTTCTGTTCAACCAAGTCTCACTAACATTTATCCAGCATCGCCAACTAAAACCATCTCAAGCATCTTCCTTAACCAATAAAAGTATATTATTTCCAAGCTCCAACTAATAAATAATCAGTAGTAAGGTCACAACCATAATAACAAGAACAGAGAAAGAATAAGCAGCTCCCATATCATATTTGTAACTGATGAAAGATGCATCTTAGACAAAAGAGGGACTTAGAATAACATGCTGGAACTTCTTTTTACTCTCCCCACCCCCACCATATGAAATGGATATACTCCTTAATTTGGGCTTCTAAATAGCCAAAAAAGGGAAAAGTTCCGCCCTCCATTTGCAGCATCATTAGTTCATGGTCCTTAGGCAACTAGGACATGAGATTGTTGTATTCCTTTTTACAGTGTTCTTAGAAATAGTTCATGCAAACTATAAATCAGCTGATACAAAATCAATGACAAAGAAAGATAACCAAATTGAACTATTTAGCCATCATTATTCTTAAATAGTACCTTGTAGTAAAAGATGATGACACCAAGACAGCTGGGTAGAGAACATCCTTCTGAATATTATCATAGGGGGAGTATTTCCGTATAGCCTGAAAATCTTCGATATCTCCAGGATAGCCAAACTCTTCATACTCAACAGGTGTAAGTGGCAAAATGGGATAGAGGAGAGTGTTAGTGGCATCTAAAAAGGGAGCCTGCAATGGAAGAAATTATATTTTTAAGAAGGCATGAGTTATTTATACAGGATGGAAAAAAACTGGAGGTAATTTTAAATATTCAATATGATTTGACTTCACCATGCCAAAATACAATAATTGTTCAACTAATTGAATTTGTATCCCCTTTTTTATTTTCAGATTTCAAAGGAATATGATCGGGACACTCCAACGCTGACAGCACTACGAGTTGCAAAGTATCTCTCCACAACTTCTATGGTTATATCTATATAAAACAAAATCCATACATGGAACAACAAATGAAGAACTCAAGAGGCATATAAAATGAGAACATCAAGTATTGACTAACTAGAAACCAAATAAAGCATTCTGTGCCTACCTTCAAAACTGCTGCACGAAATAAATCAGGGCAAGAATTAATAGCTGAAGCAACAAGAAGTCCCCCAGCACTATATCCCCAACCAGCAAGCTTGTTATCTTGCACAATTTCCTCCGCAATTAGGAATTTAGCACAGGAAATATAATCATTTATGGAATTATGCTTATTAGTGCGTCTACCATCCTGGTGCCATTTTTTGCCCCGACCTCCTCCACCCCTAAGAATAGACATTCAAAATGGTAGGAACAACAATTAGGTTTAAGTCTCAAATTTCAGTATTTGAGGATATTCCGTGAAATAGCAAGGCAAGATAAGAGTGATCAGAATAACATTCATAGTAAGGTGAAAATGGCATATAAGTTTTCAGATGAGCTACTTGTGAAATCTACACACCAAACTGGAAACTATATAATAATATATGACTTTATGTCAAACAAACCTAACATCAGCATATGCAAGCACCCAACCACGATCAAGAAGGCTTTTTAACTCGCTGCGCCATCGTTTGTCCAATAACTCGCCATAAGCTCCATGGCCATGAAGTAACCCAGGATTCCCACCCTCTGGCTTGTTTTTACGTGAGTAAACTATGGTCAAAGGAACTACCAATCCATCATGTGAAGAGACATCATAATATTCACAAGCATAGAACTCAGACAGTTCGTTCCACAAGTGATCATCTTCACAATTAACCTTGTTTGTGACACAAAAACTTTTTGAGCCTGGTGATTTATCAATGCTGCTACTAGAAGACGCTGTACCATACAAAGTCCTTGTCCTTTCATGCAAAATATTTTGTTGTTGTAAAATAATACACTTTCCATCTGACAAGTTATAGTCTACCACAGCATCAGGCATCTGCCAAAAACATCCTGATGGATTAGTAACAGGAAGGGAAAAAAAACACAGATGGTTCATCATATACAAACATTTCATATTTAAGCAAAGGGTTTTCTACATTGTTGCTCAATTATGCAATTCTAAAAAATCCATGACGTGCTTTCCTTGTCAAAAGGCCAGTCAGCTATTTCAAGAACCTAGGATGTCAAAGTTGAAAATTACATAAATTTCATAACTAGTTCCTTTCTGTTTGAGATTCCTTGGTTAATTTATACTCCCTGCTCTCAAAAGAGATCAACCCATTTCTTCATGTTTGCCATAGAATTCACAGCCTTTCATGATTAATGATTGTCTGTATTTTGCAAGGTACATGATACCTAGTACGTTGTTAAGATATCTCTATAATTAGAAATTTAGAATAAAGAACTTGTGTAGGAAATGGGTTATTTAAATTATTAGCATCTATTATTTAGGATCTTCTGTGATTTGGAAGTTATTTAGTAAGTTAGTGTTCAAAGACTAGAAAAAGTTTCAAGGTTGAAATGCTGATTGTCTTGAAACTATGAGGTTTGTATATGGAAAGAGCAACTTTGCATTATCCATATTAGGAGCCGCGGCGGGTTTTTTTTTTTTTTTTTTTGTGGGGGGAAGACTCTTTGAATGACAGCAGATAGCAAATATCTGATTTCTTAGAACCTGAACACTTTTGTCAAATTTGCTATCTGATTTCTTAGAACCTGAACACTTTTGTCAAATTTAGACTATGTTCATACAAGAACTTACATAAACAGGTCGTCAATTTATCTTTAAATCAGTGAATAGATATTTATGTGATGAAGAAGCTCCATGAGACGAACTTCTCAGAAAACCAGCATGCACAATTCACATACCACCGGTGAGGATATTGTAAATCGCATTGTTGAAGAGTAGTAGTCATAGTTTGGTCCAGGCAAAATCTGGGAAACATGTTCTGGAAGAGGTAGGAATTGTGGATTGAGCTCCTTCAGATGAACTGCCCCCTGCCAAAAGAGAGAGAAGGGAAAATT
This sequence comes from Protea cynaroides, assembly GCA_028583415.1. Taxonomy (NCBI): domain Eukaryota; kingdom Viridiplantae; phylum Streptophyta; class Magnoliopsida; order Proteales; family Proteaceae; genus Protea; species Protea cynaroides. Next base: position 86,499,071 of record CM053265.1, on the reverse strand, counting down.
AGAATATCTACCAATGAATCATGAAATGTAATGAATGAGTTAAAAATGAGGTCAACTAAAACAAATCTTTTTGGGATATGTGGAGATGATTAAAACACTTAAAGAGAGAAAAAGTATGGCAATGTTAAGTACCATATAAATCCCAACAAAATTTCATGAGAATAAAAAGAAGATAAAGTATGATAATGGTAATGGACATTATCTGGAAAGGTAGATGTCAAAGAAGAACCCTTAACTCCAGAATCCAGATGGATGAAGTAAGCTGAATAGCTGACCTCTTTTTTCTTTTTTCTTTTTTTGTTGTTTTTTTTTTTTTTTTTTGGGGGGGGGGAATAAAAAGAAGAAACTGAAGGCAGATAACAAGCAGAAATCAAGAATTCCTTGTTCGGTACCATGTGGCTTTCAGTTATATGAAATGAAAATATGAGCAACAGTGAGTAGGTTATCCATTATCAACAAACACATTCTTGTGGACTCAAGATTGCAACTTCATAGAATGTCATGACATACAGAAATAATTAAAATCATTTTGATCAGTAAACGCAAGTTCAAAAGCATATCAAACAAAATACAAAGCTCACCTTCCCACTAGGCAATGGTAGATTAACTGAACAAATCCGGAACTTCCTGCCCTCCCTTAAAATGAGCACCATGTGTGTGTCACTGAAATCAACATCCTCGACAACGAAATCTGGTTCATCAATAAATACACTCTGTATAAATAATAGAAGGAAATTGATTATTAAGAGAAAGAGCAGACTAGAGAAATCAAATGTTAGAAAAAGACAATGTAATTGACTAACACATTTCCTAGGAGTTACTGTACAGAACTTGAACATGAATGGCATAATAAATATGGCACTAATAAATCAAATGAGCTAACCTCCCAAGTTCTGGAACTAGATGTTTCAACAGGAGAACGGAGCAGATAATGGAAATCAACATGTTTTCCATCTTTTGCAGCATCTGTAAACAGATAAAGGTATCCTCGATGATGTTCGACAATGCAGTGGGCTTGTGCTTCACACTCCCACACCAATGTCATGCCTGACAAAGGGTCAGCAGAATTTATCAAGAATACCTATACAAATTAGGAAAATAAATTAGTGACAGTTTAAAATCACCTAGCAGCATAAAAGGACCACCAAAAGATAATCTAAAAGAGTTTTATGGAGTGATTCTACCTTAGAAAAATTGTTTGAGAATGTATTTACAGTCACGAACTGGAAATCCTTAGTGGGTCTAATATTAACATAAACAGTCTCATCTGATTCTTCTAAAAGCAAAACATCATCTTCATTGGTTCCAAGCATGCAGCAGAAGATCCTAACAGAGAGTAACAAAAGAAAATAAATAAAGAACATGTAAGCCCATAGAAAGAAAAAATCCCTTGAGTTGTAACTTACAAAAAGAAATACAATAGAGCAGACTTGTGAATCTACCAACCGGTAGGGCCTCTTATTGTGGTCAGTGACAGTGTAGAGTAAAACTTGCCCACCATTTGTCCAAGCCAAGTTCGAAACCCGGTCAACTTGGGGCTTACTACAAAGCGAACCAGAAGTTAAATCCCTTACAGATAACCGAAAGAAATCATTGTCCTTGTCATACATTGTGTATGCCAGAAACCGATGATTGGGAGACACTTCGGATAGTTCTTCATAAGCATAACCTACAAAACGAACAAGAAAATGACTCACAAATCAAACAAAACTTGTAATTTTTAAAAAATGAAAGCAGACATAAACAACCGCAATACCTCCAAATCTCTCGGCCTCTTGATTGTAATCAAGCAGCTTCTGCTCAATTCGCTTCCCAGAGGTGTAATCGAAACCCGCAAAAGGCGAATTATAGGAAATGAACTCTTCGTTTAAGCTCGCCGACCTCCGACACAGCACCGGATACTGCTTCCCTTCTTCGACACGCCTGTAGTACAACCTGCGACAACGAAAGCCGACCTTGACATGGTAAAAACACGCTCAGGATCCGCAGACGAAGAAAAAAGAAGTAAATTATGAAAAGGGTTTAGGGTTTACAGACCAGGGGCCCCAGCGTACGGGAGGAGTGGAAAGTTCGGTGGCCATTCGGCTGGCCATTTCAGATTGAAGCTTCCGCTGTAGACGTTCCGAATCGGCCATGATAGCTTCGGTGTACTTCTCTTCTTGCTCCATACAGACATCCATGTGACGCATGGCCACCTTGTCGCCGAGGTTGGACATCCAGCTATAAGGGTCCTCCCATGTCTCATTATGGACGGTGAACGACACGGGCTTCTGAGGTGGCTTAGGTGGTGTAGGCGAAGATGGAGATGTTGGTGGTTTTGGGGTTTTGACCTTGAAGTGAACCAGGCGGACATGAAAAGCGGCGGTTGACAAAAGGCGTAAACGCCGCTGCTTAAGGAAGATTGATAGCAGAGAGGCCATCTTCAGTGTTCTGAGATCAGAAGATGAGGGTGCATCTGAAAGTCTTGAGACACAGAACAACGGAAATGTTGTGATTCAAACCCATCTTTTGACATGGGCCAAACAAATGGGCCAACTACAAGGATTTTTATGGGCCCATGCATGAAACCTTTTGGACTCAATAAGTCAATATGGACCATGTTGCCGGCCCTGATTAAAAATCATCACATGTAAGCAGGCTGGAATTCACAACCCTAGGCCCAACTTTCCTTTTATTTATTATATTGTTTGATTAAAAAATACAGGTCTTATATTTTATAAACTTGATTCTTATTGTATTATTAACATTATTAATTTTAACCATTTAATTAATTTGTCACAATTATTTATTACATTCAATTTGTGAGTATTACTCCCTTAAAGGGAATGATATTAAGTGTTTTAGAATATGAAAAATTGGCGTACGGATGTAACCGGAAACTAACACGTGGTTAATACCATATATAATAATATTACAACAAAATCAAGTCAAAGATCGATTGTGTCCAAACCCATATGAATCAATTGATTTGATATGATCACTTGAAACATGATCCCATTTCTTCAATTAGGCTTTAAAGTTGTTTATTGTAAAAAAAAATATAGGTTTCATTTTTTATAAACTTTTTTTTTTCTTTTTGGTAAATCTCATTTTTATAAACTTGATTCTTATTGTATTATTAACATTAATTTTAACCATTTAATTAATTAATCATAATTATTTATTACATTCAATTCGTGACGGTGTTCTTTTTTTTCTATCCTTTTTTTATTTTAGGGGATTGTCACAATGATATTACCATAAGCGTTATTAGAACCTGACATCTTCTCTTAATTAGTATTAACTATATCCAAAATTGATTCAATTCAGATTCAGTTGATGTATGGATTCAATGGAAAATTGACATGTGATTGATATCATGTATAATAATATTAATCAGGTCAATTATCGGTTAGGTCCAAAATCTATATGAATTGACTGCTTCGATAACAATCACTTGAACCATGATTCCATTTTTTTTAATCGATTAGGTCCAAAATCTATATTAATCGACTGATCCGATAACAATCACTTGAACCATGATTCTATTTCTTTAATTAGCCTTCATTTATTTCGTTGTAAAATATATTTTTCTGTTCTTCAATGCATTTCTTTTATATTTTATATTAAAAACAAAAAGTGAAAACAACATTTTACAGGGAATTTTATATTTTCCATCATTTTACATGAAACAAATAAAGAAAAAAAAAATCCTTCTGAACTGGAAAGCGAGCAAGCAACAGTAGAACCTGATTTACCAATCAAATTTATATCAATTCTCTTCCACAAAATTTAGGATTCACGATTAATTGTTAAATTTTATAAGCTATGGTTGTATGCTCTCATCACCTTAAGATTTTGTCTCCTTTTCTTCATCAAAAGTTAAAAAAAAAAGAGAAAAAGAATCAGGTCATCCAGTAGTTGCAGGACTTTGATCCACCATAACATAGAAGTTAGCAGTTACTGCCTTATCTGACTCAACTACAACACGGTTCCCAGATGTATTCCGCAAGACATGATTAGGGAATGAAACACTGGTGCTTATTGTGTATAACACATGGTTTATGAGGTTAGGAAATACTAGAACCTGACTGAAATCTATCTCCCATGAGCTTCCATTCCCTTGTTTCATTCCTCTTGCAACAGTTGCCCTTACTGTCATCCCATTTACATTGTTCCGGTCAATCACAACCTGATCAATGGTTGTAAAAGGCCCATTCGATTGATCCAACTGCACAATGTCGACTCCAGTACTACTTCCTGAGAACATGTTGTCAACAATGTTTACACCTTTCACTATACCTTTTATAGACTTTAAAAGAACAAAAGCATCTCCAAGGAAGAATGAGTTTGAGACATGTAATTGTACTGGATCCTCTGCAACGATACCGGTGTAATCTAAGTAAGAATTTACGATTCGGGTTTGTGTCAAACCAGGTAGCTGTAGATGAATACCAATTCCACCAAAACCAGTAGCTTTGTTGTAGCAATGTACCCCAGAGAATGTATTAGCCTGACCAGATACTAATATTCCAGTGGCAGCAGAAAAGATGACAACATCTGTGACAGCATTATCATTGGACATTAGATTGATTGCAATGCCTGAGAAGTTCCTCTCTCCTGGATCACCTCCAGCAGTTATATGTTGGCCTAAGAAGGAGTTTCTAATGTAGGTCTCATGGCCTCCTTTAACCAAGACACCATTTGATGTGAAATGGGTAATATAACAGTTATCTATGGAAGTTCTAAGTGAGTTGATGACTGAAATTCCCCCTCCTCTGTAGTTGGAGTTTAACAGAAGGTCTTTGAGGGTGATATATTCATAACTATAGGTTGATGAGGAAAGCTGCTCTTCCATGGAAGTGTGATTTTCTTGTTTCTCTTCTCCAGCTGAAGATGTAGACAGCTCTATCAAATACCGGTCTGCCGGGAAATCATCAGATGCTTGGATTGAACCTCCATGAATCTGTTCAGTAAACCAAGTCATAGTAACAATAATGAGAAGTAAGAATGTGAATTGAATATCATTTTTCAGGGTTCTGAAATTTAATTTGGAGCCTACCATGAGGTTCCCCCCACCACTGGATGGCAGTTGCAAGGGGTGACTTATCATGTAAGAGCCTCCTTCAAGGTAAACCTCTGCACCACCAAGATCAATGATCCCCTGCATTAGAAATCTATCATTTGGGGCTTCAAAAGCATCAGAAATTGCCCTGATGAGTGCTTCTGTGCTATCTGTTTTACCACTCGGATCTGCACCATAGTCCATTACATGATAAATTCGAGATCTTGGCGACATCTGCAGCATCATGAAATGGAAAGAAAAATAACCAAATAAAAAATTAATAACAAAACCCAGATAGTAGAAGGAATAAACAATAAAAAAGTGAGATTGTTGAAAAAATGTAACCGTTCATCATGGCTGTTGTCACTAGTCGCTAAGATCAACAACCATACCCAGATGAATGCGAAGCAAGAAGACATGAACTCATGAGTCATGACCGCTCACCAACCAAGACATTGTCAAGAACTTCATCATCACTTATGACCCACAATATTCAAGTGACCATCAATTAAAAAAGATTGGGAAAAAAAATAAAAAATCAAGATTTCAAGATCTTTCTTGATAATGCATGAAATCCTCCATGATCACTGGCATTCTCATCAGTGACACAGAGATTTGCAGAAAAGAACATTTGAACTAAAGAACATAAGGAAGATCAAATATAAACAAGAGAAAGGAGATTTACCGTGGGGGTATAGCTTGGTGAAGGTGAAATGGAAATATGCGAAACAGAAGCCAAATCATGGCGGAGGAGTGAAGCCTTAAGCCCCTGCATTCGTTTGATCTTATCCCAGTAAGGACTTTCTGGAAAGCTACCCATCTTTGCATTCACCCCGTAAGCATAAATTACAATAAAACAAGCCAGCCCAATAAGCATGGAGATCATCACATCTTTTCTTGCCATTGTTGCTTTTAACTGCTTCATCTCAAGTAACTCACAGAGAAATGCTGAGAAGCAATTTTAGTATCTTTATAGAAGAAGAATATGGAGGGGGTGATAAGATCAAAAGATCTGTGAACATGGAATGAGATGGGTGCCAGATTTCATTAAAAGTGGAGATGATCTTTGTCAAATTAGATCATACAGTAACAGTAAGCTGTTACCCATTTTCTTACTTATAAGGATCCCAACAGGTTCGACATTGTTTGCAAGAAGTTCAACCAAAGAAGCCATGATGACAGAAAATGAGGAGCTGCCAACCACCTCAGGTGTTACCCATTTCTGACATAATTTTGGGAAACAATTTTCTTCCAGTAGAAATAGAGAAACGAATTTCATGCTACTATGTTAGAGGATTTAACTAAAATAAGAAGAAAATTCATATTAAAAGAAGTTGTTATGAGGATTGTAATGACATTTTAGTCTTTATATACTAACTTTTTCTTCTTTTCTCCTTTGTTTTTTGACATATAGCTTGTTGTTGTGGTTCACGAAAACTACCCACCAGCTCCACCATCCTACTTTACATGAGGTAGTTAATTGCTCTTTCTCTCTCAACCTTTTCTCCTTTTTTCTCATTTCCCTTGTTTAAGATGACAACTTGTATTCAAAATGGCAACTACCTTTGTAGAAAAATGTTTGTACTCTTCACCCAAATGGCCCCACTCAATGCTGACCATTCCCCCTGCCAACCAAAACCCTCTTTCATCCCCGACTCAGTCTCTTTCTACTTGTATCCAAATCGTCTCCACCTGTCGCCTGCCAACCTCCCCATGTATTGACAGGCAGGCAATGATTTAGAAAAGCACAACTTTTCTACATGAGCCCGACTTTAAATTTCATCCATCATTCCATCTCGGGCAGTGATTTAGAAAAGCACAAAACTCGACAGCAGGCTAGCAGCTGCTCTTTTTATCTGTAAACCACTGTAACACAATTACAGACTAGAATAAATGAAGCATTAATTGCTTACCCTGCTCTTTTCCTTAAGCCATACTGCAAACAAAACAGCATCAACTAGGGGTGGCGGTATTTTTTTTGACTTGATAGACTCCACCGACCCTTCCAAAACCTGAACAAGTAACTTTTTAATATTATTATTTAGAAGTTAACCATTCTTCGTGTGGAAATTGTTAATTCTTCTCCATATGAATGAAGATGACATAAAGTGATTTGGTTATAATGCTTTTAGGCAGTTAATGTTGATGAATGAAGATGACATAAAGTGATTAGGATATAATGCTTTAAGGCAGTTAATCCTGAAACCGTTTATCGTAAAAGCGACTCAAATAATGTATATACTCAACACTCCCCAACAACCTACACAAAGGACCCTGCATGTGACAGTGAGAGGAAAAAATGTGAAGGATATTACATTTTTTTCAGAACTCCCCATGCTCCAAATCTCCGATACCATCTTAAAATCACATATCTTAAAGCTTGAACTTGTAAAAGTACAAACAATGTATATAATCAACAATTAAATTATATCTATGGAAGTTAATCAAACTTGAAATGAAATTAGTCAATACAGTTTCCTAAAACCATGGTGAGAAGTGATCAGCTATTGGGTTAACGGTGTAGACAACCCCATTTAATTGCAGCATGTCTTTATTTTCCCTATAGATCAGAGCAACCTTTTTTTTTTTTTTTTTTTTTTTGGGGGGGGGTTTGGGGGGTTAAAGGACCAGAGTAATTATTCACTATTGTAATATCTCACCGGCTCACCAAGACTGAAGACAGTAATTTTTCGCAATGGAGGGCTGCCTCAATTTTTATGCATTGTGTGATAATTGGAGTCATTTTGGAGTAAAAATTGCTGAAAATGTAAAGGGATTTGGGACGCCCTGATGGAGTCAAGCAATTGATTGGAGGTTGTTGATGAGTGATGAGAAGGGTAAGGAATTCGGTTTTTTCCGGATCTAGAATTCAATAAATCTTATCTTTACCAAAAAAAAAAAAAAAAAGGAATTCAGGGCTTTAGTGGTTGGGTTTTGGTACCACCAACCTATCATTCATGTCCATGAAAGTCCAAAGAGAGGCATCTTTGCGTGTCTTTGACACTAACACCAACTCTTCACTAGCCCTTTCTGTTCCCATTGGATAAGGCTTATTAGTTCTGGCCCCAACTGCTAGACAACTTGAGCTTTTCTTCCCATATGCTCTCTGTCTCTGTCTCTCTCTCTCTCTCTATTTCTTATAAAAGTAGAAGGTAAAAGTTAAACATCAATACTTCAGGTACCATATGCCCCAACTTGACACATGGTCACATACCTTATCTAGAGGGAAGGAAAAGACCAAGTCATTCGATGACTTTCGCGATCACCCTCACTGAACCAACTTGGATGATGGATCTGAGCTACGATTCAGATAAAGTCTAACCGAATTTGGATTTCCTTTAATACGGTAAACCTATCTAATAGTCAGGACAGTAAATTCATTTCTTGAAATGGTAGAGCATTAGGGTTGCAATGGAGTTGGATCAAAACGAAGGCTTGATTGATAACTACCACCACCGCCACTACCACTATTAGATCTGAAATCGATTCTAGATTCATTTTTATCATATAGGATTCTACTCTCATTAAGCTTTGGAAACAGATTTAGAGCAGCGCTATCAAACAACATTTTGCTCTAAGAAAACTGATTCCATAATAGAAACAATAAAGTGATTCCTAAGCAAAAGCAATTGATCAGAGCAGGAGCAGTATCAAAACAGGGCCGTATAGTCTGGGCCATGCCGTGTAGAAGAACAAGAAGAAAGAAGAAAGAAGAAAGAAGAAAAAGAAGACAAAAGAAGATGATATAAAAAAATAAAAATAAAAAAACATACAGGTTGGGCTGGGTCGGGCTCAGCCCCAAGGCCTCAATCTTAGTCTGACCCAACCATAAATTAGGATCAGAAATTTTCAGTCCTAACCCAGACTCAAGGCCATGGTATCTCAGCCCAACCCATGTCGGGCTCAAAGTGAACTATGCCGGGTTTAGGCTGATAAGGCCAAACTTGCACTCCCATACCCACATCCTCTCCTCTCAGAGGTTCGGGAGGAGGGGTGGCAACCCCGTTAGAAGGCCGACACTTGGGGCTTGGGTGAATCAGAGTCCTTTATCCAAGCCGACAAGGGGGTGTCTGCTCTATTGGAGGGTTTGGATTCACCCGAGCCCCAGGTGTCGGCCATCTAACGGGGGTGCCGCTCCTCCTCCTGAACCTCTGGGAGGAGAAGATTTAGATACCTCCTATAGAACACCATATGTAGAGTGTCAATGGTTTGGTTCAACCATGGGAACCACCTAATTTGAGTAGGACCCAAAACCAAACTGGATGCAGAATCAAAACAGTAATTATTACTTATCCAAAAAATAAATAAATAAAAAGGAAACTGTAAATAATCAGTTTGATTTTTTGGTTATTTGCCGGTATCGGTAATCAGGTGAAGATATGAGTAATTAAGCCCAATAAAAATTTTTTTATGTGTGCGAGCACTGTGAGCCATGTAAAATTAGACAAAAATCTATGAAAATTAAAACCCATCGACTCGAAGGCCCATTATAATATACATATGGTTGGCACAAAAGAGTGACCACTCAAGAATGAATGAAAAAACCTAAATCCCTAAATTTAAATTCCATTTTTGGTTCTAGTCAGTCCTAACCAAGGTTCTAAATTTAGGTATTAAACATGGTATCGGTAATATCCAAAATCGATCTGATCTAGATTGGATCATTATACGGATCCAATAGAAATCTAACATGTGGAAAATATCATATATAATAATATTAAAGTAGGTTCAGATCGGGATTTGGATCTGATCGAAGATCGATTAGGTCAGAAACTGAGATGAATCGATCAATTTGACTGATCAGATACCAAATACTTGAACCATCGATCTAACTCAAGGCCTGCAAAATTCAACCCTGACTAGTTCTCAGGGACGGGTTGGACTGACTCCCGACCCTGGAGAGGGGAAACAAAAGATGTAGGGGTTAGGTCAGGGCGAGGAAGAAGAAGAAGACGGGCCACGTTCAGTTGAAGGGGATCCAACTTTCTCATTTTTCAACTTAATGCATGGATAAAGTTTTCGGTTGAATCTTAGTCCATAATGCCTTCAAAATCATTGAAAAAAGAAAGGTTGTCATGTCAGATTAGATCACAATTGAGCATGTTGAAGTAAATGAGTGATAAAAGTAAAAGAGATAAAATTAAGAATGAGCAAAATAAAGCAAATGCAAGAGTTTTCTTAATTCATGATAAGTTATGAGAAACTCGTTTAAGGTGACATGGATTTATGCAACAAAAGCCTTTGAACACTCTAATAGAGGGACCGATCCACAAAAGCTTATTGCCAGACCAAGAGTTGACTTGTCAAATCCATGTCATCCCTCTACGAGGGAAAATATTCAATTATTTCAACTTGTTTTGCAATGTGGCAAGGTTAAACTCTACTGTCATGGAGAGGGGGTGATGTGTCAAAAGTATTGATTCATTTTGGTCATAGTGTAGCTTATGATCTTCATTCGTCTTTGCCCCCGTTGAATTCTAACCTCTGGATCTTTTATAGTGGTTGGACCGCCCAATGAGTGATTCAACAGCTGAGGATCATTTGGTGAACAATTATTTGTGGGAGTGATTTTTGACCGTCATTGGACGGCTCAACTGTTGGAGAGGATCCAACTCTGAATTCTCTGGTATTTGGACCATTTATCTTTTGATTGATATGAGGGGGAAGCAAAACCGTTGTTAAGAAGGTGAGATCCAAAAAATTATTTATTTGCACTATTATTCCTCATTGCTATTTCTAATAAAATTCTATAATTGGAAAGGGGAAAGGAAACCTTTCTAATTAAAATTTAAAAAGTTCAAGATAGAAGATAGAGCTGAGAAGGCCATGTGAATAAAGTTCTGAAAGTCCACTAAAAAAAAAACCTTGAAATGAATAGTGCAAATTAAAGCTCTATTTCCATTTACTCTTCCCAATTGAGCAAGGCATGCCACTTCCTCTAGTAGCTAGCATCCATTATTTCACAACTTAATTTGAAAACCCCATTTGGATAGGACATTTTCAGGATGCCCTTAATAACTAAGGAATGGCAAGTGAGACATGTGTATAACTGAAAATTTGAAAAAAAAACTAATCTAGATCATACCATAACTATCAACAGTTGAAATTCCCACATTTCTCTGATTAAAAAAAAGCAAAAAATAGGGTTTCATGAAGAAAAACTAGAGGTACAACAGATCATAATGGAGCATACACAAACAGAGAAAAAATCACAAATATTGAAAGCTCTCTCCCATATGGGCCATGGATGTCAAGAATCTTTGCTGTTATGAAAGAGATAAAGAGTCCAACTATAGGGACTCATGACTTAACGAGGATCACTGCAAGTATATAAAAGAAAGATATGGTAATGGAAATTAAGAAAAAGGAAAATAAAAGGACACTACATGAGAAGCTAGCAGGATCACATGCAGGAAGACTCCTTAATTTCCCATGCAGTACTCTTCCTTAATTGTGATGGTTCTTGACTTCATGTCATCAAGTCCTTTTCTTCCCCCCACCATTATATTATTCTAGTCTAGATAGAGACTACTTACAAAACAAAACCAGGACCACATGTAAAAAAGTGATGTATATGTTAAACAGCTTTGTGCCCCGAGTTTGAAAAATAAATCTCACATACATTTAATCATATAGTATGCTCTCATTGGCTTTAGGGTAAGACCTTTTCAATATGGTGGTAGAGAGGGTTTCATCCATTTATTAAATCTCGGACAGATTTTAAGCGATCAATCACATAAATGTATTCTTCAAGGGATTTCATCATCATCCATAGGATGTCGACATGTGGTACCTACCACTTCTAGAATATAAGATTTACTGAATAGGAACGATAGTGAAGTCTCCGCTGAAGAATACTGGGCTACTCTATCTCCTAAAAAGTTGAGACCCAACAAATTATTTATTTGGACTGACCTCTCTCATTGGAACGCTCTCAAGGTGGAAAGGATCAATCCTTCAAATTACGTCCACCCAATGTTCTTGGCTCACATATTAATGAAGGTGATAAGGTCTGTGGTGGCTCATATATCAACTTCAAGATAGAATTGAGATGACGTACCATATGGTAAAATAATTTTGAAAATCTATTAAGCAAAATTATGGTTTCATTAACAAATTAAGAGCAGTAAGGTTCTCTTTGGTTTGTATTATGTAATGTATTATATAATATATTATGAAATTTGTGATTATTTGGCATGATTTATAATGTCTATTTATAATTAAAATAAATAGATATAATGCATAATCTACAAATAGGTTATTAGTTGTTTATCATTATAACATATTTCTCATTATATAATGTATTATGTTTAGTAATACCAAACGGTCATTATTTAATACTCAGAAGAATGGCAATTGATAAACATGGTTCCAGTTTTGACTCCCATGGAGTGAACCGCTCCAAAAATGTCTCTGGGAGCTAAAAAAACTTGCTTCTCTTGCTCCGGAGCTATTATCATTACTAACTGTCATCACCACTACCACTAGCACTGCCATCATCACCACCACCCCTCCACCGCCACCATCCCCACCACCACCCACCACCCACAGCCGCCACCACCACCACCGCCGTTGCCACCACCACCACCGCCGCCACCGCCCCCGCCATCACCACCACCCTCCACTTACCACTTACCACCAATGCCGCCACTACCTTCCACCATCGCCGCCACCACCGCCCACCACCTTCCACCATCACCGCCACCACCACCACCCACCACCTTCCACCATCACCACCACCACCCACCACTTACCACCGATGCTGCCACCACCCTCCACCATCGCCGCTACCACCACCCACCATCTTCCACCATCACTGCCACCGCCACCACCACCCACCACCTTCCACCATCACCGCCACCACCACCACCGTCGCCACCACCACCCACCCACCACCTACCACCACTGCCACCACTGCCGCCACCGCCACCACCACCACCACCCACCACTTACCACCGATGCCGCCACCACCCTCTACCATCGCCGCTACCACCACCCACTACCTTCTACCATCACCGCCACCACCACCCACCACCTTCCACCATCACCGCCACCACCACCACCGTCGCCACCACCACCTACCACCACTGCCACCACTGCCGTCACTGCCACCACCCACCAGCACTGCCGCCGTTACCACCCACCACCACCACCACCACTACCACCCCCCCACCGCCACCAACACCACCACCACCACAAAATAGCATTCTGGAAGCATAGTCTTTTGATTTTGGAGCAGCGTTATCAAACAGCATTCTACTCCAAAAATCCTGACTCCGGAGAAGAAGTAGAAAACGACTCCGGACCAGAAGTAGCTCCATGGGAGCTGGAGTGTTATCAAACGGGGCCTAATTCAACTCAATCAGATTACAGATGTATATGTATATTCTACAATCAGTTTACAGAAGAATTAGTTGTAGTTAGTTTCGGTGTCAGTTTTACAGAAGTGGCGATAATGCTGAAACATGGGTTCAATGATTGTCGCCTGTGAGAAGGAAGTTATTCCTTTATATGGGATGAAAGTTATGCCTTTGCAGACGACTCTTTGTGTGATCATGATCCGATATTCTTGGGGTTACGTTGACACCCCCCGCAAAGCCAACGTCACTGGAAGGACTTTGGTTTTGAAACGCAACCAACATAATCGTGTAATACCCAATGGTTTAGTCAATGTATCTGCAATTTGATCCCGAGAAGAAATAAACCGAACTTGGAGCTTCCCCCGTCGCACCAAATCTCGAACATAGTGAAAATCTACCTCGATGTGTTTTGTTCGTGCGTGGAAGATGGGATTGGAAGATAGGTATGTAGCACTGATGTTATCACACCACATAATTGGAGTTGTGGGAAGAGGGAACCCAATATCTTTGAACAAATAAGTCAACCATGCAACCTCTGCAACAACATTAGACAAAGCCTTATATTTAGCCTCAGTACTTGATCAAGCAACGGTTGGTTGTTTTCTGGAGCTCCAAGAGACAAGATTATCACCTAGAAAAATGCAATATCCACCTGTAGAACGACGGTCATCTGGGCAGCCAGCCCAATCAGCGTTTGAAAAGGTTGAGAGATGACATGAAGAGGACTTGCTAAAATGTATACCATAAGTGTAAGTTCCTTTTAGATACTATAAAATCCTCTTCACAGCTGTCCACTGGGTATTGGTGGGTTGATGGAGAAATTGACATACTTTATTCACTGTGAAAGAGATATCGGGCCTAGTGAAAAACAAATACTGTAGAGCACTCACAATGCTACGATATTCCGTAACATTAGAAATCGGATCCCCCATCGACTTTGATAGAGGTGGTGTCATCGCCATAGGGCTTGCAACTGGTTTTGCATCAAGCATCTTTGTGCACCAAAGGAGATCAATAGTGTATTTCTTTTGTGAAATAGACATACCGGACAATGAATATTCTGCTTCGAGACCCAAAAAGTATTTGAAGTGCCCTAGATCCTTCACCGGAAATTGAGAGCTCAGTTGGCGTAAAAAACTTGAAATTAGTGCCTCCTCGCTGGAAATAAGAAGTATGTCATCCACATAAATCATAAGGAGAATAATATTGCCATGATAATGTAAGACAAATAGGGAAGCGTCTGCTTGAAAACCAAGATTAAGAAGACATGATGTGAGCTGGGAATTCCAAGCACGTGGTGCTTGCGAGTCCATATATTGCCTTATGCAATTTGCAAATGTGATATGGATATTAAGGATGGGAAAATCCGGGCGGCTGCACCATATAAACCACTTCATCAAGAAAGCCATGGAGGAATGCATTTTGAATGTTTATCTGCCGAATGGACCATGCATTAGAGATTGCTAAGGCAAGAATTGTCCGAATTGTTGTTGGTTTAATTATCGGACTAAATGTATCACCATAATCAAGACCATGTTTTTGGTGGAAACCCTTGGCCACCATACGGGCTTTATACCTTTCTATAGTATCATCTGTTCTATGCTTGGTGTGAAAGACCCACTTGCAGTCCACATTTACCTGTAGAAGAGCGAGGGACAAGAGACCAGGTACCAGTTTTTAACAGAGCATTGAACTCATTGTTCATTGCCTCACGCACTCCAATGAGCGAGCAGCTTCTGTGTAACATGTTGGTTCATGAACTTCATGAATAGCAATAAGAGCATGAGGATTAGTACAAGGCTTGGGCCATGGGATGGTGCCATCAACACAAATTTTTGGTCGACTAATGCCATGCTTCCACCAGTTCTTTGAGGGAATGGGGCTTGGTGGGTGCATCTCTCAGGTATTTCTTTTGGTTCAATTCTTCTTTCTCTGTCATTTTTTTTTTTTTTGGTAGACTTTCTCTATCATTTTATCTTAATAATTCTTTCCCCTAATTTCAATTTTCTGTGTTTATCAAATTAATTGGTTTGTGACACTACATGAATTGAATGATTATTATTCTCACAGGTTGTCAAAGTTGATTCATTCACAGGCCATCACTGAAACATTCCTTCTTTTCTTTTTGTTATGAGTTCTGTCAAGATGATAGAGTCATCTTTTATTGTTCTCATGTGTGGGAAGACCATATGCATGGACTGCAATTAAAACTGTGTGGTTTTGTTGGGTGGGTCCAACTATTGCAGCCCCTTCAGGTTTTGGTGGCCATTCTGTCTTCAATTATTAACTTGATAGAAGACATTCATTTAGTTTAATGTGTTTTAAGTATAAAGCAACAGAAACTTATGGAACCTTAATGCATTTTCTTGTGATATAATAAATATGGTTTCATGGTTGTGATAGGCAAAATTCAAGTCAACAGCAGTTGCAATTATGGGGATCTTTTTCTCTCTCACTACACCAGTTGGGATTGCATTGGGCATAGGAATAAAAAAAAATTATGACGAGAACAGCTCAACAGCACTAATGTTGAAGGGGTTTTCAACTCTGCTTCAGCTGGGATTTTGATCTACATGGCTCTTGTTGATCCACTAGCAACTGATTTCATGAACTCCAGAATGCAAAGCAATGGAAAGCTTCAGTTAGGGGTCAATGTCTCACTTCTTATTGGAGCAGGTTGTATGATTCTTCTAGTCAAATGGGTTTAGATTGTGTTTGATTGTAAGAAGAATTGAAGAGAGCGGAAGTGAAAATTTTTAATTTAAAAATAAAACTTTTGTAATTACTACAGCACATACAGTCACATTGCTATGTAACTAATTCCAAATTATTTCATATTTAGTTACTAATTTACATTTTACTTTGCATTCAAATCCCTTGCATTTAAAAAATAAAATAAATTTTACATCTTATTATTATCATTACTATATATGTTAAAAAATTTAGATAGTTTATACAATCATTTTATGTTACAACTGTAAAAGTTTCATTTTTAAGTTAAAAAATTTCATTTCCCTTCCCTTTAATTCCCCTTACAACCTAACACAGTCTTAGGGTTTTTCTTTGGATCCCTTCTTCACCTTTTTTTTTTTTTTTTTTTTTTTTTTTTATAAGTAGATAAAAAATTGGACTATTTCTTGATTTGTGCGTCAGGGCCATGCTAATCTTTTTTGTATCATTCCAATTTAGTAGCATATCTCCAAAGAGACAACCCTTCTTCACCCTTGCTTCCTTTTTCAAGCAATTTGTTCTCTTTATAAGATATTGTGGTGAAAATATGCATAAAAATTTTCATCTTCAGCAAAATTAATCCTTCGCTATAACAAATACAAAGTAGCATATGCAGCCACATGGATGGGCAAATTAGGATTCTTTTTTTTGGAAAATTTTTATTGGGAACCTCTCAGCTAAGGGATTCATGATCTGGAGTCATTCATCCTTAGAAAGGCACAAACCTTCAATCCCCCTGCATATGAAGTTCCCATAATGCCCCTTATCCCATCCCCCCCCCCCCCCTCCACTTTCTAGTTTTAATAGAGAAGAGTCATTTAAATCGACAATCCAATGTCATGCAAATTCTAATTTCTTTAATTTTCTTTGGGTGGCTATGGAAGTTAGGAATTAAAAGTTTTGCAGGTAATGCACTCTGAAAAAGTCCAAATTTTTATTTACAAACAACCCAAAGGAGCTAAGAAGGCCAGATGACAGCAGTTTACTTTGCTAATCTGCCAGTTTTTTATTGCTTTAATAAATGATTGTGATTATTTGAGCACAGAATTGACCTTTGGAAGGAAAACAGCCTCTCATGTTTGGATAGTGAAATCATTCTAGAGGAGGTAGGATGTCATTCACGTGTTTCTTCTCTTGCAAGAGGTAGGATGCCATTCTAAAGCTTCCTGATAAATGGAAGGAGTTCTTCATTGTGTGGTCTTTACAATCTATTTCAACATTGTAAGTCACATGCTCTGTTTATGCGGCATCAAAGCACCTGAGTTATCCTCTTACTTACTCTAGAGGAACACTGAACCCATTGACAAAATACACCTGTCATCGTTGAAATATCCGAAGATAAAATGGTGTATTCCCCTGGTCAGGAATGAAGGTTGTTGATGCTGACAAGAGCTAGGTATTCACTTCTTAAATGACAACTTTGAGAGAGAGAGAGAGAGAAGAGAGAGAGAGAGAGAGAGAGAGAGAGAGAGATGTGATACAAGACATTATAAGTTAGATGAAAAGCAGACAGTCCATGCATGCTGTGTTCAGCCATTCATTTCTGCCAAAGAAGTAAAAAAATCAAAGAAGACACAATCTCTCCATGCCATTGATGACCTCAGATGTCTGACATTTTTTTTTTTTTTTTGGTGGGGCCTGTATGGCTCTTAAAGTAGTTTTTTCAAAGTTGTCAAGTTTTCAACTTAAAAATTGGAACTGGTAAATGGAGGACTCTTCATATATCATATATAAGGACCCAAAGTTCCAATCTCACATGTATCCCACCATTGGATGGTGTATATATGGAAATACATGATACTTTGTAGGTGACTTAGTCCCTTCTTTCAGGTGATTGGTTCCCCTTTTCAGATGACTTGTCCATGACTGTCCCTCTTTTTGAGTGATATGTCCGTGACTGTCCCTTTTTTGGATAACTATAGTCCAATTTTGTGCATCTGTCCTCTTTTTAGGACTACTATGATAGGGAATCTGGAGGCTAGAGCTCTAATACCGTGTCAAGTTTCTAATTCAAAAGTTCAAACTAGTAAAAGGAGGAACTGTTCCTCCTCATATATAAAGACTCAAGGTCCCAATCTCATTAGCAATGTGAAACTATTCCTAATAGAATAATCCCACACTAAGCAATGAAAGGTTGAAGACAAGATTTTATCCCAAGATTAATCCCTAAAGATTGTATAAACGGTACAAAATGGCATGTTCAATGATTTTTTTTTTTTTTTTTTTTCTTTGGTAAAGGATGGCATGTTCAATGGTTGACAGACTTAGTTTGAAGTATTGGTACTTTCTGCGGAATTTTCTTTTCTACATAACTTGAGGCTTCAGTTGATCAACTCATCTCATCACTCTTTAGGATTCTGTCTACTGAAAATGAGTCATTGATTGCTTCAGCTCGTAAATTATTAAATCTTTAAGATTCTTTCCAACTCAAAATCAGCCATGATCTGCTTCAGCTCATAAATTATTAAATCTTTTCATATTGATATTTAGAAAAACACAATGTCAACACTGTAGTTTGACCTTACCAAACAGAAGTCCAGGTGTTTATCAAATAAAAATAAATAAATAAAAGAAGTCCAGGTGAAACCCTGGTTTGTTTGCAAGGTTTTGTTGGGTGGAATTCAAAGTAAGGGTGTCAACGGGTCGGTCCAAGCTGGTTTCGATCAGGACTGAATCGGTGTCGGATTTTATAAATCCAGTCCAAAATATGTCCATTAAGAGTTCGGGCTGGGTTGGGCTGCGCTGGACACAATAACTATCGAGCTGGTCCAATGTCAGTTTGTTATCGGGTTGGGCTTATTGAAGTGATTTCAGGCTGGTTCGGTCCGGACAGGGCTTATGAAGCATATCGGACCTATTTTATATGTAAGATATATAGCCTATTTTATTATTTCTATCTATAAAATTAGCATCAGTCCTTCTATATGCATGTAATTCAGTAAATTGTAACAATTAACATATTCTTTTCAACTATAGATTATATAATCTTTTCGATCAAGAAGTGAACTATAACAGTATAATATAATCCATCAAAATTTAAAATCATTAAAATTAAGAAACTGGGCCGGGATGGACCTTACCGGTGTTTGGGTTAGATATTATTGGTTCGGACTAGTTTGGGCTTCTTAACGGATTGGTCTGGTCTGATTTCGATTTGGACTGAAACGGTTTCGGGCTTTACAAGCCAAGACCGAAACTTGTCCATTAAGGTTCGATCCGAGTTGGGTTCGGATTATATTGGACTGACTTGGTCCGTGCTATCGGGCCGGGCCCATTTTTGACACCCTTAATTCAAGGGGAGAGAAAGTAGTACTATTTCAGTATTTTGCTTGGCGAAGAGTTTACCCAATACCTAGGGTTGTTAAAAATCCTGATGCATAGAAATTCAGCCGTTAGATCCCTCCCCCTCGTTCCTCTCCCTCATCTCTACCCGTGTGTCTCTCTGTTGAGGAGAAGATGATCAAAGCTACCTCGGCATTGTAGAGAATGATGACCTCCTCAGCCTAGCTTCTTAAAATTGTATTCTGGTTCTTTCTGTCTGTGTTCTGATTTTGGAGGATAGTACCCATTTGCCCGTTTGTATTTCTGCATGGGAGATCCCTGATTTTTCTTCTGTGATGAATGTAATTTCCCCATTCTGTAGGCATTAGCCCTTGGTATGAATACGAGAAAAGAGATGCATCTTCTCTTCAAATGGATTTTCAAATGACAACATGGTGTCGACACTCTTGACCTCTGATGAGTAAGAGATGACCTGTATAACATACCTCAAAATACATTTCTTTACGAAATGACTAAATTGCGCAAGACACATTTAGTAACTTGTCCCAAATCCAAATTCTAACAACATCCTTTTCTGTAATCTCACTCCTGCAATGTCTTCCTAAACAACGAATTCCAAGGAGAATGAGGCCATGCAAGCACTATAAAATATCAACACCAGTACCCCTTTATGGCTTCATAAGCCTTTTTTCATCCTCAGATCAGTTCAGCTTCAGAAATCTTTCTCTTCGTACGTTTCAATATGGAAAAGCTTTCATATTTTTCATCAATCTTGTCTCTTCTCCTTCTTCTCCTCCCTGTGTTAGTTTCTGGTGATTGTACATGTAGCGAGGAAGAAGACAACTCAGGAATAAACAAAAGTGAAGCACTGAAGTACAAGATAGCTGCTCTCGCTTCCATTTTGTTTGGAGGTGGTGTTGGTGTATGTATTCCGGTTTTGGGGAAAAGATTTCCGGCTTTACGGCCGGAAAATGACATTTTTTTCTTGATCAAAGCATTTGCAGCCGGCGTGATCCTCTCCACGGGGTTCATACATATCCTACCTGATGCTTTTGAACAATTAACATCTCCATGTCTGAATGAGAACCCATGGGGGAATTTTCCCTTTGCTGGCTTCATTGCAATGTTGTCTGCAATTGGAACTTTGATGGTGGACTCTTTTGCCACTGCATATTTCCAGAATGCACACGTCAACGAAGGTAAACCAATGAAATCTGATGAGGAAAAAGCTGAAGAACATGCGGGTCATCTTCATGTTCATACACATGCTACCCATGGTCATGCACATGGATCAGCGGTGGCCATTTTCTCTGATGAATCGGCATCGGAACTTATCCGACATCGTGTCATTTCGCAGGTAGATTATAGTTGATTGAAAATTTCTTCCAATCAAGTGATTTCATTAAATTATACAATTAGATCATTGGTGATGAATATATTGCAGGTTCTTGAGTTGGGGATTGTGGTTCACTCTGTTATCATTGGGATTTCACTGGGCGCTTCTCAAAATCCCGATACGATTAGGCCTTTGGTTGCAGCCCTGACTTTCCACCAATTCTTTGAGGGTATGGGACTCGGTGGATGCATCACACAGGTATTTATTTAGGGTTTTTCCTTCTTACCCACTCACTGTTTCAATTCAGAAGGACCCAATTAAGTTGATTCTTATGTTTCTAATTTTGCAGGCTAATTAAGAACTAATCATGTCATTCTCTTATCTTAATAGGCTGGGTTCAAAAACAGAGCTGTCGTAATTATGGTGTTTTTCTTTTCCCTTACCACTCCGGTTGGGATCGCAATAGGTATCGGGATAATGAGTGTTTACAACGAGAATAGCCCAACTGCTCTCATTGTTGAAGGGGTTTTTGAAGCTGCTGCTTCTGGTATTTTGATTTACATGTCGCTGGTAGATCTACTTGCAGCTGATTTTATGAATTCCAAGATGAAAAACAATATGAAGCTTCAAATATGGGCACATATCTCCCTTCTCTTGGGTGCGGGTTGTATGTCTGTTTTGGCAAAATGGGCTTGAGTTTGGGGATGGATTTCTGTGAAATGCATGAATACTTTTTTTTTCTTAAGTTTCCTTACACATCATTATTTATCAATATAAAGTTTCATTTTTTTAAGGTTGGTAAATACTTTTTTATTTTTTTATTTTTATTTAAGGTTTCTTATATATCATTATTTATCAATATAAAGGTTTATCTTAGTCGACTTTCTTTGAAAATTATGGTCCTTATGTAGTGTGGTTTTAAGCTTATATATCTAGAGTTTCTATTAGAATGGCTTATTCTGTTTAAGGTGTATTGGTTCCTAAACAGTTTATTGGTTTGGTTCAAGAAGTTATGAGTAAAAGATAAAATCGATGATTATCATTGGTTTTTTTTTATCAATTTTAATTAAACAGCTCGTTAACAGTTCTTATGTAGCTTTTAATGGTTTCAATTATTGAGTTTCTTATTCGTTCCAATTATTTCCGTACTCAAAACAAAAATCTAAGTATAACATACAATTTCATTTCATAGTTTTGTTTCCAAAGACATTTGATGACATACAATGCTAAGGATTGTGAGAAAAAAAATGATCAATTCAAGGCAAAGACTGAAACAAGAACATTAAAACATAAATCATAAGATCAGCAATAGCAAAAAATGTTGAGGATTATGAACCATCAAACACTACAATGGTGTATAAAATATAAGAACAGTTATGTATTGCATCAATCAACTCTTCAATACAATTATAGGGAAGAATAACCGGTCGATATGTCCAGAAATTCATCATTTAAAGTCTAGCAAAGTTGGGAAGGAGCTCGTCTTCATTTGTGCAGTCCTCTAGTCGATGTATGTTCATTTGTGCAGTCCTCTAGTCGATGTATGTGCGTTGAATAGATTCCAGCCGCCAGATCAACTGTTGCATTGGAATTGGAAGAAGACATTTAATCTGCAAAAGGCAGGCATTGGTAGTAAGTAAAACAGAGAAGCTCTAATATGAAGCAATATTACACTTAACTTTGAAGTTAAATCGTGCACAAACTGTTGAAGTTGAACTAACCAAAGGGGAAGAAATCCTCTACTATTGGTGGTACAGCTATATTAACAGAGTTTGAACAAACCAGCAATGATTCTAACTGTTAGAGAAGGCTGTTAATGGTTAACATCAAACCAAACCAGAAAAAAAAGAAAAGAGGGTGAAGTCTTTTAACAGAGTTTGTGTTTCTCGGTGTTTACTGTCCAGTGGGTGATACATATATGTTATAGGCTCTGCTAACGTAAACCAGCAAAAAATGGATGGACAACAGGATACTGAGATGGCAATAGGATGCTACGGATTCAAATCCTCTCATGCCCCTTATGTCGGCATGAGAAAATCCAATGGTTGTCATTCACTGTATACGTATACTAATACATCGGTATGTACGCACAGTAAACTATAGCCTTTGGCATAAGGGGCATGAGAGGATTTCTATCCGGATGCTACCAGCCCAAATGCTCTGAAAACAAAATGACAAATGAAGATGTTATTGTTTATCGAATGTCCGTCTGGTATGAACATACTCGGTGTACTGAAGAAGTATTCTTAGAGCCACAAAGTTTGGCTGTGTAAAGAGAATCTGTTCAATATAGGAGAGGAGATGTGGAACATATATAGTAGAGAAGATATAGTAGATATGGAAGGTGTCCATTTAGTGAATTACCCTGTCTATGTTTTGAATAATGGTTCTATTGAAGATCAAGCAAAAATTTGAATAGTAGTACATGTGGTCCCCCTGTGTACTCGACCAACCTTTTAATGAGTTCCATGTTGAGGATTTACAACCTATTACAGTGTTGTGAAGTTGGATAAAATCCATATTGGACTGTTCATTTCCAATAACTCATTCTTTTATGCACTTGAATCCTCAGCTGAAACATGAACTAGAAAACCAATAAATGGGTGTTGCAATTTTGTTAAACAACTTTGAATATGGATGAAACTGAAAGGTAATCATTCTTAGATTTCCCCCTTCCTGTGTTAGTCATCAAATCAAAGCATTTACTTAATGCTAGAAAAAACCAAACAAGGCCTTAAAAAATGATATAGTCTAGTTGAATATATTTTTCACGTTTGAAAGTGAACATCATGGATATAAACCAGGAAACACAGTTTCGGCCATTAGATTTTCCAAATGTTCAACTTTGACTATTGGGTTCAGACTTTAGAAAAAGACACTGGAAGATGAGAAAAGTGTGTCATAGATATTTCCACTGCTAACATTATTCTGCAATTTGATCTTATCTTCCATCTTGACAATGAGAAGAACATTGAACACTGAAATACAGAATGGAAATGGGAATGAGAGGAAGAGATCAGAGATTTTATTGTGTCTAGCTATCAAATCAAAATAAATAGCTACTACCCATTATTTGTGCTGTCAATCAATATTTGACTCTCACCTTATTAATTACAGCCGCCTCTTTCAAACTTAAATATGAACACAGTGGCTTCAGCTAGTGCTTCCTATGAGAATTATCTAGCTTCATGTTGGAACGCTCTTATTATCTTCTTTTTATTGATAATTTGTGGTCATCATATAATGTTTATCTTCATGGTACTGCTGGTTAAGGGTGTCAAAAATGGGTCCGGTCCGACAGTATGGACTGAGTCGACCCGATATAACTTAAATCCAGTCTGGATCGAACCTTAATGGACAGGTTTTGATCTCGACTTGTAAAGCCCGACACCATTTCAGTCCTAACCGAAACTAAATCGGACCAGCCCGTTAAGAAGTCTGAACTAGCCCAAACCAATAATACCTAACCCGAACACCGGTAAGGTCCATCCGGGTCCGATTTCTTAATTTTAATGATTTTAAATTTTGATGGATTATATTACACTGTTATAGTTCACTTCTTGATCCGAAAGATTATATGAATCTATAGTTGAAAAGAGTATGTTAATTGTTACAATTTACTGAATTACATGTATATAGAATGAATGATGCTAATTTTATAGATAAAAATAATAAAATAAACTATATATCTTACATATAAAATAGGCCCGATAAGCTTGATAAGTCCGATCCGGACCAAACCAGCCCGAAATCACCTCAATAAGCCCAGTCCGATAACAAACTGACACCGGACCAGCCCGATAATTATTGTGTCCAGCGCAGCCCAACCCAGCCCGAACTCTTAATGGACATATTTTGGGCTGAGCTTATAAAACCCGACACTGATTCAGTCTGGATCGAAACCAATCCGAACCAGCCCGTTGACACCCTTACAACTGGTAGTGGCCCGGACAGAATTTATGGCCTCTTCCTCTGCTTAGGACCATTTAAGCAACGGAGAGCTCCTTTTGGACTCTTATGATTATGGACAACCAATTGAGCAACTCAAATCAAAATCTCACTGCCAAACAGCCATTTGGCAAAGTAGTTGATAATGGAAATGAAGCGAAAGAAGACAACAAATCCAAGTTAGTCTTGACATGAGAGTGATGCAGGGCTACCTTTCTAGGCGCTTCTCTCTTTCTCGTTTATCAATTTAATGAGCATGTTTGTGTGGGAAGATTATTTCTTGATAATTTTATCACACCTTCCACCCTACTTAAACAGAGATGTGTAGAAAAAAATTGTCGTAAGATCAGTTACCCTTTACTCATTTAAAAGCTTTTTTTTTATTTTTAGAGGGGAGGGGAGGGGGGGTATAAATTATATTGCCTTTCTAGTAGAAACCTAAAGTATCCATGCCTTCTAACATACACTGATTGTCACTGTTTCAACTTTCACTTTATTTATGTTTATGCGACTCTGTTAGAACTGTGATCAACGTTATGTAAGTAATGGGAAATTATCAGCTACACCCTTATAACATCACTAACGCCCCTTATTTTTTAAAATATGGTTTTGTCAGGTCCTTCCATTAAGTCATAGCCGGTTAACTGATGATGATCAAATGTCACCATCTTAAATTCATTAATGACAAAATTACCCATTAATATAACTTAATATCTTACCTTTTTAATTAAAAAAACTTAAAGCCCTTCTTCGTTTTTCTTCTTCTTCTTCGACAGATTCTTGGTACCCCTAGTGACAATTCGACCAGGCAGGAGAATTTCATCCTCACCCTTAACATCGTCCTCTACCGATATAGCTCGATTCCTTCCTCTGACTGCCCACTTCGGCATCACCGGATTATTCACCGGAGCTGATCAATGGAACTTCCTATACTGACATCATACTCTCATCGTCCTTGAAATGGCTGAGAGCAACAACAAAATCAGGCACTGCGATCTAGAAGAGGGAATGGACAACTATCACAGAACAACTACCGATAAGAGGGAACATTCAAGATCAAGCTCTTTTGGCCATTTGTTGTTATCTTCGAAGACAAAAGACTCGGATTCTGGAGTTTGGACTACGAATTGTTCAGAACAAGTGCTGGAACTCGCTATTGGGAATAGTCCCACATTGCTAATGAGATTGGAATCCTGTGGCCTTATATATGAAGAGTCCCTCCACTTACTAGTTCGAACTTTTGAGTTGGAAACTTGACACTCGTGACACGGCCAAAGACTGTTGAGTGGTTGAAAGTGTTGAAGAGAAGGATTCATGAGAATCCAGAACTGGCTTTTGAGGAGTTCGAGATGAAAATCGGTTAATTCGGGGCGAGTTGGATGGCTTGGGAATTAGTTATCCCTTCCCTTTGGGTGAGACTGGCATAGGGACTTCCATTGGTACTAGTGGCCCTCCTTTCGTCGCCATTAGAGCTGACAGGGAGGCTCTCCATATTCAGGTTCACTTTTCTTCTTTTGGGAATTAGGGTATGTATTTTTACTTTGATTTTATTGGAATAAATTTTTTTTTCTTTTTTTTGGTAATAAAAAAAATCTATTGAAGAGAAAATCAGGAAACAGCTGAAGCTTCGTTTACATCATCAACACGAAGCCAAGAAGTGGAAGATTGCCATTCAACCAACCCCGAAATGGTTAAGACCTTCCGAGCAAGGGTGTGAGCACTTTTATTCGCTCCCTTAGGAACAAATGAAAATATACATGATTGAAAGGAAGAAACTAAAGGGAAAATATCCTGACTGATAATCTGCAGAGACAGCTCACAAGTAGAACCTTTAGAGGAGATACAATTGATCACCTCTTTGCAATCAGACTCCGCCACAATGTATTTAAAACCCAAAGAAAGAGCCATTTAGATAACCTTCCAAACAGCAAGAGCCTCTCCTTTGGTGAGGAGAAATGGATATTACTGAAAAAATGCATTAAGAATATTGCCCAAGTGATCACGAAAAATAAGCCAATACCGCTAGCTCCATTGTCCAGACTGGCGTCTGTATTCAACTTGATGCATCCAGGTTTTGGAGGAGACCAATTTTTTGAGTAGCAAAGATCCAGCTAGGCTTCAATCATGAGAGTCGAAGATGAAGTCATTTCTAGCTCTCCAAATGTACCATGCTGGAAAAATTCAAAATGTCAAAAGTAATTTTTAAAAGAAGTTTCAAATTTTTTTTTTAATTCAAACTTAAGTTTTTGTTTTGGCTCAAAAAATTGGTTTTTGGTTTTGGGTGGGAATTTTGATTTTTAGTTTTGAGTTGGTCTATGCAATGTAGGACTTTTTAGTCCATCATCCCCTAGGGATTGTGAAGGAGAGGGCATTATTTGTAGGGAGTGTCCCTTATCCATTGAGCCCCAAAAAGAAAGCTTAGTTCGGTTTGAGTTGACTCACACACACAATTGTGCACGAGTCGGACCCGATCGCAACCGAGATTATAACACTAGCATGGGCTTGGGTGCGGGTAGGGGTTCGGACACCCCTACCTAGATACCCTTTTGGAAGGGTACATAGGTGTAGAAGTGCATGTCTACATACAAGAGACACCATCTCGATCGACGATCTCAGGATCAGAGATGACACGATCTGGACGGTCTGTTTTGAAGGTTAAAAGCTTAGCTCGGTTCGAGTTGACTCACACACACACATGTGCACGAGTCGGACCCGACCGCAACTGAGACTATAACACTAGCATGGGCTTGGGTGCGGGCAGGGGTTCGAACACCCCTACCTAGATACCCTTTTGGAAGGGTACATAGGTGTAGAAGTGCATGTCTACATACAAGAGACACCATCTCGATCGACGATCTCAGGATCAGAGATGACACGATCTGGACGGTCTGTTTTGAAGGTTACACCTCATCCTATGGCTACGACCAATGGGTATCTGAAAGCTATAAATAGAGGACGATCCCTGCCATCAAATTCATTCCAAATTTGAGTCTCTCTCCTTTCTTTTTCTCCAACTCTCTCCCTTTATTTTGTTTAATCGAAGAGTCCAATCTCGTTGGTTTGAAAGGATAGCTGATCTTAGTCGTCGGGTCTGTATACACCTAATAGTGAGTGCACACTGGGTGGGTGTCCTACAGAAGGATTGTTTTATCTTGGAAGTTGATTTGCGGGGACCTATTGCTTTATATAAGAGGCAAATACAGTCTTAAGGACAATGTACCAACACGACTCAACCCTACCTTCATTTTCAATTTCATCTTATAAGGTATGTACTGTTATATTTTATTTATGCATATTTCATATTTTAGCATATAGTTAGGTTGACATATAACATATTAAATGCATATATGATTATTGCATATCTGTCCATTATCACTTGATTATTAATTATTGAATAATAATTAATTGCTTGTTACATTATTATTTATTAGTTGGTAGCGTGTCGAATGTACCAATTTAATTAAATATTTCTTTACTGACCTGATTAATAAACTGTAAATAGGATAAGCAAAGGTTGATCCCACAGAGAATGAATTGATTAAAATTTATATTCTATTCAAACTAAATATACTAATTAATGCTAAGTAAACACAATAACGAAAGATGGTTTTGGTTGTTTGAATCAAATTGAAAGTAAACAGACAAAATTTAAATAGAAAGATAATTAGATGAGAAAATTCAGTCATTGATTCAATATTCACCCACACATGCAATGAGTAAAATTAATTACAACGTTAATCTCTTCATTTCAATTAAAATTAAAGACCCAAGATAACAATAAGCTCTATTACTCGAATTTTTCCTTAAGTACTTTAACTGAAACAAGATTTTCAGAGAGATCTAACCATTGAACAATACTGAATAAGCTCTCAATGTTTAATTCAATGGCAGTATTAAGAGGATAAAAAACAGATTAATCTAAGCAACAATCACACACAAACGAGGATTATTTAGCTTAGGTTATATTATTCACAATGATGAGATGAAAACTTGGACATAATCATCTACCACTGTTTGTTACTTGTGATTAGAATCAGGACGATTACGTATCACAGATTCTAAATCTAGCAATTAATATTAATCTAACCAATTCAGCAGGTCATTATTGAATTATTCAGATAAATATCATAATCAAAGAGAAAAGAATAACATAAGCAATTCAAATAAAAGAGAGAAGAAGAACAACGTTACTGAATAGAGATTATACCATTGGCATGAGTTTGGGCTTCAAAATCCCCTTAAACTGAATACAAAAATTAGCTAGACATTACAATCCTTTCAGATATAGAAAAATTTCCAACAAAAGAGAGAGAAAAATTTTATCTTAATACTAATGCTCTATATATAAAATATGACAATCCTTTGTGACTTATAACTCCTTCTTTGTGTATAATTCTTTCTTCTTGTAGAATTTCTTCTTTATTTAGAATTCTGAAATTGTAGAGTCTTTTTTTCTTATTTGGAGTCTTCTATTGTAGGTTTAGATTTCTTAACTTGATTAGGAGACTCTTTATGGAATTTATATCTACCGTTGAATGCTTTAATCAGATCAGAGGGCTACTTCAATTCGGATTCGGTTAGATTTTCGTGTCAGACTTTGAAGTCATTTTTGGAGACCAAAATGAACTCAGATTTTTCTGCATATTAAAAACCTGCATGAAACTCAGAATATCAATATTAAGGATACTGAAATTTTTCTAATTTTTAACAATTAATTCACAAAGTCTCTAAAATATGTCAAATTAATAAAATTCAACTTATTCAATTCAATAAAACATAAAACACATTAAAAAAACATAGCATAAAAGGAATAAAAATATGAAAATCACACACTTATCATTAATCTATACAATATATATTGTTGTACCTTATTATTTTTACTACATACCAACATAGGAATAAGGCAAGATTGAATGCTCTTGTAACTTCTGATTTTGATTGCTGAAATAGGACATTCCAATTCCCAATCCAATGATGAAACTTCATATTACCATCAATTGGGATCTTATGGGATAAAGAAGAACCGAACCACACAGCTTGGGCAAATGGACAAGTTAGGATGATATGTTCCAAAGATTCTATGTCCACTCCACATCATCTACATCTATGATTAGTCTGAATATTCCTTTTAATGAAACCCTCTCCAGAAGCAATGCCTTGATTACATGTTTTTCATTAAAATGATTTAATTATGGAGTTTGACTCAGGAGAAGGGAAGCACAAGGATTTGAAACTGATTTGTAGGCTTGGGAAAAAAATGAAAGGGAAGAATTTTTTTTTTTTTTTTGGTTTCCAAAGGACATAATCAAAATAAATAAATAAAAAGAAAAAAAAATTATAAAAATCAAAATGAATGGTATTAGGGGTAAAAAAAAGTCTTTTTAACTATTCTGTGAGTCTAAATAACGTTTAAACATCTTCAAAGGTATCTCCCACTAAGGGGAGAGGGAGATTAGAAAGATTGGGTTTGTTATCGGTCGATGTCGGGTTCAATCCTTAATCGATCGGTGTGGTTGGGTGACCGTTGGGCTACACCTTTACATCGTAAATGACTGATTAATAATTGATCTAAGCCTAAACCCGATACATTTAATAAACAGTGCATATCAATCTGGGTTTTAATTAATCTATTTGATATGGGAGACATAGTGCGGGTCAGAAACGAACACCTCTATTCTGTGGTGTTTCATTTATTCCACCAATTTTCAGAAAAAAATTATTCCAAGAAACTAGTGAGGTTTAATATTAAGGACAGAAACCTAAATATCATTGAGTGGCGAAGTTAGATTCATACAACTAGTACCACAGTAGGTGGCATGATCTTGTGTTGCATTAGTAAACAGTGAACATGAATTTAAACTCACAACATCTTGACCAGAGTTCCTGTGAGATCTTATCCGATCAGTTGCAAATAATGTATTAAAATAATTACATATGCAAAGATATATCAAGCACAGGACTTAAGAAGTAGTGGGCACAAATTCAAAAGTGGAATAAAAGGTGGGAAATCACGTATGGAAGATATATCAAGCGCAGGACTTAAGCAGCAGTGGACGCAAAGTCAAAAATGGAATAAAAGGTGGTAAATGTATGTATTATATAAAAAGGAGAGGAGAAGGTAAAAGAGCAAAGAGCCCATGATGTGTTCAGCCATTCTTTTTTGCCAAAGAAGATACGTTTCTCCATGCCATTGAAGACCTCTATTTTGCGACGGTTATTATCATACGTCGTAAATAGTCATCATTAAAGACGGGTTCGTACCTGTTAATTATATACGACGGTAGTTTATTTTCGTCGTTTATAAATATATTTATACGACGGTTACTAAATACCGTCGGAATAGGTATAGTATTTACGACGCGGACAGTACGCCCATCATATATACTTGTTATTTATTCCCGCGTAAGTAAATTTTTTCCCTCGTTCTTCCCGCCATGGTTTATACGACGGTTATTAGATACTGTCGTCAATAAGGAGAACTTATATATATATAGGACGGAAAGAACATACGGTTGTATATAAAGTAATGTACCCGTCCACGTATTTCAATTTCCAGCTCATGTTTTTTTTCCACGAAGTCCTTATACAACTGAAAGAACATACGGTCGTATATAAGTTGGTATATATATGACGAGAATTAAATACCATCGTATGTAGTTCAGTATATACGACGATATTTAATTATACGATCGTATATATATTCCCCACTTCTCCCTCTTTTCCCAGGCCAATCTCTTCCCGCGATCTGAATAGTGCTCTATAACCTTTCGTCTTTCTTCGCAAACCCTAGGAAATTTCGTCATCAGTGATCAAGGGATCCCAATCCAATCGTCGCCGGATCAATTGTCGACCCTTAGCTAGGTTTGTATCTTTCTCGCTATCTCTCTAACTTTTTCTCTATCTCTCTATCTTCTTCCCTTTCTTATTTCTGTTCTATTTCCACCAGGTTCTCCAGCAACGAAAGTGCCATTGAAGAGAATTCCACTACTTTCGCTACCGTAGGCCACTGCTAATATCTTCATCGGTTACCTCTTCCACTTCGTACCACCGCCGGGTGTATCGAGCAGCCGTGGGTTCTGTCCCTCTTTCTCGTTCTCTCTCTCTAGCTCAACTTGCGAAAACCTGGTAAGTACGCCTCTTGGTTGCTCTCTTAGTATTTGGTATTGATCGATTTTTTTTATCTGTTTTTATGTTTCCTCCATAGACGGTGTCTCTCTACAGAGTACGCATTTGGTTAGGAGTTTTTTTATTTTTTATTTTTTCGTTTTCTTTTATTTTTCTAGATTTCGGTTAGGTTCGGATTTGGTTTTTGTGTTTTTATTTCATTTTTGGTTTATTTCTGCTATTGTACGTCTTGTCGGTTTTCAATTTGGATGGGTTTGGGGTTGATTTTTTGTTTTTACCTTCTGTTTCCTATTGTGCTGTCTGGACTTTGGAATGGTTGTGAGTTTAATGAGGAATCCCTATTGTGGTGTAAACTATTCTGGTTTTACTCCAATCAGCTTGTACTCGTGATTGTGTTCCGTGTTAATTGTGTGAGCTGTGAAGTGTTAATATGTATCTAATGTTTGTGGACCAGTAGCACTTATACATAATATAGGGCCTAATTATACCCAATATTTAGTATCTAATTTTGGATTCGACCTTGATTCTGATCATGCTTTATTTCCAAGTTCTAGTGAATTGCCCATGAATGGATCTTCATTTTTTTGTTATTTTTCCTTTTAGTCAGTAGAATAGAAATCATCAATGAAATTTTTTGATGTATTTCTGTCATTGTGCTTATCCAACAAAAAATAAACAAATTTCCACTTTAAAATCTGAGACCTGGAATGAAGAAAAGGCCCAAAAGAAGGATAAAACGTGGGATAAGTCCTGCACCAATATTCTGTATAAGAGGCTCCTATCTCTTCTTGCAATCTGTCCTCACCAGCTTCCATGTCCTGTTCAATGGTCATATCTATCTATTCAAAAGAGGAGATGAATCAGAGAGAGCAATCTGATAAGAGGAGTATGAGAAGAAGAAACAGAGCCTTCTCTTCACACAGATTTCAGTAACATGTGTATGGTGATTAAGCTTAAGATTGCACCAAAATGATACATGACAAACTAGAGTTATTTTTATTATTATTTATTATTAGATCAATCTCCATATTCATTCAAACACCGCTTCTTAAAATCAGACCATAGAACCCTTCTGTGTGGCGTAGGGAGCAGTTGTAGGGGTGAGGTTGAGCACATCATCAGGAACTATATATGGATGTGTTCCTATGTTGTAAGAATGTTTCAAGGGGATTTTAAGAAGTCAAACCTTATTTTTTATGGGTGGCTTTAATATATCAACATTTTAGAATAAATTACTAAACAGTATAGTTTTAATATCTGCTATTATTTTTTATTTTTTTGAGTAACAACTTATTGAAATAGCAAAGGTTGTTTACCTTCAACTTGTTCTGGATGCGCATGAATCATGTAGGGTGGTTAAAATGGTTGATCATATTTTATACTTGCTTGGTGGCACTCTCCATCATGGTGAAGAAGATCAGGATGCATGCTTCTTTGAACCTACCTGATTTAGGTCTTGGATACTAATTTCAGGCACTACATTTATTCCAAGGGATTAAAGTTCTTTTTGCAGGTTTGAGTTTGCAAGTCAGGTTTTGAGTTCTTTTTGCAGGTTTGAGTTAGTTCTACGTTCCTGTGATTCAATTGCATTTGGATTGCCAAAGTGTAAAGTTGTATTATTGGATTGCCAAAGTGTAAAGTTGTATTATTGTATTGCCAAAGTGTAATGTTGTATTATTGTATTGCCAAAGTGTAAAGTTTGGTTACTATATTCAATGGATTAGTTATATTCCGGTTGGAGTCGCAATAGGTATTGGGATAACGAATGTTTACAATGAGAGTAGCCCAACCGCTCTCATTGCTGAAGTGGTTCTTGATGCTGCTGCGGCTGGTATTTTAATTTACTTGTCGTTGGTGGATCTTCTTGCAGCGGATTTTATCTTCTCCCTTTTCTTGGGTGCTGGTTGTATGTCTGTTTTGGCAGAATGGGCTTGAACTTGGGTGGGTTTGTGTGAAATTTCTTTCTTCTTTTTCTTTTTCAATTTCTAGTTAAATTCTTTTTTTTTAAGTATTTATTTGTCAATATAAATGTTCATTTAATTCAACATTCCTAGAAAATTATGTATATTATGTTGTCTGGATAAGCTTACTTATCTAGAATTTTTATTAGAATGGCTAATTCTGTTGTAAGGATGTCAATCGGTTCCTAAACGGTTTATCGCCTTGGTTTGAGAAGTTAAGGGTATAAATTCAAACCGAACCAAGTAATAATCAATTCATGATTTCCCAACTAAAACTTAACGGACTAACAAATGGTTTTGTCTGTTTCTTATCGGTTTTGGTTAAATGGTGTTTACAATGGTGGATAAAAAAAAACCAGGTTGAATCTCTTGATCTGCAGTTCATCACCCGTGAATCCCCCTTACACTTACAACATAGGGAGCTTCCCAGCAACAAGTGACCTTTATTTAAGTGAGGGAAAAAAATAACTACCGAAATCTCCTTTATATACAAGGAGTCTTGAAAAGGTTCATTAATGGCCAGCAGTTGAGAGAAACATGACATTACTCATCATCGATGGGGAAACGATTCTCTTATTCATCAGAAATCTCTTTTATACCATCTTTAATCCATATGAACAACAGCACGAGGAAAAGAGAGAGGGAGATAGAATTTAGAAAGACTTTCAAAACAAATAATTGGGGTTTGCTGTGTATTATTTGATTACTGCTCTAATACCATATAACAATGTAGAAGATGAACCAAGGGTGGGAGAAAACTGCAGGAGAGAGAAAAACTGAGACGGGAGAGAATTAATGTCTCTCCCCCTCAATCCATGCTGTATTTACAGAAAATAAAGACTAATAAAATAAGTAGACATACAAATGATAGAGTCCAAGTAAGAAACTCTAGGAGAAATCAAATTAGAAAAGCTAAATAAAAGAAAAATAAACATAATCAACTAAGTAACACTTAGACTATCAAATTATCTCAACAGTTATAATTCTTGGATCTATTCCATCAGTACGGAGGCATAAGGGATATGAACCCCACTCCCCCTCTCCTCTTATCCTTTTGGATCCATTTGTTTCTATTTACGAAGGTGGAAAAATAAGATTTTCTTATAAAATAAGATTTTTCATTATTTATTTTAACATAAAATGTGAACAAAGACATTGAAAAAATAGAAAAATTTTACAAGAGAAGAAAATTTTCATGTAAAATATCATTTACACAGAAAAATTTACAACAAAACAAACAGAACTCCGAAACTAAACAGAACTCTGAAACTCAAAATGATTGAACCACCTTAAAACTTTCACTATTTGAGAGGTCAAAAACTGCTACGGATTGTTTCATAAAAATTAAAAAAGAAAGAAAGTAAGTTATCATTGGGGTGGACCAGTGAAGGCAGGGGCAGAGCCAGAGCCAGAATCTTTCCTATGGGAGAAGGAAACCAATAATGACAGATGCACTAACACTCCTTACCCCCACCTCACCATAGTCCCCATTTTAGTGCACTGTTGAATTCTTGAAGATGAGAGCAAAATAAGATTCTCTTTTCCAATCAACTTCACTATTAGACATGTGATACAAGACATTATAAGTTAGATGAGGACATATATATAGTGTGTGTGTGAAAAGGAGAGGAGAAGATAAAAGAGCAGAGAGTCCATGCTGTGTTCAACCAATCTTTTCTGCCAAAGAAGAGAATCTCTCCACCTCAAATGTCTGACAAAATTTTTTTGCTGTGTTCAACCAATCTTTTCTGCCGAAGAAGAGAATCTCTCCACCTCAAATGTCTGACAATTTTTTTTTGGGGGGAGGCTTTGATGAATATTGTGGCCCTTAAAGAAGTCTTCTCAAGAGCTAGGTCCACACTAAGCAATGAAAGCATGGAGACAGGATTTTGTCCCTTGAATTTTTATTTTTGGGGGAGACTTTGATGAATATTGTGGCCCTTAAAGAAGTCTTCTCAAGAGCTAGGTCCACACTAAACAATGAAAGCATGGAGACAGGATTTTGCCCCAAGGGATAACTATCAATACCTAAAGATTGTATAAACAGTACAAAATGGCAGGTTCAATGGTTGACTGACTTAATTTGAAGTATTGGTGCTTTCTGCGGAATTTCCTTTTTCACATTAACTTTATCGTTCAGTTGATCAAGTCATCCCATCATCACTCTTTAGGATTCTGTCTAATTCAAAATAAGTCATTGATTTGCTTCAGCTCATAAATTATTAAACCTTTAGGATTCTGTCTCACTCAAAATGAGTCATTGATTTGCTTCAGCTCATAAATTATTAAATCTTTGTCCAAAAACAAGATGCAAAATAAGAAGAGGAGGGCGAGAGGAGAGAGAGAGAAGAAGAGAGAATCGGTATAAGGGGTACAATTATAATTGCATTTGACTATGATTTTAAAACAAGGAAGGAAGATTTACAAACTAACGGGCTATATTGAATATGGTAGAAAAGTGAGAATATAAAGAGGACTAGTAGCCTATCAATTGGAGAGAGAGAGAGAGATTTTTTTCTTTGAATAAATTTCTTTTTTATCTAAAAATAAATAAAATAAGAGAGAGAGAAAGGGTCCAGATTTCAAGGAGGAGAGAGAAAGGAGGAATGTGGGAGGAAAGTACACATTAACAACATGTACTCCATTTTCCCTTAAAACAAATAAGGAAAAGGGAAGTGGTGAAGCCTATGCACAGAAACAGAAAAGGCGAAATGACCACCCATCCCCAGTGAGTTGAAAAATCACCCCTTTATTGAATAGCTTTGCATGTATTCTTATCTCTACGCTGGTGCAAGGGCCTTGTAGTTTGGTAACGATCTCCCTCCCATAAACACATACCTAAAATATATAAAGACAAAATATGAAATTTTTTTTTGGATAGAAATATGAGATATTTAAACCCTATGAACCAATAAAATTATAAAAATAAAAACCCACAAACCTTATGAACACACGTGACCACATTGCTGCCTTTAATTTTACATATATAAATCTTTTTTTTTACTCTCTAAAAGTTGGTTTATTAAAAAGAAATAAAAAAAAAAAGAAAAATGACAAGAAATGAGAACACATCAATAGCCTTGAAGCCTGAACAGAACATCTCAAAATATATTTTTTATATAGAAAATTTTTCGAATAACACCTTTTTAGGGTGTACTTAGAAAAAAAAAAACAAAAAAAGAGTACTTAGAACATGTAACCCGATTTTGTGGCACCCTCTCCACAATTATTGGTTATACCCCACATGATATTCCAATTAAAATTTAATGTAGTCAAACTTAGAATAAACAATTTAAAAATAGGTTTGTAGAAAAATAGTTTTTGTGAAAAATTTCTAGAACCATTGAAATCAGAAGGGCAAAAGTCCAAAACTCATAAAGTCTATTAAATCGGCAGTTCTCTTCGAATTAGCCTGAGGCAGGCATTCAAAGGAGTAGGCCTACTCATATTAATATTGCCGTTCATTACTCTAGAAGACCTTTCATATTAATATTGCGAAAAACACATAATGTCGACACTCTCTTGTTTGATCTAACCAAACAAAAAACCCAGGTAAGCCCCTGTTTGTTTGCAGGGGTTTTGCTGGGTGAGATTCCAGGGGGATGGAAAATAGTACTATTTTATCTGGTGAACAGTTAACCTCATACCTAAGGGTGTGAAAAGATAAAAAAAAAAAAATATATTGTGGGATTGATTTAATGGTTTGGTTTAGTTTTGGTTTCAGTTTAGTACAATAAAGTAAAAACCGAAATATAACGGTCTTTTAATCGATTTTGTTTATGCGATTTTTAAATGGTTTCACGGAAAGAAAAGAAGAGAGTTAAGAACAAGAAAAAAGAAGAGATCACAATTGAAACAGTTTCGAACTATCGATTTTAAACTGTTTTACTATTGAAACCATAATCGAAACCATTTCATTTTTTAAACCAGAATATGAGGGGATGGGATTGTGATTACACATCTGTGGTGAATATTGAATACGAGAGAGAGATGACATCTCTTTCAAATGGGTTTCAAATGACAACATGGTGTCGACACTCTTTAACCTCGGATGAGTGACAGATGACATCTAGAAACGTGTCTTAAAATCCATTTCATTACCAAATGACTAATATGCCCAAAACCCATTTATTGACTTGTACCAAATCCAAATTCTAACAACACCCTTTTTAGTAATCTCATTCCTTCTATTATTTTACAAAAAAAACTCCTTCTATTATGTCTTCCAAGTCAACGAATTCTACGGAGAATGAAGAAATGCAAGTACCTTATGTCTATAAAATACCAACACCACTGGTTTATAGCTTTATAAACCAGAATTCCTGTAGTTTCAATAGACCCTTCTCTTCCTCAGTTTCAATATGGAAAAGTTTCCATATTTTTCATCTATTAAGGTTTCATCAATCTTGCCTCTTCTTCTTCTTCTTCTCCCTGTGTTAGTTTCTGGTGACTGTACATGTAGCGGAAAAGACGATTCAGGAAGAAACAAAAGTGAAGCACTGAAGTACAAGTTAGGTGCTATAGCTTCCATTCTGTTTGGTGGAGCTGTTGGTGTATGTACTCCAGTTTTGGGGAAAAGATTTCAGGCTTTACGGCCGGAAAACGACATTTTTTTCTTGATCAAAGCATTTGCAGCAGGTGTGATCCTCTCCACGGGGTTCATACATATCCTACCGGATGCTTTCGATCAATTAACATCTCCATGTCTGGATCAGAACCCGTGGGGGAATTTCCCCTTTGCTGGCTTCTTTGCAATGTTGTCTGCAATTGGGACTTTGATGGTGGACTCTTTTGCTACTGCATATTTCCAGAATGCACACTTCAACAAAGCTAATCCAGTGAACTCAGATGTTGAGAATTGCGAAGAACATGCTAGCCATCTTCATGTTCATACACATGCCACCCATGGTCATGCACATGGGTCCGTAGCGGCAGTTGTCTCTGATGAATCGGCATCGGAAGTTATCCGGCATCGTGTTATTTCGCAGGTAGATTATAGTTGACTGGAATTTTCTTTTTTTTATTTATTTGGTTTCTTTTTATATTTTTTTATATTTTTAGAATAATTCATTTGTATGTACCTGTATTTCTTTGGGATCTCATCAATATCTATATCTAGTAGGTCCTACACTCTAGATGTAAATCCTACACCACATCTATGATGATAGGATTTCATGGAGAGTACATGCACATGTAGGTGATCTTAACTCATTTATTTCTTACCTTCTATGGTGATTGAATATATTGTAGGTTCTGGAATTGGGGATTGTGGTTCATTCTGTAATCATAGGGATTTCATTGGGAGCTTCTCAAACTCCCAGTACAATTAGGCCTCTGGTTGCTGCCTTGACTTTCCACCAGTTCTTTGAAGGCATAGGATTGGGTGGATGTATTACACAGGTACTTTTATTTCAAGTTCTAAAACCATAAGAAGAACATTAAAGTCACTTGTCTTCCCCTTCAATTAAATTCTTATGTTTTTAATTTTACAAGCTATAAGAGCTAACCATGTCATTCCCTTATATTAATAGGCTGGCTTCAAACGCAGAGGAGTCGTAACTATGGCGCTTTTCTTTTCCCTTACTACTCCGATTGGTATCGCAATAGGTATCGGAATATCGAATGTTTACAATGAGAATAGCCCAACCGCTCTCATCGTTGAAGGGATTCTTGATGCTTCTGCTGCCGGTATTTTGATTTACATGTCGTTGGTAGATTTACTTGCAGCTGATTTTATGAGTTCAAAGATGAAAAACAATATGAAGCTTCAGATAGGGGCACATATCTTTCTTCTCTTTGGTGCTGGTTGTATGTCTCTTTTGGCAAAATGGGCTTGAATTGAGTGGGTTTTTGTGAAATGCTTTTTTTTTTTTTTTTTAAAGGTTTCCTATAAACAACTCATAAACTGTTTATGTGATTTTTACGAGTTCAATTTTTGAGTTTATTATTGAGATGCTAGCAAAGCTGCGGCAGATTCATCATTATATTATGGGTTTTGACTTTTGCTCTTTGAGACCCTTTATCGGTTATTATCTCTCTTTTTTTTTTTTTTTTTTTGGGTGAAAACTCTTAATTCTGTTACATGCTTTGGGATAGGGGTGTCAATTGGTTGGTCTTGATTGAATTTAATCGATCATCACCAATTTAATATACCATTTCAATATGTTTAATTATTGGTTCTCATTGGTGAAATATAGACGTATTTACATTCGGTCCACTCAGTCTCAATCCCTAATCAATCTTATATGATTTGTCTATAAATAGACTGTAATGATGCAAATCAACTAGTCCATAAGTGATCTTATGCTAATCAGTTTAATCTTACAAATTAGTCTACAATAGACAAAAACACAATCCTTGGTTAGGTTTTACTTCCTGAACCATTACAAAAGCACATCTGTAGATGTCTTCTAGTACCTACCACTTAATACACAACATATTCAGAATTCAAACCAAAAAATTCGGTCTAGTATTCATTATTGATTCATATGTTATTCTTAAATCTAGTCGTCACACAAGTAACCATAAAAATATTAGGGAGGATTTTATTATTTAATGTATATATCTTGTAAGCTTTCATTATTTCATGTCAACAATGCAATCATATATTTACCAAAAAAAAAAAAAAAATGCAATCACATCAAGCTACATATCGATCAATCTTCTCGTCAAGTGTAATTCTGCTTCATAACGCCCTTGATCCTCACATTCAATCCTTGTTAGAGTCTTTGTATTTTCTATATTTTATTTTTCTATAGCTACCCAATAGTGGATTCACTCTATAATCAATTGATGTGGTCTGACAGACAACCATTGAGATACACGATCTTATATTATGAATGATCAATTAATAATCGATTTGAACAATGCTTGGTAAACGGGGCAAATTGATAGGGATGTTGCCGTCAAGAAAAGATTTGAAATTACAATTTTACAATTATTTTATATTTTTTTCCCAAAAAAACAAATATAATAAAAGAATCCGTAAGACATGCAATTCATCATTTAGTCACTGTCTCACTGACCATCCATTACCTACTTTTTATTTTATATATTTTTTTTAGAGTAAGTGACCTCCTATTCCAGTATTACTTAGTTTTTTTTTTTTCGGGTTATGCTTATTAAAATAGGCTGGGATCTTCAAAAAATGGATACGAATCGATAGAATCGGTTTATCTGATCACCACTACCCAATTATTAAATGCTTATACGACAACAAAGCAAAAATTGATAGTAAGAGTAGGATAGGGACGATTTCATAATAACATTAATTAATTAGTAATTGCCTTCACCACTCCATCCAAGAACACAACTGAGGTAGTTTTTGAGAAAATCGCTATGAAAGACTACTCATCAATAAAATGAAAGAGCTGAAAACTTTATCAGAATTTGTATTTCATAACAAAACGAAATGCTGCTATTTCAAACAGTAAATATTTTAATTAGTAATTTTTCATCCAACTATAGGGTAGTTATTCATATAACAAGGGTCGATTTTTTTTTTTTTTTTTTATTTATTTTTGATAAATACAAAGGTGGATTATGTTTAGAAAAATAATAAAATGATGAAAAAATCAATATACAATGAATTAGGGGACAAACTTGCCATTTCATCTTCTTTTACTAGAATCTCATAATTGTATTATAATTGATATTTAAAATGGTATTTCAATCATTTTATAACATAAACTCCTTTCTCTCTTGTTACCGGCAGAGAACCATCAAAAGAAATCATCCACAGTCTTTACTTTTCAGGTCTATTTAATAATACTCTAGATTTTAGATTATATCGATTCCAACTCTTAGGGAGCCATTTTGGAGTAGTATCATGCTTAATAGACCTAGTTCAGATTCCATTTCCCTGAGAAATAACCAATTATAAAATAGCTTTAGAATCCAAATTTTTGGAATATAAAAAACAAAGTTATTGTTTTTAAGCAACTTTTTGGGAGAACAAAAAAAAGGTAAAAAAGAAGATATCATCTCTTACACTTCTTCACAAAACAAAGACTTGACCGCCGTTGCTACCACCACTACCACCCATCATTTGAAAATAAAATAAATAATATTTTGAATCTATTAAAATTCAAAACATTAAATTTACAACAATCCTCTACATATTCAAAATATTTAACATAACCAATTGAGCATATTAAACATAATAGAAACCAATCGTTGCAGGCATCTTTCAGACTTGAACTTACACTAGGTCGAATGGACTATGCTACAGAGTACAGGTGAAGTCAGACTTCTTGAATCATTCCTCATTACTATAACCGACTAACCCACCATCCAAATCCTACCAGTAAAAGTTCATGAGATCCCTTTATCATTTTGCATGGACATTTTATAGTGGCTGTGTCCCCATCTTGGATTCATGGATGTTTGGATAATTCACCTATAAATTCTCATCGGTAGACAGCTTTTACTTTCTACATCCACTTAGATCAGCCCATAATATGCACCACAATTAACAAATCTCCACATTTCATGAGAGTTGGCTTTGATTAAAAGCTTAGAACTCATCCTATTTTCAGTGTGGCAGTACTACTTTTGCATATAACCAGAATTAGCCAATTTTAGTAGTTCTAAGTCAAGTCATTCGGCGACTTCCCTTTGAACCTAATTCAGAAAAACTCCTCTTCACATAGGTTGGGTATCCATCACATGACTTATGTCACAGGCTTTAGGGTTCTCATTCATTTAGATGAATACCACATTAGAATACTTATTCTTTTAAATGAATACCACATTAGTGGTTAGAGACGAAGTACTAGTATTAGTTAGTTTTACATGACTATTAAGCACACAATACCTCCTTAGCCTCTCCAATTATATGTACGTACATCGATTAAGACATAAATGTCTTACAAGTCCTTAAACACATGTATGCGATTCCCACTATTTACAGTAGTACAATCGGCTTAGGTTTTACTATATATCTGTTATCGAGATTTTTAACCATTTGACCCTTATCTTGACTTTCTATAGGCATAAAAACCTTTCTATGGTGGAACCAATGCCACTGGTATTATCTTATCAATTCAATGAATCTTATCATCACCATGTTCGCCACCTTTTGAACAAGGTGATCTTTTCGAATCTAGGCTTGTTTTCTAGATTCCAATATCAATTTCCCAAGTAGAAACTCATTATTCTACTTGACTTCATTTATCTCCTTATAACCTTACAAAGAGATTCACCATGCAAAAAACGAAAGCTAAGCTTACAGAATCCCTACAATTCCAAAATTAACTATACTCAACCTTCTAGGTGTTCCAAGTATATCGTTTATCATTTATTTTCAAACAAACTACCCTTGTACCAAGGTAACGTTTCCGAATTGAATCTAAGTTTTTCTTCTATATTCCGTTATTATAGCATCATAACATTCACAAGCAGAAATTAACCATTCTACTTTAAAAAGGGACGTAGCATGTAAAAATTTGCATCTTACAAAACTCCCACATTTATGAAGTTTTACCTTATTTAATATAAAAGTAACCTAAGATTATCCATGCATTTTTACTTGCCTATCAATAATAGTATGTTACTCATTGTGATATGTCCAACTTCAGAATGCATAATACCTTGCAAGGGATTCAAATTGTCTCATCCCTGAGATTCGAGAGGTGTGGCAGCGACCCCACTGGATGGTCACCATGTGGAGGTCGAATGAATCCGACCCCTCCGTTCGAGCCGACAAGCCGAGCCGACAAGAGAGTGTCGGCTGGAACGGAGGGGTCGGATTCATCCGACTCCCACATGGCGACCATCTATTGGAGTCGCCGCCACGCCTCCCGAATCTCATGGATGAGACGATTTGGATCCCCTTGCAAGTGCCATGTTTACATAGTGTTATATACATACTATAAATATTACCAAATAAAATCAGAATACCTTATTCATGCACTAAACACATATACTATATAAAATACCAGTAAGTTTTGTTAGCCACCTCCAATATTTTCAGAGGCTTCCACCAGTTCTTGTATGAAAGTGTAGTCTAATAGAACACTATTAGACTAATTTCATACCAACAGTGGGTCTCAAAACGCCACTATAAAACACAAACATCTGCATTCACCAAGAGCATCTATCTTTTTTTTTTTTTTTTTTACATATTGTTTGTAACAAATACTTGGCAACTCATTTTGAACCCACAGGTCTTATTTCCAACCATTGTATTTGGTTCACACTGGTGGGTTACCTACTTAAAATAAAAGCCCATTAAAAATGAGGCCCAAAAGACTTGAAATGTTACGTTGATGCATGGGCTTATCCAAAGATCTAATTGGACCCAAAAAGCACAAACACAGAAACACGTACCATGCCCAATTTTGTCCTCCGATTTCGTACAAGGTTTATTGTTTTAAAGTTTCAAACCGGTGTTTTATTTGGCCATAGAAACATGACTTTTCCAAAAAGTCACAAGAAGGATGAATCCTATTCTCTAGTGGACACAACTCTTAACAAGAGTAAATACTATTGTCATTACTATTTTAAGAATTGTTGTAATATATGTATTTTAAATATTATCTTAAATATGAGATGAACATGAGATATAGAAATATAAATAATTATAAAATTGATTTACTCAAGTACTCCATATATGCATCCATGTACTCACCAAAATAGACATCAAATTTACCATTAAATTGATGTGTCACATGCAGTAAATGAAAGGTAGGGTTGAGTTGTAATTAAAACTGCTCTCTTTAAAATCGTAATTATATATTCCCTATGGTGCAAACCAGGTTATATGTGAATTGATTTTCAAGATAAAACAACTTTAAAAAATTAAAAAAATATTGCACTTACTTTTTTGGTTTACGGAGAGATTCAAAAGGCTATGCCCAATTGGTAAAAATAAAAAAATGAAGACTATTGATATTGTTAAACCAAGTTATATATGCTTGTTCTTAGTGATTAAACTTTCTCTTTATATATAGAAGGAGAAACATCACCAATGGTTGTCTTCAAAAAGTCTGTCCAGACATCATGTTTCTAGATATTGTGATGTCTATTGACCATTTAGACATATCATAATAGTCACATTTATTGGTTATTAGGTGCTTATTAGAAAGAGACACCTCCTCAACACCACTTAAAAAAATATATTTTAAATTTATTAAAAATTTAAAAAATTAAATTTGCAATAATTGATTATCATAC
Source organism: Protea cynaroides (assembly GCA_028583415.1). Taxonomy (NCBI): domain Eukaryota; kingdom Viridiplantae; phylum Streptophyta; class Magnoliopsida; order Proteales; family Proteaceae; genus Protea; species Protea cynaroides. The sequence continues at coordinate 86,454,110 of CM053265.1, read as the reverse complement.
ATTTTAAATAAAATGATATTTTAATGATTATCATACATTTTAAATAAAATGACTTTTTAATCCTCACTGCCAAAGAATTGATAGGTATTTAATAGAGGATACAGTCGTAACCACCATGGTTACAAATAGATTTTCTCTTTTAAATAAACTAATACCAAAAAATTGGCATTTATATTTAAAAATAAAAAAATAAAACTGAAAACTGATACCGATTAACTAAAAAATTTCATCGAATATAACTAGAAGTGTTTTGTCTTTGTCTTTCTCTCTTGAGTTTACTAGTTCCCAAGGCAATAGATAGACGCGTCAAAAAAAGAACTAGAAAATTGGACTAAGACTGAACCACCGAGATAAGTTCCTTTGCAAGTAGGTGCATTTTGCATGTACTGACGTCAGAGGAAGACATCCGCCCTTTTTGTTTCTATAAATGCCCTTCTATTCATGCCAAATAGGATGAGGGCAGAGAAACTTACCTCGTGAACCACAGGTTATTGTGGTTTAATGGTGATCGTACAGTTGGTCTTCATTTAATGTACATATTAATACATCAATATGTATACCGGGTGAAAGACAGTTGTATGATCACGGATGATGCAATTAATTAAGAAAATACAATTTTATTCGGATAAACCTCCTTCTAGTAGCATGACTTAAATTCTGAATCACTCTTTCACAATCTGCTCGATTAATTTATTATTATTATTTTTTTGGTAATCCATTGAACTAACAATTTAAAATTTTCTTATTCAAATTCTTCTAATCAAGCAAGCAATTAAGAGAAAGTGGCCTTTTCATCTGTCTGCCATGTTCCATGCCGTATGGTGTAAGGATCATGAGCTGGTTAATTGAATGCGTAGGGCAGCTTGTAAAATTATGTAGCTTCTTGTATTAGACTTTCTTTCCTTCCATGGCTCCCCTAGGGTTTGTGTTCTTACAAAAAGAAAAAAGAAAAAAGAAAGATTAGGTCAAGATGTGTATACAGACTTCCTTGGAGGTAACCATCCAAAAGTGGGTTGCTCCTGGGTTATCCCAACATGCTGTATTTTCGGATGTGGATAGCTGTTTGTGAGCACAAGATTGTGGCTGATCTAATATCTTGAGATGGGGACATGTGTCCACTTACATACTCGATCCCCAAGGTACCACGTGTCTTTCTTCGATTGGTTGCGCATGGTCCTAACAATATCTGATTTCTATTAATGAAGAAAAAAAAAATCCTCTCATGTTGTCTAGTTTTTCTAGTCGTGATTCAACGGCTGGAGTTTACCTGTCGTACATATCAATGTATTGATATGAACGCTGAGTGACTCCAGCCATTGGACTACGATTGGAAAGAAAGGAGACAATCTAAACCCATCTATGATGGGGTCACCACCATCGCTGGACCTACCCAGCAGAGAGGAGTGAATTATGTCACATGGCCAATATTATACTCTCAAATGTTGTGTGTTGTAATGGATGGAGTTGGCTTTTGGGGTGTGTGCTGTGTTTGGTAACGTTTTTATTCTGAACCGGTATTCTTTTCAAAAGAATGTTTCTTTTCAAAAGAATGTCTTTTCCTGTTTCTGTGCTGGAACAATTGTTCTTGAGCCTAAAAGTCTATTTGGAAATATAAACTAAAACCATTCTGAGAACAAAAAAAGAACATTTATACGCCTAACAAGAGGTCTACAGTGGGTATAATTGATGGTTAACAACACTCATTTATGAAGTGACAAGTGAAAAGATCCCGCGGTTCTCATAGTCACATGCAATGCTAGTATAAGTGTATAACATGATTCTATTATAAGCTTCAGTTATAGCTTGATTGAGGCACATGTACCGTTCCATACTTTTGATTACATTGGGAAACCCTGAAGAAATAGTTAAAGAAAAATGATCTTTATTTCAAATAGAAACAGAGTAGACCTATTTGAGAGAAATTTAGTGGACGTGCAAGAAAGAATGCTTAGACAGCAGATACTGAACTGAGAAGATTAAGCTAGTGTCCAACTCTGAGGGATAATAGATTTTAGGAAAAATTTCACAAACACTCTTTGTACTTTGCTTTTAAGTCATCTAACCCCCAACTTCATGATTAATTATACACATCTCCCCAATTGTTAAATATGTATACACAGACCTTGTCTTAACAGGCAGGTCTTTTAAGTGATGATGTGGCAATGTTTATAATTTTATAATAATAAAATTACCCTTAAACACTAGTTAACTTACTGTTTTACCCTCTTCCAAAACCTAAATCTGTAAATACTCTTACTTACTGTTTTACCCTCAATTCACAACCCAATTTTTAGAGAAAGAAATAGAAAAACACAGTAGAGAAGAATCATCGGAGAAGAGGGTTTTTGCAAATCAATTTTCGCCAAGAGCTTTGACAGAGAAGAGAGAGGTTCACAGTGGCATGGTTTTGACGTTAAGGTATTCGACAAAAGTTCTTGTGAGAAAAAATGACATTCACCAGCAACCGCCGTTAAAAGGGAAACCCGGAAGCATCAAGAGAGAGATGACAGCCGAATAAAGACTGAGTAACATTGTGATTGTGTCTTTGTTCTGTTCATGATTTGTATCTCTGTTGATGATGCTGGTGTTGGATCAGTAGTTACGAATCCTCCCAGTGATGGACCAAAGGCAACCCAAGATTCTTTTAAGGTCTTAATAACAGAATTTAACATGAGGAAGTCTCGTGTGGTGAGTGAATCTATACCAGTGATGTACATAAATATCAATATATTCTCAATCTCTAATCTTTTGTTTCAAAATGAAAAAATGATTTGATAGATATAGAGTGTTGGATCATTTTATGTTGTAGAGTATTCCTAAGTATTTCTCGTTAGGTAACGTTTTGTTTGGGAAAATCTTCAAAGCCATCTTTAGAGATGAAAAGGGGAGATCTTGGTCTTGGTCTGTGAGATTGAATCAGGTTAATCGTCCTCGGATACACATCGGAAGTGGTTGGCTTGAGTTCTTAATTGGAAATCACTTGTAGGAAGGAGATTCCTGCGTTTTCAAGCTCACTAATTGCGAAAAGATGTCTGTAATTTTCTCCCTAAAATCATATTGAATGGGGAGGTTCACAGTGGCGACTATCCTTGCAGACGGAACCCCGACCATCACGCTTACTTCGGATTTGAGGATGCCAATTCTGACAAAATCTGCAATTCTTGCAGATTTGAAGAACAAAAAGAAGAAATGCAAACCCAGGGTTCGGATCAGCAACTCTTTTGGCCTAACCCTTCTCAAACTCCTCCGTAATTGAGGAGATGACAGGGTAGCTGCCGTGGTCTGTGGTGGGATATCGTGAGATGTAGAGAGAGGGGGTGGAGGGAAAGTGCCAAATATGGTCTCGTCCAAGGGTAATCGGGGTTTGGGATGGACTCAACAAAGTAGAGGAGTTTGTAGTTGCTGTTCCTCTTCTCCCTTTGATTAGAAAGATTCCGAACTAATTGGCGCCTCCATGCGGAGAGGGAGAGGAGCCGTAGCAGCAACGACAGCCGGACCAGCAGCATTGGCAGAGGCCACAACCACCAGAGAAGAAGCACAGACATAGAGAGGTGATAGCAAAATTATTATTTAATTGTCAATTTATTAGAGAGGGTAATTGGATAATTTTATATTTTTTGTTAATCAATTTAACAACAAAAGTGTGCGTGAAATTAATCATGAAGTTTAGAATTAGGTGACTTAAAAGCAAAATACATGAGGATAAGTGAACTTTTCCCTAGATATTATCTGCATCAGAGGACCAGCTATTAGGACTCAGAAGAGAGTACTTGAACCCACGAAAAAGAAGCCTAAACTTTTGAGTGATGTCTAATTATGTAATTGTAGGCGATTGCTGTATGACTTGGTCTTCCTTATAGGAAGCTTTCTGGAAGACAACAACATTTAAAAAAAAGAAAAAAAACAACTATAGACTGTGAATGATACCAAGGTGATGCTTTCTCTAAAAAAAACCTTTTCAGTCTCATTGATATCTCTTCCTTCTAAACCATGCAAGGCTTAAAAAAAAATATAGGAAAGGTGATTTACCTGTCCAAATCACAACATCCTGATGCAGAAATATTTGATGAATTTCATTAAACACTAGGTGTGCAGACAATACCGATGAACTTCTCATGGGGGATGAAATCTAGAATTCGTCTTACAATTTTTGGATGTATATCAATGAGACAAATATCTTTCTCTGCCATATTGATCTCTAATTTGCTGATGATTGGAGGATTTTGAAGAAGATTTTTAGTGAAATGTATCAAGAAAATCTGATCCTAGACAATCTTCCTTCTATTCAGTATACATGAAGATATGGACAAGGAACAATATTGGAGATGTATACTATTATATATAGAACCACAATTTTTTCATTTTCCAAAAAGTGAAGTGATTAGTGGGGCTGTCTGCGTGCATTGGATCCCAACCCAGATTTTAAAATATGGGTCTGAAATATGGGTGCGAGATGTTTGATCATTCTCCCCTTGCCACACTCACACATTGGGATATCACAATCAGCCATATATATCTATGATTGATACACAAAATTAAAGTCGTCAATTTTGTTTAAATATGCATTCACCTATCCTTCATTTAGTTAGTATGAAATTAAAGAAAACATCTAACGAGGGATAATTAAAAATATCAAGTCAACGATAAATTGTTGTAATACACTGCATAATTAAATAAATATTCATAGTCACATGTATCAAAACTAAAAGTTCATATCTGTGGTAACCCATTGTCCCTAGTCAACTGGTTGGCAATGCCTCTCCTAATGATATTCATCTCATGTGCAGTACCAGTCAAATTCTCTTTCCCATTCTGAACATTATCATTTTCTAACAGAACACTCTCCTCTTCTTGATATTCATTTAGAGCATCTTCTCCATTTGACTTGGTAAATTTTCGATCGGTGATTTGTTCATCCTTAATAAAATTATGTAAAGAATAGCATGCTATGACAATATAAGCTTGAATTCTTAGTGAATACGACGGCATTGCTTTCAATATGCCGAAACGTGCCTTCAACACTCCAAAGGATCTTCCAATTACATTACGCAGTGAAGAATGTTTGTGATTAAACAACTCTTTGACAGTTCTAGGCTCTCGCCCAGCACCCCTATAATCACGTAGATAATACCGGTCCCCTTTAAATGGTGTCAAGTACCCATGCTGGCTTGAATATCTAGAATCTACGGCATAATATTTTCTTCTAACACATAGCAGGCCACAATTAATGATATAAATAACCTAAACAAAAATCTAATAAGACATTATGAAATACATTGTAAGACCGAAATAGGGGTACACTCTGGTGGTGGATGGGAAAATTGTGGTGACCGATGGGCATCTGCTAATACGCGACAATCATTAGCTCTACCCTCCCATCCTGGGTGCACATAGGTGAACTTCATGTCAAACGAGCATATAGCCATGATATTCTGTGAAAGTGTGTGCTTCCTATACCTATAAGGAGTTTGTAATTTTTTCGAAACAGAAGTATCCTCGTGCGTCCCGTCAATGGCCCCAACGCAATTCTTATAAAAAAGATAAAAACTATATATATATATATATATAAAATAAGGTAAAACGATACAAAAATCAAGAATAAAGGTATTACCCTGAAGTAAGGATGATGCCTTAGGTTGTCTCTAATTTGAGGTTGTTTAACATTCATATTTGGGGCACGGATATTTTCCTTAGCTAAGTTCAGAAATGCATTCAATACAATTTTGAAAAACCTGCTAACAGTCTCCTCAGAATGTTGGAGCCTCTCACATTGCCTCCTTGTGCTACAACTCTTTTGTAGTGATTGGATAAACATTGCGAGTTGTTCATCAACCCTTATGTATCGGCTATCTTGTAGCCACCCTTTATGATGCATGAGGTTATATAGGTTAATAAACACATGCCATTTCATGCATAAAGATTCATATATTCTATCCGTATGCCCATTCAATAGTTCTGCGCTACCCATCTAGAACCAGTCATAGATGAATCCCTATATGGTTCCTGATGTGTAATGAATTCCTTAATTCATAAAGGGATATGACCTCCAATATGCTCCAATCCATGTCCTCAAAAGCTTTCATAACTTCATTGCTAATCACTAAATTTATGTTTATAGACATAGAGACAAACCATAGCAAATTTACATAATCAATTACAAAATATTTAAACAAAGTATAAAACCATTGTACCATAAGAGCTTAACATCACACATTGTATCGATATTAAATCAAATCATTTAAAACAAACTATCAAACCTGTCACACCCAAATTTGGACTAACCAGAAGTGTGATGAACCGTTAATAAATCAACAGTTCAACTAGGATCTTGTATAGGCCGTACCCACCATATTAAACCAAACACATTTCACAATATTAATCAGAGATAATAAATAAGTAAGAGAAAGTCTTTATAATTAATGAACTGAGGTCTAATAGTGATATAATAAATATTAAATCCAGTTATCTCCAAATAACTCAAGACATAAAGTAAATAATCCATTACATGTTCCAATACTCAAATATAACTAAACTAATCAAAAACACATTTGTTACATTAGCATGACAGATCATGCGTATCTTCCACAGCTTCTACGTATATAGCCGTCATGTGTCCATACAACAACGTGTTCACATAGTCTTCTACAGTAAGACCTACATCATCAATCAAAAATATTCAACGTAGAAAGGGTGAACACACATCACGGCTCAGTGAACAAACAAAATAATATGTAAATATATGCATGCATTCAATTCATATATTTGGCTTGGTTTTAAGTTTGTAATGTGCTATAAAAAAGATTGGCGGCCACACATCTTTATACACGAGTGTGAATCTGTCCAATGGATCAAACACCATTACTGTTTCATATGCACCCATCATGGAATAGAGATAGAGCTAAAGTGTTCAGAATACACACTGACAATACTTTTCTTGATGCCTTACCCATACCAATACGTAAGTCCCTGCTGGTGAGGACTTATAAACTGGGCTCGCAACTAACCAATCCTAATATCATCTAAATATATCTAAGGCCTCACCCTAGCATCCTTCAATAAGTCCATAGAGATAGAGCTAAGGCCCTTGGACAGAGTCAGAGATCACACAGTTCGAGACCACCTCCCTTGATGCCCTACGACGTAATAGGTTCGTTAAGGTAATGGCGATACGACGATGTCATTGTGAAGCATGATTTAGTAATCAAACACTCTTTCCCACACAGCACACCAACCACACTCACAAGCACATGCTTATTCCTATCATCATCCATCAACATGGTAGAAATAATAAAGTAAATATGCATGAATATGAATAGTAGTTATATTGGGTAACATGTGAGATGCACATTACAAGCATACAAGTATAGAATCATTCATGGCATTGGATGAAATAAAAAAATATAGTTTGTTATTATCCAGTTAGTTTAAGTCTTGTTCCCTCACCGTTTTATGATATTCAATCTCCTTCCAAGTCTTGCAAATTACTTTGAGTCAATTTACCAACCTAGGAGTTATATGAAGTTAAGTTAGGGTTCATTTATAACAAGTTACAACAGTAGAAAATCGAAATAGATCACTAATAGATGACTGATTAGTTCTATGGTCACATGCTTGTGTTGACTATACCACGTACGATCGACCCCCTATGGTCACACTATCTGTGACCACACCTGTGACCATACGTTTCCTGAATTCTTTTCAAATAGCTGTGGTCGACTCTATCATCACCTGGTCGACCATAGCTTTGACCATACGAGTTTAATGTGACCTTACTTCCAATACAAATTCCTATTCTTGGCTCATCAATGGGGTTCTCCCTAATGATCATTCTAAGGCCAAAATTCTTAGTTTTACCAAGCTAATTACCCTAACCCATTTTCCATGATCCCTTTTTGAGATTTTCTTAGAAAATCCCATAGTTGAATCCTTACATTGGGTTTGGTTTCACAATTTAAGTTAGAAACTCTTACTCTTGGTGTTATAGGGCTACATGGACAAGATCCATACCTTACTTGTTGCAGAGAGTCTGTACAACTCCTTCTCTCAGCCTTCATCTCCAAATCTCCCTCTCTTTCTCTTCTTCTTCCTTTCTTCCTTAAGTTTTAGGATTTGATATTGTTCCAAAAGAGTGAAAAAGGATTAAGGGACATCCTTTATATAGAGAGAAACTCTCCATATAAAGCTCTTCAACAAAAGAGATCCACTTTTATTTGAAAAGTTTTTAAACTTCGAAGCCTAATTTGGGTGCATGCGGTCGGACGTATGGTTTGCAGAATCCAAACCATACTTTTCAGAAGTATCGATTATACCTCACATTATCAGTGGTCTTCATTCCTCATCATATGGTCGATAATACCTACTCAAATATTCGACCATACACTTAATTTTAAGTGTTTTTGAGTTGCTTCTCTTACCTGGTCTCGTGGTTTTCTTCACACGATTGGTCCACTTGATCCAGCAATGATGAAAAGACCTAGCACGACACGGTTAGACTGGATTAGTAGAGTGCGGGTCTTACAAACTATTGTACCAAAATTAAGATCAAACCACTATATGAAACCATTGTATCAAACCCTTGTCCCTAGCCAATGCGTTGGCAATGCCTCCTCTAATGTCATTCATCTAATGTGTAATACCAGTCAATTTTGCCCACCGAATATCACTTGAAACTCTCAAAATTGCAACAGTCTATTTATCCTAAATTTTATGCACTCTGGGTTTACCTGAAAACAAATGACTAAATTTTTCATGAATTCATGAACTGAATACCAAGAAATTACTATGTCTACTCCAGTTAGATATGATTATCTGGATGTATCTGTCCCATATTCTAGGTCAAGTATTTCCACACACTGGGTTGTCTCATTCCATCCAAACCAAGTAGCGTTCAACAGTCTTCGAAAACTTCCATATTCAGACCTCAAACAATTGAGTTTGTTCCTCAACTCTTTCAATGTGAATGTTCTACCCAAGGCTTCTTCCATTTTGTTTTTTATATTACTCCACCCATCTTTGTTAAACATGGAAGTTGTTTTATTTCCCTTCATGACCTCTTCCACTATCTAGTATATTAACATATATGTCCACTTTCAGCTTGTTCCATGTAACTGTCTCTACATTTTTTTTGTGAACTTACCATTTTACAGACTAAAATGACTATTTTTTTCATGAATTCATGAACTGAATACCAATGAATTACTATGTCTACTCCAGTTAGATATGATTACCTGGAAATGTCTGTCCCATATAGCTGGGTCATGTTTTTCCACACACTTGGTTATGTCATTCCATCCAAACCCAGTAGTACTAATCAGTCTGCCAAAACTACCATACTTGGACTTGAACTTATTTAGTTTATTCCTCAACTATTCAATGTCAATGGTCTACCTAATTCTTTTTCCATTTTGTATGTTAAACGTGCAAGTGGTTTTATTTCCCTTTATGACTTCATCCACTAGTATATCAATATATGTGTCCACCTCTAGCTTGTTCCATTTAACTGTCTCTATACTTGTTCTTGAAGAACTTGACATTTTACAGATTAACAACTTACTGTAAAAAAATTTAAGTGGTGAATGACACTAACAGAGTTGACAATCAACTTTAAAAGACAATTAAATGGCCTAGGCAATGATTAATCCATGGTACGCCTTTAAATCTTAAACAACAAAGATGAACATCAAACTAACAAACCACATGTGATGGGCAAATAGACAGAGGCATTCAATTTTAAACAATCAAACTATGGATTAAATAAATAGATATTTAAGAAAAACTTGAGGTTTTATGTGTGACACTAGTTAAATGAAAATGAATGGTCAATTCTCATATTAAAAAACTCATCGTTACACTTTCTTTGTAAAAAAACAGGTTATCCAATACTCATATTAAAAAAAAAAGAAAGGGAAAGGTTCTATGACCAGCTTTGTGGCTTCTACACTAGTACAGAGACCAACAGCACATGGACATTCCAACTAAGATGTGGTGATATTTTCATCCCTCCTATGTCTAACTATCCCATTTCTAATCTTGGCCCATATTTGAGGCCTAAGCAGCTTAAGGTCCAGCCCACTAATACACAAGGAAAATGATCCACACCCTCCCATGAAGTTTAAAAGCAGAAAAGATATATCTGAGTAAAACATTGTGGTAAATAGGAATGCATTGTAAGTGATTTAGATAGAAGATGAAACCTCCCATCAGTGTCTCTAGAACATATTAATCTTCATTAAATCCTTAGACTTTCTGCATTCGTTATATTCTACTTTTCTTAACTGATCTGGTTTAGACTGAATGTGATGATTTTTGAAGATTGACTAACTATAGCTATGTTAGAAGAGGATTCTATGAGCAAGTGGTTAGCCAATGCCTCTTCACAGATTTTTCAATTCATTTTTTTCCTCTTCAAAAGAATTAATTTAAGATGGAGGGAGGGGTGTGAATGGCAATCAAATTACTTACTAAGAGTAAATTATACAATTTTTAACATTTGTGCTCAAGAATTGGGCCAAATTGAGTGTTGATGCTTGAATAACACCTAATGCCTAAGGATCCAAATAAACTTAAATTAAAAACGTACCTCAACTTGAGGATCAGCAACAAGTGTCACACATAAAACCTCAAATTCTATGCAGCCACTTATGCAAAGCAGTTAAATGAAAATGAATGGAAGTTCCCCCTCAAAAAGTAACAAACTTGTGAAGCTAAAGTAAGTCATTAAATTAATAAAAAGAAAGTTTTCCATTTACACCATCAGCATTTGTATTTACACATGAAGGAAAATTATAGGTGCTATTCATCTAAGCTCGCCATTGGTTCATCGTCTTACTAGAGTCTAAGCCAGTTGCTAGGTCTGATATGCCTGTGAGAAAAATCCTGATTCATTGTAGTAGATAAGAGCACCCCATTGTCTAAACGGAAAATCTGATTTTTTTTTTTTGGTAATACCAGAAAACCTAATTCATTGCCAGGAATTTTTTTTTTTAAATTAACTAACCTGCTATCCAATTTCAATCATATATTGGCCTGACCCTTTTCTCATGAAAATGAATACATGCCCCTGAGTTTCATTCCCAATTTACATTTCTTCCTCTGAAATATTTAAGCATATTTCCTAGAAAGAAAGAAATACAAGTAAGGAATGGGAAAAACTCCAGATGCATCATGCATGTGCATGTCCCATACAACTATAGAAATAGGACATCTTGTAAGATTTTTATAGATCCTCTTTGGGTTTCCCATGGGATTTCTCATGAACCCTAACAAACATACCACATAGATTACTATAATATAATGGGTATTGAAAAGAGATGATTAGACACATACCTCTTGCTGCAGATTGGTTTTTCCTTTGATTTGAGTGCTTGGATCAAATTCTTCTACAACCTGTCGGGATCCCTTGACATTCTCTCTGCGTATGGGAACAGGAGAAGAAAATAACATTGTGGATGTGGGGACTCTAACCATTGGTATTTATAATACCACCCCCAACCCTGGACCAGTCCCACAGTGGACCAGGTTGGTCCATCTCTAATCATACTTGAACTGGTCTACCTGTAACTAAACTCCCACTGAACCAACTAACCTTATAATTAATTTAGCCCATAAAATATCTTACAATCTCCCACTTGGGCTATATTAATTATAAATTCACCATTGATCCAATGTGACCATGGAATCTAATTATACCAAAACCATCATTTACTTTGATCTAGTCATCAAGCCTACCAAAGTACTCCTACACATCCGGTGTATCCCCTTCTGTCAGTCACATACAAAGGTCTACTTAATGACATAAATCACTTTGAGATATATACTTGAGTCCTATGATCGAATTACCACGATCCCGTTACATTAAAATCCTTATAGGTCAACGCACTTTGATATTATCCAACTTTATATAGGCAAACCGCCTCCAATTTGGACTAATATCATACTTTGGCTTACCGTCTTCTTTGGCTAAATACCGCCTTGCAATTTTGACATGTCTTAAATGATCAAAAATACATACAAGCAATAAATGCTCACCAATAATCTTGCCCATTGAACCATAGGAAACATAAACAATCACTGATAAACCATCAACTATCAGATCTCTACTTGTAAGATCCGCACTCTGTGAACCCGATTTAAACCTTGATTTCATGTCGTAACAGGTCTTCGGATCATCATCGGGCCAGATAGGACGAGCGGATGACAATCAGGTACGAAATCGGACCAAACAGACCAAATAAGAATGATTTTACTCATACCGATCGATGGTACCAGTCTTGGTACTGGTCGATTGGTATGGTCTACGCAGCAGACTACCAAGATCCGGAATTGGATCTCTGCAGGTCTCACTTTCCTAATTTTTGAATCCTAAGACTTTTCTAATCCTAGCTAAGAGGCTTTCTAAACCTAATTACTAGCCTATTTAAACCCTTTTAAACCTCCTAGAATCCCTTCCACTGATCCTCACAAACCCTAAAGAAGAGAAGGAGATTGGAGAAGGAGAAGGAGCTAGGAAGAAGAAGGAAGAGCCGTCGTTGCCGTTTGACGACGCACACTTTACGCCAGTCGACGGTAAGTGTTTAAACCCTTCCTCTCACATTATGACTCTAGGATGGTTGGGTTGTTTGGATCAATACCATGCAAAGCAGGTATTGACCTAAACCCTACTTTGCCGTCAAACCCTAATTTAGTCGATAAACCCTAGATTCGAGTTCTAGGATGAATACCATCAAAATTAGACTTGAATGGAGTTGAAAACAACTCTAACTCAAAGCTTAGACTTAGAATGTGTAGGAGGAACCCTGAAATCAATAGAGAATGATCGACGGAAGTCGAAGATCGGGCGTATAGTCTTCTGGAGACATACCGATCGACTATACTGGTTGCACCCTGTGCGACCAGTATGTTGCGACCGGTACCTTTCGGGGGCTGGTCTGTGGGGACCAGCTGACCATACCGGTCGCAGGTTTCCCCACAGTGCTGCAACTGGTACTGTGACCGGTCATCTCTGTGAGTGTATTTTTGTAACCTCGTTGGTTTTCTGACCAACGTAAACTTATTCTAATTAAACCCTGATATCGTATAGGACTTTGTGATAGCACGTTTGGATCTTGCGACGTGGAGCAAGCTATCAAACGAGTGTCAGGTAAGGGAATCAGACCTAAACCTTAATAATTAATGGACAATAAATTGTTGTTAATAACAATGAATATTTGTTATGATGTTTGTGCATTCTCACATGTCATCTATTATTTCTAGTTATTATATTTGTTCATGCATATTCCGTATGCTAGGATGTGATTGTTAGGCATGTGATTGTTTTCGTTAGTGTGTGGAATGAGAAGGGCCTGGGGTTTGGGATCATTCTTCACACTGACACCTTTTTGTAGTATTCTATCTTACTTGGTGCGGATAGGGTATCAGGGGGAGGTTGTGGCACTGTGGTCTCCGGCCTGGCCACCATGCTCTAGCTCTATCTTTATTCCGTAGGGAGTGATGTTGGGATAAAGTCTACTTGCGTATTGTTCAGTCTTAGTATGCTTGGTGCGGGTAGGGTATCAGGGGGAGGTCATGGCACTGTGGTCTCCGGCCTGGCCACCACGCTTTAGCTCTATCTCTATGCCATAGGGAGCTGTGCTGGGATAGAGCCTATAGTGATGACATATAGGATTGGTTAGTTGCGAGCCCAGTTTGCAACCCCTATCCAGTAGGGGCTTATGTATTGGTATGGGTAGAGTATCATGAGAGATAGTGGATGCCTTAGCTCTATCTCTATTCCATGATGGGTGCATGTGGGTCGGCAGCCGAGTGATCTACTGTGCGATGCTATATACTCGTGTATAGAGGTGCGGTGGCCGCCAATCCTTTCTATAGCACATTGCAAACTTAATCTAGACCACAACATAAAATGATTGTTACTCATGCATATAATATTGATACACTGTCTGATTATCTTATTGAGCTATGTTGTGAGCTCACCCTTTGTGTACACACCATTTTTAGATGTTGATGCAGGTTACACGGTGGACGACTACGTGAACGCTTTGGCGTATGGAGGTGTTGCTGCTCTGGATGTGCTAGCAGGAGAGGACGAGCATGACGCTTCATGCGAGTGCCCTTTCTGTGTGTACCTTTGATTTATTTTACTTGTTTTAGTTTTTTTTCTGTTGGGATACAGTCGATGTAAAAATATTTATTTAAGTTTTGGTCATCAGAGAATTGAATACTTATTTAAATTTATCAATAGAATACTCAATTCATTTATTTAAAGACTTCTGCTGTATTTATTATATTCTGATTGTAGTTATGTGCAATGGTTTGTATGAGTGGACACGGTCTTATTGAGATCCTGGTGTGAACCGTTGGTTCAGTGACGATTTACTCACACCATTCTGGTTGGTTCAGAATTGGGGTGTGACAACTTGGTATCAAAGCTCTCAGGCTCTGTCCAACTTACCATATTGCACTTAACTAAGTCAATGAACTGAGATAGGAAAAAAAATTAAAAGCTTTAATAAGAATACACATTAATCATTGTTTGATACCTGAGACTATATAAGAAAGAGCATAACATACTATATTAAATATGGAATTAATAAGTGCACATGCTCTAGATAGGAAAAACCATCAAGCTTCTATTCAAATATTAAAAAAAAAAGTAAAAGTTAATTGTGCCACAGGGTACAGTCCACAAACCGAACAGTTACCCTGTTATATATACTGTAAAGAGAGAGAAAATAAGAAGACAATCATGGGGTAGGGGGCCTAGGAGGAATAGGGTCAGCAATATCATAATCCCGCTCGTAAGCGACCCTAAGCCAGTGCACCTGATCCTGAGTGACTCTGAGGCTGCGAGCCAAGTGCCCCAAGTCACGGCTCATCTTACGCTGAGCATCACTGAGCTCCGTGAAGATACCCATCACGATATCGGGAGGAGGCTGAGATGATCCCGCTGCATAGGTGGGTTGTGATGCTGGTGCTGGAACATCCTCCATATGATCATCGCCACCCTCGTCATCACCTGCTGCCTTTGTTGCATGAGCAGCATTGGCTGCTGCTGCTGCCGTTGCCGCGACTGCTACCCTCCTGAGTGGGTGAGGACGAACCTCCAAATCCTCGTCGCTGATAGGCAGGTTATCCATCTGCATCCGCAGGATGGCATCCCAATCGATGTCAGAGGTCATAGTGTCCTCCACATCGATCTCACCCCTCATGTTCACTCGTAGTCGTTGTAGGAGAGTAGTAATGAGCCAGCCATAAGGAAGGTTACTGGCCTGACCGGGTAGTGTAGCCTGATGCATGGTCCTGATGATGATATAGGGAAGGTAAACCCACTCCCCAGTGCAAATACAGTAAGTCAGGTACTGAGTGAGCTGAGACAACTCACTATAATGGCCACTCTGGGGCACAATGTTGTGCTGGATGATGCAGCTATAAACTCGAGGCAAGGGCTTCAAACTAGCAACCTTCATGGGCGCCCCAGGGTTGAGAAGTTGTTCGGAGATCTTCTGGCGCAGATCGTTAGTGAGAAAGTCCTTCATCTCAGGGGCATAGTAGAATAAGTCCCCATCGTTGGGAATCCCTAGAAGATCAGCAAGCTGATGGGTGTCGAAGGAGATGGGGACACCCTTGACGTAACTAGTGATGCAGAGCGCTCGACATTGATTGAAGTCGTCGACATCCTCATCTATTTTCAAGTTGGCATAAAAGTGTTTGACGAGGTTGGGACGGGTAGTCATCATGTATGTGATGTCCAGAAATCAACCAAGCCTGCCAAAGCAGCTTCTACGTTGAACTGCTGTAACTGCTCCAAATTGGCACACCACCCAGACTCGATATTCTTCCCTTCAAACCAAGGGAAGCGGGCTTGTGGCGCCTTAAATCGAAACCAATGCTCATCGAGCTATGGTACAAGTGGGTAGGGAAGGTGCATGCCTAGACCATAGGAGCACTTGGCAGCACCTCTGCGTGGAGCCATTAGAGCTGCAAAACAAGAAAAAAAAAAGAGAAATGGTTAAAATTATCGAAATTTCGACAACATAATGACAACAAATTAAGAAAAAGCCTGAACTCACCAAAAAACATGGGGAAGAGGACTTACATAACCCCCACACACTTTATGGAAGCCAAACATAGAACAAACAACAAGAAATTTAGAAATTTTAGCAAAAATCAATTTTTTTGTCAAAACCTAGGTCAAAAGTAGAAAAATTTGATTTTTCCTAAAACCTTTCGGTGGAACCTCAAATTATTTGAGGGCTTTCGCTCTTAGGGGTCCCTAAACACTTTCTAAACCTAAGGAAAAGAGTTCCTACGGTTAGAATCTTCCAATCAATGAAAACCATAGTTTTTTTTAAGCATAAAACCATGAAAAAACGATATGAAAATGATGAATGGAAGGAGAGAACTTACTTGGAAGCGATATTCTAAGTCTTGATCGAAAGAAAATGACTTCTAGGATCACCGGTCGGACTGTAGCAACTCAGGAGCCAGAGAGAAATCGCCACCGGAGAGAAGAAGAAGAGAAAAGTGAGAAAAATTCTCACTTTTCGCGACTTTAAGGGCAATTTTGGGCATACCGGTCGACAATTTTGCCCATACCGGTCGACCGGTACCCCCTAGGGTACTGCGACCGCTATGTCTCGGTCAGAATGAACGGTCGACTATACCGGTCGCCCCATTTCTCTACAAAGTCGCGACTGGTCAAGTGGAAAGGGGCCAAAAAATGTTTTTTTTTGAATTTTTTTTATTATTAAGTTTACATCTCGACTTTTCGCCTTGTATTGTTCAAGACTAACAATACTATGATTATACTACTGTGTCTCATGTGTTATGTCTTCTTCTCAGATCCAGACAAGACTAATCTGAGATGGTAGGCGGAAACGGTCGTAGAGGCTCACAAAAGCGTCATCACTCTAGGGTGCGTGAAACTAAGGAAAATGTAGAAACTGGTTATGTTGAAGAGCAAAACCAAAACCCAGAGAGTGGAGAAGGGCAGGTTCCCAGGGCACCCATAAATTTACCAGGCCCTCCTCATACAAACTCTGAGACAATTGTCACGAATCTGGTTTACCAGATGGAAGCTCAACAAAAGACATTCCTGGATGAGATGCTGAAGATGTTCAGGCCACCAGGATATATCCCCACAGAGGTCACACCTGAATATAGGGGAAATAACACCACACTGCCAAGGGATGGTAGCTTTGGGCCAATGGGCCAAGGACAGAATGTACAACCACCACACCAATTTCCATCCTCGTCTGCTTACCAAGGAGCCTATCCGTACCCACCACCATGGTACGGAATGAATACACAGGGGTATCACGATTTGAACTGAGCAGTGGATATGTTTTTAAAGTTGAAACCCCCTACTTTCACAGGGAAACTGGGGAAACCATTGTGGCCTGCACAATGGGTTGGTGAGATGGAAAATAATTTCTGTCTGATGACATGTTTTGAGGATGAGAAGGTACTGTTTGCCACACATATGCTCAAAGAGGACGCAAACGCCTGGTGGAATTCTACACGGGCATATTTGAAAACAAAGCACGCTCAGATTGATTGGGCTATACTCAAGGGAGCCTTTTTCAATAAATATTTTCCAAACAGCTTCAGAGATCAGATGGAGAAAGAATTCCTCAATCTACAGCAGTCTCAGTCGACTGTGGATGCTTACCAGCAAAGGTACGAAGAGCTATTTTTCTTTGCACCGGAAAGCATGCAAGAAGAAGAAACCAAGACTCGTAGATTCACTATGGGATTACGAGGGAGCATCAGAGAGTACATCTTGGGTCTGGAAAAGAAGGTATATAATGAGGCTGTACAGGTTGCCAAAGTAATTGAGTCAAGTCAAAAGGATAGTTTCTTTGCTCAGAATAGGGGACTGAAGAAACCAGCTACTGAGACTTCAGGTGTGGTAATAATAGACCATTCTGCCCATACAGGGCTCAGTCCACCATGGTGCCTGTAAGAAACACTACTGCACCACCACCGTCACAGTTCGCTGGACAAAACCCGAACATTAAATGTTTCAACTGTCAGCAACTGGGTCATATTGCAAAGACCTGCACTCTACCTAAGAAACAAACTCCACAGCAAGGAAAGGTATTTGTAGCCACCACTGAAGAGGCAGCCGCATCACCTGATGTGGTCACTGCTATGATTCTATCCCTTCCTATTTAGCTTACTATTTATTTGTGTGTGAGCATGTAGAACTAAGTGATAATTAACTTTCAGGAACTGTAAATATAGCTGGTATACCTGCCAGAGTACTCTTTGACTCTGGGGCCACGCACTCCTTCGTTTCTATTTCTTTTGGGAAGCGAATGGAATTACCTGTCAAGCATCTAAACCTAAGCTTGATAGTGCGCTCCCCACTAGGAGTCGAAGTGGCGTTGAACAAATATTTTGGACCATGTACAGTTAGCATTGACGGCCGAGATCTAGAAGCTAATCTGGTTCAACTCGAGATGGCAGACTTTGACGTCATCTTGGGAATGGATTGGTTAGGCCAGCATTCAGCCAGCTTATTATGTGGTGAAAAGAAGCTTGTGCTTAAAGACGAGAAAGGAAAAGAGTTTAGCTTCACCGGGACCAAGTTACCCAGGAAGCGGAAGATGATCCTATCTGCCCTAAAAGCTAAGAGATACTTAGAGAAGGGGGGGGGGGGTGGGGTACCTAGTGTGTGTGGTCAACATCACTGCTGAGGTGCC
Organism: Protea cynaroides; assembly: GCA_028583415.1. NCBI lineage: Eukaryota > Viridiplantae > Streptophyta > Magnoliopsida > Proteales > Proteaceae > Protea > Protea cynaroides. The sequence continues at coordinate 86,435,406 of CM053265.1, read as the reverse complement.
AAGGATGGAAGATCTAGATGTGGTACGAGAGTTTCCAGATGTGATTGCAGAGGATCTCCCAGGTCTACCTCCAGATAGGGCTACAGAGTTCGTGATAGACCTAATGCCAAGGTCGACACCAGTGTCTAAAGCACCGTACAGGATGGCCCCTACAGAATTAAAGGAGTTGAAGACTCAATTACAATAATTGCTAGATAAGGATTTCATATGACTAAGCATATCGCCATGGGGAGCACCTGTATTGTTCGTCAAGAAGAAGGACGGTAGTGTACGGCTATGTATCGACTACCGAGAGTTGAACAAGTTAACCATCAAGAATCAATATCCTTTGCCTAGGATCGATGATCTGTTCGATCAGTTACAGGGTGCAAAGGTTTTCTCGAAGATTGATCTCAGATCAGGGTATCACCAATTAAAGATCAAGGCCGGAGATATTCCAAAGACTGCCTTCAGGATAAGGTATGGGTATTATGAGTTTCTAGTTATGTCGTTCGGGTTGACCAATGCCCCAGCGTCATTCATGAAACTGATGAACCGGGTGTTTCATGACAAATTGGACACCTCGGTCATCGTATTCATCGATGACATATTGGTCTACTCAAAGGACAAGGAGGCTCATACAACACATTTGAGAGCAACCCTATAACGGCTGAGAAGGGAGAAGCTTTATGCCAAGTTCAAGAAGTGTGAATTTTGGCTGAAGGAAGTGGCTTTCTTGGGCCACGTAGTATCTGAAGATGGTATCAAGGTAGATCCAAGTAAGATAACTGCTATTGTAGGATGGGAAGCACCAAAATCAGTTGCGGAGATTCGTAGTTTCCTTGGATTGGCTGGTTACTATAGAAGATTTGTGGAAGACTACTCAATGATCGCCGTTCCACTTACCAGACTAACCAAGAAGGGAGAGAAATTTATATGGTCAGATGAGTGCGAGAAATGCTTTTAGACGTTGAAGTCAAGACTAGTCTCTGCACCTATCTTGACCATCCCAGCACCAACTTATCATTTACCTTATATATAAACGCTTCAGGGTTGGGTCTTGGATGTGTATTGATGCAAGGAGATAGGTGATTGCCTATGCATCAAGACAGTTGAAAGAGCATGAGAAGAATTATCCTATACATGACTTGGAGTTAGCAGCGGTAATACATGCAATCGAGACTTGGAGACACTACCTCTACGGTGAGAAGTTTCAGATTAAATCAGATCACAAGAGCTTAACCTATCTTTTCACTCAGAATGACCTAAATATAAAACAAAGGAGATGGCTGGAGTTATTAAAAGATTATGATTGTGACATCCAGTACCATCCGGGTAAGGCAAATGTTGTGGCTGACGCCTTAAGCAGAAAGTGGGCATTGAAATCGGAGGCAGGACCAAGTACAAATGTTGCATTATGTGCTGCAGCCTCGAGCTCAACAGAGAATGATGAAGAGTATATAATAGAGACTGCAAGAGATCCAGTGGAACAGGGCTTAATTCATAAGTTTACATTGATGTTCACAGCCTTGAAGATCTCATCGGATCTCATAGATGAGGTCAAAGTAGCAATCCTACAGGATCCACACCTCAAGACGATACAAGAAGACCTAGAGAAGGGTAACAACAATCCTGACTTTACCTTGGATTCAGACAAGGTACTCAGGTATCATGGATGATTATTTATACCTGAGAGTGAGAACTTAAATATCAGAGATCGAGTTATGACAAAAGCTCATTACACTCCATACTTGGTACATCCAGGAAGCACCAAAATGTATCATGATTTAAGAAGATTATATTGGTGGAGAGGTATGAAAGCAGATATAGCTCGTTTCGTATTCCAATGTGTGAATTACTAGCAAGTTAAAGCAGAAAGGCAGAAACCCACAGGTTTACTACAACCATTATCAGAATCTGCATGGAAGTGGGATTGTATCACAATGGACTTCGTCACTGGTCTACCCTTGACACCAAGGTCGGTAGATGCAGTTTGGGTTATAGTCGATCGACTTACCAAGACAGCTCGGTTCATTGCGGTCAGACCTCAGAATACCATGGAGAAGCTGGCCAAGCTATATGTAGATAATATAGTCAGACTTCATGGCGTCCCAGAAAGTATAGTATCTGACAGAGATCTCTGTTTTACATCAAAGTTCTGAGAAGGATTAGAAAGCTATGGGAACCAAGTTGAAGTTTAGTACAGGTTTTCACCCTCAGAAGGACGGGCAGTCAGAACGGACTATTCAAATTTTAGAAGATATGCTCTGAGCTTGTGCCCTAGATTTCAAAGGAGCTTGAGACGAGAAGCTATCATTCATCGAGTTTGCTTATAATAATAGCTACTAGGCTACAATTCAGATGGCTCCATATGAAGCACTCTATGGGAAGAAGTGCCGTACATCTCTGTTATGGAATGAGGTGGGAGAAAGAAGAATTATAGGACCGCAGTTTGTCGAAGAAACTTGTTGAGTGAATGATCAGATCAAGGAAAGAGTGAAGACAACTCAAGTTCTACAGAAGCACTATGCGGATAACCGACATCGAGATCTGGAGTTTGCAGTGGGTGACAAGGTATTCCTGAAGATATCACCGGTGCGAGGTCTGAAACGGTTTGGTAAAAAGGGAAAGCTATGCCCCAGGTATGTGGGACCATACAAGATATTGTCCAGACGTAGTAATGTGGCATATCAATTGGCTCTACCACCATCTATGTCAAGCGTTCATGATGTGTTCCATGTATCATTATTGAAGAAGTATGTCAGGGATCCATTGCACATCTTGACAACAGACCCCCCAGACTTGACAGAGGACTTAACATTTGAAGTGGTACCTGTGATGCTCTCAAGTCGAAAGGTACAACAACTTTGAAGCAAGGATATCCATTATGTGAAGGTGTATTGGAAAAGCCAAGATGTTGAAGAAATTACTTGGGAAGAGGAGAGCACGATGAGAAAGGAGTACCCTAACCTTTTCGACGATCAAGGTACGTTCAAATTTTGAGTCCGAAATTTCTTTCAAGGGTGGGGAAGTTGTGAGACCTACATGCAAATTTCAAGGATGAAATTTCTTTTAAGGGTGGGGGAGTTGTAAGACCCGCACTCCGTGAACCCGATCTAAACCTTGATTTCATGTCGTAATAGGTCTTTCGATCATCACCGGGCCACATGGGACGAGCGGATGACAATCAGGTATGAAATATGACCAAACAGACCAAATACGTATGATTTTACTCATATCGGTCGATGGTACCGGTCGACTGGTATGGTCTGCGTAGCAGACTACCAAGATCCAGAATTGAATCTCTACGGGTCCCACTTTCCTAATTCTGAATCCTAAGACTTTCCTAATCCTAAGAGGCTTCCTAAACCTAATTCCTAGCCTATTTAAACCCCTTTAAATCTCCTAGAATCCCTTCCATTGATCCTCACAAACCCTAGAGAGGAGAAGGAGATTGGAGAAGGAGAAGGAGCTAGGAAGAAGAAGGAAGAGCCGTCGTTGCTGTTTGACGACGCACACCTTACGCCAGTCGATGGTAAGTGTTAAACCCTTCCTCTCACATTATGACTCTAGGATGGTTGGGTTTTTTAGATCAATACCATGCAAAGCAGGTATTAACCTAAACCCTACTTTTTCGTCAAACCCTAATTTAGTCGACAAACCCTAGATTCGAGTTCTAGGATGAATACCATCAAAACTAGACTTGAATGGAGTTGAAAACAACTCTAACTCAAAGCTCAGACTTAGAATGTATAGGAGGAACCCTAGAATCAATAAAGAATGACCGACGGAAGTCAAAGATAGGGCGTATAGTCTTTCGGAGACATACCGGTCGACTATACCGGTTGCACCCTGTGCAACTAATATGTTGCGACCGGCACCTTCCGGTGGCTGGACTGTGGGGACCGACTGACCATACCGGTCGCAGGTTTCCCCACAGTGCTGCGACCGGTACTGTGGTCGGTCAGCTCTGTGAGTGTATTTTTGTAACCTCGTTGGTTTTTCGACCAACGTAAACTTATTCTAATTAAACCCTGATATCGTATAGGAATTTGTGATAGCATGTTTGGATCTTGCGACGTAGAGCAAGCTATCAAACGAGTGTCAGGTAAGGGAATCGGACCTAAACCCTAATAATTAATGGACAATAAACTGTTGTTAATAACAATGAATATTTGGTATGATGTTTGTGCATTCTCACATGTCATCTGTTATTTCTAGTTATTATATTTGTTCATGCATATTCCGTATGCTAGGATGTGACTGTTAGGCATGTGATTACTTTCGTTAGTGTGTGGAATGGGAAGGGCCTAGGGTTTGGGATCATTCTTTACACTGGTACCTTTTTGTAGTATTCCATCTTAGCATACTTGGTGCGGGTTGGGTATCAGGGGGAGATTGTGGCACTGTGGTCTCCGGCCTGGCCACCACGCTCTAGCTCTATCTCTATGCCGTAGGGAGTGATGTTGAGATAAAGTCTACTTGCGTATTGTTCTGTCTTAGTATGCTTGGTGCGGGTAGGGTATCAGGGGGAGGTCGTGGCACCGTGGTCTCCGGCCTGGCCACCACGCTCTAGCTCTATCTCTATGCCGTAGGTAGCTATGCTGGGATAGAGCCTACAGTGATGACATATAGGATTGGTTAGTTGCGAGCTCAGTTTGCAAGCCCTAGCCAGTAGGGACTTATGTATTGGTATGGGTAGAGTATCAGGGGAGGTAGTGGATGCCTTAGCTCTATCTCTATTCCATGATGGGTGCATGTGGGTCGACAGCGGTGTAATCTACTGTACGATGCTACACACTCGTGTATAGAGGTGCGGTGGCCGCCAATCCTTTCTATAGCACATTGCAAACTTAAACCAGATCATAACATAAAATGATTATTACTCATGCATATAATATTGATACACTGTCTGATTGTCTTACTGAGTTAAGTTGTGAGCTCACCCATTGTGTACACACCATTTTTAGATGTTGATGCAGGTTACACGGTGGACGACTATGTGATCGCTTTGGCGTATGGAGGTGTTGCTGCTCTGGATGTGCTAGCAGGAGAGGACGAGCATGACGCTTCATGCGAGTGCCCTTTCTGCGTGTACCTTTGATTTTATTTTACTTGTTTCAGTTATTTTTCTGTTGGGATACAGTTGATGTAAAAATATTTATTTAAGTTTTGGTCATCAGATAATTGAATACTTATTTAAATTTATCAATAGAATATTCAGTTCATTTATTTAAAGACTTTCGCTGTATTTATTATATTCTGATTGTGGTTATGTGCAATGGTTTATATGAGTGGACACAGTCTTATTGAGATCCTGGTGTGAACCGTTAGTTCAGTGACGATTCACTCACACCATTCTGGTTGGTTCAGAATTGGGGTGTGACACTACTAATCAAGCAGATCTAAACACTCTCACTGACTAAGAGAATCTAAAGACTCCCACAGATATTACAAATTCCAAAAGAATAAATAAACTAATAAAATACCTTCATTTAAATTTAATATGAAATTTACTTCTATCAAAACATGTCAAATAAAATCTTTTAAAATAAATAACTGAACTATAAATCAATAAATTAATATCCAAAAATGATCTAAAGACAGTGTATTAAACGACATTATCATTTGGTGTCTCAGTTTTCTTCTTCTTCTTCTCTAACCAAGCTTCTCTTGCCTTACATTCTCTCTTCATGTGCCCTTTCTTTTGACACCAAAAACATTCAACATCACTCATATCCCTATCATAAGGTTTTCCTTTCTTAAAGGAGTGTCTATCTTTTCTATAAGATCCTACCCCAACCTTTCCTTTACCCTTATCTTCTCCGGAATGATGACTAGTGACATTGACAATTTGAAATCTTTTCTTTAGTCTCATTTATTCTTTAGTGCAAACAGAAATTAATTTGTTCATATCCCATTTTTCTTTCTGAGTATTATACGCCACTTGTATCTGGTAATATTCTTCAGGTAACGAGGATATCACACAATGGATCACGAACTCATCATCAACATTTATTCTCATGCCTTTAATCTTCTCAGCAGTAGTAGCAAGCTCCATGAAATGATCTCTGACACTTCCATTACTGTCAAACTTTGCATTAGTAAGCTTGTTCATCAAGGTGCTTCTCTCTGTCCTCTGTCAGAAAACTCAAACTTCCCTTTGATCTCTTTTCAATATTCTTTGGCTGTTTCCTTGGCTTGAACACAATCATGCATGGTTTTAGGAATGGTCTGCCTCATGAGTAGCGTAGGCTTTTTATTTGCTGTCATCCATCTTGTCATTTCCTCCTTCTCTTCTAGGGTACTAGTGTCAGTGATGGCAGCAGGTTTATCCTCTTTAAGCGTCATATCTAAGTCAATTAAACCTAGAGTCGTTTCTAGCTGTTCATACCACCTTTTAAAACTCATCCCAGACAAGGAAGGAATAGTAACTACCAAACCTCCTGGCATAGTCACAGGGATGGACATCCTGGGAGATACAAACCATCATCACTATATGAGTTCAAGCAAAATATCAAGTAATAGAAAATCATGTGAAACTCATATAAACACATGTAAGTATATTTACTTATACTTTGTCCCAAATAAAAAGAAATAGACATCAAAATCCTCTTTGGGACAACCATACTTAGATGAAACCATCAACGCATTAGATTAAATACATATCAACTAATAGAAATTTGATATATACACCATTTACTTGCACTAACCTTATCAACCATTCATGTAAATAAATATCATTTTCCAAGAGTTAACCAACTACACATTCTCCTTTGGGATAAACATGCAGTGGTCTTCTCAGTTTCTGTGCAATAACTGCGAAAGAATAATGACTCTCAAAAATCCCACCACCTTTGGGTTAAGGAGACCCCCTAAAGTCAAAACCCTTTCAATTCATGTGCATGAACTTACCTTTAATTTTGACAATGCCACCTTTGGGTTAACACTGTCTTTCTTAGCTGTTTTTCATACCATGGAAAACAGTGTATTAAAATATATCATTTATTGTATATGTAAATGCATAAATTTGGGATTTGAGGACTACCATGTTGGAACTGAGTGTACCACTTTGGTGGATTTCACTCAATCTTCACATGACACCCACAAACTTTAATTTGATCAAAACTTGACAATGCCACCTTTGGGTGTACATCACCCTTACACAAGCATTTACAAATACATGAACTTTGAATTTGAAGACATCATGATGAAACTAGGTGTACCACTTTGGTGGGTTTCACCCAATTCTACATTTATATCTCCAAACCCTACTTTGCAGCATCTTGTGGGTCAATAAACAAAATTTCATGCACACATAACATTTTACAAGTATCTGGTACAAAAATAACTGATAAATAAGCAGAAAACTACAAATTGGATTAATTTTGGGGCACCTTTTAATCAAAAATAAATTCTTCAAATCACCAAACTGTGTCAAACTATGTACCAAACTGTAGAGCATCAAAATATGAACCCAACGTAAAAATCGCGTAAAAATCCGACGCTCCTAGCTCTCACAATCGCCGATCAAAGTTGGCTTATGCATTCTTGCATCCTGAACCGGTTATAGCCGGTTCATCCGGGTTCGGTTCGATCTAACCGGGCTTGGTTATGGGCGGACCGAACCATCAAATTAATTTTTTTTTTAATGCTTTGGTCCAGGTCAAACCAAACGGTCTAGACTTTAAACCGAACTGCAAACCGGCGGTTCAACCTCTGACCCAACCAACCCATCCAGTCGGGTTCTTGGTTCTATTTTCCAGGTTGATAGGTTGGATCCTCGGATCAAAAGATTCGGGTCAGTATCCGGGTTATCAGGTCATACATTCGGGTCCCTCGGGTCGAGTTACCAGGTCAAGTTTTCAGGTCATCGGATTGGACTCCCGGGCCAACCGTTCGGGCAATCGGGTCGGACTCACGGATCCCCTTTGGTTTGGCTGGGCTGGTCTGGGCCTTGGTTCGATCTTGGACTAGTCCAGATCGGCTCGGTCCAGAACGGGGCTGATCAGGTGATGTCAGCCCTACTTTTCCTTTTCACCTTTTTTTTTCTTAATTGCCACCGGCGCGTGGATCTCACGCAATTTTTCAGGCGGCGCATGAGAGTGCGTCAGGTAGCTTTCGGCGACCTACTCTATGTCGCTGGCTCCATCTCTCCGAGGCCTACAATCATGTATGATTTATTTTGCTTTTTAATGATCCGAAATTTTTTTTCAAGGGACCAAACCCTAGACAGCTTCGTAGAGAATTTTGGGAGAAAAATCTTTCCCTTTTCCAATCTAATCAAACATAAAGATTTAACAATACTTTTCCATCGATTCTAGATCTGTATAGGAGGCTCTGGTACCACTATAAGATTTTTATAGATCTTCTTTGGATTTTTCCATGGGATTTTCCATGAACCCTAACGAACACACCACACAGATTACTAGAATACAATGAGTATTGAAAAGAGATGATTAGACACATACCTCTTTCTGCAGATTGATTCTGACCGTTTTCCTTTGTTTTGAATGCTTGGAATGCTTGGATCAAAGTCTTCCACAGCCTGTTGGGATCCCTTGGCCTTCTCTCTTCGTATGGGAACATGAGAAGAAAATAACACCGTGGCTGTGGGGACTCTAACCATTGGTATTTATAATACCACCCCCAACCTTGGACCAGTCCTACAGTGGACCAGGTTGGTCCATCTCTAATCATACTTAAACTGATCTACTTGTAACTAGACTCCCACTGAACCAACTAACCCTATAATTAATTAAACCCATAAAATATCTTACACATCTGACCCAATCTCCACCTTCGGTATTAAGCCACAGTTTCTTGGTAGACAGGAACTATGAGAACTTCATGCAGTTTTGTTCTTACATCCATTGGATCTTCCAAATGGAACCTTTGGCTGATTAGATTGGAAAAAAAAAAAAAAATTAATAAATACCTTTGGTTATACTCAAGACTTATAGTTACAAAACAGACAATCTTGTGGGATATCTGCCATAAACTAAATATACAATTGGCATTTCATACCCGTCCAGCAACTGCCTACACAAGCTAGTCGACCCTGAAATTTTCTTTTATCTCTACCCCAAACACACTACTGCCTCAATAAACTTCGAATACATTAAACTCTACTCAATCAATTCTTACCAACTAAACAATGTCGGGTACAGAAATACCGTTTCATCATTCTAAACTATAAATTCTTCGAAGAAAGATTTATCCCCTTCACCCTGATTAACAGAACATTACACAGATGAGAATTTAATCAGTTTAACAAATTTAAAATGAGACAATCTAGGAAGACAATAGGGTTTCACTAGGCAACAGTGGCAAGCTTCTTTAAAGACAAAAGCAGGAAATCAAAAAGAAAAAAAAAAAATTTGGGCAGGACCAAGGGCCTGGCTAAGGGAGGCTCCTCACTTGCAAGGAATTGATCTGCTAATTCCAAATACACCCCATTAAGTGTTTGTGTAGATGGGGAAAAAACTGCAATAGGATTTTCAGTTTTAACTGTTAAATAAAAGAAATCTTTGGGCAGGACAAGTAAACATCACCAAAATACCATAGGCTTTCATGAGTTCAATAAGTTCAACAAAATACAGATCATGAGTTTAACTTTCTACTTTTTCAATAAAACAACACAAAATGATGATAACTATATGAAACCCAGGATATGAGAGAAGATGAAACAATACGCAAGAATGGATCAATGAAAAAAATAATACGATTTCAAATAAAAACACAAAGCAGCTTCTTAGAGAAGATGAAGAATACCTTTCTGTGAAGAAACATAGTGTTCAAAGTAACTGAAGAAGGAAGAAAAGAAAGAAATTAGAACATACCCTAAAACCGGTTATGAAAAAAATAAAACAATGGGAAGGGTTCCTTCTTCAAATTGGTTATTTTAGAGTAGAAAGGGTTCCTTCTTCAAAAAACCAATGTGAGATCTCTTTCATAACGTAGTGGTCAAAGTAGCTGAAGAAGGAAAAAATTAGGGTTTTTTTTATTTAACGGTGAAACCTTCAAACCCTTTGCTTATTCTGATAACAGATTTGAAACCATCATCCAAGTAGAGGGGGTTTATGAGTGAGGGATTTGAGAATCTCACCCGAAAATGGATGAACTGATTCTGGTCTCCACAGTCGCAGGTCGTTGGTGTTTTCTCCCTCGTTGATGAAGTTGAGACGAGAAGGGAAACTGAGAAGCTGAGATGTAGTTAGTAGAAGAGAAGCATGGAGGAAGAAATCGTACGCCGATGATGAAGAAGAACTCAAGCTTCGGTCTTTGACAAACTATCCGGATTTTTTGGTGGTAGAGCGAATTAAAAATGGAATAACTCCATTTACTTCAACTCCAATTTTCAACTCCGAAGTTGAAAAGCAACTTTTTGATGCTCCAAGAAAGTGGATTCTGGAGACCATTTTGAGCTGGTTCAGTCATGGATTCTCCAAAAGTCTGAACTAGGTTACCAAATAGACTTCTACTCCATTTAGGCTCCATAAGTCAGAATCCAACTCCTGGATTGTTATCAAACACCCCCTTAGATGTTTCTGCTTGCGTTCTCAGTGACTCCTATATTAGTGCAAGGGTCACGCAACTTGACAGTGATCTCCCTCCCATAAACACGTATCTAAAATGAACATAATTTGAAATATTTAAACCCTATCAACCTATATATGAAAATGTAATCGTAAAAGAACACAAAGTTTATGAACACACTTTTTTTTATGAAATTATTTTATTAAAAAGAAATTAAAAAAAAGAGAGGAAAAGAACACATCAATAGCCTTCAAACCTGAACAGGACACCCATAAATATATTTTTGAAAAATCTTTACGTAGTACCCAAATACTTTGCAAAACATAACCTACCACCCAAGTTTTTTAAAAAAATCATCTACCACCCAAAGTTCTTAAACGTTTATCAAAAAGACCCAAAGTCTTATGACGGAGCAGTTAGATCCTGATGTCAGCAGTTACCAAATTTTAGATTGATAGTAATACCCTTATTGTAAGGAGAAAAGTCGAGTTTACCCTTAGTCATTTTTAAGCCCGCCCCCAAATCATCTTCTTCTTTCTTTCTGTTTTTCTGCACCATTTTATCAAAAAAGAAAAAAAAAATCCTCTATAACTGCAACATCACTGCACTGATTGCTCCACCTCCAACTCCAACTGCAACTACAACAAATCCTCTGCAAGAACAACTGTTTTACCTTCTCTCAAACAATTAAACTATCCTTTGTGACTCATCATCTTCTATCCATTCCATCGGTTTAACTCCACCTTCTACGCTCCCTACTCCGTCTTCCATATCACCACTACCATCATGGGAAATGAGAGAGCATTTTGAAACAGAATAAGAGGAAACAACACAAGAGTAGATTGAATAGTCGATATCCGTCCATCAATCTTCATTCTAAAACGGCATAAGATTAATTTCAAATCTCACCCCTTTCTGCTTGCAGTAGTCGAGATCCGTCTAGCAATCTTCATTATTGACGACATTGGAAGGCCATTTAGGGTTGGGCACGATGGCAGATATCGATGAGGTCACCACCACTAGCTTCAGCCCGCTCCTTCATTGCTTTTAGTGCATTTATCGTCCTTTTAATTGTCGGATCCAAAAGCTCTTTCTGATATTGTGGGATTCAAATTTTAAAAAAAAATAATAAGAAAATTTAATAGTTGTTGGATAGAAAAGGCGGACCTCTGGATCCAGAACTTGATCGACAGTGCAGGGGGAAGCCAAGTGGAAAAGACCGATGGTGCCATTGATGGCGGCGAAGTGCGAATCGTAGTTGACGAGATCGATCTGGAAGAGACAAAGACGCGAGTCTGCTCCTCCTCGGGATTCCAAATGCTTCGTTTCTCTCTTATCTTTTGGTAGATTGAAATAAAAGAGTCGTCAGTGGAGAAAAGAAATGCCACTAGAATTGCAGCAAGTACATGATCGAAACAAGCGAGACAGGGAGAGAGTGAGCGAGTGAAATTAATGGTGATGAAATGAAAAGGGAAATTAATTAAAAATAAAGAATAGTAGTAGAAAGAACAAGTACTGAGAAGTTGCAGAAGCTCAATGTTTAGTGATTTATTAGCTATATTTGGATTGTCGAGAATCATCTATGGGTTAAGCCCAATCATCTCTAGATTTCAATTTTTGAAAACGTTTTTCCCCATTTGGTTCCCGAACTTTTTCATCACCCGCAGATGCCACCGCCGCTACTGCTAAACCACCCGAATCAAGGATAATTCCTAGATCTAGGAAATTTGAGAGAAAAAAAAAAGTTCCATAAAAAAGATTACAGAAATGAAGATCTAGGAAGTTGGGTGGTAGTTGATGTTTTCTCCATTTAAAATTAGAAGGGTATAAATATTTAGACAAAATTTCAACTCTCTTCCATTAGTTAATGGGGTAACGTTTGAGAATTTTGGATGGTAGGTGATGTTTTTCATATGTGATGTTTTTAAAAAACTTGGGTAATAAGTGATGTTTTGCAAAGTATTTGGGTACTACGAGAAAATTTCTCTATATTTTTTATATAGAATTTTTTTTAAAAGAAATTATCTGACCAACAACAGGAATGGCGAAAGTCAATGGAAATAGAATACCCTTCATATAAAAAGTGAACTAAGAATATTCATTACTTGAAGACCTTTCATATTAATATTGAGAAAAACACACAATGTCGACACTCTCTAGTTTGACCGGTGTGCTACATCCCTACATACTTTAAGTTTTATTCTTTTAAATCAGAATTATACGTTTCACATTTTATTTTATAATTTTGGTTTAAACGGTTTGGTTCAATTTCAATAGATGATTTTAATTCAATTTAACATTCTTATCCAGTACCTATTTGGAAACCCGGGTGGGAATTAAGTTAGACCCAGAACCTGATGTATAGAAATCTTGTCAGTAGGTTCCCCCCTCCGAATTTGGCTCGTCTCAAGTTCGTGATGAACTTGAGACTTGCCAATGTCGGCCGGATGGCCGACACCTTGCATTTCCTCTCATCTCATGGTATGAAAGTGATTGTAAAGAAAAGTAAAAAAAAAAATTGCAAAAACACTCAATCATTCTCATATCGATAGATGGGAAAGAGTGCCAGGTGTTGGCCATCCAGCCGACACTGGTATTTCTCAAGTTCAAAATGATCCTCTTCCTCCTCCCCCCTCGTTCCTCCCCCTCATCTTTATCCGCGTGTCTCTCTATTGAGGGGAAGATGATCAGAGCTACCTCGGCAGTGTAGAGGAAAGGAGAGCTCCTCAGTCTCTTTAATTTTCTCTCTCACATTTATCTTCTTTTTATGGTCCACGAGTTCTACAATTTTTGGGTGGGTCGTGGGAGGAATGGATGCGTTTGATGTTTGCCGGCTCTTGTCATAGAAATGAGTCTGTTGGCATAATCAATGCTGATGTAAGACGACACATCATGAAAATCACTGCTATTATTTTGGTTTTAAGGTCCTTCTGCCAGTGTTTTGATTTTTGAGGTTAATACTTATTAATTTGCCCAGTTTATTTGTTTTTATGCAATCTAGCTTCGTTGACAAAGCCACCAGCAATTTCTCTGAAAAACCCGTCTAGATAGTTTCTCATTTTGAGTTACAGTTTCGATTTGAAGCGATAGTAACAGGTTTGTCATTGCCATGGAAACACGCCATGTCTATAAATATCAACACCACTCTTTCATAGCTGTATAAACCTCTTCAAGAGTTCCTGCTTCAGCACGTACTCTGTTCTCTTCCTCAGTTTCAATATGGAAAGGCTTGCATCTTTTTCATCTACTAAGGTTTCATCAATCTTGCCTCTTCTTGTTCTTGTTCTTCTTCTTCCTGTGTTAGTCTCTGGTGATTGTACATGTACCCCGGCAGACAACTCAGGAAGCAACAAAGCTGAAGCACTGACCTACAAGGTAGTGGCCATCGCTACCATTCTGTTTGGAGGTGCAGTTGGTGTATGTCTTCCTATTATGGGGAAGAGATTTCCGGCTTTACGGCCGGAAAACGATATTTTCTTCGTGATCAAAGCATTTGCAGCCGGCGTGATCCTTGCCACGGCGTTCATACATATCCTACCCGATGCTTTCAGTCAATTAACTGATCCATGTCTGGATCAAAACCCATGGGGGAATTTCCCTTTTGCTGGCTTTGTTGCAATGTTGGGTGCAATTGGGACTTTAATGGTGGACTCCTTTGCAACTGCATATTTTCAGAAAGCACAATCAAACAAAACTAAACCAGTGAATTTAGATGAGGAGAATGGCGAAAATCATGCTGCTCATCTTGATGTTCATTCACATGCCACCAGCCATGGTCATGCACATGGGTTGGCGGCGGCCGTTGTCTCCGATGAATCGGCATCGGAACTTATCCGGCATGGTGTCATATCGCAGGTAGATTATATATAGTCTAGCAACTTATGTAAATTTCTTTCTTTCTTTTTTTCTTTATTTGGTCTCTTTATATATATATATATATATATATATATATATATATATATATATATATATATCCTTTTTTTTTTCTTTTATCTTCCATCCATGGTGACCAAGAATATATTGCAGGTTCTGGAGTTGGGGATTGTGGTTCACTCTGTAATCATAGGGATTTCCTTGGGGGCTTCTCAAGATCCCACTGTAATAAAGCCTTTGGTTGCAGCCCTGACTTTCCACCAGTTCTTTGAGGGTATGGGACTGGGTGGATGCGTCTCACAGGTATTTTACTATTTCAACTCGTGAAACCAGCCCCGGGCTGGGTTTATTCAACTCTTATTTCTAATTTGAAACCATATTTAAGAAGATTCAAGTACTGATTTGTCTTCCATAATTTACTTCAGTTTTCACTTCTTAGGTTTCTAGTTTTACAGGCTAATTAAGAGCTAACCATGTCATTATATTATCATAACAGGCAAACTTTAAAAACAAAGCTGCTGCAATTATGGCGCTTTTCTTTTCCCTTACTACTCCGGTTGGAATTGCAATAGGTATCGGGATAACGAATGTTTATAGCGAGAGTAGCCCAACCGCTCTCATTGTTGAAGGGGTTCTTGATGCTGCTGCTTCTGGTATTTTGATTTACATGTCGTTGGTCGATCTACTTGCAGCTGATTTTTTGAATTCCAGGTTGCAAAGCAACATGAAGCTTCAAATATGGGCACAGATTGCCCTTCTCTTTGGTGCCGGCTGTATGTCTGTTTTGGCAAAATGGGCTTGAGCTTATTGGGTGGATTTGTGAAATAATTTTGAAGATTTGTTTTCCTATTCATGCTTGTTGCATACTGAATATATTACATGTATTTTTGTTCCTGATTAATAAACATGTATCCGGGTATCGTATTATTGTCGTACACATTTTTTGCATCAAGTTTTTAATTTATTGATGTTTAAGCCCGTTTAATATCTATGCATATCCATAGTCCCTTTAAATTTAACGGTACTCAAACTTACTAACTATGACCCGACCTTATTGTGATAGAGATTTGTAATTTGTAATTTCTATCACTATGCCCACGCTATGATCCCAAATTTTAACACCAACTCAGCTTCCATGTGGCAAATAGAAGAGTCCCATAGTGTCTATCAAAATATCAATCTGGAAAACAAAAGGAGCTAAGTCATGAACCAATTTCATTAATGCCTAAGAGAAAAAATTAAAATAAAATAAAATAAAAAATTATAAAGGAAATTTTCACGCACCTCCCTTAATGTTTACCCTAAATTCAATCACCCCTATTATCGACGATAATGTCAATCAATTCCCCTAATTTGAAAAATAAGTATCAATCAAACCTTATCCGTCTGTCAGGTGGTGAGATGTATCATCACTTAAGATTTTAATGATAATATTATCCTTGGGCACTAGTAGAATGCCCTTTTAAAACTTAAAAAAAAAGATAATGGTTAAGTCCCTACGTTTAACCTAAATAGTTTTCATCGTCTCTCCTCTCCCCATGGTATATCAATTAATATCAATTTGAAAGCAAAAAGACCTGAGTAGTGAACCAACTTATCCCTATGAAATGAAAAATCACACTCTTGCATACGTTTTCATTGGTCCTCACACTGGTGTAAAGGTCTCACAATCTGATAGTGATCTCCCTCCTATAAGGAACTACCTGAAACATATAAAGACTAAATACGAGATATTTATACCATATGAACCTATGAAACTTTAAAAATGAAAGTGCACAAAACTTATGAAGACACTGCATGTGACCGCAGCGCTGGGATTATATCATCTTTATATATAATCCGCACTAGACCCTCTTCACACTGTAAGTTTCTTCTTCATATTCCACTCTCTTCATCTTGTTTTTCTTCAGGGGAGAGAGAGAGAGAGAGAGAGAGAGAGAGAGAGAGAGAGAGAGAAATTTTCAAAGCAACCCAAAGCTCAACTTTTCGAAATGGAAGGATGTGTTGGTGAATTAGTGGTAGCTGAAAAAAAATTGTCAAAGAAGATAAAGCAATCCAAAAACAAAAAACTGTAGAAATTCAAAACGATCATGAGTTTGGGTTCTCCATCTTGGATCCCAACCAATTCCACAATGGTGGTCGCAAAAGCGAGTGACTTCAAGTACGCAAATAAGGACTCGTAGTTAGTAGGTTCAGGGACCGTAAAATTTAAAGGGACTGTGGATATGCATAGGTATTAAACGGACTTTGACATCAATAAATTAAAAACTCAATGCAAAAAATGTGTACGACAGTAATACGATGCACAGATACATGTTTAATAATCAGGAACAAAAATACATGCATATATTCAATATGCAACAACCATGACCATGTATTGGAAAACAAATCTTCAAAATTATTTCACAGAAAGCCACCCAAGCTTGCTCAAGCCCATTTTGCCAAAATAGACATACAACTCGCACCAAAGAGAAGGGTCATCTGTGCCCATATTTGAAGCCTGGTATTGCTTTGCATCTTGGAATTCAAAAAATCAGTTGCAAGTAGATCGACCAATGACATATAAGTCAAAATACTAGAAGCAATAGCTTCAAAAACCCCTTAAACAATGAGAGCAGTTGGGCTACTCTCGTTGTAAACATTTGTTATCGCGAAACCTATTGCGACTCCAACTAGAGTAGTAAGGGAAAAGAAAAGCACCATAATTGCAGTAGCTCTGTTTTTGAAGTTTGCCTATTAAGATAAATTAGAGAATTAATGATGACATGATTAGCTTTTAATTAATTAACCTGTAGAACTAGCTAGAAATATTGAGGAAGACAAATGAGTTGAATGTTATTCTTATATATGGTTTCAAATTTGAAATAAGAGTTGAATAAACCCAGCCCAGAGCTGGTTTCATGAGTTGAATAATAAAATACCTGTGTGACGCATCCACCCAGCTCCATAACCTCAAAGAACTGGTGGAAAGTCAGGGCTACAACCAAAGGCTTTGTTATAGTGGGATCTTGAGAAGCACCCAATGAAATCCCTATGATTACAGAGTAAACCACAATCCCCACCTCCAAAACTTACAATATATTCACCACGTACCATGCATGGAGGATATATAAAAAGAGACCAAATTTACGGAATCAAAAAATAGAAAAGAGAGATCACACACAGAAAACACAGAGATTTAATGTGGTTCACCCACACAATGTGTGAGGGCTACGTCCATGGCTGCAGCAGATAAAAAATTTCACTATCTCAGAGAGGAAAACTGATTACAGAGAGATTTCCCACAAAAATTGAATAATACAAAACTCTAGGATTGGAAGAGTTTATATAAAACTCCCATACAGAATTGTAGAATCCTATTCCAACTCAACAACAGTAGTCAAAGAGTCTTGCACCAACTATGTAGGTCACAAAATTCCACACGAGCTAATATTGTGAGTGGGTCCTATAATGTGGACAGACTTTATAACTGATTAGGATTCAAGGCATCCCAATAAATCTCCACCTTGTATTGAATCCTTTCAAATACCTAGAAGAGACATCTATAAATACTACTGCTTCAACATCCTGCCTTGGGGCTATTTCCATCTGTCAGCATTAAGCAAATCCAAACAATGTTTTAACTTGCCCCTTGGACCTAGTTTGGAGAACATATCTACTGGATTGTCTTCAGTGCCCACCTTCTTCACTTTGATCCTATTCTCTGTAAAAGTGATATTTGGCTTCTATGTGCTTTTGTTTGAGGTGCACAAGTTGTAAAAAAATAAAAATTTATAAACGATGGAGTATTCACATGTTTTGCTGTTACCATACCAAAAAGTGACAAGAGTTTTTGAATATAGCTCTTTTGTGACAAAAAAAGCTTCCTCTGATTTCGATCACTGAGAACCTCTATACCCAAAATCTTTTGGGCAGCTCCAAGTCCTTCATATCAAATTCTGCATTAAGAAGTGTTTTCAACTTGAGTCGCAATTAGCATATCATCCACTTACAAGAGCAAATAAATAAGAGAGCCATCAGCAACTCTCTTATGATAAATACAACAATCATATGGACTCTTGTTGTACCCGTGTTTCATCATAAAGCCTTCAAACCTCTTGTACCACTGTCTTGGTGATTGCTTTAAACCATATAAAGATTTTTAAAGTCTACAAACATAATCTTCTTTACCCTGAATGAAGAATCCCTTTGGCTGACTCATAAAAATCTCTTCTTCAAGCTCTCTATGCAAGAAAGTTATTTTCACATCTAATTGCTCTAATTCCATATCATGGTGTGCTACTAAGGCAAGTAGCACCCAAATGGAAGTGTATCTTACAACATGTGAGAAAATCTCATTGTAATCCACTCCCTCTTTTTGACTGTATCCTTTTGCAACTAGATGTGCTTTAAATCTTATATTTTCAGTCCCTGGTAATCCTGTCTTCCTTTTAAAGACATATTTGTAGCCAATTACCCTTCTTTCCTTTGGTAGCTTTACCAGTTTCCATGTCTGATTTTTATGAAGAGTTTCTATCTTCTTTTCCATTGTGACAACCCACTGATCAGATTCCTTCACTGTGAAAACTTCTCTATATGTAGACGGTTTAGGAGACTCTAACTCTTTTGCTACCTGTAAAGCATATGCTAACATATCCTCAAAGCCATATCTTACTGGAGCATTAATCTGTCTATGAGGTCTAGCAGTAAAAATACTATGCTTAGGCTCCCGTTCTTGATTTAATTCTGATACAAATTCAATATGAATGTCTTCACCAAAATGATCAGTCTATACTATCACATCATCATCATGATTGTCACCAGGAGTTATCTCAAACTCCACCTGCTTGGGAACACTAACAGATTTCTCAGAATCACAGAGTCTAATTTTGGATAAAGCATATAGTTCTCATCAAAAGTAATATTTTATTCAAAATTACTTTCTTCTCAGATGGAGACTAAATTCTATATCCCTTCACCCCACCGCCATATCCCGTAAAGATACCCTTCTTGGCCCTTGGTTCTAGTTTACCCTCACTAACATGATAATCATAGGCAGGTGTGATGACAAAGATGGAAATCTTGGAAGTCGCCACCTAGATTAAGGTCTAGGACCTTAGAAATGTGAAATCTCACTCTAAGGTAAGACTTCGATTGACTCATGACCCTTAGATTGGATTTCTGGTTCATCAGAGATTGGGTAAGCGTCAGGTTACGATTATGGGAAGGGATTAGGTACCCAAACCGTCCAATCAAAATCGGTCTCCTATGCCTTTTCTATGCTAGACTCTATCTATTAAACCGAACCAAACCAAGTGGTTTGATATCATTGAACCGAATCTGTATCCATCAGATTGCCTACGTATTACAGAATTATTCTGAAAATCAAGTTCACCATCGTAGTTTAGGTGTGATTAAAGTTTATGATTATAATTTATGCTTGTGCATGATTAAATTCATTGTTCAAGTTGAAGTTTATGCTTGAAAAGATGAGAAATCCTATGGGTTAGGATCTGGATGGTCCATGTGAACCGACAGATAGTCCTAGTGGATCTAAGAATGGATAACCCTTTCTGGATCTGAATATGGATAACCCTATTTGGGTTAAAATGTGGATAGATAATCCTATTTGGGTCAAAATATGGATAATCCTTTCTGGATTGGAATGTGGATAACCCATTCTGGGTTGGAATATGGATAACCCTATCTGGGTCAAAATATGGGTAAATATCCTAGTGGATCTAGGGATAATCCGAGTGGACTAAGGTGTGGATCCGAATTTGAGTTTCTCCAAAATGGTCAACGTATCCTAGGGTTTGCCCTAGGAATCAGAATCGGCGTAGTTCGAGTTGGATAACCCTATTTGGGTCAAAATTTGGGTAAATATCCTAGTGGATCTATGGATAGTCCAAGTAGACTAAGGTTTGGATCCGAATTTATGTTTCTCCCAAATGGCCTACGTATCCTAGGGTTTTGCCCTAGGAATCAGAATCCACGTAATTCGAAATAATAACCTGTTCTAGGTTAGAAGTGAGAACCTGTTCTAGGTTTAGGGTTTAGAACCTATTCTAGGATTAGGGTTTACTGAGGGGCAAAATCATCCTGAATTACTCTTTTCAACCTAAGCTCTAATTTTGGAAAGTTTGACAAAGCATTTTCTTTCTTTATTAAGATTTTTATTATTTTCATTATGCCCTTCCCAAGAATGTGGGTACCTAAATGCACGTCCCCACACCTAATATGTTTGTTAGGTGTACAAATATGGCAGTTCAACTAGGGTGCAGCATAAGTTAAATTATTTTTTAATTATTAAAAAAGAAATATTTTAAGTATGACATGTATGATATTTATGGTAACTATCACAACATATAGTAAGATTATGAAAATCTCCCTGATATTGCATGTATTGTAAAATAAGACAAGAATCTAATATGGTAAGATCTAAGCATGGCAAGATCTAATATGGCAAGATCTAAGCATGACAAGATCTAATATGCATCTATATACCATATTCCAATGATAGAATGCATATATGACATGAATTTTTTCAAAAAAAGAAAGATCTTATATGCTATTTTTTAAGTATAGTAAGACTTAAAAATAACCATTATTAAGATTTTGCTAAAATATGGTAAAAATTTATCTATTCTATCAAAAATAGCAACACATGAAATGTGACAAACAGGGTATGCACAATCCAAATAAAACATATAAATGCTCCAAATATAGTCATTTATCCAAATATGATAGAATTCACTTAAACAATCATTGATGTTATAATGAATGAGATATCAATAAAATATTTTTTTTGAAAAGTGTAAAATTATCAAAAAAACATATGTTCAATGTTCTTTAAAAAAAATATAATTTTTATGAAGAAATTTGGGAAGATTAACGACTCAAAACTGTCAAAATTGTGACCCAAGGTTTTAGATAATGGACAAAACTATGAACTGTATTCAGATTTTGTCACATTACACAAGAATGACCATAAGTAGGTCTTTCGAAACTCAAATCAAGCTCAAATTTTTTTCATAGAAAGATGACTTAATATTTTATATTTCATATAAAGGAGTTGAATCTCAAAAGAAAGCAAAAAACAGGTCAAAGATATGCCTTAAGACTAAACATGAGCACTGGTTAAATCTGTTCCAGATTTTTGACCAGTTGCACCATAAATTTCAAATAAAATTCTATTCTTAATGAAAATTAAATACAAACATATGTCTATATAGATAACTGTCTGATCTAAAACTTCATCATGAAAAATTTAAAATAGTATATTTTCTTTGTGAAAAATGATTCTTTTCAATCATGCAAATTAGTACATCATGACAGATTTAAAATCAGATCACTATGCACTTAAAAATTGATATCAATTCAATAAAAAATTAAAAAAAAATACGAAACTAGTGCCATTTTTAAAATGTCTAAAAATTTTATATTAAGTAGATTTTCTGATTATGGTCATAAGACCTTTGTCTAGAGACTTTCTGATGGAGGATTGCATTACATCCGAGAAAAATAGCAATGTCAAAGACAAATTTTTTGATATATTTTTATAATTTCAAATGGAACAAAATTTTTAGGATAGCCTTATAACATATCAGAGAGACTCCCATAAAAATTTGGGCTTCAAAATCTTAGAAAAAATACATGTGATGTACATCCTATGTTAGAATCCTAAATCTAAAAATTTCATATTAGAAAATCACTTTATGAAATTTGTAAAAAACATCAAACATCATTGTATATCATTCAAAAATTCATCATTGAATAGCTTAGATAAATTATCATTCATGAAAAATGCTAGACGTAGGCATCCTAAATGTAATAGAGCATTCATGATTGAGATTTCATGAAAATTAGTCTTTTTCAAGCAAAATTGGCATTCGAGCATTGTAACGACCTCTAAATTTGTTTAGAGTACTAACCTTGTGCTCAAATTGAGTAAAACCGTCGATGAAGGATGATTGGAGGTTGTATCAACCCCTTTGAATGCAAATCCTCCTTCTCCTCTCTTCTACTTCTCTCTCTTATATTTCTTTCTTTTCTTCTTCTCTTTTCTTTCTTTTCTCTTTTCTTCTCACTTTCTTTCTCCCTCTCTCACGTTTTTCCTCTCGCACTCACGTCCTCCTCTCTCTATCCTATTCTCCCCTTTCTATGGTCTAGAAAAAGAAGGCATCATTTATCTTCTCTTGGCCTATTTATGCTTTTTCTAGAAGATCCTTCTTTTCTTTCTTCTTTTTCTAGAAAATCTTTTTTTCTTCTTTCCTTTCTTCTCTTCCTTCCATTTTCTCTTCTCCCTCTCTATTCCACACGTTTTCTTCTTTTCCCTCTTCTAGAAAATCCTCTCCTCTTCTTTCCTTCTTCTCTCTTCCTTCATTTTATTCTTTTTCTTCTAGAAAATCCTTTCTTTTCATTTTTTTTCTTCTTTCCTTTCTTCTCTTCCTTCCTACGT
This sequence comes from Protea cynaroides, assembly GCA_028583415.1. Classification (NCBI taxonomy): domain Eukaryota; kingdom Viridiplantae; phylum Streptophyta; class Magnoliopsida; order Proteales; family Proteaceae; genus Protea; species Protea cynaroides. The sequence goes on along the minus strand of CM053265.1, from coordinate 86,412,575 downwards.
TTTTTCTTCTTCCTTTCTTTCCTTTTTCTCCTTCTTCTTCTAGAAAATCCCTTCTCTCTTTCCTTTCTCTCTTTCCTTCTTCTAGAAAATTCATTATCTTTCCTTTCTTTCTTCTTTCCTTTTCTTCTCCCTTCTTTTCCTTCCTTTTTTTTTTCTTTCTCCCTCTCTTTTCACGTTTTCTTTCTTAGAAAATGTTTCCTTTTTTTCTTTTTTTTTTTTCTTTTTTTTTCTTTCCTTCCTTTTCTTTTTTTTTTTCTTTCTCCCTATCTCTTTCACGTTTTCTTTCTAGAAAATGTAAAGGGGAATCTTTTCCTTTTTTTTTCTTTTATTTCTCTCTCATTCCTTTTTTTTTTCTCTTATTCTCTTTCCTATGGCCTCTCTTTCCTCTCTCTTTCCAGGGCCTCATTTTTTCTCTCTCTCTTTCCTATATATATATATATATATATATATATACAATAATATATTATACATTATACACATATAAAAGGAATACATGCATATGACTGACATAACTTGATCTGAATTGGTTTGGATTCGGTCGGGCTACGTTTGACTAAGTTGAATTAAGCTGGTTTGGAATAAGGTTGACATTTCATAGTCCATTTCTGTCACCCTTCCATATGGAATTTTTCTATAGCATCTATTCCAAATTTTCTACGTTCACTTTGTAGAACATTAAAAATGAGGAATATTAAAACTTGAATCACCTCATTTGGAAATAAAATGGCCAACTTATGAATTTCTGAAGTTTAAGCAGGCCAATTATCGATAATTTAGTTGACCATTTTACATGGGATTCTTCGGAGACTTCTACTGAAAATCCTTTACGTCCACTTTGTAGAATACTAAAAATAGAACATAATGAAACTGAAATTACCTGATTTGGATATGGGGTGACAAAAATATGAATTTTTCGAAGATTAAATGACTATTTCCATGTGTAATTTTACATGGGATCCTTCAGAGATTTCTACTCGAGATTTTTTTATGTCCACTTTGTAGAACATTACAAATGAAGAATAATGACCTTGGAATCATCTAAATTCGACGTAGAACGATAAAGATATGAAGCTTTGAAGTTCTAACGATAATTTTGCATGAAAGCTTGCATGGGACCCACTGGTGGCTTATACTCGAGATTTTTCACGTCCACTTTGAAGAGGAGTGAAAATAAAGAATATTGGCCTTTGAATTATCTGATTCCTATATCAGATGACCCAGATATGATGTCTTGAAGTTTGAATGATAATGCATGCATCATACGATAATTACGTAAATGCCCTTGCACTTTCAAACTGCGGTATCTTCTTTGTTTGATGTCAGAATTTGATGATTCCGATCTCATTTCGAAGATAATTTCATGACCTGTACATCCAAGTAGGTAATATCTAATGACCCTACTATGGGGTTCATTAGATAATCACCAACCTTTGGATTAAAAGCCAGAAACCTGCCATATTGGTTCACTTATGCTGAGGGTGGCAAAAATAGGGTGCTTACAGCAGGGCAACCAAATATTTTTAAAATTGAATAATCAGTAGGTTTGTCAGACCATACCTCAATGAGAGTCCTATAATCAATGGCAGTGGTAGGAGAACAATTTACTAGATAACATACAATATTAACAGCCTTAGCCCAGTAGCTTTTTCATAGTCCAACATTAGAGAGCAAGCAATGAGCTTTCTCTAATAATGTTTTATTCATCCTTTCTGCTACTCCATTTTGTTGTGGAGTATCTTTGACTATGTGGTGCCTAACAATCCCTTCATCTCTGTGAAACCCATCGAATTCTTTCGAATAGAATTCCAAGCCATTATCAGTACGAAGACGCTTTATCTTCTTATTCGTTTGATTTTCATTAAGAATTTTCCAATGCTTGAAAGTTTTGAAAACTTTATTTTTGTGCTTCATAATGAATACCCAGGTCATCCTTAAGTAATCATCAATAATAGAGATGGAATATCTAGCACCTCCTAAGGATGGAACATAAGAAGGACTCCAACAATCTGAGTGACAGTAGTCAAGTGTTGCCTTTATTCTATGGATTGCCTTAGAAAACTGAATTCAAAGTTGCTTACCGAAAATGCAGTGCTCACAGAAACCCAACTCAGCTACCTTGTAACCCCCCAATAAGACCCTGCTTGCTAAGAATTATCATCCCTTTCTCACTAATATGACCAAGTCGCATATACCACAACTTGGTTTAATCAGAACCTGAATTCTTTGAGGGAGATGTTGTAGGGACTGAACTCGTAACTATTGTCCCTTGTAACATATATAGTGAATTCGACTTCAGTCCCTTCATTATCACTAAAGCTCCTTTAGTGATCCGTAAAACTCCAGCTTCACAACTGTACTTATATCCTTTGGAGTCCATAACTCCTTAAGAGATCAAGTTTTTTTTTTTTTTCAGATCCGAAATATGTCTTACTTCTGTTAAGTTTCTGATCACACCATCGTGCATTCTAATCTAAATAGAGCCAATACCAATTGTCTTACAAGTTTTATCATTACCCATTAAGATGTTGCCACCATCCATATTTTCATATGTTGAAAACCTATTCTTGTTATGACACATATGATAGGAACAACTTGAGTCTAAAATCCAGTGATCTGAGGGATATGAAGTATAAGCACCCCATTTTTGCCATCCCCAGTTAAACAAAGTCTTACTGGAGTGTAAAAACAAAGTGGGAGAGGAGAGAGAAAGTTTGAAAAGTACAAGACAGGCGAGTGAAACTCTCTAGAAAATGATAGTCGATTAGCCCCGACATGCTCCCTATAATGTTTCGAGAATAACTGAAATGATCCTTAGAGTCCAGGTGCGTAAGTGAATACATATGGTAAGTAGGTGAATCTCAATGCAAGGCTTGAATTTTGGCTGTGACTTGGAGATGATTTTTGATGGGCCCCATAGCAAGGTCATGGGCTGCATCCTACGTTTTAGGTCCTGAAAATACCTTTGAAATGAGACTAGAATTGCTCAGTTCCTAGATCAAACGAAGAAGATATGATGATTTTAGTCCGGGAATAAGAATAAGGGTATTTTCTGAAGATTAATAATATCTAAGGGCTTGCATGCAAATTATCGTAAGTTCAATTATTTAAACTTCATCTTCTCATATCTTGCTCATCCGACGTTCGAATCTGATGATTCCAGTGCCAGTATTCCTCATTTTTAGTGCTCTCCAAAGTGGACGTGGAAAATCTGGAGTAGAGGCCTGTGAGGATCCCATACGGAGCCGTAAGTTGATATGCCCGCTTAAACTTAAATTTCTCATAATTTTATTATCCGATGTCCAAATCAGATGATTCAAGTCTCAATATGTTCCATTTTCGGTACACTACAAAGTAGACATGGAGAATTTAAAGCAAAGGTCTCTGAGGCATCCCATGCAGAGTTGCTAGTTGGATTATCATAAATTGACCTGTTTAAACTTTAGAAATTCATAACTTGGCCATTTTACATCCAAATAAGGTGATTTAAGCTCCAGTATTTTTCCTTAGTGTTTGTTATACAAAGTGAATGTAAAAAATTTAGAACAGAGATAATCAAAAGATTTCATGCGGAACGACAGCGAAAATGGCCCATGAAATGATAGAGAAAGAAAAACCAATCTTGACCCAACCCAACTCAACCCATATCAGTTTAACCCAGTCAACTCATGTCGATCCAACCCAATCAAGTTAGTCTGGCTCAGTCAACCTTGAACAGATCATTTCAGATCAAACCGGTTCGATTCATGTGCATAGTATCATATAGTATATATATTATGTTTATATTGATATGCATGTTATATAACTTGCTATTATATGTGTGAGTCGACAATGGAGAGAAGAATGGAAAGAAGAAAAAAATAAATAAATAATATATGAAAAGAGAGAGAGCCATGGAGACTTAATTAGGGGCGCCTACTAGGGTTTCGATTTAGGAAAGAGAGAGATAGAGTCTCGGTGGGACTCTAAAGAGGGAAGCCGTGGAGACCTAATTAGGGGGGTCCACTAGGGTTTCAGATTAGGAAAGAGAGAGAGAGAGCCGTGAGAGACTTTCAAGGAAAAAAAGAAAAAAAAATTAGAATCTAGAAAAAGATAGAGATCAAGGATTTTGGTTTTAGGAAGGACAAGAAAAGGAAAGAAAAACCGAATTGAAAGAGGAAAGAGAGAGTCGTGAAAAAAAAATAGAAAGAGAAGGTAACCGATTAAAAAAATGAAAAAAAGGAAAGAAAAAAATGGATTGAGATGGAAAGAGAGAGGAGGAAGATTAGAATGGAAAGAAGAGATTGAGAGAGCACAGAAGATGATAGACTCGGCCAGCCACTTGAAAAGAAACAAAAAAAGATAAAAAAAAAAAAAGAAAAAAATAAAGAGGAGAGAACCGATGGACTGAGAAAAAAAAAAGGAGGGAAAGTAGGGGACAGTGGAGAACTCATTGGAGAATAAAATAAAAAAAATCATATAGGGCAAGAGAAAAAGAGAGCACGGGAGGAAGGGAGGGGAAAAAGAGAAGAGAGAAGAGAAGAGAGAATAGAGAGAGGGTTGAACACGAGAGAGAAAGAGATAGTGCGATATTGGAGAACCTGCAAGCTGGAAAAGAAGAAAATAAGCGGTGAAAAAAGGACTGCAAAAGGAGAGAGGCAGGGAGCAAACCCTCTGCAACTCAGGTAAGCCCCGACTGTATTTTTTTTTTATTTGTCTGATTACACAAAGCCTTCATCCCTGCTAACATAACCTATTGCATAACCATGCTACCTTGCTAGTCATCCTACACACCTCTGCTAACATAACCTATTGCATAACCATATATGCTACCTTGTCAGTCATCCTATACACCTCCTGCTGTATGCAAACACAATTGAATCCTACTCTCATGGCCAAACCTGGTCTTTCCACTCACCAAACCCAAGCTGTAATCCCTCCACTTAGTGCCATCAACCCTCCATTTTGATTTCAAGATTGAAATTGTGATTAATTGATAGCTTATGATTTAATCTAATTTAATTGAATTTTGATTAATTGATATGCAATTAGTTAATTTGGATGATTGATTTTTTGATCGTGTGACGAATTTGATCCCAATTGATGCTTAGTTTTTATGAATTAATCACATCACATGTGAAAATTAAACAAAATTGATCCGATCATATGAATTTTGATGAAATTAAAATTTGAAATTGATCTAATGATGACATTGTGATGAAATTGAAATTGATCCAATCATATGAATTTTGATGAAATTGAAATTGAAATTGATCTGATTATGGCATTGTGGAATATGATGAAATTGATCCGATTATGGAATTTTTTATGAAATTGAAATTGAAATTGATCCGATTATATGAATTTTGATGAAATTGAAATTGAAATTGATTCGATTATGGTATTGTGATGAAATTGTAATTGATCCGATCATATATAAAATTTTGAATGAAATTGATTGATCACATATGTTTGGAATTTTGATGAAATTGATCGATCCTATATCCTTGGAATTATGATATAAATCGAATTAGACCATTGATCTTTGAATTTGTTGAGATCGGATTACGGCCATTGATCTCGGATTTTTAAGGTGAATAAAACGTGGCCTTTGATTTAGGATTTTTAATGTGAATGAAATCTAGAGAATTGATGATTATATTCAATGTGATTAAAAATATGATCATGTGATGTTAAATTATTACATGATTAAATCTTGATCATTGATCTTGGAATTTGATATGATTAAAATCTAGCCATTGATCTAGAGTTTCTAATATGATTAATTTTGAGCCATTGGAAGATTGATTCTATTTGGATCATGAGAGAATATTAATTGTGAGTCATTAGATGTTTAATTTTGATTTGAAACTTATATTGAAATGAATCTAGCCATTGATCATGAATAATATGAAATATAGACCATTAGATCTTGATCATGAGCATCTTATCCGAATCTGAACGGTTAGATTGACATCATGAGTAATATAAATAAATTTAGACCATTGGATTGTCTTGATGATTGATTTAAATGAATATGTACCGTTGGATATTGATTATGAATGATTTCGAGGAATTTAAATGGATAGATTATCATTTGGAGTAATATGAACCGTTGGATCTTGATTATGAATGATTTAGAGGAATTTGAATGGATAGATTATCATTTGCAGTGATATGAGTAGTTGGATCTTTATTGTGAGTGATTTTGAGTGATCTAAATTATTGGATTGTCATCTTCAGTGATTTGAACAATTGGATTACCTTTTTGAGTAATTTAATTGAATTTGAACAGTTGGATTGATCTCATGAATGTTTTAAATAAATTTAAACCATCGATCAAATATGATCTTAATCACATTTACGATGATCGATTACATCAAATCTGAGTAGTCGATCAAATATGATCTTGGTCACATTGATGATGATCGATGCTTGATCAATGCTTTCACATGCTTGCTGCTATATTGATTCACAAGCTTCATTACTATATTTGAGATGATATATGTTGTTACTTTCCATATTTGAATGATATTTATTGTTAATAATTTAATTTCTGCAACACCCAGTCGAACTGTCATATTTGTGCACCGACAAGACATATTAGGTATGTGGACATGCATGTAGGCATCCACATTCACGGGAAGGGTAAGAATGAAAAAAATGATAAATCTTAATCAAGAATCAGAAAGCCTAGCCCAACACATGTCAAATTAGGGTTTTAAGTCAAGGGTAGCTCAGGACGATCCCTACCCCTTAGCTTATCTCTTCTAGGATACAGAGAACTAGATAGGTGTGAAGTGAATCAAACCATTGAGCATTTAGGGCCCGTTTGATAAAACTTCTGCTTCTGGATTCTATGGATTCTGGCTCCCAGGGAGCCATTTTGGAGTAGAAGCACGTTTGATAAGTCCAGTTAGATTCCAACTCCCACAGAGTGAATCGGATTCAGAATGACTCCAGAATCCAAAATTTTAGAGTCATAAATACTTGCTCCAAGCTGTTGGATCAACTTTTTAAGAGAAAAAAAAGAGTCGACACTCACATGACTATCACTTGACCACCACCACCACCACCACAACCACCACCACCACCACCACCACAACAACCACCACCGCCACCACCACCACCATCGCCCTCGTCCACTCAAGAGGGTAGCGGCCGCAACAGTAGTAGCCAATGCGGCATATGCGGCAGAGGCTAGGGGTGATAATGACAATATGCCTGGGGAAGCACCAGTGCCTGTCCCACAGCCTACACCTGCAGCACCACCATCTACTTCTACAGCTGGACCATCTCAGCCTCCTCCCGACACCGTGATGAGTATGTTTACGGAGATCAGGGACGCTCAGCGTGAGATGAGCCGTGATTTGGTGCACTTGGCTCGCAGTCTCAGAGTCACACAGGATCAGGTGCACTGGCTCAGGGCGCTTATGAGCGAGATTATGATATAGCAGACCCTATTCCTCCTAGGCCCCCTACCCCATGATTTACTTTTTACTTTCTCTCTCTTGACGGTTTATATATAATAGGGTAACTGTCCGGTTTGTGGACTGTACCCTGTAGCACTATTTTTCATTTGATACTCACTTTTCTATTTAATGAAAGTTTTCTTGGTTCACCCTAGCTAGAGTATGTGCAAATATTAATTCCATATTTAAAATAGTACATTATGCTCTTTCTTAGTCCGTCTCAGGTATCAAACAATGCTTAAGGTATGTTTATATTAAGATTTTTAAATTTTCCTAACTCAGTTCATCGACTTAGTCAAGTGCAATATGGTTTGTTGGACAGAGCCCGAGGGCTCTGATACCAAGTTGTCACACCCCAATTCTGATCCAACCAGAATGGTATGAGTGAACCATTATTGAACCAACGGTTCACACCAGGATCTCGAATAGGCCGTGTCCACTCATACAAACCATTACACATAACCACAATCAGAATATAAATAATACAGCGAAAGTCTTTAAATAGAATGAACTTAGAATCTATTGATAAATTTAGATAAATATCCAATTATTCAAATCCAAGCATAAAATATAATATTCTTACATCCAGTTAATCCAACCAAAAATAACTAAAATAAATAAATAAAATCCATCACAGGTACACGCAGAAAGGGTACTCGCATGAAGCGTCATGCTCGTCCTCTCCTGCCTGTACACCCAAAGCAGCAACGTCACCATACGTCGGAGCGTTGACATAATCACCCACGGTATTACCTGCATCAACATCTAAAACAATGTGTACACAAGGGGTGAGCTCAAAACTTAGCTCAGTAAGACAATCAGACAGTTTCACAATATTATGCATGAGTAACAATCATTTTATGCTGTGGTCAGGTTTAAGTTTGCAATGTGCTATACAAAGATTTGGTGGCCCCCGCACCTCTATACACGAGTGTGTGGCACAGCATGGATCACACCCCCATCTGTCTACATGCACCCATCATGGAATAGAGATAGAGCTAAGATACCCCCGTACCTCCCCTGATGCTCTACCCGTACCAGTACCTAAGCCCCTACTGGCCAGGGCTCATAAACTGGGCTCGCAACTAACCAATCCTATATGTCATCAATGTATGCTCTATCCCAGCACAGCCGTCTACGGCATAGAGATAGAGCTAAGGCATTCCCACACCTCCCCTGATGCCCTATCCGCAACTAATCCACTAGGATAGAAACATAACGCAGATAGACCCTATCCCAACATAACTCCCTACGGCATAAAGATAGAGCTAAAGCATCGTGGACAAGCTAGCATCGATTCGGAGACCACAGTGCCACATAACCATGGCTAGGCCAGCATCAATATCGGAGACCACCGTACCACGACCTTCCCCTGATGCCCCACCCGTACCAAGCATGTTAAGATAGAATACTACGAAAAGTGCTAGTGTGAGGAGCGATCCCAGGCCCATGCCCCACTCCACACACTAACGAAAACAATCACATCCTATCAATGCATGAACAATAATAATAACTGAAAGTAAAGGATGGCATGTGAATATGCACAAACAACACATCATATATATTCAGGTTATTTACCACGATTCACTGTCCATTAATTATTAGGTTTAGGTCAGATTCCCTTACCTGATGCTCGTTTGATAGCTTGCTCCACGTCGCAAGATCCAAACGTGCTATCACAAAGTCCTACAATATTATTAGGGTTTCATTAGAATAGTTTTCCTAGGGTTTCACGTTGGTCGGAAACCAACCAAAGTCCAAAACCAGTCTTTCAGATCTGACCGGTCTCACCATACCAGTCGCAGCACTGTGACAAAACTGTCGACCGGTATGTCTCCGGAAGACCATACACTTAGTTTTTCGACTACCGTCGATCATTCTCCATGGATTTTCATGGTTTTTCCTATCCATTCTAAGTCTAAGCTTTGAGTTAGAGTTATCCCCAACTCATTCAAGTCTTATTTCGATTAATATCATCTCGAAACTCAAATCTAAGGTTTGATGGCAACTTAGGGTTTATTGGCCAATTTAGGGTTTTAGATCAATACCTACTTGCATGGTATTGATCCACCCATACAACTATCCTAGAGTCATAGGGTAAGAAGAGTGGTTAAAACACTTACCGTTGACTGGCGTAACGTGAGCGTCGTCGAATGATAATGGCGGCACCTCCTTCTTCCTCCCAAGCTCCTTCTCCTTTCCAACCTCCTTCTCTTCTCTAGGGTTTATGAGAGACAATGGAAAGGATTTGAGGAGGTTTAAGGGTGTATTTATAGGCTAAAAATAGGGTTTAATACACTACTAGGATTAGGAAAGTCTTAGGATTCGAAATCAGGAAAGTGGGACCCGCAGAAATAAATTTCTGGATCTCCGCACTCAGCTGCGCAGAGCTGACCGGTCGACCGGTACCAAGACCGGTACCATCGACAGGTCAACATAAAATGAAGATTATTTGATCGTCTTTGGTTCGATTTCGTACCTGTTTGTCATTTGCTCGTCCCGTCTGGCCCGATGATGATCGGAAGACCTGCTACGACATAAAACCAAGGTTTAGACCGGATTTATGGAGTGCGGGTCTTACAACTCCCCCACCCTTAAAAGAAATTTCATCCCAAAATTTGCACGTAGGTTTCACAACTCCCCCACCCTTAAAAGAAATTTCGGCCTTACCTTGATCGTCAAAAAGGTTAGGATACTCCTTCCTCATCGCATTTTCCTCTTCCCAAGTAATCTCTCCGACATCTTGGCTTCTCCAATGCATTTTCACATAATGGATATCCTTGGTTCGAAGTTGCTGTACTTTTCGGCTTGAGAGCATCACTGGCGCACCACTTCAAATGTTAAGTCTTCAGTCAAGTCTGGGGGGTCTGCTGACAAGATGTGCGATGGATCCCTGACATACTTCTTCAATAATGATACGTGGAACACGTTATGAACGCCTGACATAGATGGTGGTAGAGCCAATTGATATGCTACATTACCACGTCTAGCCAATATCTCGTATGGTCCCACATACCCGGGGCATAGCTTCCCCTTCTTATCAAACCGTTTCAGACCTCGCACCGGTGATATCTTCAAGAATACTTTGTCACCCACTGCAAACTCCAGATCTCGACGTCGATTATCCGCATAATGCTTCTATCAAATTTGAGTTGTCTTTACCCTCTCCTTGATTTGATCAATCACTCGAAAAGTTTCTTCGACAAACTCCGGTCCTACAATTCTTCTTTCTCCCACCTCGTTCCATAACAGAGGTGTACGACACTTTTTCCCATAGAGTGCTTCATATGGTGCCATCTGAATTGTAGCCTGATAGCTGTTGTTATAAGCAAACTCGATAAGTAATAACTTCTCATCCCACGCTCCCTTGAAGTCTAATGCAGAAGCTCAGAGCATGTCTTCTAGAATTTGAATAGTTCTTTCTGACTGCCCGTCTGTCTGAGGGTGGAAAGCTGTACTGAATTTCAACTTTGTTCCCATAGCTTTCTGTAATCCTTCCCAGAACTTTGATGTAAAACGGAGATCTCTGTCGGATACTATACTCTTTGGGACGCCATGAAGTCTAACTATGTTATCTACATATAGCTTGGCCAGCTTCTCCATGGTATACCGAGGTCTTACCGCAATGAATCGAGCTGTCTTAGTGAGTCGATCAACTATTACCCAAACTGCATCCACTGACCTTGGTGTCAAAGGTAGGCTAGTGACGAAATCCATAGTGATGCAATCCCACTTCCATGCTGGCTCCGGTAGTGGTTGAAGTAAACCTGCGGGTCTTTGCCTTTCTGCTTTAATTTGTTGACAATTTAAACATTGGAACACGAAGCGAGCTATATCAGCTTTCATACCCCTATACCAATATAGTTTTCTTAGATCATGGTACATTTTGGTACTTCCCGGATGTACCGAATATGGAGTGTAATGAGCTTCAGTCGTAACTCGATCTCTGATATTGTAATCTTCACTCTCAGGTATGCATAATCGTCCACAATACCTGAGTACCTTGTCTGAATCCAAGGTAAAGTCAGGATTGCTCGTACCCTTATCTATGTCTTCTTGTACTGTCTTGAGATGTGGATCCTGTAGGATTGCTACCTTTACTTTATCAACTAGATCCGTTGAGATCTTCAAAGCTACGAATATCATGGTGAACTTATGAATTAAGCCTTGCTCGACTGGATCTTCTGTGGTCTCTATTATATACTCTTCATCGCCTTCCATTGAACTTGAGGCTACGACACATAATCCGGCATTGGTACTTGGTCCAGCCTTAGGTTTAGATGCCCATTTTCTGCTTAAGACGTCGGCCACAACATTTGCTTTACCCGGATGGTACTGGATGTCGTAGTCATAGTCTTTCAACAACTCCAGCCATCTCCTCTGTCTCATATTCAGATCCTTCTGAGTGAACAGATACGTTAAGGTCTTGTGATCTGACTTAATCTGAAACTTTTCACCGTACAAGTAGTGTCTCCAAGTCTTGATGGCATGTATAACTGCTGCTAGCTCCAAATCATGCGTAGGATAGTTCTTCTCATGCTCCTTTAACTGTCTTGATGCGTAAGTAATCATCTATTCTTCTTGCATCAATACACACCCGATACCTAACCCTGAAGCATCCGTATATAAAGTAAATGGTACGCTTGGTTCTGGGATGGTCAAGATAGGTGCAGAGACTAGTCTTGACTTCAAAGTCTGAAAACACTTCTCGCATTCATCTGTCCATATGAATTTCTCTCCCTTCTTGGTCAATCTGGTGAGTGGACCAGCGATCCTAGAGTAATCTTCCATGAATCTTCTATAATAACCAGCCAACCCTAGGAAACTACGAATCTCCACAACAGATTTTGGTGCTTCCCATCCTACTATAGCAGCTATCTTACTTGGATCAACCTTGATACCGTCTTCCGATACAACATGGCCCAAGAAAGCCACTTCCTTTAGCCAAAGCTCACACTTCTTGAACTTAGCATAAAGCTTCTCCATTCTCAGCCGTTGTAGGGCTGCTCTCAAGTGTGTTGCATGAGCCTCTCTGTCTATTCAGTAGACCAATATGTCATCGATGAATACGATGACCGAAGTGTCCAACATATCATGAAACACTCGGTTCATCAGTTCCATGAACGACGCTGGGGCGTTGGTCAACCCGAATGACATAACTAGGAACTCATAATGCCCATACCTCGTTCTGAAAGTAGTCTTCAGAATATCTCCGGCTTTGATCTTCAGTTGGTGATACCCTGATCGGAGATCAATCTTCGAGAAGACCTTTGCACCCTGTAACTGATCAAACAAATCATCGATCCTAGGCAAAGGATACCGGTTCTTGATAGTCAACTTGTTCAGTTCACGGTAGTCAATGCATAGCCTTACACTTCCGTCCTTCTTCTTGACAAATAATACAGGTGCTCCCCAAGGTGATATGCTAGGTCGTATGAAATCCTTATCCAACAATTCTTGTAACTGGGTCTTCAACTCCTTTAACTCAGTAGGTGTCATCTTGTATGGTGCTTTAGACACCGGCGCCGAACCTGGCATAAGATCTATCACGAACTATGTAGCCCTGTCTGATGGTAGACCTTGAAGATCCTCAGGAAATACATCTGGGAACTCTCGAACCACATCTATATCTTCCATCTTCTGTGACTCCGCCGTGATGTCGACTACAGATACTAGATACCCCACTCCCCCTTTCTCTAAGCATCTCTTAGCTTTTAGGGCGGAGAGGATCAGCTTTCGCTTCCTAGGTAACTTGGTCCCTGTGAAGCTATATTCCTTTCCCTTCTGGTCTGTAAGCACAAACTTCCTTTCACCACATAATAGGATAGCTGAATGATGGCCTAGCCAATCCATTCCCAAGATGACATCAAAGTCTGCCATCTCGAGTAGTACCAAACTTGCTTCTAAATCTCGGCCCTCAATACACACTGTACATGGTCCATAATATTCAGTCAAAGCCACTTCGACTCCTAGCGGAGAGCGAACTATCAAGCTTGGGTTCAAGTGCTTGATCGGTAACTCCATTCACTTTCCAAAGGAAATAGAAACAAAGGAGTGCGTGGCCCCAGAGTCAAATAGTACTCTGGCAGGTATACCGACTACATTTACAATTCCTGAAATTTATTGCCCCTTAGTTCTACATGCTCACACATACAATGAAATAGTAAGCTAAATAGTAAGGGATAGAGTCGTACCAGTGACCACATCAGGTGATGCGGCTGCCTCTTCAGTGGTGATCGCATATACTTTTCCTTGCTGGGGAGGTTGCTTCCTAGGTAGAGTGCAAGTCCTTGCAATACGACCCACTTGCTGACAGTTGAAACATTTGATATTCGGATTGTATCCGACGTTCTATGGCACATGTGGTGCCGTAGTGTTCCTTGCAGGCACTGTAGCAGTCTGAGCCCTGTATGGGCGAAAAGGTCTATTGCTACCGCCACCCGAACTCTCACTAGCGGGTCTCTTTACTCCCCTATTCTGTGCTAAGAAGTTGTCCCTCTGACTGGACTCTATCACTCTCACAACCTGTACAACCTCATTGTAAATTTTCTTGTCCAAACCCAATATGTGCTCTCTGATGCTTCCTCGTAGTCCCATGGAGAACCTACGTGTCTTGGTCTCTTCCTCTTGCATACTTGCCGGTGCGAAGAAAAATAACTCCTCGTACCTCTGCTGATAAGCATCCACAGTCGACTGAAACTGCTGTAGGTTAAGGAACTCCTTCTCCATCTGATCTCTGAAGCTCTTCGGAAAATATTTATCGAAGAAGGCCACCTTGAACACTTCCCAATCCACCTGTGTATGCTTCGTCTCTAGATATGCCCGTGTAGAATTCCACCAAGCATTTGCGTCTTCTTTCAGCATATGAGTGGCAAACAGAACCTTTTCATCCTCCGTACAAGTCATCAGTTGGAAGTTTTTCTCCATCTCTGCAACCCACTGTGCTGGCCACAATGGTTTCCCTGTCTTACCTGTGAATGATGAAGGCTTCAGCTTCAAGAATCTATCCACCACCCGACTGAGATCGTGCTGTCCCTATGTGTTCATTCCGTACCATGGTGGTGGATACGGATAGGCTCCCGGATAAGCAGACGACGATGGGAACTGGTGCGGTGGTGGTACATTCTGTGCTTGGCCCATCGGCCCTGGGCTACCCTGCATCGGCTGTGTAGTATTATTCCCTCCAGACTCAGGCGTACCTCCAGTGGGAACAAAATCTGGTGGCCTGAACATCTTCAGTATCTCGCTCAGGAATTCTTTCTGCTGAGCTTGCATCTGATAGACCAGGTTGGTAACAATGGTCTCAGAATTCCTGTGAGGTGGGCCAGGTAAATTTGTCGGTACCTCTGGAACCTGTTCTTCTTCAACTTCCGGGCTTGGCTCTCTAACATAGCCTATTTCCACCTGCTCTTCTTCCTCGAGGCACATCCTGGCCTGGTGACGCTTCTGACCCCTACGACCGTTTCCGCCCACCATCTCAGACTATTCTGTTTGGATCTGAGAAGAAGACATAACACATGAGAACAATAATAGTAGTGTTAGTCTTGAACAATGTAAGGCGAAATAGTCGCAAAAGGAAATTTAAATTTACAAAATTTTTAAAATTTTTCTGAGATTTTTCTGGCTATTCTGGTGCTGACCGGTCGCAACATACCGGTCGCACCACTGTAGAATATGCTGCGACCGGTATAGTCGACCTGTTAGAATTAAAATTCTGACCGAGACATAGCGGTCGCAACTCTGTAGGGGTACCGGTCGACCGGTATAGTCGACCGGTATGCCCAGAATGGGCTTTAAAGTCGCGAAAAAGTGAGAAAAATCTCACTTTTCCCATTCCTTATCTTCTCTGGTGGCGTTTCCCTCTGGTTTTCAAGCTTCTACAGTCCGACCGGTCACCCTAGGAGTGGTTTTCTTGCGATTCGGACTTGGCATATCGTCTCCAGGTAAGTCTCTTCTCTCTCTATCAAGTTTTTATAAATTTTCATATCGTATTTACCTAGAAATTTTCTATTTTTCTTTGATTGAGAGATTCTAACCGTAGGAACTGTTTTCCTTCGGCTTAGAAAGGGTTTAGGGACCCATAGGAGCAAAAGCCCTCAACTAATTTGAGGTTTCACCGAACGGTTTTCATAAAAATCGAATTTTTACAAGTTTTGACCTAGGTTTTAAAAAAAAATTCGAAATTTCTTGATTTTTCTTAAATTTTCTGAAATTTCTTATTGTAATTTCCTGTGATTGATTTGTTGAAGAGTGTAGGGGTTACGTAAGTCCTCCTCCCCATGTTTTTGGGTGAGTTTGAGGCTTTTTCCCAATTTACTGTCGTTATGCTACCGAACTTTCGAAAATTTCTAACATTTTCCTTCTTGTTTTCCTTTGTTTTGCAGTTTAAAATGGCTCCACGACGTATTCTTGGCAAACGTCCTCATAGCTCGAGCTCGCGTGCTCCCCAGCCACCAGTTCCACAACTCGACGAGCACTGGTTCCGTTCTATGGAAGCACAAGCTCGGTTCCCGTGGTTCGATAGCAAAAACATTGAATCTAGGCATCGGGTTAACTTGGATCAGTTGAACAGGTTCGATGTGCGGGCGGCTTTCAAAAAGCTTGGGTGGTTGCATGTCATCTCCTACACAGAGACCACCCGTCCCAATCTGGTTAAGCATTTCTATGCTAACCTGGAGCTTCATGGGGATATTGACGATCCCAATCAGAGTAGGGACTTGCGCATCTCCAGTTTTGTCAGGGTTGTACATATCTCTTTCAACACCCATCAGCTGGCCGACCTGCTAGGGGTTCCAAATGATGGAGATCTCATGTACTGCCCTCCCAAGGTGAAGGTCTATCTGAGTAAGGATCTACGTCGAGAGATAGCAGATCAGATACTGAACCCTGGAGCTCCTATGAAGGTGGCTAGCTTGAGACCTGCACCTCGGGTATACAGTCGCATCATTCAGCCCAACATCGTGCCCCAGAACGGCCATTACAGTGAGTTATCTCAGCTCACTCAGTACATTACTTACTGCGTCTGCACAGGGGAGCGGGTCTCTCTCCCTTACCTCATCATCCGGACCATGCATCAAGCGACTCTAGCCGATCAGGCCAGTAACCTTCCATACGGTCGTCTCATCACATCCCTTCTGCGTCGCCTAGGGGTGAGCATGAAAGACGAGGTGGCTGTTGAGGACACTATGACCTCCGATATTGACTGGGATGCTATACTGAGGATGTAGATGGATAATCTGCCAGTTAGGGATGATGAGTTGGAGGCTCGCCCTCGTCCACTCAGGAGGGTAGCGGCCGCAGCAGCTGTCACACCCCAATTTTGGTCTATCCAGAATGATGTGATGAACCGCTAAATAACCAACGGTTCAACCAGGATCTCAAATAGGCTATCCCCGCGTTATCCAAACTTACACACATCCGTAATCATAATCAGAGTAAATACACAATAGCGGAAATCTTATAAATAAATGAACTGAGAACTAAGATGATATCAATAACTTAATAGCAAATTATTCTGTTTCCAACTGAGACATAAATATTTAAATATCAAATACAAGTCTTTATTAAATTCAATAAAAGAAACCTATAAAATATCTAATCAAATACACACGAGTTGCACTCGCAAGAGGAGTCGTGTGTATCATCTTCACCTCCAGCTTCCATAGCTGCCACATTCCCGTACGCAGACGCATTCATATAGTCTTCAACGGTATAACCTGCATCATCAACTAAAAATATTCGATGTCGAGGGGTGAGCACACATCACGGCTCAGTGAGTAGCCAAAACAATGCAACAATACATATGCATGCAAAAATAAAATCAATTTATATCTTTGGTCCGGTTTATAAGTTTGCAGTATGCTATAGAAAGGTTTAGGTAGCCAAAGGTCGCGTTTATTGACTCCGCCTCTATACACGACTGTGTGACGTTATCCGAAGATCACGTTTATCGTCAACTCACATGCACCCAATCATGAACATTATATAACAAAGGTTACGTTTATTGTTATATAGTGTCATACCAACACGTAAGCCCCTGTTGGCGAGGGCTGCAAACTGGGCTCGCAACTAACCAATCCTAATGCCAAATAGTGTATCCAAGGCCTCACCCCAGCATCCCTCAGAATGTCCATAGAGATAGAGCTAAGGCCCCCCGGTAGAGTCAGAGACTACAAGGACCGAGACCACCTCCCCTGATACTCTACGACATAATAGTTCTGCTAAAGTAATGGCGATACGACGATGCTAATGCACAAGACTTGAGTTAGAGATAGAGCTAAAGTGCTGAGACCCGCCAAAGGTTAACGTTTATTGACGTTCTCATCACACCTCCCCTGATACTCGCTCGCATCAAGTACATCAACCACACACATACAAGCACATGCCTATTCCTATCATCATCATCATCATCATTATGTTATAAACAATAAAGTAAATATGCATGAACAAGTAATAAAAATATTGGATGGCATGCTGTATGCACATTACAAACATATTCGCATAGAATCAAACATAGCATAGGACTCAAGAAATAGAAAACAGTTTATTATTAACCAATTTAGTTTGGAGTTAAGGTTCCTCACCTTAGCTTGCTAATAGATACTTTTCCAAGCTTTAAAATCACCTTTATAATGTTATTATATTGCTAGAAGACCTAACAAAATCGATTGAATTTAATTAGAATTTATTCAGAATTAAAAACTACTCTGTTAACTGAGGGTCGAAGGTAGGGTCAATGCTAGGGTCGATGGGTCTATCGACCCTCCCCTCTTTCTGGACTTCCCGAATGCTGAGGGTCGATGGTCAGGAACACCTAGGGTCGGATGGTCATCGACCCTCGGTGCGACCCTTGGTGCACTTTGGTCAAAGTTCTATTTTTTAGTCCATTCTTCGTGTTTGGGGTCCTATGGCTTGCTTCTACACTCCATTCAACATTCATTCCATGGTCTGAAACCATGAATCATCCACCTAGATAGCTTTCATACATTCTCCTAGGGTTTTTCATGAAAACCTAACCATGGATTGATGGTTTAGGTTTCTCCGAGATCACACTCTCAACAATTACTAACCTAAGGTCTGTAGAAACTTATGAAACTAGTATCCATACCTGAGAAGATAACTTTTCCTCTGAAATTTTTCTCTTTTTGCTAAGGTCTCTTGCTTGCCTCTCTTCTTCCTCTTTTCCTTCTCTTCTCTTTCTCTCAATTCAATTAGGGTTGTGAAAGGAGTGAAATTGGCTTAGGGACGTCCTTTAAATAGAGTAGGAACATCCTAAATAAGTCCCTCTGAGATTTGGAAAGAATCTCAATCGAAAAATATAGAAATTTTCTAATTTCTATATTCGGCAGAAACCGAGGGTCGATGGGAGGGTCGATGATCCCGTCGACCCTAGGGTCTTAAGCTGTCCAACCCTCCCTTCAAAACTGAGGGTTTGACTCTCTGTTTTGGGAGGTCCGACCCTGCTTAGCTGGGTATGCGACCCTTCCCCTATTTTAAGTGTTTTTGGGTCGATTTGATACCTGGGATCTCGATCTCCTTCACGCCCTTGGTCCATTTGACTCGACCATGATGGGTAAACCTGGTTCAAGGTGGTAAGACCGGGTTAGATTGACACGGGTCTTACATGCAAGCCCTCGCCAACAGGGGCTTACGTGTTGGTATGGGCAACCGGTACAACAATGCCGTTTTCATTGGGTGTATATTGTCCATGGTGGGTGCATGTGGGGCGACAGTGCCATTTTCATTGGGAGTTTCCACACACTCCTATATAGAGGTGTGGTGGCCACCTATCCTTTCTATAGCACATTGCAAACTTACATACCAGACCAAAGATATGAATGAATGCATGCATATGTTTGTTGCATTGTTTTGTTTTTCTCACTGAGCTCAAGTTGGAGAGCTAACCCTCGTGCGCACAATTCTTTTAGTTTCTGATGTTGCAGGTATTACGATTGAAGATTTTGTCGACACGTCAACATATGAACATGTGGCGGCTATGATGAGCAAGCAAAGGAGGACGAACATGGTTCGTTAAGCGAGCGTTTCAGCGGTGGATACGTTTAGTGTTTAGTTTCGTATTTGGATATTGTAATATGTATTAAATTATGTTTTGGTTACTTGAAAATAAATAGAATATTAATTATTTATCATGATTAAACCTCAGTTCATTATCTGTAAGACTTTCGCTATTTACTTTATTACCTTTGATTAATGTAGAATGTGTTTTGGTTTATCATATGTGGGATAGCCTATTCGAGATCCTAGTTGAACCGTTGGTTTATTGACGATTCATCACACCGTTCTGAATGGTGCAGAATTTGGGGTATGACAACTCAAGCTTCGGTCTCTGACAAACTATCGGGATTTTTTGGTGGTTGAGCGAATTAAAAATGGAATAACTCCATTTACTTCAACTCCAATTTTCAACTCCGAAGTTGAAAAGCATTTTTTTGATGCTCCAAGAAAGTGGATTCTGGAGACCATTTGGAGCCGGTTCAGTCATGGATTCTCCAAAAGTCTGAACTGGGTTACCAAATAAACTTCTACTCCATTTATGCTCCATAAGTCAGAATCCAACTCCTGGAGTGTTATCAAACACCCCCTTAGATGTTCCCGCTTGTGTTCTCAGTGACTCCAATATTAGTGCAAGGGTCATGCAACTTGACAGTGATCTCCCTCCCATAAACATGCATCTAAAATGAACATAATTTGAAATATTTAAGCCCTATCAACCTATATATGAAAATGTAATCGTAAAAGAGCACAAACTTTATGAACACACTTTTTTTTATGAAATTATTTTATTAAAAAAAATAATAAAAAAAAGAAGGAAAAGAACACATCAATAGCCTTCAAACCTGAACAGGACACCCATAAATATATTTTTGAAAAATTTTTACATAGTACCCAAATACTTTGCAAAACATAACCTACCACCCAAGTTTTTAAAAAAAATCATCTACCACACAAATTTCTTAAACGTTTATCAAAAAGACCCAAAGTCTTATGATGGAGCAGTTAGATGCTGATGTCAGCAGTTACCAAATTTTAGATTGATAGTAATACCCTTATTGAAAGGAAAAAAGTCGAGTTTACCCCTTAGTTATTTTTAAGCCCGCCCCCAAATCGTCTTCTTCTTCCTTTCTGTTTTTCTGCACCATTTTATCAAAAAAGAAAAAAAAATCCTCTATAACTGCAACATCACTGCACTGATTGCTCCACCTCCAACTCCAACTGCAACTACAACGAATCCTCTGCAAGAACAACTGTTTTACCTTCTCTCAAACAATTAAACTATCCTTTGTGACTCATCATCTTCTATCCATTCCACCGGTTTAACTCCACCTTCTACGCTCCCTACTCTGTCCTCCATGTCACCACTACCATCATGGGAAATGAGAGAGCATTTTGAAACGGAATAAGAGGAAACAACACAAGAGACTACTGAGTAGTCGAGATCCGTCCAGCAATCTTCATTCTAAAACGGCATAAGATTAATCTCAAATCTCACCCCTTTCTGCTTGCAGTAGTCGAGATCCGTCCAGCACTCTTCATTCTTGACGACATTGGAAGGCCATTTAGGGCTGGGCACGATGGCAGATATCGATGAGGTCACCACCACTAGCTTCAGCCCGCACTCCTTCACTGCTTTTAGTGCATTTATCGTCCTTTTAATCGCCGGATCCGAAAGCTCTTTCTGATATTGTGGGATTCAAATTTTTTTTTTTAAAATAATAAGAAAATTTAGTAGCTGTTGGATAGAAAAGGCGGACCTCTGGATCTAGAACTTGATCGACAGTGCAGGGGGAAGCCAAGTGGAAAAGACCGACGGTGCCATTGATGGCGGCGAAGTGGGAATCGTAGTCGACGAGATCGATCTGGAAGAGATAGAGACGTGAGTCTGCTCCTCCTCAGGATTCCAAATGCTTCGTTTCTCTCTCATCTTTTGGTAGATTGAAATAAAAGAGTCGTCAGTTGTGGAGAAATGAAATGCCACTAGAATTGCAGCATGTACATGATCGAAACAAGCGAGATAGGGAGAGAGTGAGCGAGTGAAATTAATGGTGATGAAATGAAAAGGGAAATTAATTAAAAATAAAGAATAGTAGTAGAAAGAACAAGTACTGAGAAGTTGCAGAAGCTCAATGGGTTAAGCCCACTCATCTCTAAATTTCAATTTTTGAAAACGTTTCTCCCCATTTGGTTCCCGAACTTTTTCATCACCCGCAGATGCCACCACCGCCGCTACTACTAAACCACCTAAATCAAGGATAATTCCTAGATCTAGGAAATTTGAGAGAAAAAAAAAAGTTCCATAAAAAAGATTACAGAAAAGAAGATCTAGGAAGTTGGGTGTAGTTGATGTTTTCTCCATTTAAAATTAGAAGGTATAAACATCTAGACGAAATTTCAATTCTCTTCCATCAGTTAATGGGGTAACGTTTGAGAATTTTGGATGGCAGGTGATGTTTTTCATATGTGATGTTTTTAAAAAACTTAGGTAATAGATGCTGTTTTGCAAAGTATTTGAGTACTACTAGAAAATTTCTCTATATTTTTTTTATATAGAAATTTTTTTACAAAAAATTATATGACCAACAAGAGGAATGGCGAAAGTCAATGGAAATAGAATACCCTTCATATAAAAAGTGAACTAAAAATATCCATTACTTGAAGACCTTTCATATTAATATTGAGAAAAACACACAATGTCGACACTCTCTAGTTTGACCGGTGTGCTACATCCCTACATACTTTAAGTTTTATTCTTTTAAATCAGAATTATACGTTTCACATTTGATTTTATAATTTTGGTTTAAACTGTTTGGTTCAATTTTAATAGATGATTTTAATTCAATTTAGCATTCTTATCCGGTACCTATTTGGAAACCCGGGTGGGAATTGAGTTAGACCCAGAACCTGATGTATAGAAATCTTGTCGGTAGGTTCCTCCCCCCTCGTTCCTCTCCCTCATCTTTATCCGCGTGTCTCTCTGTTGAGGGGGAGATGATCAGAGCTACCTCGGCAGTGTAGAGAAAGGAGAGCTCCTCAGTCTCTTTAATTTTCTCTCTCACATTTGTCTTCTTTTTATGGTCCAGGAGTTCTACAATTTTGGGTGGGTCGTGGGAGGAATGGATGCGTTTGATGTTTGCCGGCTCTTGTCATAGATATGAGTCTGTTGTCATAATCAATGCTGATGTAAGACGACACATCATGAAAATCACTGCTATTATTTTGGTTTTAAGGTCCTTCTGCCAGTGTTTTGATTTTTGAGGTTAATACTTATTAATTTGCCCAGTTTATTTGTTTTCATGCAATCTAGCTTCGTTGACAAAGCCACCAGCAATTTCTCTGAAAAACCCGTCTAGATAGTTTCTCATTTTGAGTTATAGTTTCGATTTGAAGCGATAGTAACAGGTTTGTCATTGCCATGGAAACACGCCATGTCTATAAAATATCAACACCACTCTTTCATAGCTGTATAAACCTCTTCAAGAGTTCCTGCTTCAGCACGTACTCTGGTCTCTTCCTCAGTTTCAATATGGAAAAGCTTGCACCTTTTTCATCTAAGGTTTCATCAATCTTGCCTCTTCTTGTCCTTATTCTTCTTCTTCCTGTGATAGTCTCTGGTGATTGTACATGTACCCCGGCAGACAACTCAGGAAGCAACAAAGCTGAAGCACTGACCTACAAGGTAGTGGCCATCGCTACAATTCTGTTTGGAGGTGCAGTTGGTGTATGTCTTCCTATTATGGGGAAGAGATTTCCGGCTTTACGGCCGGAAAACGACATTTTCTTCGTGATCAAAGCATTTGCAGCCGGCGTGATCCTTGCCACGGCGTTCATACATATCCTACCCGATGCTTTCAGTCAATTAACAGATCCATGTCTCGATCAGAACCCATGGGGGAATTTCCCTTTTGCTGGCTTTGTTGCAATGTTGGGTGCAATTGGGACTTTAATGGTGGACTCCTTTGCAACTGCATATTTTCAGAAAGCACAATCAAACAAAACTAAACCAGTGAATTTAGATGAGGAGAATGGCGAAAATCATGCTGCTCATCTTGAGGTTCATTCACATGCCACCGGCCATGGTCATGCACATGGGTTGGCGGCGGCCGCTGTCTCTGATGAATCAGCGTCAGATCTTATCCGGCATGGTGTCATATCTCAGGTAGATTATATATAGTCCAGCTACTTATTTAAATTTCTTTCTTTATTTATTTATTTTTTTCTATATATATATATATATATATATATATATATATATATATATATATATATATATATATTTTTTTTTTTTTTTTTTTTTTTTTTTTTCATCCATGGTGACCATGAATATATTGCAGGTTCTGGAGTTGGGGATTGTGGTTCACTCTGTAATCATAGGGATTTCGTTGGGGGCTTCTCAAGATCCCACTGTAATAAAGCCTTTGGTTGCAGCCCTGACTTTTCACCAGTTCTTTGAGGGTATGGGACTGGGTGGATGCGTCTCACAGGTATTTTACTATTTCAACTCATGAAACCAGCCCCGGGCTGGGTTTATTCAACTCTTATTTCTAATTTGAAACCATATTTAAGAAGATTCAAGTACTGATTTGTCTTCCATAATTTACTTCAGTTTTCACTTCTTATTTTTCTAGTTTTACAGGCTAATTAAGAGCTAACCATGTCATTATATTATCATAACAGGCAAACTTTAAAAACAAAGCTGCTGCAATTATGGCGCTTTTCTTTTCCCTTACTACTCCGGTTGGAATCGCAATAGGTATCGGGATAACGAATGTTTATAGCGAGAGTAGCCCAACCGCTCTCATTGTTGAAGGGGTTCTTGATGCTGCTGCTTCTGGTATTTTGATTTACATGTCGTTGGTCGATCTACTTGCAGCTGATTTTTTGAATTCCAGGTTGCAAAGCAACATGAAGCTTCAAATATGGGCACAGATTGCCCTTCTCTTTGGTGCCGGTTGTATGTCTGTTTTGGCAAAATGGGCTTGAGCTTATTGGGTGGATTTGTGAAATAATTTTGAAGATTTGTTTTCCTATACATGCTTGTTGCATACTGAATATATTACATGTATTTTTGTTCCTGATTAATAAACATGTATCCGGGTATCGTATTATTGTCGACTTGTCGTACACATTTTTTGCATCAAGTTTTTAATTTATTGATGTTTAAGCCCGTTTAATATCTATGCATATCCATAGTCCCTTTAAATTTAACGGTACTCAAACTTACTAACTATGACCTGACCTTATTGTGATAGAGATTTGTAATTTGTAATTTCTATCACTATGCCCACGCTATGATCCCAAATTTTAACACCAACTCAGCTTCCATGTGACAAATAGACGAGTCCCATAGTGTCTATCAAAATATCAATCTGGAAAACAAAAGGAGCTAAGTCATGAACCAATTTCATTAATGCCTAAGAGAAAAAAATTAAAATAAAATAAAATAAAATAAAAAATTATAAAGGAAAATTTCACGCACCTCCCTTAATGTTTACCCTAAATTCAATCACCCCTATTATCGACGATAATGTCATTCAATTCCTCTAATTTGAAAAATAAGTATCAATCAGACCTTGTCCGTCTGTCAGGTGGTGAGATGTATCATCACTTAAGATTTTAGTGGTAATATTATCCTTGGGCACTAGCAAAATGACATATTTGCCCTTTTAAAACATAAAAAAAGATAACGGTTTAGTCCCTACCTTTAACCTAAATCGTTTTCATCGTCTCTCCTCTCCCCATGGTATATCAACTAATATCAATTTGAAAGCAAAAAGACCTGAGTAGTGAACCAGCTTCTCCCTATAAAATGAAAAATCACACTCTTGCATTCGTTTTCATTGGTCCCCACACTGGTGTAAAGGTCTTACAATCTGATAGTGATCTCCCTCCTATAAGGAAGTACCTGAAACATATAAAGACTAAATACGAGATATTTATACCATATGAACCTATGAAACTTTAAAAATGAAAGTGCACAAAACTTATGAAGAGACTGCATGTGACCGCAGCGCTGGGATTATATCCTCTTTATATATAAACCGCACTAGACCCTCTTCACGCTGTAAGTTTCTTCTTCATATTCCACTCTCTTCATCTTGTTTTTCTTCAGGAGAGAGAGAGAGAGAGAGAGAGAGAGTTTCAAAGCAACTGAAAGCTCAACTTTTCGAAATGGAAGGATGTGTTGGTGAATTAGTGGTAGCTGAAAAAAAAATTGTGAAGAAGATAAAGCAATCCAAAAACAAAAAAACTGTAGAAATTCAAAACGATCAAGAGTTTGGGATCTCCATCTTGGATCCCAACCAATTCCAGAATGGTGGTCTCAAAAGCGAGTGACTTCAAGTATGCAAATAAGGACTCGTAGTTACAAAACAAACAATCTTGTGGGATATCTGCCATAAACTAAATATATATTTGGCATTTCATACCCCTCCAGCAACTGCCTACACAAGCTAGTCGACCCTGAAATTTTCTTTTATCTCTACCCCAAACACACTACTGCCTCAATAAACTTCAAATACATTAAACTTTACTCAATCAATTCTTACCAACTAAACAATGTTGGGTACAAAAATACCGTTTCATCATTCTAAACTGTAAATTCTTCGAAGAAACATTTATCCCCTTCACCCTGATTAACAGAGCATCATACAGATGAGAATTTTATCAGTTTAACAAATTTAAAACGAGACAATCTAGGAAGACAATAGGGTTTCACTAGGCAATAGTGGCAAGCTTCTTTAAAGACAAAAGCAGGAAATCAAGAAGAAAAAAAATCTTTGGGCAGGACTAAGGGCCTGGCTAAGGGAGGCGCCTCACTTACAAGGAATTGATCTGCTAATTCCAAATACACCCCATTAAGTGTTTGTGTAGATGGGGAAAAAACTGCAATAGGATTTTCAGTTTTAACTGTTAAATAGAAGAAATCTTTGGGCAGGACAAGTAAACATCACCAGAATACCGTAGGCTTTTATGAGTTCAATTAGTTCAACAAAACACAGATCATGAGTTTAACTCTACTTTTTCAATAAAACAACACAAAATGATGATAATTATATGTAACCCAGGATATGTGAGAAGATGAAACAATACACAAGAATGGATCAATGAAAAAAATAATACGATTTCAAATAAAAACACAGAGCAGCTTCTCAGAGAAGATGAAGAATACCTTCCTGTGAAGAAACGTAGTGTTCAAAGTAGCTGAAGTAGGAAGAAAAGAAAGAAATTAAAACATAACCTAAAATCGGTTATGAAAAAAATAAAACAATAGAAAGGGTTCCTTCTTCAAATTGGCTATTTCAGAGTAGAAAGGGTTCCTTCTTCAAAAAACCAATGTGAGATCTCTTTCATAATGTAGTGTTCAAAGTAGCAGATGAAGGAAAAAATTAGGGTTTTTTTTATTTAACCATGAAGCCTTCAACCCCTTTGCTCATTCTGATAACAGATCTGAAACCACCATCCAAGAAGAGGGTTTATGAGTGAGGGATTTGAGAATCTCACCCGAAAATGGATGAACTGATCCTGGTCTCCACAGTAGCAGGTCGTTGGCGTTTTCTCCCTCGTCGGTGAAGCTGAGACGAGAAGGGAAACTGAGAAGCTAAGATGTAGCCAATAGAAGAGAAGCATGGAGGAAGAACTCGTACGTCGATGATGAAGAAGAACTCAAGCTTCGGTCTCTGACAAACTATCGGGATTTTTTGGTGGTTGAGCGAATTAAAAATGGAATAACTCCATTTACTTCAACTCCAATTTTCAATTCCGAAGTTGAAAAGCATCTTTTTGATGCTCCAAGAAAGTGGATTCTGGAGACCATTTGGAGCCGATTCAGTCATGGATTCTCCAAAAGTCTGAACTGGGTTACCAAACAGACTTTGACTCCATTTATGCTCCATAAGTCAGAATCTAACTCCCGGAATGTTATCAAACACCCCCTTAGATGTTCCTGCTTGTGTTATCAGTGACTCCTATATTAGTGCAAGGGTCACGCAACTTGACAGGTTTTCCCTCCCATAAACACGTACCTAAAATGAACATAATTTGAAATATTTAAACCCTATCAACCTATATATGAAAATGTAATCGTAAAAGAGCACAAACTTTATGAACACACTTATTTTTATGAAATTATTTTATTAAAAAGAAATTTAAAAAAAAAAGAAAAAGGAAAAGAACACATCAATAGCCTTCAACCTGAACAGAACACCCATAAATATATTTTTGAAAAATTTTTA
This sequence comes from Protea cynaroides, assembly GCA_028583415.1. NCBI lineage: Eukaryota > Viridiplantae > Streptophyta > Magnoliopsida > Proteales > Proteaceae > Protea > Protea cynaroides. Next base: position 86,384,878 of record CM053265.1, on the reverse strand, counting down.
CGTAGTACCCTAATATTTTGCAAAACATAACCTACCACCCAAGTTTTAAAAAAAAATCGTCTACCACCCAAAATTCTTAAACGTTTATCAAAAAGACCCAAAGTCTTATGACGGAGCAGTTAGATGCTGATGTCAACAATTAACAAATTTTAGATTGATAGTAATACCCATATTGTAAGGAGAAAAGTCAAGTTACCCTTATTTATTTTTAAGCCCGCCCCCAAATCATCTTCTTCTTCCTTTCTGTTTTTCTGCACCATTTTATCAAAAAAGAAAAAAAAAATCCTCTACAACTGCAACATCACCGCACTGATTGCTCCACCTTCAACTGCAACTGCAACTGCAACGAATCCTCTGCAAGCCCAACTGTTTTACCTTCTCTCAAACAGTTAAACTATCCACTGTGACTCATCATCTTCTATCCATTCCACCAGTTTAACTCCACCTTCGACGCTCCATGCTCCGTCCTCCATATCACCACTACCATCATGGGAAATGAGAGAGCATTTTGAAACGGCATAAGAGGAAACAGCACAAGAGCAGACTGAGTAGTCGAGATCCGTCCAGCAATCTTCATTCTAAAACAGCATAAGATTAATCTCAAATCTCACCCCTTTCTGCTTGCAGTAGTTGAGATCCGTCCAGCAATCTTCATTCTTGACGACATTGGAAGGCCATTTAGGGCTGGGCACGATGGCAGATATCGATGAGGTCACCACCACTAGCTTCAGCCCACACTCCTTCACTGCTTTTAGTACATTTATCGTCCTTTTAATCGCCGGATCCAAAAGCTCTTTCTGATATTGTGGGATTCAAATTTAAAAATAATAATAATAATAATAATAATAAGAAAATTTAGTAGTTGTTGGATAAAAAAGGCGGACCTTTGGATCCAGAACTCGATCGATAGTGCAGGGGGAAGCCAAATGGAAAAGACCGACGGTGCCATTGATGGCGGCGAAGTGGGAATCGTAGTCGACGAGATCGATCTGGAAGAGACAGAGACGTGAGTCTGCTCCTCCTCGGGATTCCAAATGCTTCGTTTCTCTCTCATCTTTTGGTAGATTGAATTAAAAGAGTCGTCAGTTGTCGAGAAATAAAATTCCACTGGAATTGCAGCAAGGACATGATCGAAACAAGCGAGACAGGGAGAGAGTGAGCGAGTCAAATTAATGGTGATGAAATGAAAAGGGAAATTAATTAAAAATAAATAATATTAGTAGAAAGAAAAAGTACTGAGAAGTTGGAGAAGCTCAATGTTTAGTGATTTATTAGCTATGTTTGGATTGTCGAGAATCATCTATGGGTTAAGCCCAATCATCTCTAGATTTCAATTTTTGAAAACGTTTCTCCCCATTTGGTTCCCGAACTTTTTCATCACCTGCGGATGCCACCACCGCTGCTACTGCTAAACCACCTGAATCAAGGATAATTCCCAGATCTAGGAAATTTGAGAGAGAAAAAAAAAAGTTCCATAAAAATGATTACAAAGCGAAGATCGAGGAAGTTGGGTGGTAATTGATTTTTCTCCGTTTAAAATTAGAAGGGTATAAACATCTAGACAAAATTTCAACTCTTTTTCATCAATTAATGGGGTAACGTTTGAGAATTTTGGACGGTAAGTGATGTTTTTAGTATGTAATGTTTTTAAAAAACTTCTGTAATAGGTGATGTTTTGCAAAGTATTTAGGTACTATGTGAAAATTTCTCTATATTTTTTTTATAATGAAATTTTTTTTAAAAAAATTATCTAACCTACAACAGGAATGGCGAAAGTCAATGGAAATAGAATACCCTTCATATAAGTATGAAAAGTGAACTAAAAATATTCATTACTTGAAGACCTTTCATATTAATTATGAGAAAAACACACAATGTCGACACTCTCTAGTTTCACCTTACCAAACAAAAGGCCCGGTGTGCTACATCCCTACATTCCTTAAGTTTTATTTTTTTAAATCAGAATTATACGTTTCATATTTGGTTTTATAATTTTGATTTAAACGGTTTGGTTCAATTTCAATAGATGATTTTAATTCAATTTAGCATTCTTATCCAGTACCTATTTAGAAACCCGGGTGGGAATTGAATTAGACCCAGAACCTGATGTATAGAAATCTTGTCAGTAGGTTCCTCCCCCTCGTTCTTCCCCCTCATCTTTGTCCGCGTGTCTCTCTGTTGAGGGGGAGATGATCAGAGCTACCTCGGCAGTGTAGAGAAAGGAGAGCTCCTCAGTCTCTTTAATTTTCTCTCTCACATTTGTCTTCCTTTTATGGACCAGGAGTTCTACAATTTTGGGTGGGTCGTGGGAGGAATGGATGCGTTTGATGTTTGCCGGCTATTTTCATAGAAATGAGCCTGTTGTCATAATCAATGCTGATGTAAGACGACACATCATGAAAATCACTGCTTTTATTATGGTTTTAAGGTCCTTCTGCCAGTGTTTTGATTTTTGAGGTTAATACTTATTAATTTGCCCAGTTTATTTGTTTTTATGCAATCTACATTCGTTGACAAAGCCACCAGCAATTTCTCCGAAAAACCCATCTAGATAGTTTCTCATTTTGAGTTATAGTTTCGATTTGAAGCGATGGTAACAGGTTTGTCATTGCCATGGAAACACGCCATGTCTATAAAATATCAACACCACTCTTTCATAGCTGTATAAACCTCTTCGAGAGTTCCTGCTTCAGCACGTACTCTGTTCTCTTCCTCAGTTTCAATATGGAAAAGCTTGCACTTCTTTCATCTAGTAAGGTTTCATCAATCTTGCCTCTTCTTGTTCTTGTTCTTCTTCTTCCTGTGTTAGTCTCTGGTGATTGTACGTGTACCCCGGCAGACAACTCAGGAAGCAACAAAGCTGAAGCACTGACCTACAAGGTAGTGGCCATCGCTACCATTCTGTTTGGAGGTGCAGTTGGTGTATGTCTTCCTATTATGGGGAAGAGATTTCCGGCTTTACGGCCGGAAAACGATATTTTCTTCGTGATCAAAGCATTTGCAGCCGGCGTGATCCTTGCCACGGCGTTCATACATATCCTACCCGATGCTTTCAGTCAATTAACAGATCCATGTCTCGATCAGAACCCATGGGGGAATTTCCCTTTTGCTGGCTTTGTTGCAATGTTGGGTGCAATTGGGACTTTAATGGTGGACTCCTTTGCAACTGCATATTTTCAGAAAGCACAATCAAACAAAGCTAAACCAGTGAATTTAGAAGAGGAGAATGGCGAAAATCATGCTGCTCATCTTGATGTTCATTCACATGCCACCGGCCATGGTCATGCACATGGGTTGGCGGCGGCCGCTGTCTCTGATGAATCAGCGTCAGATCTTATCCGGCATGGTGTCATATCTCAGGTAGATTATATATAGTCCAGCTACTTATTTAAATTTCTTTCTTTATTTATTTATTCCCTCTCTATATATATATATATATATATATATATATATATATATATATATATATCTTTTTTTTTTTTTTATCTTCCATCCATGGTGACCATGAATATATCGCAGGTTCTGGAGTTAGGGATTGTGGTTCACTCTGTAATCATAGGGATTTCCTTGGGGGCTTCTCAAGATCCCACTGTAATAAAGCCTTTGGTTGCAGCCCTGACTTTCCACCAGTTCTTTGAAGGTATGGGACTGGGTGGATGCGTCTCACAGGTATTTTACTATTTCAACTCATGAAACCAGCCCTGGGCTGGGTTTATTCAACTCTTATTTCTAATTTGAAACCATATTTAAGAAGATTCAAGTACTGATTTGTCTTCCATAATTTACTTCAGTTTTCACTTCTTATGTTTCTAGTTTTACAGGCTAATTAAGAGCTAACCATGTCATTATATTATCATAACAGGCAAACTTTAAAAACAAAGCTGCTGCAATTATGGCGCTTTTCTTTTCCCTTACTACTCCGGTTGGAATCGCAATAGGTATCGGGATAACGAATGTTTATAGCGAGAGTAGCCCAACCGCTCTCATTGTTGAAGGGGTTCTTGATGCTGCTGCTTCTGGTATTTTGATTTACATGTCGTTGGTCGATCTACTTGCAGCTGATTTTTTGAATTCCAGGTTGCAAAGCAACATGAAGCTTCAAATATGGGCACAGATTGCCCTTCTCTTTGGTGCCGGTTGTATGTCTGTTTTGGCAAAATGGGCTTGAGCTTATTTGGTGGATTTGTGAAATAATTTTGAAGATTTGTTTTCCTATACATGCTTGTTGCATACTGAATATATTACATGTATTTTTTTTCCTGAATAATAAACATGTATCCAGGTATCGTATCATTGTCGTACACATTTTTTGCATCAAGTTTTTAATTTATTGATGTTTAAGCCCGTTTAATATCTATGCATATCCGTAGTCCCTTTAAATTTAACGGTACTCAAACTTACTAACTATGACCCGACCTTATTGTGATAGAGATTTGTAATTTGTATTTTCTATCACTATGCCCACGCTATGATCCCAAATTTTAACACCAACTCAGCTTCCATGTGACAAATAGAAGAGTCACATAGTGTCTATCAAAATATCAATCTGAAAAACAAAAGGAGCTAAGTCATGAACCAATTTCATTAATGCCTAAGAGAAAAAATTAAAATAAAATAAAATAAAATAAAAAATTATAAAGGAAAATTTCACGCACCTCCCTTAATGTTTACCCTAAATTCAATCACCCCTATTATCGACGATAATGTCAATCAATTCTCCTAATTTGAAAAATAAGTATCAATCAGACCTTGTCCGTCTATCAAGTGGTGAGATGTATCATCAATTAAGATTTTAATGGTAATATTATCCTTGGGCACTAGCAGAATGACATATTTGCCCTTTTAAAACTTAAAAAAAGGATAATGGTTAAGTCCCTACGGTTAACCTAAATCGTTTTCATCGTCTCTCCTCTCCCCATGGTATATCAACTAATAGCAATTTGAAAGCAAAAAGACCTGAGTAGTGAACCAGCTTCTCCCTATGAAATGAAAAATCACACTCTTGCATACGTTTTCATTGGTCCCCACACTGGTGTAAAGGTCTCACAATCTGATAGTGATCTCGTGATCTCCCTCCTATAAGGAAGTACCTGAAACATATAAAGACTAAATACGAGATATTTATACCATATGAACCTATGAAATTTTAAAAATGAAAGTGCACAAAACTTATGAAGACATTGCATGTGACCGCAGTGCTGGGATTATATCCTCTTTATATATAAATCGCACTAGACCCTCTTCACGCTGTAAGTTTCTTCTTCATATTCAACTCTCTTCATCCTGTTTTTCTTCAAGAGAGAGAGAGAGGGAGAGAGGGAGAGAGGGAGAGAGAGAAATTTTCAAAGCAACTCAGAGCTCAACTTTTGGAAATGGAAGGATGTGTTGATGAATTAGAGGCTGCTGAAAAAAATTGTGAAGAAGATAAAGCAATCCAAAAACAAAAAACCTGTAGAAATTCGAAACGATCATGAGTTTGGGTTCTCCATCTTGGATCCCAACCAATTCCGCAATGGTGGTCGCAAAAGCGAGTGATTTCAAGTATGCAAATGAGGTCTCGTAGTTAGTAGGTTCGGGGACCGTTAAATTTAAAGGGACTGTGGATATGCTTAGGTATTAAACGAACTTTGACATCAATAAATGAAAAACTCAATGCAAAAAATGTGTACGACAGTACTACGATACACAGCTACATGTTTAATAATCAAGAACAAAAATACATGCATATATTTAGTATGCAACAACCATGACCTTGTATTGGAAAACAAATCTTCAAAATTATTTCACACAAAGCCACCGAAGCTTGCTGAAGCCCATTTTGCCAAAATAGACATACAACTCGCACCAAAAAGAAGGGTCATCTGTGCCCATATTTGAAGCCTGATATTGTTTTGCATCGTGGAATTCAAAAAATCAGTTTCAAGTAGATCGACCAATGACATGTAAGTCAAAATACTAGAAGCAATAGCTTCAAAAACCCCTTAAACAATGAGAGCAGTTGGGCTACTCTCGCTGTAAACATTTGTTATTGCGAAACCTATTGCAACTCCAACTAGAGTAGTAAGGGAAAAGAAAAGCACCATAATTGCAGTAGCTTTGTTTTTGAAGTTTGCCTATTAAGATAAATTAGAGAATTAATGATGACATGATTAGCTCTTAATTAATTAACCTGTAGAACTAGCTAGAAATATTGAGGAAGACAAATGAGTTGAATGTTATTCTTATATATGGTTTCAAATTTGAAATAAGAGTTGAATTAACCCAGCCCAGAGCTGGTTTCATGAGTTGAATAATAAACCCAGCCCCATACCCTCAAAGAACTGGTGGAAAGTCAGGGCTACAACCAAAGGCTTTGTTATAGTGGGATCTTGAAAAGCACCCGATAAAATCCCTTTGATAACAGAGTAAACCACAATCCCCGCCTCCAAAACCTACAATATATTCATCACATACCATGGATGGAGGATATATAAAAAGAGACCAAATTTACGGAATCAAGAAATAGAAAAGAGAGATCACACACAGAGAACACAGAGATTTAATGTGGTTCACCCACACAATGTGTAAGGGCTACGTCCACGGCTGCAGTAGATCGAAAATCTCACTATCTCAGAGAGGAAAACTGATTACAGAGAGAGTCCCCACAAAAACTGAATAATACAAAACTCTAGGATAGGAAGAGTTTATATAAAACTCCCATACAAAATTGTAAAGTCCTATTCAAACTCAACAATAGTAGTCAAAGAGTCTTGCACCAACTATGTAGGTCACAAAGTTCCACACGAGCTAATATTGTGAGTGAGTCCTATAATGTGGATAGACTTTATAACTGATTAGGATTCAAGGCATCCCAATAAATATCCACCTTGAATTGAATCCTTTCAAATACCTAGAAGAGACAACTACAAATACTACTACTGCAACACCCCGCCTTGGGGCTATTTCCATCTGTCAGCATTAAGTAAATCCAAACAATGTTTTAAACTTGCCCCTTGGACCTAGTTTGGTGAACATATCTACTGGATTGTCTTCACTGTCCACCTTCTTCGTTTTGATCCTATTCTCTGTAAAAGCGATATCTGGCTTCTATGTGCTTAGTCCGATCATGATGCACTTGATCCCTAGCCAGCATATAGCACTCAAACTGTCACAATAAATTATAGCTTGGTCATGATGAAAACCAAGATCACTGAGTAGCCCTTTTAACCAAATACATACCTTAGCTGCTTCTGTCTCGATCATATATTCTGCTTTTGTGGTAGATAAGGCAACTGAAGGTTGAAGAGTAGCCTTCCAACTGGCAACAGAACTACCAACTGTAAAAGTATAACCTGCCAAGGACCTTCTTGCATCCAAATTAGCAACATAATCTGAATCTGAATACCCTGTAACTAAACACTCTGAATCACCTCCATAAATAAGACCAACATCAGATGTTCTCTTAAGATACCTGAATATACGTTTCATTGTATTTCAATGCTCTTTCCTAGGTTGAGCCATATATCTGCTCACAACACTAATCGCATGTGCAATATCAGGCCTTGTGCATACCATCGCATACATCAGACTTCCTACTGCACTAGCATAGGGTCTTTTCAGATATATATATATATATATATATATATATATATATATATATATATATATATATATATATATATATATATATATATATATATATATATATATATATATATATATATATATATATATATATATATATATATATATATATATTCTATCTTTGCTTTTGTCTGAGGTGCACAAGCTGTAAAAAAAATAAAAATTTATAAACGATGGAGTATTCACATGTTTTGTTGTTACCATACCAAAACGTGACAAATATAGCTCTTTTGTGACAAAAAAAGCTTCCTCTTATTTCGATCACTGAGAATCTCTATTCCTAAAATCTTTTGGGCCGCTCCCAAGTCCTTCATATCAAATTTTGCATTAAGAAGTGTTTTCAATTTCTTAATCTCGGTCATGTCTTGAGCCGCAATTAGCATATCATCCACTTACAAGAGCAAATAAATAAGAGAGCCATCAGCAACTCTCTTATAATAAATACAACAATCATATGGACTCCTATTGTACCCGTGTTTCATCATAAAGCCTTCAAATCTCTTGTACCACTGTCTTGGTGATTGCTTCAAATCATATAAAGATTTATGAAGTCTACAAATATAATCTTTTTTACCCTGAATGGAGAATCCCTCTGGTTGACTCATAAAAATCTCTTCTTCAAGCTCTCCATGCAAGAAAGTTATTTTCACATCTAACTGCTCTAATTCCATATCATGGTGTGCTACTAAGGCAAGTAGCACCCAAATGGAAGTGTACCTTACAACAGGTGAGAAAATCTCATTGTAATCCACTCCCTCTTTCTGACTGTATCCTTTTGCAACTAGATGTGCTTTAAATCTTGTATTTTCAGCCCCTGATAATCTTGTCTTCCTTTTAAAGACTCATTTGCAGCCAATTACCCTTCTTTCCTTTGGTAGCTTTACCAGTTTCCATGTCTGATTTTTATGAAGAGATTCTATCTTCTTTTCCATTGTAGCAACCCGCTGATCAGATTCCTTCACTGTGATAGCTTCTCTATATGTAGACGATTCAGGAGACTCCAACTCTTTTGCTACCTGTAAAGCATATGCTAACATATCCTCAAAGCCATATCTCACTGGAGCATTAATCTGTCTACGAGGTCTAGTAGTAACAATACTATGCTTAGGCTCCCGTTCTTGATTTAATTCTGATACAGATTCAATATGAATGTCTTCACCAAACTGATCAGTCTCTACTATCACATCATCATCATGATTGTCACCAGGAGTTATCTCAAACTCCACCAGCTTGGGAACACTAACAGATTTCTCAGAATCACAGAGTCTAATTTTGGGTAAAGCATATAATTCTCATCAAAGTAATATTTTTATTCAAAATTATTTTCTTCTCAGATGAAGATCAAATTCTATATCCCTTTACACCACCGCCATATCCCGTAAAGATACCCTTCTTGGCCCTTGGTTCTAGTTTACCCTCACTAACATGATAATAGGCAGGGCAACCAAATATTTTTAGAATTGAATAATCAGTAGGTTTGTCGGACCATACCTCAATGAGAGTTCTATAATCAATGGCTGTGGTAGGAGAATAATTCACTAAATAGCATACAGTATTAACAGCCTTAGCCCAGTAGCTCTTTCTAGTCCAGCATTAGAGAGCAAGCAACGAGCTTTCTCTAATAATGTTTTATTCATCCTTTCTGCTACTCCATTTTGTTGTGGAGTATATCTGACTGTGTGGTGCCTAGCAATCCCTTCATCTCTGTGAAACCAATCGAATTCGAATAGAACTCCAAGCCATTATCAGTACAAAGACGCTTTATCTTCTTATCCGTTTGATTTTCAATAAGAATCTTCCAATGCTTAAAAGTTTTGAAAACTTTATTTTTGTGCTTCATAATGAATACCCAAGTCATTCTTAAGTAGTCATCAATAATAGAGACGAAATATCTAGCACCTCCTAATGATGGAACCTAAGAAGGACTCCAACAATCTGAGTGACTGTAGTCAAGTGTTGCCTTTATTCTATGGATTGCCTTAGAAAATTGAATTTAAAGTTGCTTACCGAAAATGCAGTGCTCACAGAAACCCAACTCAGCTACCTTGTAACCCCCAAGAAGACCCTGCTTGCTAAGAATTATCATCCATTTCTCACTAATATGACCAAGTCGCATATACCACAACTTGGTTAAATCAGAACTTGACTTCTTTAAGGGAGATGTTGTAGAGACTGAACCCGTAACTGTTGTCCCTTGTAACATATACAGTGAATTCAGCTTCAGTCCCTTCATTATCACTAATGCTCCTTTAGTGATCCGTAAAACTCCATCTTCACAACTGTACTTATATCCTTTGGAGTCCATAACTCCTTAAGAGACCAAGCTCATTTTCAGATCCGAAATATGTCCTACTTCTGTTAAGTTCTATCATTACCCATTAAGATGTTGCCACCATTCTCTAAAAAATGACAGTCGATTAGCCCCGACATGCTCCCTATAATGTTTCGAGAATAACTAAAATGATCCATAGAGTCCAGGAGCCTAAGTGAATACATATGGTAAGTTGGTGAATCTCAATGCAAGGTTTTGATTTTAACTGCGACTTGGAGATGATTTTTGATGGGCCCCATAGCAAGGTCATGGGCTACGTGGATGCTTAAGTTTTGAAAATACCTTCGAAATGAGACTAGAATCGCTCAGTTCCTAGGTCAAACGAAGAAGATATGACGATTTTAGTCCGAGAATAAGAATAAGGATATTTTCTGAAGATTAATAATATCCTAGGGCTTGCAAGAAAATTATCATAAGTTCAATTATTTAAACTTCATCTTCTCATATCTTGCTCATCCGACGTTCGAATCCAATGATTCCAGTGTCAGTATTCCTCATTTTTAGTGCTCTACAAAGTGGATGTGGAAAACCCAGAGCAGAGGTCTCCGAGGATCCCATACTGAGTCGTAAGCCGATATGCCCGATTAAACTTTAGTTCATCATAATTTTATTATCGATGTCCAAATCAGGTGATTCAAGTCTCAATATGTTCCATTTATAGTGCTCTACAAAGTAGACTTATGGAATTTAAAGCAGAGGTCTTCGAGGCATCACATGCAGAGTTGCTAGCTGGATTATCATAAATTGACCTGTTTAAACTTCAGAAATTCATAACTTGGTCATTTTACATCCAAATGAGGTGATTTAAGCTCTAGTATTTCTCATTCTTAGTGTTTGTTATACAAAGTGAATGTAAAAAATTTAGGACAGAGATTTTCAAAAGATTTCATGCGGAATGACAGTAAAAATGGCCCATGAAATGATAGAGAAAGAAAAATCAATCTTGGCCCAACCCAACTCAACCCATATCAGTTTAACCCAGTCAACTCATGTCAGTCGAACCCAATCAAGTTAGTCCGGCTCAGTCAACCTTCAACAGATCAACTGAGACCAAATCAGTTCGATTCATGTGCATAGTATCATATAGTATATATATTATGTTTATATTGATATGCATGTTGTATAACTTGCTATTATATGTGTGAGTCGACAATGGAGAGAAGAATGGAAAGAAGAAAAATAAATAAATAAATAACATATGAAAAGAGAGAGCCGTGGAGACTTAATTAGGGGGGCCCACTAGGGTTTCGATTTAGGAAAGAGAGAGATAGAGTCTCGGTGGGACTCTAAAGAGGGAAGCCATGGAGACCTAATTAGGGGGGCCCACTAGGGTTTCGAATTAGGAAAGAGAGAGAGAGCCGTGAGAGACTTTCAAGAAAAAAAGGGAAAAAAATTAGAATCTAGAAAAAGATAGAGATCAAGGATTTTGGTTTTAGGAAGGACAAGAAAAAGAAAGAAAAACCAAATTGAAAGAGGAAAGAGGGAGCCATGAAAAACAAATAGAAAGAGAGGGAAACCAATTTAAAAAAAATGAAAAAAAAAAAAAGAAAGAAAAAAATGGATTGAGATGGAAAGAGAGAGGAGGAAGATTAAAATGGAAAGATGAGATTGAGAGAGCACAGAAGAGGATAGACTCGGCCAGCCACTTGAAAAGAAACAAAAAAAGGAAAAAAATGAAGAGGAGAGAATCGGTGGACTGAGAAAAAAAAAAGAAATTTAGAAAAAAGAAAAAAAAAAACCGAGATGGAGAGAGTAGGGGACAGTGGAGAACTCAATGGAGAATAAAAGAAAAAAAAAATCATATAGGGCAAGAGAGAAAGAGAGCACGGGAGGAAGGGAGGAGAAAAAGAGAAGAGAGAATAGAGAGAGAGGGCTGAACACGAGAGAGAAAGAGATAGTGCGATATTGGAGAAGTTGCAAGCTGGAAAAGATGAAAATAAGCGGTGAAAAAAGGACTGCAAAAGGAGAGAGGCAGGGAGCAAACCCTCTGCAACTCAGGTAAGCCCCGGCTGTATTTTCTTTTATTTGTCTGATTGTATAAAGCATTCATCCCTGCTAACATAACATATTGCATGACCATGCTACATTGCTAGTCATCCTACACACCTTCTACTATAACCAAACATAATCGAATCCTACTCTCATGGCCAAACCTGGTCTTTCCACTCACCAAACCCAAGCTATAATCCCTCCACTTAGTGCAGCCAGCCCTCCATTTTGATTTCAATATTGAAATTGTGATTAATTGATAGTTTATGATTTAATCTAATTTAATTGGATTTTGATTAATTGATATGCAATTAGTTAAATTGAATGATTGATTTTTTGATCGTGTGACGAATTTGATCCCAATGGATGCTTTTTTTTTTTATGAATTAATTACATCACATGCGAAAATTAAATAAAATTGATCTGAACATATGAATTTTGATGAAATTAAAATTTGAAGTTGATCAAATCATATGAATTTTGATGAAATTGAAATTAAAATTGATCTGATTATAACATTGTGGAATATGATGAAATTGATCCGATTATAGAATTTTTGATGAAATTGAAATTAAAATTGATCCAATTATATGAATTTTGATGAAATTGAAATTAAAATTGATCCGATTATTGTATTGTGATGAAATTGAAATTGATCTGATCATATATAAAATTTTGAATGAAATTGATTGATCCCATATGTTTGAAATTTTGATGAAATTGATCGATCCTATATCCTTGGAATTATGATATAAATCGAATTGGACCATTGATCTTTGAATTTGATGAGATCAGATTACGGCCATTGATCTCGGATTTTTAATGTGAATAAAACGTGGCCTTTGATTTAAGATTTTTAATGTGAATAAAATCTAGAGAATTGCTGATTGAATTCAATGTGATTAAAAATATGACCATGTGATGTTGAATTATTACATGATTAAATCTTGACCATTGATCTTAGAATTTGATGTGATTAAATCTAGCCATTGATCTAGAGTTTCTAATATGATTAATTTTGAACCATTGGAAGATTGATTTTATTTGGATCATAAGAGAATATTAATTGTGAGCCATTAGATATTTAATTTTGATTTGAAATTTATATTGAAATGAATCTAACCATTGATCATGAATAATATGAAATATAGACCATTAGATCATGATCATGAGCATCTTATTTGAATCTGAACGATTAGATTGACATCATGAGTAATAGAAATAAATTTAGACCATTGGATTGTCTTGATGATTGATTTAAATGAATATGTATCGTTGGATCTTGATTATGAATGATTTAGAGGAATTTAAATGGATAGATTATCATTTGGATTAATATGAACCGTTGAATCTTGATTATGAATGATTTAGAAGAATTTGAATGGATAGATTATCATTTGCAGTGAAATGAGCTCTTGAATCTTTATTATGAGTGATTTTGAGTGATCTAAATTATTGGATTATCATCTTTAGTGATTTGAACAGTTGGATTATCTTTTTGAGTGATTTAATTGACTTTGAACGGTTGGATTGACCTCATGAATGTTTTAAATGAATCTAAACCATTGATCGAATATGATCTTGATCACATTGATAATGATCGGTTACAACAAATCTGAGTAGTCGATCAAATATGATCTTCGTCACATTGTTGATGATCGATGCTTGATCAATGCTTTCACATGCTTGCTGCTATATTGACAATTCTCATGTTTCATTGCTATATTTGAGATGATATATGTTGTTATTTTTCATATTTGAATGATATTTATTGTTGGTAATAATTTAATTTCTGTAACACCCCAGTCGAACTGACATATCTGTGCACCGATAAGACATATTAAGTATGAGGACGTGCATGTAGGTATTCATTCACATTTACGGGAAGGGTAAGAATGAAAAAATGATAAATCTTAAACAAGAATCAGAAAGTCTAGCCCAACACATGCCAAATTAGGGTTTTAGGTCAAGGGTAGCTTAGAACGATCTCTACCCCTTAGCTCATCTCTTTTAGGATACAGAGAACTAGATAAGTGTGAAGTAAATCGAACCATAGAGCATTTAGGTTACACACTTTGATATTGAAAGAAGAACATGAATGAATTGAATCTGTATTCTGAACTACGCTGATTCTGATTCTTAGGACAAAACCCTAAGATACGTAGGCAGTTTGGTGAGACACACAAACACGGTTCCCACATTTCAATCTGTATAGATTAATAAATTCTAACCTTCCTAGACAAAGATAGAGGACGCCTGAATGGTTTTAGGTTAGTAAATTTTAATATCCCTAGACCAAGAAAGAGTACACCTAAGTGGTTTTAGGATAATAAACTCTATAGGCTTCTTAGACCAAGGTAAAAGACACTTGAGTGTTTTTAGGTCAGTAAATTTTTAGTATTCATTAGCCAAGGTAAAGTACACCTGAGTGGTCTTAGGTTAGCAAATCTTAAGCTTTCTAAACCGAGGTAGAGTACACCTAAGCGGTTTAAGTCATCCCTTTTGTCTTCTTAGATTAAGGTAGAGTACACCTGAGTGGTTTTAGACATACCCTTTAGTCTTCTTAGATCAAAGTAGAGTATACCTTAGTGATCTTAAAATACTACCCATTTTAGCCTTCTTAGATCAAGATAGAGTACACCTGAGTGGTCTTAGAATACTATCTATTTTAGCTTTCCTAAACCAAGGTAGAGTACACCTGAGTGATTCTAAAAAATCCATATCCACAACCCATCACAACGAACTACGTTGTACCTGATTTTCAGGACCTCTGAAATACGTAGGCAACTTGGAGGACCTTTCCAAGTATGGTTCCACAACTTAGTATCTTGAGGTCCTGTACTTTCATATCCATATCATATCCATATCCATATTCACTTCAGCCACATAAGCTATCTCTAGATTCAATCTCAATCATCATCAAGCATAAACTTCAACTTAAACAATTGAATCTAAGAAAGCTTAATCATAAATCACATCCATAAACCTTAATCGCATTCCGTTCGAACTACGTACCGGACTTGATTTTTAGGATTATAATACGTAGAAAATTTGAGACGTCTTGGACGTCTCAGATTCAGTCCATCACCGAATCATCTTTGGTTTGATTCACTGCACATTATTTTTCTTGTTTATTTATTTTGAGAATATGTTTGGCTAAACCCTAGGTTAGAAGAACTTAGCAACTTGGTATAGGATCCCCCATGAGCCCAAGTCATTATCCATTAACCATGAATAGTCAGAAACATAAAGTCTAAGGATAGAAAAATCACATAGAAGACTAATTTTCGGATCGGACAGTTTTGGGTGCCTAACTGTCACACTCCAATTCTGGCTGAACCAGAAGTGTGAGTGAATCGGCTCTAAACCACGGTTCACACCAGGATCTCAATAGACCGTGTCAACCAATCATTCCCAAGCAGTCTAACATAATCAGAGATTAAATACATTGCAACGGAATATAAATAAATGAACTGAGTACTATGTTATAATTAAAATAAATACTCCAATTATTCCATCATTCACCAAAATTTAAATAATAATTATTACAAAGTTTTAACAGAAAATAAATCAATCACTGAGAGAAGACACAGAACGAGCACTTGCATGATGCATCATGCTCGTCCTCCACTGTCTGGGAGTCCAGGGCAGCCACCGTGCTGTAGGCTGGAGCAGTCATAAAATCCTCCACCGTATACCCTGCATCAAGATCTGAAAAGAAATATATATATATATATATATTTGGGTGAGCTCACAACTTAGCTCAGTAAGTACAAGATCAATGCGACAAACAATATGCATACGATAACATTATAATTTGGGTCAGGTATAACTTGCAATTATACTATGATAAGGTTTGGCGGCCACCGCACCTCCATGCACGAGAGTGTAAGCACACCCAACAGTCAGGCACCTACCACACTACTGTTGTTGCCCCACATCACTCATTCTGGTATAGAGATAGGACTCGAGTCTGGCGGGCAGGAAGAACCACAATCCCACGTCCTCCCCCTGATACCCCATACCGTACCAGTACCTAAACCCCTACTGGCAAGGGCTTGCAAGTGGGTTCCGTTTCTAACCAATCCTAAATGTCAATACAGTATCAATTGCCTTACCCCATCACGGCTCCCTACGACATAGAGATAGGGCTCGAGTCTGGCGGGCAGGAAGA
Organism: Protea cynaroides; assembly: GCA_028583415.1. Taxonomy (NCBI): domain Eukaryota; kingdom Viridiplantae; phylum Streptophyta; class Magnoliopsida; order Proteales; family Proteaceae; genus Protea; species Protea cynaroides. The sequence continues at coordinate 86,368,760 of CM053265.1, read as the reverse complement.
ACCACAATCCAACGTCCTCCCCCTGATACCCTATTCGTACCAAGTCTGCTAAGGTAGATGGCGATACGAAAATGTGTTAGTTGTGGATATATCCAGGGTTCCACTCCCCTTCACATTCCACACACTAACTAAAACATACACATGTCTAACATCCAACAATCCTAGCATATGAAATGCATGAACAGATAATAGTAACAAAGATGTAACTACATGGCATGTGAAATACACAGACATCAAGCAGTCATTTTAAACATAAACTTATTAACAAAGGTTTACTGTTCTTTAAATAAATTAGAGTTTGGGGTCTTGTCCCTTACCTGATGCGTGATAACAATCCCGCTCTACGTCACAGGGTATTCTCACGTTGTCTACAGGTCCTACACAATCATATATTTAAGTTAGAATTAATTTATTAAGGTTACAGAGGTCAGAACCAGGTTTGGCCAACCAAACCAGGATCGGGAGGCATACCGGTCGCAGGTACCGATCTCAGTATAGTGAGACTGGTATGTGCCACCGATATGTATACCGGTTGCACTATATCGGCTGCACATAGGTGAGACCGGTATGTGCCTCCGGTATACACCGCAGGCCCATACCGCCGGACCTTGTGTCCCACCGGTATAGTCCCTGGTCTGGATCCGAGAGCAAGGTCTCGGATCTCCCTTACTTGTTGATATCGGCTAAGTTTTCTAGGGTTTCTCTTAACCCATTCTAAAGTTCAAGTACTATGTTGGTCTTTTGATTTTGACTAGAATGTCGTATCAAATCTAGGTTAGATCCGAATGAGAAAACTAATGGAAATCCTAGGATTTTTGGATCACTGCGCCGCTTCGCGGCTCCGATCCGACATCCTAATATTACTAATAGTATAGAGCACTTACCGACGGTGTTCGTCGGTTGGCGGCGTGCTCCTCCACTGAAGTCTCCTTCCTGGGCGGCCTCTTCCTCCTTGCTCCTTCTCAACTCTTCTCCAGACGGCTAGGGTTTGAGAAGGATCAATAGAGTGGGATCATCCCTATAAATAGAAGAGAGCCGTTCTTGGGAAGGTTTTCCATGATTGGAAACTTTCCAAGTTTCCATTCGGAGTGAGGGACCCGTTGGAGTCTGTCTCCTACAGAAAATAAGTATACCGGTCGCACATACCGGTCTGAGTGACTCAGACCACCGGTTGCACTATATCAGTCTGACTGAGTGCAACCGGTATAGTCAGACCGGTATGAGTTTTATCAAATTTAAATAGTTCTTGTACCTGAAATTTTACGTGGTTCGTCACCCGGCTTCGCCTTCCGGTCCGATTATGATTGGGACACCTGTCATCATATAAAACCACGGTTTAGACCCGGTTTTAGAACACGATTCTTACACTAACACCTTCCCCAACTGTACCTTGAACGCTTACCCATTCTCTGATAGATCAAAGTCAATATATTGGGTCCAATGAATCAATAGAAATCTTTTCTTATGACGAGACTATATATTTATAGGTCCTAAACCTTAATCTAGGTGGTGACTCCATCATTTTTCGTCCATCAAAGATGGGTGGAAGAGACATTTTGTCCTCACAGAATGGTCAGTCACAGAGAGAACTAGATCGTTCTTTGAATTACAATCGTCCTTTGCAACTACTGCAACTGAGGATTTTTCCTTTCTTCTGAGGGATTCCCTTTATGACTTCCTCCACTAGTATATCAACATATGTGTCCACTTTTAGCTTGTTCTATTTAACTGTCGCTATACTTGTTCTTGAAGAACTTGTCATTTTACAGACTAACAACTTACTGTAAAAAAATTTAAGTGATGAATGACATTAACAGAGTTGACAATCAGCCTTAAAAGATAATTAATTGGCTTAGGCAACGATTAATCCATGGTAAGCCTTTAAAACTTAAACAACAAAGATGAACATCAAACTAACAAACATGTGATGGACATATAGACAGATGTGTTCTATGGATTAAATAAATAGAGATTTAAGAAAAACTTGAGGTTTTATGTATGACACTTGTTAAATGAAAATGAATGGTCAATTCTCATATTAAAAAACTCATCGTTACACTTTCTTTGTAAAAAGAACAGCTTATCCAATACTCATATTTAAAAAAAAAAAAAAAAAAAAAAAAAAAAGGGAAGGGTTCTATGACCAGCTTTGTGGCTTCTACACCAATACAGAGACCAAAAGCACTTGGACATTCCAACTAAGATAGGGTGATCTTTTCATCCCTCCAGTGTCTAACTATCCCATTTCTAATCTTGGCCCATATTTGAGGCCTAGGCAGCTTAAGGTCCAGCCCACTAATACAAAAGAAAAATGACCCACACCCTCCCATAAAGTTTAAAAGTAGAAAAGATATATCTGAGTAAAACATTGTGGTAAACAGGAATGCATTGTAAGTGACATAGATAGAAGATGAAACCTCCCATCAGTGTCTCTAGAACATATTAATCTTCATTAAATCCATAGACTTTCTGCATCCGTTATATTCTACTTTTCTTAACTGATCTGGTTTGGACTGAATGTGATGATTTTTGAAGATTGACTAACTATATCGATGTTAGAAGAGCATTCTCTGAGCAAGTGGTTAGCCAATGCCTCTTCACAGATTTTTCAATTCATTTTTTTCCTCTTCAAAAGAATTAATTTAAGATGGAGTGAGGGGTGTGAATGGCAATCAAATGAAATAAATTATACAATTTTTAACGTTTGTGCTCAAGAATTGGGCCAAATTAAGTGTTGATGCTTGAATAACACCAAATGCCCAAGGATTCAAATAAACTTAAATTAAAAACCTACCTCAACTTGAGGATCAGCAACAAGTGTCACGCATAAAACCTCAAATTCTATGCAGCCACATATGCAAAGCAGTTAAATATGAATGGAAGTTCCCCCTCAAAAAGTAACAAACTTATGAACCTAAAGTAAGTCATTAAATTTAGAAAAAGAAAGTTTTCCATTTACACCATTGGATCCGAATCGTCTCCTCCCTGTACTTCAGGGAGGAGGGAGACGCTCCCGTCGAATAGCCGACACGTGACTCTCGGGAAAATCCGAGCCCCACGTCTGAGCCGACACCCCCTATCGGCTCGGCATGTCAACTGGGTGTCGGCTTGGACGTGGGGCTCGAATTTTCCTGAGAGCCACGTGTTGGACATCTGATGGGGGCGTTTCCCTCCTCCCTGCAGTACGGGGAGGAGACGATTTGAATCCTACACCATCAGCATTTGTATTTACACATGAACGCAAATTATAGGTGTTGTTCATCTAAGCTGGCCATTGGTTCATCGTCTTACTAGAATCTAAGCCAGTTGCTAGGTCTGATATGCTTGTGAGAAAAATCCTGATTCATTGTAGTAGATAAGAGCACCCCATTGTCTAAACAGAACACCTAATTTTATTTTTTTAGTTTTTTTAGGTAATACCAGAAAACCTAATTCATTGCTAGGAATTTTTTTATTTTAAATTAACTAAAGAAAAGTGAGAAGGGGCCTGCTATCCAATTTCAATCATATATTGGCCTGACACTTTTCTCATGAAAATGAATACATGCCCCTGAGTTTCATTCCCAATTTATATTTCTTCCTCTAAAATATTTAAGCATATTTCTAAGAAAGAAAGAAATACAAGAAAGGAATGGGAAAAACTCCATGTGCATGTCCCATACAACTGTAGAAATAGGACATCTGACCCAATTTCCACCTTCGGTATTAAGTCATAGTTTCTTGGTAGACAGGAACTATGAGAACTTCATGCAGTTTTGTTCTTACATCCATTGGATCTTCCAAATGGAACCTTTGGCTGTTAGATTGGAAAAAAAAAAGATTAATAAATACCTTTGGTTATACTCAAGACTTATAGTTATAAAACAGACAATCTTGTGGGATATTTGCCATAAACTAAATATACATTTGGCATTTCATACCCCTCCAGCAACTGCCTACACAAGCTAGTCGACCCTGAAATTTTCTTTTATCTCTACCCCAAACACACTACTGCCTCAATAAACTTCAAATACATTAAACTATACTCAATCAATTCTTTCCAATTAAACAATGTTGGGTACAGAAATACCGTTTCATCATTATAAACTATAAATTCTTCGAAGAAACATTTATCCCCTTCACCCTGATTAACAGAACTGTTAGGGATGAACGCGTAACCACGAGAAAGAAACGAAGATCAAGCAAACACAACACAGGATTTGCTGTGGTTCAACACTCAATCCGGAATGCCTACCTCCACCACAGAGAAACAGAGATTCTTTATTGCCAAGAAAATTCTTTACAATTCTCTCCACCTGACACAGTATCCTCATTTGCTCAGACCTTACCTAGGTTTTCCCACACAGAGACAATATATAGGGAAACCTAGAAACCCTAATCCCACCACAATTATAAGTTTACTCCCATACATGTAATAGACTCATACCCTAATACAAATACTACCCCTTATAATTACGTGGACCCCACAGAATACAAGACACCAATCCAACAAGAACATCATACAGATGAGAATTTTATCAGTTTAACAAATTTAAAACGAGACAATCTAGGAAGACAATAGGGTTTCACTAGGAAACAGTGGCAAGCTTCTTTAAAGACAAAAGCAGGAAATCAAAAAGGAAAAAAAATCTTTGGGCAGGACTAAGGGCCTGGCTATGGGAGGCTCCTCACTTGCAAGGAATTGATCTGCTAATTCCAAATACACCCCATTAAGTGTTTGTGTAGATGGGGAAAAAACTGCAATAGGATTTTCGGTTTTAACTGTTAAATAGAAGAAATCTTTGGGCAGGACAAGTAAACATCACCAGAATACCGTAGGCTTTCATGAGTTCAATAAGTTCAACAAAACACAGATCATGAGTTTAACTCTCTACTTTTTCAATAAAACAACACAAAATGATGATAATTATATGAAACCCAAGATATGAGAGATGATGAAACAATACGCAAGAATGGATCAATGAAAAAAATAATACGATTTCAAATAAAAACACAGAGCAGCTTCTCAGAGAAGATGAAGAATACCTTTATGTGAAGAAACGTAGTGTTCAAAATAGCTAAAGAAGGAAGAAAAGAAAAAAATTAAAACATACCCTAAAATCGGTTATGAAAAAAAATAAAACAATAGAAAGGGTTCCTTCTTCAAATTGGTTATTTCAGAGTAGAAAGGATTCCTTCTTCAAAAAACCAATGTGAGATCTCTTTCATAATGTAGTGTTCAAAGTAGGTGAAGAAGGAAAAAATTAGGGTTTTTTTATTTAACGGTGAAACCTTCAACCCCTTTGCTCATTCTGATAACAGATCTGAAACCACCATCCAAGAAGAGGGTTTATGAGTGAGGGATTTGAGAATCTCACCCGAAAATGGATGAGCTGATTCAGGTCTCCACAGTCGCAGGTCGTCGGTGTTTTCTCCCTCGTCGGTGAAGCTGAGACGAGAAGGGAAACTGAGAAGCTGAGATGTAGTCAGTAGAAGAGAAGCATGGAGGAAGAACTCGTACGTCGATGATGAAGAAGAACTCAAGCTTCGGTCTCTGACAAACTATCGGGATTTTTTGGTGGTTGAGTGAATTAAAAATGGAATAACTCCATTTACTTCAACTCCAATTTTCAACTCCGAAGTCGAAAAGCATCTTTTTGATGCTCCAAGAAAGTGGATTTTGGAGACCATTTGGAGCCGCTTCAGTCATGGATTCTCCAAAAGTCTGAACTGGGTTACCAAACAGACTTCTACTTCATTTATGCTCCATAAGTCAGAATCCAACTCCTGGAGTGTTATCAAACACCCCCTTAGATGTTCCTGCTTGTGCTCTCAGTGACTCCTATATTAGTGCAAGGGTCACGCAACTAGATAGTGATCTCCCTCCCATAAACACGTACCTAAAATGAGCATAATTTGAAATATCTAAACCCTATCAACCTATATATGAAAATGTAATCGTAAAAGAGCACAAACTTTATGAACACACTTTTTTTTATGAAATTATTTTATTAAAAAGAAATTTAAAAAAAAATAAAAAGAACACATCAATAGCCTTCAAAGCTGGACAGGACACCCATAAATATATTTTTGAAAAATTTTTACGTAGTACCCTAATATTTTGCAAAACATAACCTACCACCCAAGTTTTTTAAAAAAATCGTCTACCACCCAAAATTCTTAAACGTTTATCAAAAAGACCCAAAGTCTTATGACGGAGCAGTTAGATGCTGATGTCAGCAGTTAACAAATTTTAGATTGATAGTAATACCCTTATTGTAAGGAGAAAATTCATGTTTACCCTTATTTATTTTTAAGCCCGCCCCCAAATCATCTTCTTCTTCCTTTCTGTATTTCTCCACCATTTTATCAAAAAAGAAAAAAAAATCCTCTAAAACTGCAACATCACCGCACTGATTGCTCCACCTCCAACTGCAACTGCAACTGCAACTGCAACGAATCCTCTGCAAACCCAACTATTTTACCTTCTCTCAAACAGTTAAACTATCCTTTGTGACTCATCATCTTCTATCCATTCCACCAGTTTAACTCCACCTTCTACGCTCCCTGCTCCATCCTCCATATCACCACTACCATCATGGGAAATGAGAGAGCATTTTGAAACGCATAAGAGGAAACAGCACAAGAGCAGACTGAGTAGTTGAGATCCGTCCAGCAATCTTCATTCTAAAACAGCATAAGATTAATCTCAAATCTCACCCCTTTCTGCTTGCAGTAGTCGAGATCCGTCCAGCAATCTTCATTCTTAACGACATTGGAAGGCCATTTAGGGCTGGGTACGATGGCAGTTATCGATGAGGTCACCACCACTAGCTTCAGCCCGCACTCCTTCACTGCTTTTAGTGCATTTATCGTCCTTTTAATCGCCGGATCCAAAAGTTGTTTCTGATATTGTGGGATTCAAATTTAAAAAAATAATATTAATAATAATAATAAGAAAATTTAGTAGCTGTTGGATAGAAAAGGCGAACCTCTGTATCCAGAACTCGATCGACAGTGCAGGGGGGAGCCAAGTGGAAAAGATCGACGGTGCCATTGATGGTGGCGAAGTGGGAATCGTAGTCGACGAGATCGATCTAGAAGAGACAGAGACGCGAGTCTGGTGCTCCTCGGGATTCCAAATGCCTCGTTTCTCTCTCATCTTTTGGTAGATTGAAGTAAAAGAGTCATCAGTTGTGGAGAAATGAAATGCAACTGGAATTGCAGCAAGTACATGATCGAAACAAGCGAGGCATGGAGAGAGTGAGCTGGTGATGAAATGAAAAGGGAAATTAATTAAAAATAAAGAATAGTAGTAGAAAGAACAAGTACTGAGAAGTTGCATAAGCTCAATGTTTAGTGATTTATTAGCTATGTTTGGATTGTCGAGAATCATCTGTGGGTTAAGCCCAATCATCTCTAGATTTCAATTTTTGAAAACGTTTCTCCCCATTTGGTTCCCGAACTTTTTCATCATCACCTGCGGATGCCACCACCGCTGCTACTGCTAAACCACCTGATTGAAGGATAATTCCCAGATCTAGGAAATTTCAGAGAGAGAAAATAAAGTTCCATAAAAATGATTACAAAAAAGAAGATCGAGGAAGTTGGGTGGTAGTTGATGTTTTCTCCGTTTAAAATTAGAAGAGTATAAACATCTAGACAAAATTTCAACTCTTTTCAATCAGTTAATGGGGTAACGTTTGAGAATTTTGGATGGTAGATGATGTTTTTAGTATGTAATGTTTTTAAAAAATTTAGGTAATAAGTGATGTTTTGCAAAGTATTTAGGTACTACGTAAAAATTTCTCCATATTTTTTTAAAATGAAATTTTTTTAAAAGAAATTATCTGACCAACAACAGGAATGGCGAAAGTCAATGGAAATAGAATACCCTTCATATAAAATGTGAACTAAAAATATTCATTACTTGAAGACCTTTCATATTAATATTGAGAAAAACACACAATGTCGACACTCTAGTTTGACCTTACCAAACAAAAGCCCCGGTGTGCTACATCCCTACATACCTTAAGTTTTATTTTTTTTTAAATCAGAATTATATGTTTCACATTTGATTTTATAATTTTGGTTTAAACGGTTTAGTTCAATTTCAATAGATGATTTTAATTGAATTTAACATTCTCATCCACTACCTATTTGGAAACCCGGGTGGGAATTGAGTTAGACCCAGAACCAGATGTATAGAAATCTTGTCAGTAGGTTCCTCCCCCCTCGTTCCTCCCCCTCATCTTTATCCGCGTGTCTCTCTGTTGAGGGGGAGATGATCAGAGCTACCTCGGCAGTGTAGAGAAAGGAGAGCTCCTCAGTCTCTTTAATTTTCTCTCTTACATTTGTCTTCTTTTTATGGGCCAGGAGTTCTACAATTTTGGGTGGGTCGTGGGAGGAATGGATTCGTTTGATGTTTGCCGGCTCTTGTCATAGAAATGAGTCTGTTGGCATAATCAATGCTGATGTAAGACGACACATCATGAAAATCACTGCTATTATTTTGGTTTTAAGGTCCTTCTGCCAGTGTTTTGATTTTTGAGGTTAATACTTATTAATTTGCCCAGTTTATTTGTTTTTATGCAATCTAGCTTCGTTGACAAAGCCACCAACAATTTCTCTGAAAAACCCGTCTAGATAGTTTCTCATTTTGAGTTATAGTTTCGATTTGAAGCGATAGTAACAGGTTTGTCAATGCCATGGAAACACGCCATGTCTAAAATATCAACACCACTCTTTCATAGCTGTATAAACCTCTTCGAGAGTTCCTGCTTCGGCACGTACTCTGTTCTCTTCCTCAGTTTCAATATGGAAAAGCTTGCACCTTTTTCATCTACTAAGGTTTCATTAATCTTGCCTCTTCTTGTTCTTGTTCTTCTTCTTCCTGTGTTAGTCTCTGGTAATTGTACATGTACCCCGGCAGACAACTCAGGAAGCAACAAAGCTGAAGCACTGACCTAGAAGGTAGTGACCATCGCTACCATTCTGTTTGGAGGTGCAGTTGGTGTATGTCTTCCCATTATGGGGAAGAGATTTCCAGCTTTACAGCTGGAAAACATATTTTCTTCGTGATCAAAGCATTTGCAGCCAGCGTGATCCTTGCCACGGCGTTCATACATATCCTACCCGATGCTTTCAGTCAATAAACATATCCATGTCTGGATCAGAACCCATGGGGGAATTTCCTTTTACTGGCTTTGTTGCAATGTTGGGTGCAATTGGGACTTTAATGGTGGACTCCTTTGCAACTGCATATTTTCAGAAAGCACAATCAAACAAAGCTAAACCAGTGAAATTAGATGAGGAGAATGGCGAAAAACATGCTGCTCATCATGATGTTCATTCACATGCCACCGGCCATGGTCATGCACATGGGTTGGCGGCGGCCGTTGTCTCTGATGAATCGGCGTCAGAACTGCCATATCGCCTGTAGATTATATATAGTCTAGCTATTTATCTAAATTTCTTTCTTTCTTTCTTTCTTTATTTGCTCTCTCTCTTATTTATATATATATATATATATATATATATATATATATATATATATATATATATTATTTTATTTTTTTCTTTTATCTGCATCCATGGTGACCATGAATATATTGCAGGTTCTGGAGTTGGGAATTGTGGTTCACTCTGTAATCATAGGGATTTCCTTGGGGACTTCTCAAGATCCCACTGTAATAAAGCCTTTTGGTTGCAGCCCCGACTTTCCACCAGTTCTTTGAGGGTATGGGACTGGGTGGATGCGTCACACAGGTATTTTACTTATTCAATTCATAAAACCAGTCCTGGGCTGGGTTTATTCAACTCTTATTTCTAATTTGAAACCATATTTAAGAAGATTCAAGTACTGATTTGTCTTCCATAATTTACTTCAGTTTTCACTTCTTATGTTTCTAGTTTTACAGGCTAATTAAGAGCTGACCATGTCATTATATTATCATAACAGGCAAATTTTAAAAACAAAGCTGCTGCAATTATGGCGCTTTTCTTTTCCCTTACTATTCTGGTTGGAGTCGCAATTGGTGGTATCAGGATAACGAATGTTTATAGCGAGAGTAGCCCAACCGCTCTCATTGTTGGAGGGGTTCTTGATTCTGCTGCTTCTGGTATTTTGATTTACATGTCGTTGGTCGATCTACTTGCAGCTGATTTTTTGAATTCCAAGTTGCAAAGCAATATGAGGCTTCAAATATGGGCACAGATTGCCCTTCTCTTTGGTGCCGGTTGTATGTCTGTTTTGGCAAAATGGGCTTGAGCTTATTGGGTGAATTTGTGAAATAATTTTGAAGATTTGTTTTCCTATACATGCTTGTTGCATACTGAATATATTACATGTATTTTTGTTCCTGATTAATAAACATGTATCCGGGTATAGTATTATTGTCGTACACATTTTTTGCATCAAGTTTTTAATTTATTGATGTTTAAGCATGTTTAATATCTATGCATATCCATAGTCCTTTTAAATTTAACGGTACTCAAACTTACTAACTATGACCTGACCTTATTGTGATAGAGATTTGTAATTTGTAATTTCTATCACTATGCCCACACTATATGATCCCAAATTTTAACACCAACTCAGCTTCCATGTGACAAATAGAAGAGTCCCATAGTATCTATCAAAATATCAATCTGGAAAACAAAAGGAGCTAAGTCATGAACCAATTTCATTAATGCCTAAGAGAAAAAAATAAAACAAAATAAAATAATTATAAAGGAAAATTTCATGCACCTCCCTTATTGTTTACCCTAAATTCAATCGCCCCTATTATCGACGAAAATTCAATCAATTCCCCTAATTTGAAAAATAAGTATCAATCAAACCTTGTCCGTCTGTCAGGTGGTGAGATGTATCATCACTTAAGATTTTAGTGGTAATATTATCCTTGGGCACTAGCAGAATGACATATTTGCCCTTTTAAAACTTAAAAAAAGTTAATGGTTAAGTCCGTACCTTTAACCTAAATCGTTTTCATCGTCTCTCCTCTCCCCATGGCATATCAACTAATATCAATTTGAAAGCAAAAAGACCTGAGTAGTGAACCAGCTTATCCCTATGAAATGAAAAATCACACTCTTGCATACGTTTTCATTGGTCCCTACACTGGTGTAAAGGTCTCACAACCTGATAGTGATCTCCCTCCTATAAGGAAGTACCTGAAACATATAAAGACTAAATACGAGATATTTATACCATATGAACCTATGAAACTTTAAAAATAAAAGTGCACAAAACTTATGAAGACACTGCATGTGACTGCAGCGATGAGATTATATCCTCTTTATATATAAACCGCACTAGACCCTCTTCACGCTGTAAGTTTCTTCTTCATATTCCGCTCTCTTCATCCTGTTTTTCTTCAAGAGAGAGAGAGAGGGAGAGAGAGAGAGAGAGAGAGAGAGAGAGAGAGAGAGAGAGAGAGAAATTTTCAAAGCAACTCAAAGCTCAACTTTTGGAAATGGAAGGATGTGTTGGTGAATTAGAGGCTGCTGAAAAAAAATTGTGAAGAAGATAAAGCAATCCAAAAACAAAAAACCTGTAGAAATTCAAAACGATCATGAGTTTGGGTTCTCCATCTTGGATCTCCACAATGGTGGTCGCAGTGACTTCAAGTACGCAAATAAGGTCTCGTAGTTAGTAGGTTCGGGGACCGTTAAATTTAAAGGGATTGTGGATATGCATAGGTATTAAAGGGACTTTGACATCAATAAATTAAAAACTCAATGCAAAAAATGTGTACGACAATAATACGATACACAGATACATGTTTAATAATCAGGAACAAAAATACATGCATATATTCAGTATGCAACAACCATGACCAAGTATTGGAAAACAAATCTTCAAAATTATTTCACACAAAGCCACCCAAGCTTGCTCAAACCCATTTTGCCAAAATAGACATACAACTCGCACCAAAGAGAAGGGTCATCTGTGCCCATATTTGAAGCCTGATATTGCTTTGCATCTTGGAATTCAAAAAATCAGTTGCAAGTAGATCGACCAATGACATGTTAAGTTAAAATACTAGAAGCAATAGCTTCAAAAACCCCTTAAACAATGAGAGCGATTGGGCTACTCTCATTGTAAATATTCATTATCGCGAAACCTATTGCAACTCCAAGTGGAGTAGTAAGGGAAAAGAAAAGCACCATAATTGCAGTAGCTTTGTTTTTTAAGTTTGCCTATTAAGATAAATAAGAGAATTAATGATGACATGATTAGCTCTTAATTAATTAACCTGTAAAACTAACTAGAAATATTGAGGAAGAGTTGAATGTTATTCTTATATATGGTTTCAAAATTGAAATAAGAGTTGACTAAACCCAGCCAGAGCTAGTTTCATGAGTTGAATAAATAAAATACCTGTGTGACGCATCCACCCAGGCCCAAACCCTCAAAGAACTGGTGGAAAGTCAAGGCTACAACCAAAGGCTTTGTTATAGTGGGATCTTGAGAAGCACCCAATGAAATCCCTATGATTACAGAGTAGAAATCCCTATGATTACAGTGTAAACCACAATCCCCACCTCCAAAACCTACAATATATTCATCACGTACCATGCATGGAGGATATATAAAAAGAGACCAAATTTACAGAATCAAGAAATAGAAAAAAGAGATCACACACAGAGAACACAGAGATTAATGTGGTTCACCCACATAATATGTGAGAGCTATGTCCATGGCTACAGCAGATCGAAAATTTCACTATCTCAGAGAGAAAAACTGATTACAGAGAGAGTTCCCACAAAAATTGAATAATACAAAACCCTAGGATAGGAGGAGTTTATATAAAACTCTCATACAGAATTGTAGAGTCCTGTATATATATATATATATATACACACACACACACACAATACGAATACATATAATATATTACATAATATAATATATAATATACATAATGTACATGATGTACAAGCACATGAATTGAACCAGTTTCGAACCAGATTGAGACTGCTTTGGGTTGACTGAGTTAAACTGATATGGATTGAGCTAGGTTAGGCCAAGATTGGTTTTTCTCTCTCTATCATTTCATAGGCCATTTCCACCGTCATTCCGCATGAAATTTTTCGACAGCCTCTATCCCAAATTTTTCATATTCACTTTGTAGAACACTAAAAATGAGAAATACTGGAACTTGAATCACATGATTTGGACGTAAAATGGCCAACTTATAAATTTTTGAAGTTTAAGTAGGCTAATTCATGCTTATGAATTTCTGAAGTTTAAATAGATCAATTCATGATAATCCGCTAGCAACTTTGCATGAGATGCCTCGAAGATATCTGTCTCAATTCATTTACGTCCACTTTGTAGAACACTAAAAATGAGAGATACTGGAGTTTGAATCACATGATTTGGACGTTAGGAAATAAAATTATAAGGAATTGACGTTTACATAGGCATATCAGCTTGCAGCTCTACATGGGATCCCTCGAAAACCTCTGCTCCAGATTTTTCACATCTACTTTGTAGAAGACTAAAAATGAAACATATTGGAATTTGAATCACCTCATTTAGACTTCAGATAATAAAATTATGAAGAATTAAAGTTTAAGCGAGCATATCGACTTGCAGCTCTACATGGATCCTTCGGAGACCTCTGCTTCAGATTTTCTAGGTCCACTTTGTAGAGCACCAAAAATGAGAAATAATGGCACTGGAATCACTTTATTTGGACACAGATGCGTGATATATGAGAAGATGAAGTTTAAATAATTAAACTTACAATAATATGCATGCAAGCCCCTGGATATTATTAATCTTCAGAAAATATTTTTATTCTTATTTTCAGAATAAAATCGCCATATCTTCTCCATTTGACATCGGAATTTAGCGATTTTAGTGTCATTTCGAAGGTATTTTCAAGTCCTACCCATCCATGCAGGTTGTAACCCATTTCCTTGTTGTGGGGCCCATCAAAAATCTCCTCAAAGTCGCAGTCAAAATCCAAATCTTGCATTGAGATCCACCAACTTGTCATATGGTTTCACTTAAGCTCCTGAACACTAGGGATCATCTTAGCTCTGCTTAAGACACTATAAAGAGCATGCCGAGATTGATCAACTATCATTTTTGAGAGAGTTTCACTCACTTCCCTTATATTTCTCAAACTTTCTCTTACTTCTCCCACTTTGATATCTACTCTCCAGTAAAACTTTGTTCAACTAGGGATGGCAAAAATGGAGTGTTTATACTTACGTATTTCAGAGGTCCTGAAAATCAAATACAATGTAGTTTGTTGAGATGTTTTGATACTCTCGGGGAGTAAGCCATCTCTCTCTACTTTCAGGGAGCAATCTGTTTATCTCTCTACAATCGGGGAGCAATCTGTCTCTTTCTACTCTCGAGGAGCAATCTATCTCTCTCTACTCTCGGGAAATAATCTGTTTCTCTCTCTACTCTCGGGGAGCAATCTGTTTCTATCTCTACTCTCGAAGAGCAATCTGTTTCTCTCTACTCTCGGGGAGCAATTTGTCTTTCTCTACTCTCGGGGAGCAATCCGTCTTTCTCTCTACTCTTGGGGAGCAATCTGTTTCTCTCTCTACTCTCGGGGAGCAATCTGTTTCTCTCTCTACTCTCGGGGAGCAATCTGTTTCTCTCTCTACTCTCGGGGAGCAATCTATTTTTTCTCTACTCTTCGGGGAGCAATCTATCTTTCTCTACTCTTGGGGAGCAATATGTTTCTCTCTACTCTCGAGGAGCAAGGTGTCTTTTTCTACTCTCGGGGAACAATGGTTTGAGTCCATGTTTGGGAATCTCTCCAAACTACCTACGTATCTTAGGGTGCTGCCTTAAGAATCAAGATCCGCGTAGTTCGGAAGCGGATTAACTCATTGATATGTATATTCTTTCAAGATCATGGTGTGGAACCGTGTTTGAAAATCTCACCAAATTGCCTACGTATCTTAGGGTGCTGCCTTAATAATTAGAATCCGCATTGTTCGGAATGCAGATTCATTCATTCATGTTCTTCCCTCAATATCAGGGTGTGAAACCTAAATGCTCTATGGTTTGATTCACATCACACCTATCTAGTTCTCTGTACCCTAGGGGAAGATGAGCTGAGGGTAGGGATCGTCCTAAAGCTACCTTTAACCTAAAACCCTAATTTGTCCTTTGTTGGGTCAGGTTTCATATCTCTTGATTAAAATTTATCATCTTCATTCTTACCCTTCCCATGAATGTGGGGTGCCTACATGTACGTCCCCACACCTAATATGTCTTCTAAGTGTACAGATATGACAGATCGACTAGGGTGTTGCAAAAATTAAGTTATTGCCAATAATAAATATTATTCAAATATGGCAAGTAACAACATATATCATCTCAAGTACAACAGTAAAGCATGTGAATCAATATAGTAGCAAACATGTGAGAGCATTGATCAAACATCGATCATCAACAATGTGATCAATATCATATTTGTTCGATTACTCAGATTTGATGTAATCAATCATCATCAATGTGATCAAGATCATATTTGACCGATGACTTATATTTGATGCCTTGTCTACAATTCTTGGTGTTTGTTTGCCAATCGTGGGAAAGATGATTCCAGCTTTACAACTTAAAATAAATTTCTTCTTCGTCATAAAAGCTTTCGCAGCTGGTGTTATTCTGGCAATTGGGTTCATTCATGTGTTTCCAGATGCATTTGATACTTTGACCATACGCGGTTGCGCCGGCTAAGGCCATAACGCCATAATTGCAACAGCTATGAATTACTTTCATTAATCTTCCCCGTTAAGATGCCCAGGAGAGAAATAGTAGGGGGGCCTTGAAAAAAATAGGAGTTTTTTTTTTTTTTTGGTAGAGAAAGAAATAGGAAAATATAAGCATAGAAAAAAAATATATGTAAATAAAGAAAATAAATGATATGACAGATACCTGTTCCACCCAGTCCATGTTCATTGTAAATGCTGCAATTAGAGGCTTTATTACATTAGGATTTTCGGGAGTGATGATTAGAATGAATCACAATCCCCAAGTCCACAGCCTACAATATATCCATATCCGGGCGTTAGAGCATCGAATTCATGATGATCAACTACTCAAATTAATGAAATCACTTGAAAGGAAACATAAAAGAAGAAAAGAGGAAAACCATCCTGGGAAATGCATAAAATGAAATTACTGGAAGCTCAAGTAATTCTGGAATGGAAGGATGCGTTTGTAATTACTGGCAACTGAAAAAAAAAACGTGAAGAAGATAAAGCAATCCAGAAACAGAAAACCTGTAGAAATCCAAAATGATCATGAGTTCGGGTTCTCTATCTTGGATCCCACTCGCTGCAATATTGCCAACTAACTTCCCAGCCGATTCCACATGGTGGCCACAAAAGTGAGATACTTTAGTAAAAACCCATTAAATACTGAAATCGTTCAATTCATTTCATTCTGAATTCTTCAATTCCATTTATTCTTTTATATCGGGTTGCATCTTTTAAAAGCAGAGTTCAAAATTTTGGCTTCATGAGAATTTCTATTATAATTGCCTGAAAGGTTTGGGGTGTACTTGAATTTCGGACAAATTAGAGGTGACCCTATAATTTTAGATAAAATAATAAGGAGAAAACGAACGATGAATCTACCTGCGCAGGATGTGGGATGAGCTCTGAATCTGATGAAATTGATTTTTGGAATCAATATCATAAATGAGCCATGTTCATGACCACTGGTGCCATTTTTCCATGCCTTCACCTCCTTTACATTCGCTGGTTCAGCTTCAACCTGGTGCGTTTTCTTGAAATATGCAGTTGCAAAAATCTTCACCATTGAAGGGAGAAGAGAGAAAAGGAATTCAGATTTCGAAGTAGAGAGATAAAAGTCCCGTTTGATAACACTCCAGCTCCCATGGAGCTACTTCTGGTCTGGAGTCGTTTTCTACTTCTTCTCCAGAGTCAAGATTTTTGGAGTAGAATACTGTTTGATAACGCAGTTCCAAAATCAAAAGACTATGCTTCCAGAATACTATTTGGTGGTGGTGGTGGTGGTGTTGGTGGCAATTGGGGGGGGGGGGTGGTGGTGGTAGTGGTGGTGGTGTCGGTGGGTGGGTGGTGGTGGCGGCGGTGGTGGTGGGTGGTAGTGGTGGGTAGTGGTGGTGGCGACAGTGGTGGTAGGTGGTAGGTGGTGGGTGGGTGGTGGTGGCGACAGTGGTGGTAGGTGGTGGTGGTGGTGGTGGTGGTGGCAGTGGGGGGGTGGTGGTAGTGGTGGTGGTGCTGGTGGGTGGTGGCGGCGTTGGTGGTGGGTGGTGGCGGTGGGTAGTGGTGGTGGCGACAGTGGTGGTAGGTGGTGGGTGGGTGGTGGTGGCGACGTGGTGGTGGTAGGTGGTGGGTGGTGGTGGTGGTGGTGGTGGTGGTGGTGTTGGTGGCAGTGGGGGGTGGTGGTAGTGGTGGTGGTGCTGGTGGGTGGTGGTGGCGGCGGTGGTGGTGGTGGGTGGTGGCGGTGGGTAGTGGTGGTGGCGACAGTGGTGGTAGGTGGTGGTGGCAACTGTGGTGGTAGGTGGTGGATGGTGGTGGTGGCCGCAATTGTGGTAGGTGGTGGGTGGTGGTGGCGCCATCGATGGTAAGTGGTGGGTGGTGGTGGTGGCAGAAGCGGCGGCGGTGGTGGTGGCGGTGGTGGTGGTGGTGGTGGTGGTGGCTGCTGTGGGTGGTGGGTGGTGGTGGGGATGGTAACGGTGGAGGGGTGGTGGTGATTATGGCAATGCTAGTGGTGGAGGCGATGGTAGTCAATAGTGGTAATAGCTCCAGAGCAAGAGAAGTAAGTTTTTTTAGTTCCAGTTTTTTAGTTCCCAGAGACATTTTTGGAGCGGTTCACTCCATGAGAGTCAAAACTTGAACCGTGTTTATCAATCGTCATTCTACTTCGAATTAGCTCCGGAGCTAAGAAGTAAGGAACTGGAGTGTTATCAAACGGGGTAGAGAACTACATCAGGAGAGTCTGCCGGAGGAAGAGAAATGAGGGGAGTTTGGGGATTTTGAATTATGAAAGAGTGGTGGAAATTTACTCAGGAAAAAGTTTTTTTTTCTCGGTAAAATGACAAGTACATTTCCATGGATTTAATGTTGATGGGGATTTTAAAAGAGGTCATGATGTGTGTGGCGAGCGGTGAATAATTTTGATTTTTTTTTTTTTTTTTTTTTTTTTTTTTTTTTGGTATACTTCATCAATTATTTCTCAGAAGAAACAAAATGAGAGCAAGGGAATCGAAAAAATACAAATGACAAAAGGAAGGACAGGGGCTGGAAAAATATCCTCTGTAATGGGCAACCCTTGTAGTGAGGATCCCATGCACCCATTTAAAATGGATCCATGTGTTTTTTAATGCATTTTGAATGAGTCGAAATATGTATCGATCCACTTTGAATAGATAGGATCCTTATTACGGAGAATCCGAAGAAAACTAGTCCGACATGAAAACCCCAACACCCTCAACCAAATTTGTGACCCCTGACAGCACCACAATTAGTGTCCACTAAGCCAATCCCCATTAATACATCCCTATTAATGCTGGAGAATGGAGTACTTTTTGAAGGATTCCCATAAAGACTCCAAGGCTGGCATTTCACTGGAACAGTAGAACACCATCTTTGATACTTATAACGAATATTATTAAATCATGTGTGGACATATTGTATGTCTGTATGGTGAATGGTGACTCATGGAATTTGTCTCAAGCCTATGGCTAACATGGAGCCAGGACAGCTTGAATCTGATTTGGTCACGCAGCTTAAAATATTTCAGGTGGCCGGGTTGGGAAATTTTTTTTGTTAGAAGCCTAGTGTCAAGGGCTGGGTTAGGTGAAATTGGTTCACCGTGCATGAGACTATCTATGTCTAGTTACATCGTCATGCGATAATCATATGTTGTAATTTTTCTTTTTTAAAGTTGAAAATTTTATTTTCCTTTCTTTTGATTTCCTTTACAACCAATTAAAGTCGAAACATTTTTTTTTTCTCTTGTTTTCTTCCCCTTTGGACCTTCAATTCCATTGGGTTGAACTTGAATCCAACAACTAGCTTGTATGATTAGTAAAAATGCAGATAAATCATACAACATAACTATGTAACAATATTAGGTGGACCAAGTTTTCCTTCAACCCTGGATAAGTGAGACCAAAAAGGCCATTGCACTTGGATGGCTTCTCAGTCCATTCTCTCAATTATCTTAGTCTTATTATTTTGTTTTCCTTATTCTTTAGAGCATGTCAAATCTTTAAGAATCTTCCGTTAGCGGTTACTTATTTTGTTTATTATTAGTTCGATATCTATTCGGATCAGATAGATTATGTTCCAAATTATCTAAATTCAGCAATAATCAGATACGGATGTGAATCGAATTTTGATTTTCGACTACCTGTTTACATACCTAATTTCAGACCTTCAATATACAATAGGGCATAATGTAGGAAGATTTTCGCCTAATGCATGACAGTGTTTCACCACGACATCCACAAAAACAAGTATCAAAGTCCACCATTTTACCTTAAGTCGATAGCAGCTGGGCATGGTTTTCTATCAAATCTCCTAATGATTCAGTAATATTACTTAATATTAATAAAAGGGGAAAAAAAGGAAAATACTAAATTTACTATATAAATCTTGGTGGTAATATATGATAGAAGGCATGCAATTGCTAACATAGCTGGTGATACCATTGGCAGTAAAATGTAGGAGTCCCAGAAGATATATAATGGAATAATTTCTCTTGATTCAAGGAGGAAGGAGGAATTGGGGGTTAAGGAACGGAGCATTAAATATAATATATTTTTTCTCTTATTATTATTTGTAGAATTTTATTGAAACTTTGAATCAAATTCAAAGGACCCTCCTTATTATATAACTAATTACTCTTAACAATGGAATGGGCTCCACACCTGAGTTTGTGTTTCTACTTCCCTTGCCCCTTGTTTATAAGAGTGTTGAATGGTATGGTTTCAATTTAAAGGTGGTCAGAAACCTATCATACCCTATCCCACCGGGACTGTAATTAGATAAATTGCCCGAGGACTGGAGGTGCTCGAATTGTGGGGTGGCTAAGTCGTTCTTTGAGAGGAAGAGTGTGGAGATTTCCAGTTAAGCGCAAAATCAGCAGTCCGCAGGAATACACTTACCTCTAGGTAGGAGGCAGTGCTTATATATGGAAGTCTCTTCTTTTTCTTTATGCACGTAAACGCAATTTATGAACTATCGCTTGTCAAATATGTGTTCAGCTACCTAATCTCTTTAGAAACTGAATTGATTCACAATTTCAAACAAAGATACAAAGTGCATAAAAGATCAGGTTAACGCAGGTCTGGCGATCTCCTTTCACTTTCATAGTTTAATTGACAAAACTCTATCCAAGGATTCAAAATTCACAACCACGGTCATCTTCCTCCTCCTCCTCCTCCAGGTTTGGGAGCCGAAAAATGGCGTATGTGGCTCACTACACACTGTTGGGGGAAAATAGGTCTGTGTTAAATCAGACCGTATGTAAGGAATACAGAATCTAGACCTTTGATAATGGATTAGTAAGACATGTACAAGATATTAACCGTGGCAACCATCTAAGCAAGGAGTGTATGGATAAGGGAAAATCCACTCTGATGATAATCGAGGAAAAGAGATCTAATTCGACCCACCCTGGGTATGAGAGCAGTGATAAGACAGGCGGAAAGGAGTAGCTGGATATTAAATGCATTGTCATTAATGCTCATAAATGCCAACAACAACAATAAATGTAAGATGTACTGACTTGACCAGTCATGTCACCATATCATAGACCAGATCAGCAGAAAAGTAGGATTTCCACTCAATAAGTGGGAAATGGCGGCCACAAATGACAGAGAAAGTAGTTGACATGGACATAAGGGGGGTCGAAAAAGGTCAAAAGGGGGTAAAAAATGGTAGACAAGACATGTATGCGCCACCCTAGAGGATCGTAGCTGCTCTGTCCTAGTCTTCTTTGATTGACACATGATGGAGATGGTGGTAGATGGGGGAAAGCTTGCCCAAGAAGCTTCACCTTGGCTCTATAAATACTGGAGAGTTATCAATTGCAAAGGATCTAATCTAATCCTAAAATTTCCATCTTGAGGTATTGTTATTCTGTCCAATATATTTCACTCTGAACATCCCTTTTTCTACTATTCATCTTCTCTATTGAGAAGGGGAAAGCCTTCTAAAACTCCCATACCTCAGGAAACCCTCTCTCAAAGGAACTCTAGTGTCTCATTAAGAGTTCCATTTTGCTTGTCTTGGAGACCTACTGACTTTGGCATCGGAGTGGTCACAGGGTAAAACCCACCCACCTTACTACCTTGTTCGTGTTATAGCTTCGTGGCATCATCTGGAGCATTGAGCGGAATTCATCGACAACAGATTGGCGCCTACCATGGGGCCTAACATACTTTGCTTCTAAAACCTTTTCTTCATTCCCGCCGATTGAATGGACATATCCCAAGGGATCCCGTGGATATCCTAGTGGTTTATGAAGGAAGGGCCCCCGAGGGCCACCCTAAAGAAAGGAGAGGGGGGCATGATCCCTCCTAGTATGTTACTAGAGGTCAATTTGACTAGCTCGCACAATAACTGACCACTCTGACGGAGCTACTATAGCAAAGACCAATGGGTGGGCAATAGTATCTGCTCTACTCGTGGATATTCCAGAAGTCCCCTAAAGATCCTGACATTCCCGGCGTTCTGCCCCTCAAGCAGCCTCACCAAGGTCCATGCGGGCCAATCATTCAGTCGACTCATAGCTGAGTAGGGGTCAAAATTACTACTACAGGGAGCCAAGCTTGGAGTATGCACCCGCGTACGACCCCACAGAAGTGATAGAAAGCAGCCACGAGTCTCCTACTGCTTCTAAAAGATCATCTATTTACGATCATCTAGGGTAGAGATATGAAGTGGGAGGGACCCCCAAACGGATGTACACAGAACGGGATGTGGCTCGAGAGGCCCAAAGGATGGTCGATGAGGCAAGATATGCCAGAGAAGACACCCAAACCCAAGTTGATGAGGCAAGGTATGCTCGAGAGAGAGCCTAGGAGAGGGTCGAGGAAGCCAGACAGGAAAGAGCTGCAGCGATCCCTCCAATTACAGTAGTGTCGCCAGCCATACTAGTTGCAGCAGCACCACCAGTCATGAGTACCTTGGCAGTTGACGAGAATACAGCTAGGCTAGAACGCTTGGTGAAAGACCTAATGGACCGAGTATAGCATATGGAAAGGGGGATCATTCTGAGGCCCTCCAAGATTATGATATCGAGACGGCCCTAACAAATGAGGTCATGAACCACCCGCTCCCCCTCAACTTTGCCTTCCCAAATGTTGATTGGTACGATGGAAAGACAGACCCAAAAAAGCATCTAGACAACTTCAAAGTGGGGATGGTCATTTACGGCCATCACGATGCCCTCTGTCGCAGAACCTTCCCTTCTACACTGAGGGTTGCTGGGAGATCCTGGTCCAATAATCTTCCCCCCAAGTCAGTGGGGACCTTCCGTGAGTTAAGCAGCCTATTCCTCTCTCATTTGTAGGGGAGTTGAACTCAAAAGAATAACCTATCCCACCTGATGACGGTCAAGCAGGGTGAGAAGGAGCCCCTCCGACCATTCATTACCCGTTTTCTAGGGGTGCCTTGGGAGATCAAGGACCTGCAGCCCAATGTCATAGTATCAACTCTGTCAAAGGCCTGCCTCGACCATCAGTTAGTCTTTTCTCTCAACAAGAAGTGTCCTAGAACTCATGCTAAAATCTTCAACCGATGTGATCGATACGTGTTAGGAGCAGAAGCCATTGCGGAGCTGCCTAGACATGTAAACAATGCCCCTGCTGTTGGAGAAAAGAAAAAGAGTGAACCAGCTGATAAAGTTCCCAAGGAAGGAGAAACCAGTAAGAAAGCTAAGCTGGCCAAGGACCTATACCCAGCTCGACCTGCACCAGAATACACACCCCTCAACCACACCATGGTTGAAATCATGAACATCAAGAGGGGGGACACTCTTTTGATCCCTCTTCCCAAAATGATATCCAAGCCGGAGGAGTGCAACCGTCGATTGTACTACGCCCACCATCAGGACCATGGGCACAACACCAATTCGTGTTGACATCTCAAGGGGTTAATTGAAGATCTAGTCCATCTATAAGCACCCCACTTTTGCCATCCCTATCCAAGCAGAATTTTCTTGGTGTGTAGACGACAAAGGAAGAGAGATGAGTGAAATTTTGACTTTTGACTGTGATTGTGAGGCAGTTTTTGGTGGGCCCCATAGCAAAGTCATGGGCTATAATCTGTATAGATGCATAGGTCATGAAATTATCTTTAGAATGAGAGTAGAATCATCCAATTCTAACATCAAACGAGGAAGATATCGTAGTTTTAATCGATTTGAAAATACAGGGGCTTTTACGTAATTATCTCAAGTTACATGCATGGATTATCGTCAAAACTTTCATTCTTCATATCTTGGCTATCCTACTTTCGAATCAGGTGATTCTAGCTCCATTATGTTTCGTTCTTAGTCCTCTTCAAATTCAACTTGAAGAATCCCAGGCAGAGGCCACTGCTGGGTCCCATGCAAGCTTTCATTCAGAATTATCGATAGAATTCTCTTTCTTCATATCTTGGCCGTCCTACGTCCGAATCAAGTGATTCAAGTGCCACTATTCTTTATTTTTAGTACTCTTTAAAGTAAATGTGAAGATTTCTGGATAAGGGTGGCCAAAAAGATCCCATGCAAAGCTACAAGCTGAAATGGCCCATAAAGTGACAAAGGGAGAGAGAGAGAGAGGGAGAGAGAGAGAGAGAGAGAGAGAGAGAGAGAAAAGTCAGTCCAGTATAGTCAATCCCAGTTCGACCCAAGTCAGTCTAGCCCAGTCAATCCAAGTTAATCCAACTCAGACTAGTCTGGACCATATCGGTTCAGCCCATGTGCATGCATATTATATTGTAATATATATGCCATTGCATGTTAGCCGTAAAGTGTCAAAACACCCAAGGGGGTTGTGGTCGGCCATTGATAATATATAATATTATTATTATTATATCTATAGTATTATATATTGCATGCTTAAAAAGGGGTTTTGGGCTGATACGTGGATGTTATTTGGGGGCATAAGAAGTATTATATGGATACATACATGCATGAGGTGGAAAGATGACAACATTGGGTTGCTAGGTGTCTAAAAAACCCAAGAGTTGGGTCATTTTGGACTACATATGGAAAGAAATCTTTATGTTGGCCATGGCTTTAAGTTGGAAAGAAGATAAAAAAAAAACAAAAAAAACAAAAAAAAAAACTAGGTGTCTAATTAAGAAGGAAAAAATAAGTAAAACAAAAAATGGTAGGTGGCAGGTTTAGAAAGAAAAGAAAAAAAAAAGTCAGATTCGGTGGAGTGTGGAGAGTTAGAAAAGAAAGATGGTGATGGGTCAAGAAACTCCAAAAGAGAGATTTGGAAAAAATGGAAAGAAGTGAGCTGATGATCGATGGCTCTGGATGGAAAAGAAGTGAGCTGGTCGGTGGCTCTACGTGGGAAAGAAAGGCAGCCATGGGGAATCTGAGAAGATCAGAGGGAGAATTGAAAGAATGGAAAGAAATGAAAAATCAGAAAAGGAAAGAAAGGAGAGTACTGAGATAGAAAGAATGGAGAAGGAAAGAATCGAAGGAGGGAGGCTGACCAAGAACGGAAGCCACAAAAGATGGAAAAAAGAGAGAATAAAGAGGGGAAGAGATATGGAAGATGGCATGAGGTGTCGACATTATCCAAGAGGTTGCATGAGTTTGGTTGAGGTCGTTTGCACTAGATTAGGAAAGAATAAAGAAAGAAAAAGGAAATCCAAAGAAAGAGGTGTTGGGATGAGAGGAAGAATAGAGACCGACAAAAAAGAAGTTGGGTTTTGATAAAGGAGGAAAGAAGTGGGCTGCTAGGTGGCAGCAAAACCCAAGGAAGGAAATCGGGATGGTTTTTTAGGCGTAAGTAGGAAAGCGGATCTATCGATGGGGAGGAAGTTACCAAGTAAAAAAAAAATAGAAGAGGAAACTAAAAAACTAAAAAAAAAAAAAAGGCAGGCTAGCTATTGGGGGAAAAAGAAGAATGAGAGGGAAATCCGAGAAGTAAAAAGAGAGGAATTTAAAGAGAGATGGGGAGACAAGAAAAAAGAGGACAGAGAAAAAAAAGAAAAAAAAATGTGAGAGAGAGAGAGAAAAGCGAGGAAAAAAGAAAGAACCAGAGAAAGCGGTAAGAAGAGGCATGAAGAAGAAGAAAAAGAAGAAAAAATGAGGTTGTAGCAATTACACTCCGACTTCCAGTTCGGTATGTGAGGTTTATTGAAGATAAAATAAGGAAAAAGGGACTCGTAGAACACCTCCAGATTGATTCGCTGAGATTTCTCTTTTCTAACTTATTATTGTTGTCACGAGTCTCATAATCGATTTGAGGTCGATCTCACCAATCCCGTTGTCTCATCAATCCCGTTAGCTATTTCGGTCCAGGTAAGTTCCTTCAAATCTAAAACATGTGATAGATCATTCTTTTTATGATTTTCTGAATACATGTTACTTATTGTTCTTTTGGTTTCCTATGGAATCTGATTGAATATTAATTGGTTTCTGCAATTGCTATTTGCCAACTTATGTATTTGCTGAATATCATTGTGAGTTTCCTAGACTCAATGTATGTTCTTGGAATCTTCTAATAATTTCTTTGCTATCAACCAAATCTTGTTCATTAAATCCCTAGTGTATTTTGTCGGTATATATTGTGGAATGCTTGTGTTCGATGTTGATCACCACTGGTGAAATCCTTGTCATTATGGTATTATTTGATGCCGCTAACAAATCTGTCTCATCTATGGAACCAATCTCATTCATTGGGTCAATCCCACCCAAATTCGATCAAATACCATCCAATTGGATAAATTGGATTATTCCACCAAATTAGGTTGGTTTGGTCTGATTCCATCAATTTGAACCGGTTTAGTTAAATTCCATCGGTTTGGGCCATTTGGGCGAGATGCCATAGTCGGACTCACCACTTTTAAGCACAATGCCATATTGGGTGCTGTCACTTTTGATCTGTTTGTCAAATTGCTCATTGTCATATTTTGCATGTTACATTTTCTTTCTCACCATCTTTGATCACCACATAGATTTTCTCACCATCTCTGATCACCACATAGATTTTCTCATCATCTTTGATCGCCACATAGGTTTTCCCACCATCTTTGATTGCCGCATTGGTTTTTTCTCATTATCCTTGAGTGCCACATGGATTTTCTCACCATATTTGAGTACCACATTGTTGCTCACCATCTTTGAATGTCACATTGAATTTTTATCATTGTTTTTGGATGCTACACTGATGTTGCTATATTTGGAATGCTCTCACATGCTATGTTTGGATGTTCGATGCCATGTTTGGATGTTCATACTGTTATATCTAGTTTACTGCTATGTTTGGATGTTCAGACCACTATATCTGAGCACACTACTATGTTTGGATGTTCATTGTCATGTTTGGATGTTCACACCGCTATATCTGAGCACACTGCTATATCTGAGCTCACTGCT
Source organism: Protea cynaroides (assembly GCA_028583415.1). Lineage (NCBI taxonomy): Eukaryota > Viridiplantae > Streptophyta > Magnoliopsida > Proteales > Proteaceae > Protea > Protea cynaroides. The sequence goes on along the minus strand of CM053265.1, from coordinate 86,342,194 downwards.
ATGTTTGGATGTTCATACTGCTATATTGGATGCTTACTACCATATTTGGATGCTTACACTGCTATGTTTGGAGATACACTTGCATAAATCTTAAAGCACACAATAATTAAGGAAGGTGAAACCTTAAAATTGGAAAAAGCACAATGATTAGGGTAAGAAACCCTAAAACTGGAAAAAAAAAAACATAACAATTAGGGTAGGAAACCCTAAAATTGGAAACATAGAGAAAAAGGGCAGGAAACCTCAAAAATGAAAATCACACCAAAAGGGATAAGAAACCCTAGAAACCTAAAATGGAAACACAACAATGGTAAGAGTTGAAGTCTCATCCCTAGATCCTATTGACAAAAATAGAAGGAATTTAGTACACATCCCAAATTCAAATGGTAGGAGTTTAGGTCTCATCCCTAGATCCTATTGACAAAAATGATAGGAATTTGGTACACAACCCAAATCCAAATGATAGGAGTTTAGGTCTCATCCCTACATCCTATTGACAAAAATGATAGGAATTTGGTATACAGTTTAAATCCAAATGGTAGGAGTTTAGGTCTCATCCCTAGATCCTATTGATAAAAATTATAAGAATTTGGTATGCAGTTCAAATCCAAATGGTAGGAGTTTAGGTCTCATCCCTAGATCCTATTGATAAAAATGATAGGAATTTAGTACACAGCCCAAATCCAAATGGTAGGAGTTTAGGTCTCATCCCTAGATCCTATTAACAAAAATTATAAGAATTTGGTACACAGCCTAAATCCAAATAGTAGGAGTTCAGGTTTCATCCCTAGATCTTATTGATAAATATGACAGGAATTTGGTTCACAACCCAAATCCAAATGGTAGGAGTTTAGGTCTCATCCCTAGATCTTATTGATAAAAATGATAGGAATTTAGTACACATCCCAAATCCGACTCTCACAAGCTTTCGAAATACGCCGTACCTAATTTCTAGGACGAACCCTAGAATATGTAGGCAATTTGGGACTCCTAAATACGGTACAAAGCCACCCATAAATCATTCATCCAACATAAACTTTAACTTGAACAAAGAATCTAATTGAAGCACATGCATAAACCACTTCCATAATCTTGAATCACAAAACCCTTTCGAACTACATTTTGGACTTGATTTCTAGGATGAAATATGTAGACAGTTTGAGATGGACGTCTCAGATTCAGTCCAAGACCGAACCATCATTTGGTTCTGTTCACTGTATAATACTATACATTGCTTGTTTATTTGCTTTAAGATATGTTTGGCTTAACCTTAAGTTAGCATAACGTAGCATCTTGGTTTAGGACATCTCCCATTGAACCCTAGTAGCCAGTTGATCAAGCATAGTCAGAATTAGAGTCTAAGGAAAGTTTAGGAGGTCGATCTTGATCAGACAGTTTGGGTGCCTAACACCTTCCCATAACCGTATCTTGAATACTTATCTGATCTCTTACAGACCAAAGAATTAATACATTGAGTTATGAGTCAATAGAAGTCTTACCTTATGGTGAAACTACATTTTTAGAGGTCCTAGACCTTAATCTAGGTGGCAACTCCAAATATACATGATAATCCCGAGGAGCATTATTTCCCACATTGTCCTCACACCAGCACGGGTGGTGGACTGAATTTATGGGGCCACGACAATTACCACCTCCGCCTCCTCGACCACCTGTGGCACCTATCCCACCTCCCCCTGCAACAACTCCAGTAAGAAATGAAAGGGTCGACCGTTAACCCCTGCCACCACCAAGATCGCCACAGAAAGGATTCATGGGACAGATCGATCTGTTCCCGTGGGATGACCCGGAGATGATTAGGGGGCAAAATGCAGGCAGACTAAGGACAGTTCAAGAGAAGAGTCCACCTAGGAAGCTGTTGGGCAAGGCAGGACCAAAGGAAGGCCTGGGACTATGCGATGATGAGTACTTCAACCATAGCAACCCAGAATGCATGACCGTTACGGTGGTGCTGGTACACATGCATCGAGAGGTGCTTCCTATAGTGGTCTAACCAGTGGATGAAGAATCGATTAAAGGAAAGAAAGTCAGAGGTAGAGGTGAAGAAGTGGGAGAATCTTCCCCTAAGAAAGTCAGGTATGAGGGGTATATCTATTTCGGGGATGATGACCTGATAGATGTGGTTACTCCTAACGAGGATCCACTGGTGATAAAGATGGCAATAGGAGAAGAATGGGAGGTGAGTCGTATACTGTTCGACACTGACAGCTCTTGCAAAATCTTCTACTATGACACCTTTCAGAGGCTAGGGTACAAGGATGAACAACTAAGGCCTATCAAGTATTCACTTGTCGGTTTCAATGGTGAAAGGGTGCGAGTGAAGGGGGCGATCCAGCTAGACACTCGTCTAGGGGTTTACCCTGTCCGAGTATGCGTTAACCTGAGGTACATGGTGGTGGAGACCCGGTCCAGTCATAATGTCATTCTTTGTCAATCCGGGCTCAACAAACTGCAGGCCTGATTGTCAACCTATTATCTACTGATAAAGTTTCCTACTAAGTAGGGTATAGGGTACTACAAGGCTGACCAGTCCATGTCGAAGAGATGTTATGCGGCCAACTTGGCCACTCTTGAGGAAGATCAGCTAGTGCAAGTGATCTAGCTAGATGAGTATTGTGACAATTTCCACCTGGAGTAGACCACACCAGTTGAGGACCTCATTCCAGTTCCCTTCTCTAACGACCACCCAGAGAAGACCTTCATGATCGGTTTGGCCCTTCCTGAGGAGCAGAAGAAAGAGCTCATTGAGTTCCTGAAGGAGGATGCTGATGTGTTTGCTTGGACTCTAGAAGACATGTCAGGCATCTCATGATCAACCATGGAACACCATCTAAAGATAAACCCTCACCACCGACCCATCCGATAAAAGAAAAGAGTTGTAGCACCAGAAAAGCAAGTAATCATCGATCGAGAGGTCGACAAGTTGTTAAAGGCCGGATACATCCGGGAAGTGTATTACCCAGATTGGTTGGCCAACATTGTACTAGTCCCAAAATCTGATGACCGCTGACGTATATGTACTGACTTTACAGATCTCAATAAAGCATGCCCCAAAGATTCTTACCCCCTGCCTCGAATAGATTAGCTCATAGATGCCACTACTAGGCATGAGTTGTTATCTTTTTTAGATGTTTACTCCTAGTACAACCAAATAAAGATGGCAAAGGAAGACGAAGAAAGCACCGCCTTTATCACCAGCAAAGGAACCTACTGCTACATTATGATGCCCTTCGGGCTCAAGAATGCAGGGGCGACTTATCAGAGGATAGTTAGCAAGGTATTCGAGAAGCAGATTGGGCAAAACATGGAGGTGTATGTAGATGATTTCTTAGTCAAGACAGCTAAGGCACCAGACCATTTGAAAAACTTAAAGGAGGTGTTCGAAGTGGTTCGTCGGAACTCTATGGAGCTCAACCCCTCAAAGTGTGCATTCGGTGTTCAGTCTGAGAAGTTCCTAGGCTTCATGGTATCTCAAAGAGGGGTCGAGACCAACCCTGTAAAGATCGAGGCTATTCAAAGCATGAAGTCTCCTACAAAATCTAAGCAAGTACAGATGCTAACGGGTCAAATCGCGATGCTGGGAAGGTGCATGTTGAGGTCTACTGATCGATGCCTCCCTTTCTTCAAGACACTCAAGGGGTCCAAAGATTTTGAATGGACGACCGAATGTAAGGAAGCATTTCGAGGTCTAAAGAGGTATTTATCCTTGCCTCCTTTGTTAGTGAAGCCCGAAGCTGGGGACAACCTTCTGCTTTGTTTGGTGGTTTCCCCTTATACTGTCAGCAGAGTCTTGATCAAAGAAATTGAGAAGGTATAGCATCCCATTTACTACATCAGTAAAGTGTTGCTTGATGCAGAGACAAGGTACCAATCCATCGAGAAGCTGGCCGTGGTCACTACAACTAGAAAACTTCATCCTTACTTCCAGTCTCACTCCATCATGATCTTCACTGATCAACCCTTAAGTAAGTTCCTTGCTCGAGTAAATGTCTTTGGTCGAATGGTCAACTGGGCAGTTGAGTTAGGAGAATTCGACCTCAAGTTCCAACCAAAGACAACTATTAAAGCACAAGCATTAGCAAATTTTCTGATAGAGAGCACTCTGCCAGATGGAAAAGAAGAAGGGTCAAATCCAGAAAGGGCACTCGAGGAGGCTTGGGTCAAGATTTTCCTTGGCCTTAAAGAACCTTCATGGGTTATGTACATCGATGGGGCATCAAACAAGGAAGACGCCGGAGTAGGGATCTTCATCATCAGCCCCAAAGGATTCAAGGTACTAACTTCAATGCGTTTTGGTTTTTCCATAACCAATAATGTCATGGAGTACGAGGCCCTCGTAGCTGGCCTTAAGTTGGCCCAAAAACTGGTGGTCAAACGATTACTTGTTCATAGAGACTCTCAAGTAGTGGTACGATAGGTCACTGGGGTCTATGAAGCACTGCAGGAACGCCTGGCTAAGTATTTGGCCCTTGTGAAGCAGTTAATAAAACCATTGGAGAAGTTCAAAATGGTTAGCATACCAAGGGATCAGAACACTGAATCTAATGCCCTCTCTCGCTTGGGGACTGATGACTTGAGTAGCTTTGATGTGCTGGTATATGTGAAATACTTGCCACAACAAAGTACTGACCCTGTGGTAGAAGTCATGCTCGTGGACGTCGAACCTTACTGGATGGATCCCATCCTGACTTACCTGAGGGAGAATGTGCCACCATAATATAAGAAGGAGGCTCTATGTATACAAGCCAAGGTAAGATCATATGTCATTCACGATTAGGTACTTTACAAGCAATCCCATACTTTACCTTTGCTTCGATGCATCCTTCCTTCGAGGGCTGAGTATGTCATGGTGAAAGTTCATGAGGGAATCTGTAGAGCCCATCAATGAGGTCGAACCATGTGTTTTAAGATCATAAAAAAGGGTTATCACTGGCCCAACATGATGAAGGACTATGAGAGGTATGCTAAAACTTGCGAACCATGTCAGAAGCATGCTACTATATCCCATCGACCGAGTTCGTAGCTGCAACGCATCCCTGCATCTATTCCTTTGGCGGTTTAGGGTATGGACATCTTAGGGCCATTTCTACAGGCAAAAGGATAACTCCAATACATTCTGGTGGTGATCGAGTACTTCACCAAATGGATTGAAGTAAAGGCAATGGTGAAGGTCACTGCTCCTAAAGCAGTAGAGTTCTTTCGACTCTACGTGCACTATCGGTATGGAATTCCACAAGTCTTGATCACCAACAATGGTCCTCAATTTTCTAGTCGAGTCTTTCAAAAGTTCTATTGAGATCACCATATCGGCCACAGATTCGCATTAGTGGTGCACCCTGAAGCCAATGGATAGATAGAGATCACTAATCGAACCTTGTTGCATGGCCTGGCTCAACGAGTGGAAGAAAAACGAAAGTTATGGGCTCAGAAGTTGCCTAATGTGGTCTGGTCATACCGAACAACAGAGAGAACTATCACAGGAACAACTCCTTTCAAACTGGCTTTTGGATCGAAAGCTGTCATCCCAGTCGAAGTGATAGAGAAGAGTTATCGGATGATGAATTTCAATGAGGATACCAATAAAGACATCATGTTAATGGAACTGGATCTTCTGGAAGATGTCCATGAAACAGCTCTACTATACATTGCGAAATATCAGGAAAAGACGGCCAAATATTACAACTCAAGGGTGAAAGAGAACTTATTTCAAGTGGGTGATCTAGTCCTACGCTCAACGGTGGTGACTAAGCCTACACATTAAGGCAAGCTAACTCCTTACTAGGAAGGGCCATATCGAGTCGCCAAGGCTACTAGACTAGGGTCGTATCACCTGGAGATGATGGGAGGATCGACCATACCTCACACCTGTCACTCCAAGAATCTTAGAAGATATTACATGTACGGCCTCCTTTTTATTCAATGAAAAGTTTTCTTCTGAAAATTATCTTCATTCGACCAAGAAAAGAGACAAAGCAAGTAAAATACCTTAGTCGAAGACTAAACCCATCAACTTAAGGGGTAGTCTTTGACTTTGGCTCGAAAAAAAAATGGCCTAAGGGCTCGAAAAAAGCATTGCCCAAGGGCAGGTTGAGGAACCAACCAAGAAAGAGACAAAGTAAATAGATAGTCTTAGTCGAAGACTAAGCCCATCAACTTAAGGGATAGTCTTTGACTTTGGATCGAAAAGAAAATGGCCTACAGGCTTGAAAAAAGTAAGTAGATAGCCTTAGTAGAAAACTATGACCATCGACTTAAGGGGTAGTCTTTGACTTTGGCTCGAAAAAGGGAATGGCCTTAGGGCTCGAAAAGAAAACAACCTAAGGGCTCAAAAAGAAAATTGCCCAAGGGCAGACTGATTTACAGCAACTAGATAGCTTTTGTCGATGACTAAAGCCATCGATTAAGGGTAGTCTTTAAAAAGAAAGGAATTTTTATCCATGGATCTATCAAGTTCCTTTAATCTGTCTGATAGCAGTAGACAAAAGCTAATACTATCAGACAGAGGGGTAGTAGTGAAGTAGTGAATAATCAGTTTGTACAAAGTGAGAGTTGAGTTAGTTACAAAAAGAAAAAAGAACTATTCATTCAGTATTAAAAAAAAAGTATAAGGATATATAAAAAATAAAAATAAAAAAGAAGCCGAAGTGTTTACAAAAAAAAAAAGAGTTTCAATGTTCTTCTGGGTGTTCTTCTAGGGGGATTTTTGGAGTATCTTCTAGGGGGGCATGCTCTTCTGGAGTCTCTTCTGGGGAAGCTACAGAAATCTCATATTGGGGGGCTTCTGGAGTGTCTTCTATTGGAGTAGATTCAGGAGTCTTTGTAGGCCAAGTATCTGAAAGAGGGAGTGAAGACGGTCCCAGGAAAACTAACAGAGGAGGAACCTCTCGAGGAGAGGTTATCACTATCGACAAGTCTGTGCAAGGAACTATCGGAGGTGCAAGAGAAAACTTCTGAGGATGCTTGTCTCAGATTACTTTGTTCATGAAAGCACTGTGAGAGAAGTCATAGTCTGGGAGATCTATAGACAGCTCCGAGTGAACCAGAATAAGGGCCTCTTTCGTGAAGAGATTCTCCATATCCTTGGACTCTAGCAGCACCATCAAAGTTTTCTCCTTGTCCTGAGCTAGGGCACCTTGAGCTTGTGCCAACTCCTCTGTCAGACGAGTCATTGCAGCCTATAGTTTGACCCCATGATTCTTCACTACAGCCATTTCCTCCTTTAGAGATTTCTCCCTCTCTATCGACTGAGCCAAGTCAGACTACAGTTTCTCTTTCTCCATCGTCAGAGTAACTTTATTGCCCACCAGCGCATCACGGGCATCCTGCAGAGTCTTCACTTCCCCCTCCAGCTGATGATTGCGAGAGTGCACCCTCTTAAGCTTGTTCGTCATGGCCTCCTTGAGCAATTTCAGTTCGGCCAGTTCCTTTTGGCCCTTTTCAAAAATTTTGGCACGAGTAGTGAATTGATCCTCGAGCCTTTTATATTTACTTCGCTCATCGAAGAGCCATCCTCGGTTCAAGGTCAGAGAAGTCTCTGTCTGTTGCTGTCGAAACTCAGCATTAAGGGTACGGGCTTCCGCATCATCCCTCTCCTGTTGAACAATCTATAGTTTTAACTAGAGTGTATCCCTCTCCTCAACCCAAATTTTCTCAGCCTAAGTGTAACCCAGTACAGCGCCATCACGATTAAGAATGACTTGGTCATCCTCCCAAGCGGTGATAAGTTGGCCTCGACCCTGTTGCAGAAGGCCCTGAATCTTCTTCAGTTCTTTCACTAAGCCAACTATTGTCTCCCGGTAGTAATTATTGCCGCACATCAACTATAACATGGATCAAAGAAAACATAAATGAGTACGAGTATAAAAAGACGAAGCAGAAAAGACTGGAGAATGTATGAAAGGAAAGAGTGTGCTTACCTGATATAAGGCCATGCACTGGGACTGGTCTATCCCATCAAGCATGACCTTCTTGAACATATCTATGTCCGACGGCAGGCAGGCATGGTCAATTATCTCTTGGGTTACAGTGTAAGACTCGTATCGAACTAACCGGTCTCACCACCTTGTACCAGGTCTACCTATCATGGTCGAGCCAAATGGACCAAGTGCGTGAAGGAAATAGTGAAACCAGGTATTAAACTGACCCAAAAATAGTAAAATGGAGGGCAGGGTCGACCCCCCCTCATGAAGAAGTCAGACCCCTGATATTTTAACTGGGGGTCGCACAACTTAGAACTGAGGGTCGACGGGATCTCCGACCCCCTCATCAACCCCCAGTTTGCCGATAGGAACCGCAAATAGGAAACTTTCCAAATTTCAATGGGATTCCTTCCTAATCTCAATGAGACTTATTTTGAGAGATTATCCTCTATAAATAGGACGTCCCTAAGCCTCTTTTAAGTGCGAGAAAGAGAAGAGAAGGAGAAGAGAAGGAAAGTTGGAGAAGAAGACTAAAGTGAAGAATTCAGAGAAACCTCTGAATCTCAGCAAAATCTAAGGTATGGGTACGTTTCCATTGATGATCTAAGACCTTAGAATAGTTCATGAAGAGGGTATGGTCTAGGAGAAATCCAAATCATACATCCATGGGAGGATTTCAATGAAATCCATGGAGAAAATCATGGTAGGTAAAGTAAGGAAGAAACCTAGAGTTTCAAGCCATAGAACAAGCATAGAATGGATTGTGGAAGTAAGCCATAGGACCCAAGCATGAAAGAATGGACTGTAGAATGAAATTCTCGACTCAAACCACGGGGGGTCGCACGTGGGGTCGATTCCTACCAGACCACAGGATCGACCCCCAGCATTCGGGAAGTCCAGGAGTGGGGTGGCCGCACCCAGGGTCGATGGAACATCCGACCTGGCATCGACCCCCTTACGGGGGTCGCAAAGAATCGCTACCCTACCTGCGACCCACCTTGCGACCCTCGCTTAAAAGCAAGTCTAAAATTACCAGAATGACTTCTAACTAAAATCTATCGACTTGTTAGGTTTTTCTATTGATATAAAAGTGATTCATGAAGCTTGAAAGAGGATCTATACTCAAGCAAAGGTGAGGGAACAAGACCTAAACTAATTGGCTGATAATAAACTGTTTTATTTCTTGAGTCCAATGCCATGACTGATTCTATGCGTGTATGCTTGTAATGTGCATTCAACATGTCATCCAATATTTCTATTATTACTGTTCATGCATATTTACTTCATTGTTTATAACATGATGATGATGATGATGATAGGAATAGGCATGTGAATGTTTGTGTTTGGTTAGTGTACTTGATGCAGATAGGGGATGGTATCAACCAGTACTTCAATGCCGTTTTCATTGGGTATATTGTGCTATAGCTCTATACAAGTCTTGTCCACTGACATCGTCGTATCGCCATTACCTTAGCAGAACTATTACGTCGTAGGGTATCAGGGGAGGTGGTCTCGGACCGTGTAGTCTTCGACTCTACCGGGGGGCCTTAGCTCTATCTTTATGGATGTATTGAGGGATGCTGGGGTGAGGCCTTAGATACGCTGATTGACATTAGGATTGGTTAGTTGCGAGCCTAGTTTGCAAGCCCTCGCCAGCAGGGGTTTAGGTGTTGGTATGAGGCAATCGATACTTCAATGTCATTTTCATGGGGGTATATTGTGTCATATTGGGTGCATGTGGGGTCGACAGTGCCGTTTTCATTGGGTGGTTTCACACACTCGTGTATAGAGGTGAGGCGGCCACCGAACCTTTCTATAGCACATTGTAAACTTATATACCAGACCACAAATATGAATTGAATGCATGCATATGTTTGTTGCATTGTTTTGTTTACTCACTGAGCCGTGATGTGTGCTCACCCTTTCGACGTCGAATATTTTTAGTTAATGATGCAGGTACTACTGTGGAAGACTATATGAATGTTTCTGTATACGGGCACATGGCTGCGATGGAGGCTGAAGACATAGTGGAGACGCATGACTCCTCATGCGAGTGCAACTCATGCGTTTTCGATTAGATTTTATTTGAATTATTAAGGAAATGTAATTGATATTTTATTTACTTATGTCTCGATTGATACAACATAATTTGATATTTTATTTATGATTATCACAGTTAGATTCCTCAGTTCATTTATTATTAAGACTTCCACTATTATGTATTTATTCAGATTATGGTTGTAGATGTGTATGGTTTAGTTCTACCAGGACACAGCCTATTAGAGATCCTGGTTGAACCGTTGGTTTATTAGCGGTTCATCACACCATTCTGAATAGTACGGAATTGGGGTGTAACAACTTGGTATCAGAGCTCTCAGGCCCTGTCTGTTAAACCAGTATACTTCCACAAAAGTTCGTGAACTGAGTTAGGATTTAATTTAAAAGCTGTAATAAGAACACACTATAAGCATCTGTGTTGTATGAGACAAAATTAAGAAAGAGAATAATACACATATAAAAGAAGGAAAAGCTTTATATATACATCAAATCAAAAACAATATTTATACATATCCAAACTAGAGTACAGTCCACAATCCAGACAGTTACTCTGTAATATAAGAAAAACAAAAGAAAATATATATATACATGATGGAGCTGGAGGTGCTAGAGGTGCTGGAGGAGGAGGTGCCTCGCGATCTCTATCATAGTCCTCAGCATACACCCTAGTCAACCAGGCCACCTGAGTCTGGGTCACCTGGAGACTAGCTGCCAGCTCGGCCATCCGCTAATCCAACGCACGTTGGGCCTCCCTAATCTCACGCAACAGCCCCATAATATCATCAGAAAGTGGCGTAAAGGACCAGCAATGTGTGAAAGAGCCCGAGATGGACCAGCTCCAGTAGAATGTGGAGGTGATGGAGGAGGTATAGCGTCCACATCCATATACATACGATCCTCATCATCACCCCCATGAACCCCTGCTGCTCCAGCGGCTACTGTTGCTGCCTCAACGTCAACCATCTCCACTCAAGTACGTGGACGCACCAGAGCGTTCCTCTCCTCATCACTGATCTGAGCATCCCGCATGCCCATCTTACAGATGGCTTCCCAATCCAGAGGTGATGAGAAGGATTTCTCCTGAATCCTCTCATCCACCATGTCAACACCCAGGCGGGTAAGTAGCATAGAGATCATGCGTCCATAAGGCAGGTTGCCAGTATGATCGGGCAACATAGCACTAATCATCGTCCGCATAATGATGTAAGGAAGGCAGACAGGCTGCCTAGTGCAGATACAGTACAACAGATACTGGATCAACTGGGAGATCCTCTCGTAGTGCCCACTCTGAGGTATCAGGTTGTGCTGAATAATCTTACAGTACATCCGAGCTCTGGACGATGGTAGATCGCTTTCATCTCCCAGCGATCCTCTTTGATGATCTGACGGTCAATCTCAACTCTCATCTCCAATGAAAAGAACTGAGGCTCTCCAGGAGCACAGAACATCAAGGGGTCGTCGTATGAAATGCCCAACAAGTCGGCTAGCTGTCGATAATCAAATGAAATCTCGACTCCCTTGACGTAGCTGGTGATCCAGTAGCTCTCTACCCCTCTCGGTATCATTGTAATCCCCCACCACTTGGAGATTACAGTAAAATTGTCTCACCAAATCTGGCCGAGTGCAGGCATATAGGTGATCACAGGAAGCCAGCCCATGTCACCAAAAGCCCTCTCCACATCGAATAAGGTCAGGCTAGCCAAGTCCACCCGGCGACCTCCCTCTACCTTTTTACGAGAGTAGCGGGCATACTGTGCCTCAGCCTCGTTAGAACGGAAGCGGACTGGGTCATGAACCCTGGGTACTTTGGTACAAGCCATACTATCTGCAAAAACAAAGAAAAATAGATACTGGCTTAGTAAAGATGAAAAATCCAAAAATTTTGACATTATAACGACATAAAATGGTCAAAAGCCTCACTTTTCACCCATACACGTGGGCAGGAGGACTTATACAGATTCCAAACAATCTTGCAAGACTCATACAGTTGGAAATTTCATCTCAAGAGATCGAATTTGAAGAAATTTCAAGAAATTAAAAAATCTCGACAAATTAGGGCAAAAATGGGAAATTTCAAGTTTCTCGATAACCAACCGATGAAACTCAATTATTTTTAAGGGCTTTCATCCATTGAGTCACCAACAACAAAAGCCCCCAATAAAAATCGAATTTTTACGGTTGGAAAAAGTTTAATTTGAAGAAAACGATATAAATGAGCAAAAACCTAGTTAAGAAACCCTAAAAGACATGAAACTGCAGAGAACATACCTGTAGGAGAGCAGTAGACGTCGAAATGAGAAGCAAATATCACTAATGGGTTCGAGTTGTCATTGTAGCAACTCAGAGGGACGAGCCGAGTCGAAAAGGAGGAGGAAGAATGAGAAATATATTCAAAATCGGGATTAAAAACCTAATTTTAGTCTGAGGGTCGGAGAATTCAACCAAAACATCCAACCCCCCCTCCGACCCCCTCATCGACCCACAGCTCTCGATAATCTGACAGAGAACCAGGGGTCGAACCCAGGGTCGGACATCCATCAACCCCCTTATCGACCCTCGGCTCTCGGTAAGAATCAGTGATTCTCAAGGTCGCATACCTGAGGGTCGGACATCCATCGACCCCCACCATCGACCCTGCAGTGAAAATACAGTATTTTTGACAGAGTGATCTGAAAAATTTGAATTTATCATTGGTCAGTGGATTTAAATATGAGAATGAAGTATATAATGATTGTCTCACGTATTCTATGATTTTCAGGCATTTCCACTACCAGAACAGATAATGGTTGGATGCAGAGTGACCAGACAAAGTCGTAACTCTATCCCACCACCACCACCTGTGGGGGAAGACAGTCAGATACACCCGAAAACATAGGAGAATACGAACATGGCACCGTCCATAATTAATGGGCAGACAAATCCTATAAATCTATCAGCTCCACCTACAGACCTGGCTACAGCCGTAATGAATTTAGCCCAACAGCTGCAGCAAATACAACAGGCACAAGCTATTATGCAAGCTGCCATAGGCATGACCTTTCCAGCTGCACAAACGACACCGATGCCAGCAGGACAGGCAAGTACAGTACCAGGGGGAAGTAACACAGTACCCCACGCACCTCAGACTCCCATCATGCAGGCTCAAGTACAAAACCCAGAAGTAGCTCCAGGTGGATATCAATACCAACCACCTATGTATGGGGCTTATGTCCCGCATCAACTAGACCACTCCAGACTGGTGGAGCGTTTTCTGAAGATGAAGCCCAAGGAGTATAGTGGTAAGGCAGCTGATCCGTTGTGACCAGCACATTTGATCGATGAGATGGAGAGAAATTTGACGATGATGACAGTGAATGAGGAAGAGAAGGTATTGCATGCAACATTCATGCTGAAAGGCGATGCACACCACTGGTGGAAGTCCACACGGACGTTTTCGATGACAAAGCACACCCAATTGACTTGGGATATATACAAGGAAGCATTCTTTGAGAAGTATTTTCCTAGGAGTTTTAGAGATTCTATGGAGAAGGAGTTCCTGAGTTTATATAAGGGGCAGATGACTGTCGATGCATATCAACAACGTTATGAGGAGCTGTTTTTCTTTGCACCAGTCAGTATGCAGGTGGAAGATACAAAGACCCGAAGGTTCATCATGGGACTTAGGGGAAGCATACGTGAACATGTTCTTGGACTTGAGAAGAAAATCTACAATGAAGTTGTACAAATTACTCGAGTGATAGAGTCGAGCAAAAAAGAGAGCTACTTTGCTCAAAATAGAGGAATAAAAAGGCCAAATGGAAATTCTTACAACGGAGGGAACACCAAGGTATTCAAACCCTTTCGTACTCAAGGTTTCAATGCTGCAGCCAAGACTACTTTAGCAGCTCAACTGCAACCAAAGCAAAATGGTGAAGGAATAAGATGTTTTAACTACAATCAAGTAGGGCATGTCGCAAGAGAGTGTACTAAGCCCAAAAAGCAACTACATCAAGGAAGAGTTTACGCTGTTACATCTGAGGATGCTACCGCATTGTCTGATGTGGTCACAAGTATCGTACTTATTAATGACATTCCCGCCAGAGTACTCTTTGATTCAGGAGCTACTCATTCTTTTATATCTGTGTCATTTGGAAAGAAGCTAAATCTACCCCTCAAATCCTTAGACTACAAACTGCTTGTACGATCGCCTATGGGATTAGAAGTGGAATTAGAACAAGGTTATGGACCATGTCCGGTTCTTATTGACGAGAAGACTTTGGATGCAACCTTAATCCAACTTGAGATGGCAGACTTTGACGTCATCTTGGGAATGGACTAGTTAGCTCGGCATTCTGCAAACCTATTGTGTGCCGAAAAGAAGCTGACATTTAAAGACAAGGAAGGAGCAGAGTTCAGTTTTTCGGGAACCAGACTTTTCCATAAACGAAAGCTCATACTTTCTACATTAAAGGCTAGGAAGTGTCTTGAGAAAGGAGCAGTTGGGTATCTAGTATCTGTGGTCGATCTTACCAAAGAAGCACCATGAATGGAGGATATTGATGTCGTGTGTAACTATCCAGATGTATTTTCTGAAGAACTACCAGGACTACCACCCGACCGCGCTACAGAGTTTGTTATAGATCTGATACCCGAAGCCGTACCAGTATCTAAAGCACCTTATCGAATGGCTCCTACTGAACTGAAGGAATTAAAAGTACAACTACAAGAACTGCTGGACAAGGGCTACATCTGACCTAGCATATCACAATGGGGAGCGCCAGTATTATTCGTGAAAAAGAAGGACGGTAGTGTTCGATTGTGTATAGACTATCGAGAACTGAATAAACTGACAATCAAGAATTGGTATCAATTGCCTCGAATCGATGACTTGTTCGATCAGTTGCAAGTGCCAAAGTGTTCTCCAAGATCGATCTTCGGTCAGGCTACCATCAGTTGAAGATTAAGGACGGTGATATCCCCAAGACAGCAATCAGGACCAGATATGGACACTATGAATTTTGGTCATGTCTTTCGGATTGACGAACGCACCAGCAACCTTTATGGAACTTATGAATTGGGTATTCCATGATATGTTGGATACGTCGGTTATTGTATTCATCGATGATATATTGGTCTACTCCAAGGACAAGGAAACTCATATAAAGAATCTAAACGCCGCTCTGCAGCAATTACGGAAGGGGAAGCTCTACGTCAAATTTACAAAGTGTGAGTTTTGGCTAAAAGAAGTCGTTTTTCTAGGCCATGTTGTATCCACTGAAGGAATTAAAGTGGATCCTAACAAGATCGAAGCTATTGTAAAGTGGGAAGCACCGAAGAGCGTTGCAGAAATTAGAAGTTTCTTAGGTCTAGCTGGGTATTATCGACGATTTGTGGAAGACTATTTCTGAATTGTCGTACCTCTCACCAGTTTGACTAAGAAGGGCAAGAAGTTTGTTTGGACTGATAAGTGCGAGAAGAGTTTCCAAACATTGAAGGCTAGATTGATATCAGCTCCAATTTTGACCATTTCGATTCTAGGACAGCCATTTATTTTGTACACTGATGCGTCAGGATTGGGATTAGGATGTGTACTTATGCAAGGAGAACAAGTAATTGCTTATGCCTCAAGACAATTGAAGACACATGAGAAAAACTATCCCACTCATGATTTGGAATTAGCGGCAGTAGTATATGCTGTCAAAATATGGAGACACTAATTGTACGGAGAGAAATTTCAGATTAAATCAGATCATAAGAGTCTTACTTATCTCTTTAATCAGAATGAGTTGAATATGAGACAAAGAAGATGGCTGGAACTATTAAAAGACTATGATTGTGATATCTAGTATCATCCGGGTAAAGCTAATGTGGTTGCTGACGCACTGAGTAGAAAGGCAATGATGAAATCTCAAGAGGAGGTTAGCACCACTGCTGCACTGTGTACTATCAAAAAAGTATTCAATGACGGTAATGAGCAGTTTGTGATATATGCACCGAGTGAATCAACCAACCAAGGGTTTATCCATCGATTTGCAAATATATTCGCCACATTGAAGATTATACTCGATATACTTGATGAAGTGAAAACAGCGATTAAATCAGACCCTTATCTAAGAACGATACAAGAAGACATCGAAAAAGGTAGGACTATTCCTGAGTTCACCTTAGATGATGAAAGGGTACTAAAGTACAAAGGAAGAATATGTGTATCTGAAACAGAAAATTTGGACATTAGACACCGACTAATAAAGGAAGCCCATACCACCGCCTATTCGATACACCCTGGAAGTACAAAAATGTATCATGACCTAAAGGAATTATATTGGTGGAGAGGAATGAAAGCAGATATAACCAAGTTCGTGTCTCAATGCCTAAATTGTCAGAAGGTGAAAGCTGAACGACAAAGACCAGCAGGACTGTTACAGCCGTTACCAGAACCAGCATGGAAATGGGACTGCATCACTATGAACTTCGTCACAGGGTTACCATTGACTCCCTGAGTAGTTAACGCAGTTTGGGTGATTGTAGACAGACTGACTAAAATGGCTCGATTTATAGCTATACGACCTCAGTATACACTGGAGAGGTTAGCTAAGTTGTATGTGGATAACATTGTCAGATTACACGGTGTACCTGAAAGCATTATGTCCGACAGATATCCACGTTTTACTTCAAAGTTTTTGAAGGATTGCAGAAGGCTATGGGTACAACATTGAAGTTAAGTACTGCATTCCATCCTCAGACAGACGGACAATCGGAGCACACCATTCAGATTCTAGAAGACATGCTCTGAGCTTGTGTAATTGATTTTAAAGGATCATGGGATGAAAAGTTACCACTGATTGATTTTGCTTACAACAATAGCTATCAAGCTACTATACAGATGTCACCCTATGAAGCACTATATGGCAGAAAGTGCCGAACTGCTTTGTTTTGGAATAAAGTTGGAGAACGTAGTATTGTTGGACCAGAATTTGTTGAGGAGACTTGTCGAGTAGTCGACATTATCAAGGAACGAGTAAGAACGGCTCAGAATCGTCAGAAGTAATATGCAGATACTAAACGCCGAGACCTTGAATTCGTCATAGGTGATAAGGTATTCCTCAAAGTGTCACATATGCGAGGTTTAAAACGGTACGAACATAAAGGAAAACTAAGTCCGAGATATGTCGGACCATATGAGATTCTAGCTAAACGTGGAAAAGTGGCTTACCAGTTAGCACTACCACCATCTATGTCAAGCGTGCATGATGTATTTCATATCTCCTTATTAAAGAAGTATGTCAGAGATCCAACGCACGTTTTGACAGTAGATCTACCTGATTTGACGGATGATTTGACATTTGAAGTAGCACCAACTGAAATCACCAACCGAAAGGTGCAACGACTATGCAACCGTGACATTTATTATGTTAAAGTCACCTGGAGAAGCAGAGATATAGAAGAAATCACATGGGAAGAAGAGAATGCTATGCGAAAGCAATACCCTCATCTATTCAACTCGGAAGGTATGTATAATTTCTTGGACAAAATTTTTATAAGTAGGGGGGAGTTGTAAGACCCATATCGAACTAACCGGTCTTACCACCTTGTACCAGGTCTACCTATCATGGTCGAGCCAAATGGACCAAGTGCGTGAAGGAAATAGCAAAACCAGGTATTAAACTGACCCAAAAACAGTAAAATGGAGGGCAGGGTTGCATACCCAGATAGGCAGGGTCGACCCCCCCTCATTAAGAAGTCAGACCCCTGATATTTTAACTGGGGATAGGACAACTTAGAACTGAGGTTCGACGGGATCTCCGACCCCCTCATCGACCCCCAGTTTGCCGACAGAAACCGCAAATAGAAAACTTTCCAAATTTCAATGGGATTCCTTCCTAATCTCAATGGGACTTATTTTGAGAGATTCTCCTCTATAAATAGGATGTCCCTAAGCCTCTTTCACTCCTTTTGAAACCCTAATTTAAAGTGAGAGAAAGAGAAGAGAAGGAGAAGAGAAGGAAAGTTGGAGAAGAAGACTAAAGTGAAGAATTCAGAGAAACCTCTGAATCTCAGCAAAATTTAAGGTATGGGTACGTTTCCATTGATGATCTAAGACCTTAGAATAGTTCATGAAGAGGGTATGGTCTAGGAGAAACCCAAATCATACATCCATGAGAGGATTTCAATGAAATCCATGGAGGAAATCATGGTAGGTAAAGTAAGGAAGAAACCTAGAGTTTCAAGCCATAGAACAAGCATAGAATGGATTGTGGAAGTAAGCCATAGGACCCAAGCATGAAAGAATGGACTATAGAATGAAATTCTCGACTCAAACCACGGGGGGTCGCACGTGGGGTCGATTGGGAATCGACCCTACCAGACCACAGGATCGACCCCCAGTATTCGGGAAGTCCAGGAGTGGGGTGGTCGCAACCAGGGTCGATGGAACATCCGACCCTGACATCGACCCTACCTTGGGGATCGCAGTAAACTGCTACCCTACCTGCGACCCACCCTACGACCCTCGCTGAACAGCAAGTCTAAAATTGTCGGAATGACTTCTAACTAAAATCTATCGACTTGTTAGGTTTTTCTATTGATATAAAAGTGATTCTTAAAGCTTGAAAGAGGATTTATACTCAAGGAAAGGTGAGGGAACAAGACCTAAACTAATTGGTTAATAATAAACTATTTTTATTTCTTGAGTCCAATGTCATGACTGATTCTATGCGTGTATGCTTGTAATGTGCATTCAACATGTCATCCAATATTTCTATTATTACTGTTCATGCATATTTACTCGTTGTTTATAACATGATGATGATGATGATGATAGGAATAGGCATGTGAATGTTTGTATTTGGTTAGTGTACTTGATGCGGATAGGGGATGGTATCAACTAGTACTTCAATGCCGTTTTCATTGGGTATATTGTGTCATAGCTCTATACAAGTCTTGTCCACTGACATCGTCGTATCGCCATTACCTTAGCAGAACTATTACGTCGTAGGGTATCAGGGGAGGTGGTCTCAGACCGTGTAGTCTTCGACTCTGCTGGGGGACCTTAGCTCTATCTTTATGGATGTATTGAGGGATGCTGGGGTGAGGCCTTGGATACACTGATTGACATTAGGATTGGTTAGTTGCGAGCCCAGTTTGCAAGCCCTCGCCAGCAAGGGCTTAGGTGTTGGTATGAGGCAATCGGTACTTCAATGTCGTTTTCATGGGGGTATATTGTGTCATATTGGGTGCATGTGGGGTCGACAGTTCTGTTTTCATTGGGCGATTTCACACACTCGTGTATAGAGGTGAGACGGCCACCGAACCTTTCAATAGCACATTGCAAACTTATATACCAGACCACAGATATGAATTGAATGCATGCATATGTTTGTTGCATTGTTTTGTTTACTCACTGAGCCGTGATGTGTGTTTACCCTTTCGACGTCGAATATTTTTAGTTGATGATGCAGGTACCACTGTGGAAGACTATATGAATGCTTCTGTATACGGGCACGTGGCTGGGATGGAGGCTGAAGACATAGTGGAGACGCATGACTCCTCATGCGAGTGCAACTCATTCATTTTTTATTAGATTTTTTTTGAACTATTAAGGAAATATAATTGATATTTTGTTTACTTATATCTCGGTTGATACAACATAATTTGATATTTTATTTATGATTATCATAGTTAGATTCCTCAGTTCATTTATTATTAAGACTTCCACTATTGTGTATTTATTCTGATTATGATTGTGGATGTGTATGGTTTAGTTCTACCAGGACACAGCCTATTAGAGATCCTGGTTGAACCGTTGGTTTATTAGCCGTTCATCACACCATTTTGAATAGTGCGGAATTGGGGTGTGACATAAAGGGTGGTTTCGAAGGCCAATGTCTGTAGTGGAGACATTCCACCTAGGGATAAAATAAGTCGGCTCTGTAGAAGGGGTCGTACCTGAAAATGTAGGCCCACTGTCTATGGCTGAACTCTGACTGGAAGTAAAGCCAAGGATGGATGCTGGAGGAGACGAGGGTGTTGGACCCTTACCTTTAGAGGGAGCGTCTATAGGCACTGCTAAAGAAGATGACTGTATGGGCATAAACTTTGTGGATATCTGGGGAGAGTCGAGGGGGCCAGAGGTACTCAGCCAGTGCCCCTTGCAATTGGTTGGAATGAAGTCACGTCTGTTGAATCCAACAGAACAGAAAGAAAAGCCAATGGAAGAGTAGAGGCTGAAGAAGCAACAGTGCTCACGATGGTTGGCATAGTGCTCGGTGCTAGAGGGACGTTGGAAGATGTCAGATCCGTTGTTGAACCTGAGTCTACAGCCCCGAAAGAAGCAGCTTAAACACTTGATCCACTGACTATGGAAGAACTGAAAGAGGCCGTGTTTGAAAGGGTGGAAGGAGCAAAACTAACGACTGGTGTCGAAGGTGGAGGAACCATCTGCAGCGGCTGAGGCCCGTAAGGGATCTTCTGGAAAACATCTTGGAGGGTATCCTCAGGGTTGATCCTCCTCTTCTTCTTTGAACAGCGTAGCATGCCCGTAACTGTGGTTTGGTCCTCCTCATCTGCAAGGTTGAAAAGCACAAGTATTAAGAAGTATACCCACAAAGCTTAAGGAAAGTAGACCGAGGAAGATAAACTCGAAAGTTCGAAAAGACTTACCATCGTCGATGATGTCAATTATGGGGAAGCCGAAAGGTTCCTCCATCGAAGCTGGGGGGTTGAAGGCCATCGAGGTGGGGGCTCAATCTTTGGTTATGGTTTGAGGGTAGGAGAAAACTTTGGTTCGGGATAAAAGGGTGGAGCGACAGGTGGAGGGCCCTAGGGGGGTAGTGAAGGAATCTCTATGGGGAGAGCAGGAGCAACATCAACAGCCCTATCGAGGGCCTTTAACTTCTTTGCCACGGCGGTGACTATCTCCTCCTTCTCTCTTTTCTGATGACAGAATAGGTTCGTCCCCATCTTCTCCTCTCACATGTTGTCATCAAGGCCCTCTACTGTGAAAAAAAAACAAAGAGCAAATATTAGGGGTTGAAAGAAGTGAGCAATACATAAGGTAGATCAGTACATCAGGGTCAGTGGTGGTTGAAATGATACTTACTCAGCCCACACAAGTACAGAAACTTGTTATCGCTCAGGTCCTTGTACTTGTTCACCTTTCCATTTTCATTCACTCGTCGAAGAGTCTCCTTCTCGAGTGGAGTTAGTACAGGAGCAACCCCCACAGCTGAGGGATCGATAAACTGTCATTGGTTGCCAATGGGAAAAGAAGACATGCCGAGAAGACTGTGCCCCCTACCATGGCATCGAAAAATTTCTCCTTCCAATGGGGGACAGAGGAAGGAGTGGAATCAGCCATCGTTGGAACTTCATCTAAAAACCTATGATGGAAATAGTAGGTCCCACTAAGCTCGGATTTATTGTTTCGAGGGTTAACCCAGTTGATAATACCAATATCGAATAAGTACTAGAAGAACCTCAAGGTGGGAAGCGCATGGCAGTGGAGGAAGAAGATGATGAAAGAGTGAATATGGGCCCAAGAATTAGGCGGAAGCTAGGTTGGTGCAAGGCCATAATAGCCTAAAATTTTATACACAAGGGGATGGCACGGGAATTGGAAGCCAGACATGATAGAAAAGAAAGATAAAAGAAATAAACCTATCTTTTCAATAATTCTTGGATGCTCTATTACGTAGCCTTTACATTGTTTAAATAGCCAGAGTAGAGAAGACTAAAACTGGTATATCTAGAATTGACAACCTTATTACATGGAAATAAATATTAAGAAAAATCATCTTGCCTAGATTAGATAGAGAATCATTCCATTATTAACCAAATACCACCTATTGACCTACCAATCTTTGTGATATTCCATAGAGGTGTATATTCTCTTCAAGATTTCTAACGATCAATTAAGACTTTCCAATAGTTTGAATTCAGATCAATTTTTCAGATCAGATTTTAGACCATGTTTGGGTGGAATTCTTTCTACGTTAGAAACCTGCATGAAATTTAAAAGGTCATTATTGAAAATGTCAGAATTTTTTGATTTTAAATATAAATTACCATTACTTTCCACCAATGTCTTATATATAAGGAATCACCACAAATGAGTACCATAAGACATAAAATATGTTAAATAGACTAAATATAAGGGGAATAAATATATAAAATTATGACTCCATCACTCCTACATGAACAATCAGTTCTTTATTGACGACTGATGGTAAAGGAGCAGCCACTGATAGCCGATATAAACCAGCTTCAGTTGTTCCTTGAAGCAGAATAGCCCCCATGTGAGGATCATTCACGTAGCAACAAGTTGAATGAAATTCCAATACAACATTATTGTCAGTTGTAAACTTACTGACAAATAATAAATTTTTTGTAAATTTTGGAACATGTAACACATCATTTAGGGAAAATGAATGAGAATCATTTGAAACAATAGATTTGCCAATGTCTTTAATTTGCAAACCTGCACCATTTCCTACTTGAACTTGATCTGTGCCATTGTACGAGTGGTTAGTCTGAAAATTCCCAAAATCAGCAGTGATATGATGAGTGGCTCTAGAGTTTGGATACCATTAAGCATCAAATGATGCTGGTGGAGTTGCAAGTAGAGCCTCAGAATGATTCTGTGATGGAGCCGGTTGGGTAGGAAAGCTTGGGTTGAATCTATTGTAGCAAGAGACGGCCGAATAATTCAACCAATCACATATTTGACACCCACTATTATTATGCATGGCATTGCTTTGTAGATGGAATTCGGGTAAGAATACCTATGCCCTCTATTGTAGGTACAGCCACGACTTCTCCCTAGTCGTAGTGCTCAATTGTAACTAGAACTTTGACTGGGAAAATAATGAGTACCTTTGGATGCAACATTAGCCTCCAGTGTAGGTAAATTAGAGAGAGAAGTGTATTGTTCTTTCAATATTTCCTAACTAAGGAGGAGCCCGAGAAAATCATCTAGGGGAATGGGGTCAACTCTGGTTGTCACAGAGGTAGTAAAGGATTCATAGTTTGCACCAATACCATGCAAAACACTGAGCACAACATCTTGGTCAAATACAGGGTGAGCAGTTGCTGCCAAATTGTATACTAAACCCTTCACATGTTGAAGGTATTCAGTCATGGATTTTGTTCCTTTTTTGAGTTGAAGAAGTTGATATTTCAACTGCATCACATGAGCTTGAGAGGCAGATGCATACACTTTTTCCAGTGTGCTCCAAGCAGTGCGAGAGGTAGTAGCACCAACAATTTGTGCTAGTGCACTTTCAGTAAGAGACGAACCCAACTTAGGATAATCTGATCCTGTTTACGCTAGAGAAGATAGGATGGGTTGGGGGTATCGTGCTGTAGGAGGGGAATCTTGGCCAGTGGAAGAAGAAGTTGAAGTAGAAACAAGAGATTTCAGAGGGCAGAGATTTGTACCATCGACAAAACCATATAAATCATGAGCATGCAAAAGTGGCATGAATTGATATTTCCAAAGTTAGTAGTTGGAGCGATCAAGTTTTACTAGTAATAACGAAACAATATTCGTAGGAGATAATTGTACTGATTAAGTAAAAGAAGGGGTAGTAGGACTGGTGGTGTTAGCAAAAGTAGACATTATCGAATCAAGGATGTAATGAATTTGATATGACACTGAGAGGGGGTAAATCAGTGTCTGAAAATTCTTCCTAATTATGTCACTGCTGCCTAGAGCTGATGGAGACCTAACTTTTCACACACACACAAGCGCATGCAAATCTACCTCGCTACCACTCAGTGGCCAGGTTTACCAGATTTGCACACCCACCCTGCAAGTCATTCCACACACTCCCAAATATATAAGAAAGATAAAACAATGAACACAGAAATATTACATGGTTCACCAACACAGTGTGTGATGGCTAGTCCACGTAATGCCCAACGGGCTCCGTATTTACTCAACACTCAACTTTTAATCTCAAATAAGACAATGATATTAACCCTAGATTTTTTTAGCATAAAACTGAGAAGGCGCACCAATGCCAAGATTCAGGCTTAACAGCCAGTGTCCAGCACCCACTGAACACACCACGCTTAATCCGCACCCACAGGAAGCAAATAACAATTTTTTTAGGCTTATAAATTTGCCTTAGAATTTTCTCCCACTAACTAGGTATTCAACAATTTGCACCTACGCTAGCATACAATAAATTGAAAGCAACAAATAGATAGGGAATTGAAAAACCTCATAACTGCTTTCGAATGGCCAACAATATCTCTGAAGCTTCACACTGCCCTCAGGTACTCTCTAATAGCCTTCAATGATAGAGATCGATCCACAGAGCATACTTCATCCACAGGCTTCCAATCTCTTCCACACAATCCAAAATCACCATGAATATAAAAATAAAAGCTCTACTAACTTCTCATAGGGATTTAGCACTCTATTGATGCACAGAAAAGAGGTAGTTGGTGATTGATCACTCCCACAAGGTACGAAACCCTAGAAAACCTTTTTTCTACCTTCAAAACATTATTTTAAATTTTTTCCTTCTATTTTACGACTCCCAATAGCACCCAATGTATAGAGCATCCAAAAATATGGAAACTGCAACTTGAACGGACCGATTTGGAGCTCGGATGAGAAAGTTATGGCAATTTGATTCGGCCAGTAACAAATAAGAAAAGAGAATCTTTCCAAACAATTCCGTGCACCCGCGCTGCATGGAATCGCCGCTCCGATGTGCTGTCGAGCTATGATTCGCTGAGCGGAGAATCTTCGTTGGCGTCCTTCGGATCGTCTGCAAAAAGGCGGGATTTGAAGCCGGCCTTTGGATCTGGATAAGTTACGTCAGGCACAATCAGATTCGATCTTCACCGCAAGATCTGGATCAACCTGCCGTTGTACCGTGTGTGCGCCACACGGAATCAAGGTTCCGTTTCAATATGACGCAGCGCAACTTATTAAGCTGCGGCTGACCAATCATAGTCTGCGTGAGAGAATCCAGACGCGATCTCCACATAACACATTAGCCAGCACCTTTTTGAACCGTCAGATCAAGATCTGAGCTTCGTGGTCCATTCTGATCGCCGATCTCGCATTTCCTCACTTTTAGCTTGACGAAAAAGCCCTTGAGAACCTTCTTAATGACCTCTGTAACCGGTTTTTATCAATTCAAACACTATACAGAGAAAATATGGCCGAGAAAACTTCTCTCTAGAATTGGCCGATTCTCTCTCTAGAAAATATATCAAACACATGGTGGGCACTTGCTGGGGAGGTGACCAGGACCTTGTGCGAGGCCATGCGCATGGGCATGTAGCAATGGGCTTGCGGCTGTTGCTGCCTTGCGGGCCTACTGCTGTGCTTGGTGCATAGCATCGCTGCTAGTGTCGGCTTATGGCTGTGCCATGCGGCTGGCCATGTGGCTGGCTACCACTATGGTGTCGTGGCCCTCGGCCAGGCTGGCTGCCATGGTGGCATGCCACCTTGGCACAATGGGTCCCACCCACTAATTTTCTCTCTCCTCATCCTCTCTCTTTTTTCTCTCTCTATAGTCTCTCTCTCTTTATTTACTCTCTTCATTTAAGCTTCAAGATGCCGTAACACTGCCTCATCATCAGGAACTCGACCACATCATCAGAGAAGCTGTGTCACATCACCAGTGGGGTCCATAGACAATCTCTCTCATCAAATTCAATGTAATTTAACTCGCTGCAAACCATCTGAAACACATTATAAGAGATGTAGAACACTATAGAATACACTGCTTCATCTATGCTATTGCACTAACATTCTCTCTCCTACACTGACACTCTCTCTCTTCATTTCTCTGATTGAATGCTCACAAACACTGTCACATTAGCCAAGTTGCCAACAATGACAACACAAAGTCCAACAGGACGTAGGTCGATGGGCTCTGATACCATATAAGATCTAGATAAAAATCTGAATATTTTGTCTATATTTTTGTGAAAGCTTGTATACCTCTATATATACACTTCACATTACATATTGCAACTTTTGAAATCCTATAAGCTGGTTCGGTTACAACATTTAAATCTGTAAAATTAGGCTGGATCAGTGATGCGTGTCGAGCGCAATCAAAAATAAATTACTCTACCTACAATGAATAGTAATGATAAGTAAATGTCGATCCACAGAGACTAGTTAATCAAATTGTCTACTTACCAAGAAAAAGGGGGGTTTTCTTCTGTAATTTAATTGACAACAAAATTAAGTAACAAAAATTCAATGGAAGATGATGTCGATTCAAGGAAATTTATTCACGGCTGCAAATTGATCACTGACATCATAGATATTATTCTCTATTCAAATATTTAACCAAGGATTATCAAAAAGCCAGACAATCCTTACCTTCCCTAATTTCATTAATTTGAGCCTAGCACACAAATTAATTCTTATCAATAAATCAATTGGTATTAAGCAATCCTCATGAATTTACTGATAGCATTATACTCTCGGAAGGAGTTAAAGATGAACAACAATCTAACAAGCGTCAGATTATTTAATTCATTCTATGTTTTCTTTAAGCAAGTAACAAAAACTTGGATCATAATTGTTCTGTTCAATTGTTACTTTTCCTGAACACTATAACAATTACGGATTATGGATTCAGGCTAGCAATAAACCACATAACTCAATCAATTAGTAGGCCTCTTAATAAACTGAATCATGCAACCATTAACTTGAAAAACCAAGAAACACAGATATTTGAATAGAAAGATAATTAAAATTAAGAATAGAGTCTCACAATTTTACTAACCGGATTGAATTCCCTTGAATCGACTAAAGAACTTAGCTAGATATGATAGAAAAGAAAGACAAAAGAAATAAAACTATCTTCTCAATAATTTTTGGATGCTCTATTACGTAGCATTTACATTGCTTAAATAGCTAGAGTAGAGAAGATTAAAACTGGTATGTCTAGAATTGACAACCTTATTACATGAAAATAAAGATTAAACAAAATCCGCTTGCCTATATTAGATAGAGAATCATTCCATCATTAACTAAATGTTACCTCTAGATTTGCCAATCTTTGTAATATTCCAGAGAGGTATATATTCTCCTCAAGATTTCTGACAATCAATCAAATCCTTCAAATAGTAAACCTTCTATGGGTGGTAATCTTCCTTCTCTGGTTTGAATTCAAATCAACTTTTCAGATCAGATTTTTTTATCACGTTTGATTTCTAGAATTCTTTCCACATTAAAAACCTGAATGAAATTCAGAAGGTCATTATTAAAAGTATCAGAATTTTTTTATTTTAAACATAAATTACCAATACTTTTCACCAATGTCTTATATATAAGGAATCATCACAAATGAGTACCATAAGACATATAATATGTTAAATAGACTAAATATAAGAAAAATAAATATATAAAATTATGAATCCATCAATCAGTTACAATATTTGAATCCCTAACACTAAACTGGATCGGTTACAATATTTGAAATTCCTAGAGATAAGATAGGAATTAGCTATAGGATAAGATCTAAAAAAGATATGGCTACAAGGAGAGAGAATAAACCGTACAAGATAAGAATGAGAGATTTTAGCCATGATTTGAATCTCAAATTCTATTTTGAGTGAAATCAGAATCAAGGAGAAATTAAGGAGAGATTTTTTTCTTAATTTGATTTCAACCACAATTTACTCTCTTGGTGTTAACATCTTTAAAATAGCAACACCACTCCTTGATGGCTTTATAAACCTCTTCTAGTGTTCGAGCTTCAGTACTCTGTTCTCTTCTTATTTTCAATATGGAAAAGCTTCCAACTTTTTCAGCTACTAAGGTCTCCTTAATCTTGCCTCTTCTTGTTCTTCTTCTCCCTGTGTTAGTTTCTGGTGATTGTACATGTACCCCGGTAGACAACTCAAGAAGCAACAAAGCTGAAGCACTGATCTACAAGTTAGTCGCCATCGCCACCATTCTGTTTGGGGGTGCAATTGGTGTATGTATTCCTATTTTGGGGAAGAGATTTCCGATTTTACGGTCGGAAAACGATATTTTCTTTGTGATTAAAGCATTTGCAGCCGGCGTGATCCTCTCTACCGCGTTCATACATATCCTACCCGATGCTTTCAATCAATTAACAGATCCATGTCTGGATCAGAACCCATGGGGGAATTTCCCCTTCACTGGCTTCATTGCAATGTTGGGTGCAATTGGGACTTTAATGGTGGACTCTTTTGCTACTGCATATTTCCAGAAAGCACAATCCAACAACGTTACTAAACCATTGGACTCAGATGAGGAGAACAGCGAAAAACTTGCGGGTCATGTTCATGTTCATGCTCATGCGCATGGGTCGGCGGCTGTTGTCTCTGATGAATCGGCAGGGTCAGAACTTATCCGGCATCGTGTCATATCACAGGTAGATTATATATAGTCTAGCTAATGAAAATTTCTTTCTTTCTTTTTTTCTTTATTTCGTCTCTTTTTATATAGCCTTATTTATTTATCCTCCATGCATGGTGATCATGAATATATTGTAGGTTTTGGAGGTGGGGATTGTGGTTCACTCTATAATCATAGGGATTTCATTGGGTGCTTCTCAAGATCCCACTATAATAAAGCCTTTGGTTGCAGCTCTGACTTTCCACCAGTTCTTTGAGGGTATGGGGCTGGGTGGATGCGTCACACAGGTATTTTATTTGTTCAACTCATGGAACCTGCCCTTGGCTAGGTTTGTTCAACTCTTATTTCAAATTTGAAACCATATATACATATAAGAAGAACATTCAACTCATTCACCTTGCTTATTAATTTACTTTAGTTCGATCACTTCTTATATATGTTTCTAGTTAGTTTTACAGGCTAATTAATTAAGAGCTAACCATGTCATCATGATTCTTTTACTTATCATAATAGGCCAACTTCAAAAACGAAGCTGCTGCAATTATGGCGCTTTTCTTTTCCCTTACTACTCCGGTTGGAGTCTCAATAGGTATTGGGATAACGAATGTTTACAGCAAGACGAGCCCAACTGCTCTCATTGTTGAAGGGGTTCTTGAAGCTGCTGCTTCTGGTATTTTGATTTACATGTCTTTGGTCGATCTACTTGCAGCCGATTTTTTGAGTTCCAGGATGCAAAGCAAGATGAGGCTTCAAGTATGGGCACAGATGGCCCTTCTCTTTGGTGCGGGATGTATGTCTATTTTGGCAAAATGGACTTGAGCTTGTTGGGTGGCTTTGTGTGAAACAATTTTGAATTTTTTGTTTTCCTATACGTGATCATTGCATACTGAATTATATGCATATATTTTTGTTCCTCAATTTTTATGAAAGAATATTTGTATTAAACATGTATTGCACTATTGTTCTACTCATTTTTTGCCTCGAATTTTTAATTTATTGATGTCTAAGCCTGTTTAATACCTATGCATATCCATAGTCCCTTTAAATTTAACGATCCCCGAACTTAATAACTATGACCCGATACCTAAGAGCAAAAACAATAAATAATTGAAGTAAAATTATTAATGTCCTCCCTGGCTAATTGACGGCTAGAGAGTTTGAAGGGATAAGCCTCCAAGAACGAGAAAAGACACCGATCTTTCATAATGAGATTGTATCATTGCCAAGAAGATGTATTACTAGTTATAGGTAGTTAATTTGTTATGCTTTTACTTTGTATTGAATGGTTACTATCTACATCCTCATTTAGTTTTCGATAGAATTCGATAAAGTTCTTCTATTGTCTAGTCTCCTCAGTCGTGATCCAATAGCTAGAGTTCATATGTGCCTGCTGAATTCTAGCTACAGAGTCATTGCTAGAATTCCTCCAACAATAGGAGAGGATCCAAACCCGATAGAATCCGCTTGTTTAAATATCTTCTTGTCTTTTGTTAGGCAAAAAGCCATGTACATGCATGGTTGTCTGCAGTAATGGCTGGTTCAAATGTCAAATAAGCATGAATTGAAATTATGTATTACCATTTCCACTCCTTTGGAATGAAAAGCGGTCTATGTATGAAAACCATATCCCCCCCTACCCTCAGTGAAGAGAGAACTTCTTCTAATCCATCTGTAACAAAACCACATAACCTCAAACACAAAACCAGAAAAAAAAAGAATGAAGAAGAGAGAAGAAGAAATTAGAAGAAGAAGAAGAAGAAGTGGAGAGCAGATCACAAAAACAACAAGGTGCTGTAGTTGAGATCAATACATCTCCCTCTTAGACACCAATCTTATTTATAAGCAAAAAGTATCCAATTACATAGAGAAAGTCTCCATAAATAAGAGGAGACATAAAAAGAAACAAATAACAATAATAAGAAAATAAATAACAATTGAAATAAGGAAGAAAAAATAGGAGCACCAGCCTATTTGTTAGGTTCTTGATTTGGTAGGCTGGGCCCATGTGGGCCATATTTAACACCCTCCCTCAAGCTTGGAGTATACAGATCACCCAATCCAAGCTTGTGACAGTTTAATCGATACGCTGGTCTAAACAACGGCTTCGTAAGAATATCAGCAAGTTGATTTGAAGAAGATACGAAGGGAGTAACAATCATCTTCTTCATAACGGCATCTCGAACAAAGTGACAATCAACCTCTATGTGTTTGGTAGACTGGATTACTAGTAATATAAATAGCAGCTTGATTGTCACACATCAACGACATAGGTCTAGAGATAGGAAATCCAAGTTCTTGTAGAAGAGTTTTCAATCATAACAACTCAGCAGTAGTATGTGCCATAGCACGATATTCAGCTTCAGCACTGGACTTGGATATTCAGCAGTAGTTTGTTTTTATTCGGCAACGAACCACTGAATGACCTGCAGGGAGATCCACAAGCGTCCATGTTTGGCATGCCAATAAGGCATCCATTTCAGCATCCATAGCTTCCTTCCACCCTGGATGGGATAAGGCTTGGGAAAGGGTAGTAGGAACAATAGTAGTGGATAATGAGTGAACCAAATTTTGGTGACAACAAGGAAGATGGGCTGTGGAAACAAAATGATCAATAGGAAAAGTACTTTTACGAGTACGAGTACCTTTACGTAGAGCAATAGGGAGATCAGAAGAGACCTCAGGATCAAGAGTAGTAGTTGACGAAGCAGCTGGTGCAGTAGTAGTTGGAGCCACTGGTTGATGTCATGTATAAACCTGCAGGGGAGGTGGAGGGTCAGTTTGTGGTTCAGATGTAAGGTGGAATCAGTGTGTGGTTCAGGAGCATCAGGTAAGGTAGGGACTAAAGGAATTGGTGGTTCAGATGGAGGTAAAGGAGATGGCACCAAAACGTGATAGTATGGCTTATCTGCGAAGAAGGTAACATCATGACTGACATAGTGACGTTTGATAGTAGGATCGAAACACCTGTACCCCTTTTGAGTACGAGAATAACCAAGAAAGATACACTTTAGAGAACGAGGGGAAAGTTTTCCCAATTTAGAATGCATAATGTGAACAAAACATGTACTACCAAAAACTCTAGGATGAACAGGAAACAAAGGAATGTTAGGATAAATAAGACGGAATGGGACTTTGTCATGTAAAACAGAAGAACGCATACGATTTATGAGAAAACAAGATGTCAAGACAGCGTCACACCAATAAAACTGAGGGACATTCATATGAAACATTAGTGACCTGGCAATATCCAGAAGATGCCTATTTTTACGTTCAGCAATCCCATTCTGTTGAGGGGAATAGGCACAACTGGTATGATGGATTATACCATTAGCAAAACAAAAATCAGACACAGAATTTTGAACATATTCAAGAGCATTATCTGTACGTAACACTTTAATTGAAACTCCAAACTGAGTAAGAATCTCCTTATGAAACCTTTTGAAAATAGAAAGAAACTCAGAACGATCTTTTATTAAATAAAGCCAGGTCATCCTGGAAAAATCATCCACAAAGGTTACAAAATAAGGGAAACCTAACCTATTGGGTACACGACAAAGGCCCCAAATATCAGAATGCACTAAAGAAAATGAAGTAGAATTCTTAGGACTAGAACTAGAAGGGAAAGACGAACGATGATGTTTTCCTAACTCACAAGCCTCACATTGTAATGAAGTTAGAGACTTGCAACCAGGAATAAGAACCTTCATCTTAGACAAAGAAAAATGACCAAGCCGTTGATGCCATTGAAGAGGAGTAGTAGTAATAGTAGTAGTTGCAGCAATGGGTAAATGTTCAGTGGGCTCCAAGTAGTATAGACCAGCATGCTCACGTCCGCCACCAATCATCTCCTTGGTCCTGAGATCCTGAAAAGTACAATAGGAGGGATAAAAGGTAGCAACACAATTGAGAGATTTAGTTAGTTGACTAATAGACAAAAGATTAAGAGAAAAATTAGGTACATGTAGGACAGAGGGTAAGGACATAAACTGGTTAAGAGAAACATTACCATACTGAGAGGCACTAGTAGATGACCCATCAGCAAGGTAAATAGTAATAGGTTTATTTGTGTTATGAAGGGATGAAAAGACAGAGGACTGACCCGTCATGTGACAGGTAGCACCTGAATCAATGATCCAAGGGTGAGGGGATGTGTAGGAAAGAAGGGCAATTGTACCTGTACGAGCCAAAGTAGCAGTAGAAGAGAGTCCAGTGTTCTCAAGGTTTTGAACCCTTCGAAGAAGGGCTTCATACTGATCAGAAGATGGAGCAAGTGTAGATGGTGGAACCAGTGCAGTCGGGGATGCATCATCAATGGTTATAGTATTCACCAAATTATCTGCCCATTCAAGGCGACCAAATTTATCCCAACAGGTATCAGCAGTGTGGTTGGATTTATTGCAATGAGTGCAAAAGCGGGTAGATTTATCAATTTGAGAACGGTCAAAACCACGACCACGACCACGACCTCGGTTGGAGCCACGACCCCTAGAGGGGGTACCCCGACCACGGCCAGCAAACAAAGCAGTTGTATCTCTTTGGGAAGTGTCAGTCTGAGGAACCAAACGTTGGAGACGAAAGAACGTCTCGCTTAGGGTAGGTATGGAAGCACCGGCAAGCAACTGAGTCTTCACAGCTTGATACTCAGAAGAAAGGCCAGCTAGAAATTTGGCCACATAAAACTCAGACTGTTGAGTTTTCAGTTTGTTAATATCAGTAGAAAGCGGCTGCACAACCTGGATCTCTTCAATGAGGCCTTTAAAGCCTCCATAGTAATCAGTCAGAGATTTGTCACCAATGGAATAAGTAAACATCCTCTCATAGAGGTCATAAATCCTAGAAACATTCTTATCTTGACCATAGGTCTCCTTTAAATCAGCCCAGATGGCTTTGACGGTATCATGAAGCATTACAGTAGGTAAGATAAAAGACTCTATACTATTCCATAAGATAAAAGACTCTATACTATTCCATAACCAAGTTTGAACCATGGAATTATCACGAAGCCATGTATTATATGTCTTTACAGATGCTGGATCCTTAGAATCATGGTCAGGTGCATCATCAAACAACAAGGACAGTTTTTCTTTAGAGAGAATGTAGGCTTTAATAGCTTGAGCCCATAAAAGGTAGTTTGACACCCCTTTTAATTTTACAGAGATGATCTGAACTTCTAAAGGCTTATAATCAGTCATCACAACCAAACAATGCAAATTGATTATTCTACTTTCACTCGGTTCAGCCAACCGATTGGCCAAGAAAATAAGGCTAAAAAAGAAGCAAAGGAAGATGGAGGTAGTGGGGTTACACAATATATATCTATCTTTGCAAAAAAAATCTCGGTTCAGCCAACCGAGTGGCCAAAGGAATGATGGCTCAAGAGGGGTGGCGGTAGGATGATAGGTAAAAAATTGTAATGAATGCTTACCACATAGACAATAAGAAGATGATCAAGATGTTATCAATCACACATGAATAACATAGTAGTAGGTACAACAGATCTTGATCATCTAAAACACCAAGTAAAATCAGTACATAGGTAGAGCAAAAATATCAAAGGCTTATCAAACCAAGTGTTGAAGATAGCCAAGATCTAATGCTCTGATACCATGTAACAAAACCACATAACCTCAAACACAAAACCAGAAAAATAAAGAATGAAGAAGAGAGAAGAAGAAATTAGAAGAAGAAGAAGAAGTGGAGAGTAGATCACAAAAACAACAAGGTACTGTAGTTGAGATCAATACATCTCTCTCTTAAACACCAATCTTATTTATAAGCAAAAAGTATCCAATTACATAGAGAAAGTCTCCATAAATAAGATGAGACATAAAAAGAAACAAATAACAATAATAAGAAAATAAATAACAACTGAAATACGGAAGGAAAAATAGGAGCACCAGCTTATTTGGTAGGTTATTGATTTGGTAGGCTGGGCCCTTGTGGGCCATATTTAACACCATCAATTTCAGTGATTAAATGGGGATCTAGAAATAATTGTATGGGCAGTTTGGACATTCAACATACAAGAAATACCGTATTTATGAATCTTAATAGCTTATTTCTCCACTCTAGGTGGAAGGGAAACTTTTTCCTTGCTAAAATCTCAAGGATCAAATGTCAGTATTAGATCATTGCTCTATTGTCCCAACCATGGTTCAAGGTATCGGTATTGGATCTGTCGATTAGTATTGATATTGAACCTAACCGATCCTGATCCAATACCATTTTTAATATTATTATATACACTATTGGCCACGTGTCAACTTTCTATTGGTCCCAACACCGTTCTAATCTGATCTAGATCAGTTTTGAACATGATCATATCATATCCGAAACTTGGATTTAGAAGTTGATCCCAACTAATTTCCATCATATTGGATCCAAATCAGGTCCAACTAGACCTTCGATCCATTGCCCCTATATTAATGCCCCCATCTCCACCCACTCCTTTGATGATTTAATTTAATGATTGATTTTTGTGAATATATTAGTGTAAATGTGACTTGGGCGGAATTATAATTTTACATAAAAACAAGTAGAGGGATTCTCTGGAGAAGCGTTTTCAAGAATGAGCTTTTGTGGGTGTTGGATGAAGGGGAGGGATATTATGAAAACTTCAAATAAAGAGAGGGCTTTGTATCTTTTCGAGTGTGAGATGGTCCAAATCATGAGTCTCCTTACTTTGAGGGCTGACCAGGAAAAATTTTCCATAATATGAAGGGATTTTATTATTGACACCACCTCTTATGTGTGTGTGTGTGTGTGTGAAAGTAATTCTTATCATTTCACATGTCTATTAAAAAAATATATATGAGGCAATGACAACTATTGCCATGACATAATGATAAGTACGCTCACTTTTACTAAATTTCCATCCTACACCTCCCCTCCCCCTTTGGGTGTCAAGGCCTACTTGACACAAGTGTCATTAAAACAAACCCTTTTAATGTAAGGCCATAGATCTTCATGTGGCCATGCCACATGCGCCTCTCACATGAGACATGAGGAGGTGAAATGACCAGAGACGAAATGATCTTTTCACCCCACGTGAGAAGGCATTGAGGGGCACAACCGAACATATAACTTCTCTCATTAATATCTTATAAACAAGCCTTAAGCGAATAAGCTAGACATGTGCTCAACTATGGAAATCCATTAAACCATGGGTAGAGCAAATTCAGTTCAGAATAACTCAGTTTTCTAGGAAGGCTTTGTTTGGTTGCAAGGGGAATTGAAGGGAAAGGAAATGAAATTTTTATACTTTAAATGAAAATTTTTGTAATGATTACATCACATGCTATCATATTACCCTATAACTAATTATAAATTATTCCACATTTTGTTATTAATTTACACTTCACTTTGCATCCAAATCTCTCTCATTTGAAAGGAGAAATAAGTTTTATATTTTATAAGTATCATTACTAAATATGTTAACAAAAGTAAAATAAATTTTACATCTTATACAATCATATTGTGTTACCACCACAAAAGTTTTCATTTAAAATATAAAAATTCCACTTCCCTTCCTTTCCTTTCAATTTCCCTTGCAATCAAACAAAGCTAGATGGAAATCCAATTACTGACAAGCTATCAAAGTAGGCTGCAACAGAAAAAAACCTCTTAAACATGGACAAACTGTACAGATATAATAGCACGGGATGCAGTCTAGGATGCTTCTTACCTTCCAGATTTAGATTTTGCACGTTTTTTTTTTTTTGTTTTTTTTTTCATCTTTGCTGATCCTGGGCAGAAAAAAAGAAAAAGCGAATAAACATTTTTTATACATGACTTTTGACTAGCATTCATAGCACTTCTTCTTAATTGCTTTCGATCTTAAATTAAACCAAGTGTCTTTTTTAAGTTTAAAAATTTTTTTTTTTTTTCTTTTAATTTCCTTGCAACCAAACGGAACCAGTGGGATTTTCTCTCACAGTTCCCCCACCGCTTCATTGGTAGGGTTTAGGAAACCTCTCCCACTCCGGCAGCAATGGAATAAAAAAAAGCCTTGTTTCGCACAGAAAGCGTTCTGCTCAAAGAGCCTAAGGAGGGTATAAGTAGTGAATCTCGGATGGAGTAGAGTCGTTGAAGAAATTCCGTACTCCTTTGTTTCACTGTTTTCATCTCCCTTCGATCTCTCGTATCTTAATCAAAATCCAAGAAGCTCTCTTCCCGTCTTTGAATCTAGAGTGTGAGGGAGAGATAAACCCTAACCCTAACAGAAGCTTATTGTGATTTGTGGGAGGAACCGAAGCATTCCGTTGTTTCGGAAGAGAATAAAGAAAAGAAAGAAAAAGCCCTAATTCGGAGAAAGACATTGAGAAAAGGAGATGGGCAAGAAGAAAAAGAGGGCTTCGAAAGTCTGGTGTTATTACTGCGATCGAGAGTTCGACGATGAGAAGATCCTTGTTCAGCACCAGAAAGCCAGGCACTTTAAATGCCATGTATGCCATAAGAAGCTCTCTACCGCAGGAGGAATGTCTATACATGTTCTTCAGGTCCATAAGGAGTCCGTCACCAAGTACGCTTCTAACCCCTAACTGCTTTTTTTTTTTTTTTTTTGGGTAAAATCTAACCCCTAACTTTAACAACATATAAAATTTGTACCTCAATTCGTTTCTTTGTTCTTAGATTTTTTTTTTCTCATTGCTTTGTATGAGAGATTTTTATGTTTATTGGTTTTTCTGGATTGATTACCGTTCCATTGTGGTCTACATTTGATTTATTCTTGAGCCCTTGTTATATCCGCTAGAATTGGTTATACCAAGGACTGAAACAATGACAATTGGAACTGCATTTATACTCTCCACGTTATGATGTTCACTTTATGTGTCTCTCACATATTATTTCCCTATACCTTCTACGTGAAATTGGTCAAACTGCCATGCAGTCTAAAAGCCTTGAAGATGTGTCCACAAGAAGAAGCTGCTATAAAAGTCACAATGTGTTAACTGTTATACCAGTTAACAGTGGTTTTATACTTCTATATAACCACTACTGTGGTAAGGCAGATTATCAATCTATTTTTTCCTACATCACAGGAATAGGATACTCAACTTTGATTGATGCTATCTAGAGAATCCTCGGATGTGTGGTATAGGGTATGTTATTAGGGACTGGGAGGGGGTCATTGAAGTATGTTATGGCATTGTATTGGAAGGTGATCTGATGGCAGTGCAATTAGGGTTAGGTTTGGCTGTTGATCTTGAAAGGCGAATTCCAATGCCATCTGCTGATACAGACGATAGAGAACAGTCCATGGTGCTTTTGACATCTTATTGGGAAGGCTGAGTTCTTGGTTTCAAATTGACTTATTTGCTTAGAAAGAAGCCTTGGTGTGCTAATGAGTTGGAGAAAGATCTTGCAAAACAAGGACTCCAAAATTGTTTCTGTAAGTTTATGTTTTGGGACATTGATGCTGTTGTTGTCTAGTCTCTACTGTAAAGTTGGATTGGTCTCAGTTGGTGTTGTACTGTATATTCTTTCTTCCTCTATTAACATTTTTTTTTGGTTGTTATTCATAAAAAGCCCCTATGTGATGGTGTTAATGACTTATTGGTGTTTCTCAGAACTTATTCAATGCATGTACTATTGTTATTATTCTTTGTATTAGAGATTTGCGTAAATTGATTAAAAGAGTTGTGAAGTTCGGTCTTATAATAGTATGACACTAAGGATATGTAGAAATAAATGTCAAATAAAAACCTTTTTAAAAAAAATAGATTGTAATGAAATTTGTGATCTAAGTTAATTTATCTAAAATAGAATTTCAATTGCAGACTGATATTCAGTTCAACTAGTAAAATTGTCATATCTTTCTCTGTACAGCTCATGATTGCAAGAACTTGTTCTTGAAGGTAAGGTAATTGAATATGCTTTCAAATGAAACTGAAGTCATGTTGAGAGGATAATTGACCTTCCAAAAATAGCCCTAATGAATAATGGTGGAAAAAATCCCTACTTAAAATTCTTGAAGAAGAAACATCATTGTTGGAGCTTGAGATGCTCATGCAGCAAGCCCCCTTGGTTGGAAAAACTCCGCCATGCATTCTATGGTAATATAGCACCAGATGAAATAACGGAACTTCCTTTGCCCAATGTCATTGAATTCCCAAAAAACTTGAACAGTGGTGAAATGGTTAGTGGTGACCTTATGTGAACCGTCTTCTGTGAAAGATTGAATTTGATTATAGGCTTTTTGATTCAGTCCCGGGTTTAAAAACCTGCGTTGGGATCGCTATGGGCCCATTACCGAAATATAACCCCAAATAATGGGTGAGTGGCAAAGTTGTAATTATTCTGAAGGCTTTTAGAAGGGCATTAAATTTATAAGAGAAGGATGCAACTGGAATTTATATAAAGACGGGGGTGAAATGTAAAAACTCAGAAAATGGTGGTTTTGAGTAATTTATTAAAGGTGTCCTTGTAATTTCTCAAACCTAGTTACCATCAACCTCACAATACCACAGTGATGGCTGTAAAAACTGATTGGGTTTCAGGTGAGAGATCTCTTCCGTAGACCGTATGGACTCCAGTCAAGATTAAAATCCAGATCTACTTTGCTAATCCACAGCCCTTTGAAATCCAACCATCAATCATTCGAATCAGTAAACTGAAAATTGGTAAAAAAATTCTTGAAACAGAACCTGGTGGAAGTTTAGGAACCAGGTCTGGTCTGAGATTAATGACTTACAGTAAAGGGGGATTTATGGAATGAGATTCAAGGAATTGAATCACCCTAAAGGAGCGAATTGACTCCCAGAATTTCAGACCAAATGGATTGGTAACCAGGGAGTTCTAACAAAATAAATTCCTAAAAACCATTCTGTTAACAGCAGGGAAAAGAGATTAGCAGCAACAAACAGAGAAGAAATAAAGAATAAAAGAAGAGAGCGGTATAACAGAAATTTGGAGAGGAAGAAGGATAATGAATGGATTAATGGAATGAAGACTGGATCAATGAAAGGAGGAGGACCCACACGGCCAGCAGTCATACCTGGCAACACTACTAAAAAAAAAAATTCAATGTCATTCAACTCTCATAATTGATGGGTACAAATGCACAATCATGTTTAAAACAAAACTGAAAATGAAATCCTAATTGAACTCTAAAACTAAAACAGAATCCAAAGGTAACATAAACCCTAACTCCTACTTACCTACCTCTATAATAGATAAATAAAATGAAATATAAGTTAAATTCAGAATTAACCTCAAATAGCTAATTAAACACCTAACTACCCTTGTTGGACCAAAACCCAGGTGGTTTAGTCCTGGTTATTTGCAGCCTGGGTTTCCAGGTTGGGTCGAACCAGTCCAGCCAGTTAACTGCACCTGCATAACTTTTTTTCCTTAATATAGATCTTTACTGTTGCAGTTCATCTTTAAGTTGACAGCTACATGATAAAGAATCCAATTTTGGTTTTGGAAATGGAAATTTCTTGTGGAATACTGTTGGCATGTGTTAGATATTGTAAAAATCATCAACATGATGGTTGTACTTCAGAAATGATATAAAATTCTGAGGAAACTCTTGGAAATGAGAGATTTAGAATTTATATGTACCTAGACACCACATCATAAGCAAAATAAGCATTTATCTTGTTTTAGGAGACAAATGCATGTTTACTGATGTATGTTATTGCTCATGCTTGAAATAGTTAATATTGATCTACATGAACTAATATTTAATATTGTTCTACATGAACTAATAGTTAATATTGTTCTACATGACATTTTCTTGTTGTTATATACTTTGTTATTTATTTTGTCGTCTTGGTTGATTTCCTCAATCTAATGGTCAATACAGGGTCCCGAATGCTAAACCTGATAGAGAATCAACAGAAATTGAGATTTTTGGGATGCAAGGGATCCCACCTGATGTTTTAGCAGCACATTATGGAGAGCAAGGTAATTTTCCATTATATGTGTTCATGAAACTTGGTGAGATGTAAGAATTGGGAGCTGCATCATATTATTATCTGTATAAAAAAAGAAAAGAAAAGAAAAGAAAAGAATAGAAAAGAACAGAAAAAGTAGATGTAAATACTTAATAGCATTTTATTTTGAATGACTTGTTAAAAATTTATCATTCTGGCTCAAATTCATTTATATACCTCCCATTGATTGTGATGTAGCCATCATTCTCTTTATAGTTCTGGATTTTTCAATGCTTATTATTTCACTTGGCCTACTTTGTTTGGGCTGGAACGTAACATGTGGGCAGGTGATCTTGGGTGAGCACGATCCAACTTGTTGCGTGGCTGAGTTAGCTTCCCGTCTATAAATACTTTTGGAAGTGGCAGTTGCTAAAACATGTTCCCTTAGTCAGAAATTGGCACTATGCTGAGATATTGATCCACCATCTATGATACATATTACTTTATGGAGGAGGATGGTGGATATGTGACGGTTCTTGGTTTGGAGTCAACCTTTTAATTTGCTAACCTTTCTGATGAGTATACAAAAAATTTTCTTGCAGATGAAGATACCCCATCAAAGATAGCCAAGGTGGAGATTCCGACCCCGAAGATCGGTGCTGTGGTCCCAGGAGCATTAGGTGTTGGGTTTCCTCCACAGTCCTCTCTGGGTGCAATGCAATCAATGTATGCATTTTCTTATTGGATTTAGCATTTTTACTGCTGACATGAGATGTTCATGTGTTAATTGATTAGACCATTTTATGTTCGTTCTCAATAAGCATTGTGGAGGGGTCTTTTGAGAGCACAAAACACTGATTTTTGATATAACATTCTCATTGTGTAACTCTTTTATTTTCTGGTATGATATCAAATTTTGGTTGAATTAAATAGAGTGCATATTAAAATTGCAGTGAGTTAGGTTTGAATGGCCCAAAATCCCAAACTGAAGTGGAAATCACCAAAATATTTAGTTTTGGTCATGACTGAAATCAGAGCAGAATCAGAATCAGAATCTGATTCCTTGCCTCTTCTAGAAAGTATTTGTTTTTGCTGCTTTGGAGATGGACTGAATTAAGTTTATTGTCCACTCTCTTGCAGGATGTGTATTCCATTGCAATTATTTATTTTTTAATTATCGTATGGGAACACATTCATTAACCATTGCTTTTGTTTATTTATCTTTGGATACAGTTACAATTCTGCATTAGCAGTGCCTCCTTCAGGTTGGTCAGCTCCACCTCGGCCACAACCTTGGTTTCCACAGTATCCCAGAGTTTCAGTGCCTCCTGCAGCACCTTTGGGATTGGCACAACAGCCTTTGTTTCCTATACAGACGGGGCAGCCTCCTCTTTCATCTGCCATATCCCCACACCAACCATCATTTCCAATCACTCCACCTGGATTACCCTCATCCACACCGCTTACTCCTGTATCTCAACCTTTGTTTCCAATTAGTGGGAATGCCACTGCCCTAACTCATAGTTCACCATTTTCTGCCCCTGTGCTTTCAACGATAATTCCACTGAACAATTTGACAGAACTTAAAAGCTCAGTTGACACGTATTCAAGTGTGAACTCTTCTACTGCAAATAGCTACCATGCACCAACTGTTCAAGGTTTCAATTCTTCTCCTCTCCTAAGCTCTGTACTATCTTTTGTTTAATTCATATACTTGAATTGCATGTATTACTGCCTCAGGGGGATGTACTTTTATGTATGAATATTTTTTTGGGGTATGAAATATTCACACCTTGTGAATATGTAAGTTCTATATACTTGTACACGTTTTCTGTGAGTTGCTTCTACTGTAGACTTTGATATGTATCATCAATGTACATCTTGAAATATATATATATATATATATATATATATATATATATATATATATATATATATATATATATATATATATACTCCTCACACGTGCATGGAGAAGTTACTTTCATGGTTCAAGTTTTTGGTGAAATTTCTTCGAAATCACCAAAATATTTCAGTTTTGCAAGAAATTGAAACGTGAAGATGAAATTTGCTTGGTTAGGCCTGTGCTTATAGTTCTCATTTAGTTTCCGTGGATGAGCCTGAAATTTGATACCCATTTTCAGCCCGGCCATTTTGGACTTCAGTGGCAGGCTAAGACTGGGTTGACCCTTGTAGATTCCATTGGCTTCCTTGGGCTTAATGGATTGGTTGATGCTACCACCAATCATGATTCAACATTTGGGTTTTCTCCCCTTTTTTTTTTTTTGGTGTCCATGGTCATTGATTGATTCAGTTATCTGTACGCATAGTTGTCGAGACTTCGTCTAGGCGAGTTTCTGGGGGCTGGGTGGTTGGACGCATTATTACGTGTTAGGAAGGTGGGCGCTTTGGCGCTTTGGCTCTTTGGGCGACGCCTTGGATGCCTTATTGCCTGAAACGATCCCTTCTTTTTTTTATCTGTTTTTTTTTAATATTTTATTACAGTATTGATTCCAGTTATAACATATTTATTCGACTATGGAAACAAGACATGGTAAACAGGATTAATAAATATTTAATCATTTACTTTATTTTTGTGTACCTTTAAATTATTCAGTTCAAATGCTTCTCTTTTACATAATCCATCATTACATGATCTGTATACTTGTTACTTCACAGGTTTACTTATTAATCTGTGTTTGTCGATTCATGATTGTTCCATTGATTTAATATTTAATAATTCTTCTTTTTATGGATGTTTCAGAATTTCAGTCTTTTACCTTACTGTCTTGCATATAATATACTATGGATGCCGGTGGTAGTAGATAGTAGTCATGCTGATATCTTATTACATTACCTAAGTTGATTTTTGGTGTATGGTATAAGCATACAAATAATAATAAGTAGAATAAGAGGATATAAGAACGGTGTGCCTTGGACGCCTTATTGATGCCTAGGCGCCCAGGCACCCATCCTACGCCTTGGTTCTCCTTGGCGCCTTGACAGCTATGTTGAATGTTTGCTTTCTATGTTTCTAATGTAGGCCTAGGATCTAGGTTTCCTACACTTATAGCTAGATTAGGTAATAGGTTACCTAGTGTTTAGCTAGTTAGGACAGAAGGCAGCAGCATACAGGTCTTGCAATTAGATTGTTTAGAGCTGAATTTTATCAACCAATGAGTAATATAATCCTAACATATGAATTACCAACTATACAATGCTCAGCTAGAGTGAAATTGAATTTCATTGAATAAAATGCAGCATTTGACAGGTAATATCATG
This sequence comes from Protea cynaroides, assembly GCA_028583415.1. NCBI lineage: Eukaryota > Viridiplantae > Streptophyta > Magnoliopsida > Proteales > Proteaceae > Protea > Protea cynaroides. The sequence continues at coordinate 86,298,692 of CM053265.1, read as the reverse complement.
CAAGAAATTTTCAGTATCTTAAAATAGTAATGGCTGTCTTAGTGTTTAAGAAAACAGTTTTCCATGTAATTCAGTAACAATTCAATAAAAAGAAGTTGGAATATTGACCAGAAATGATCCTGAAATATAAGAAACACTACAGGGTTCTACACAGTAGTGAGTTTATGTTAATAAGAACAGAAAAACTAAAACAAAATATGAATGCAACATATGCTGTCTACAGTGGCAGAAAGAAGAAACAATAAAACAGAACCTGAAACTGAAGAGAAGAAACAATAAAACAGAACCTGAAACTGAAGATATATATATATATATATATATATATATATATATATATATATATATATATATATATATATATATATATATATATATATATATATATATAGGTAGAATTTCTATGGAAAGGAAATTATAGCAGAACAAAAGACAAATATGTAAAATAAATAACATAAGCTAAAGAAGACAGATAAAAGATTTTGTAGACAGGAAAATGTGGGGGCGAACTTCTCTATATAATCATAGTTGTCAAGGCGCCCAAGGTGACTCAAGACGCTGAAGAGGTAATGTAGACTGAATCTCACATAAAAGGATGAAAGAGAATATCAATGGAGAATATCGAAAACACCACTATCAGGGAAGAGAAACGAAGAACTGAAGGGGAAGGAGAGAGAAGCTAAAGAGAAAGAGAGAAGGGGAGAAAGAAGCTGTCGAAACAGCAAGGGAGAAAGGGAACTCAAAGAGGGGAAGAGAAACCGAAAGAGAAAGAGACAAGGGGGCTTACCGCCAAGGGAGAATAGAGAGACCAAAAGCCACGTTGTTTTTTTTTTCTTTTTTTTTTCTTTCTTTCCATTCATTCCCCCCTAATTCAATAACAAATCTGCCTATGAATAGGCTTACAAATCATACTTAAAATGGGACACTCTAAACCTAAAGAAAATAGAGTTATAAACTAACGCAAACACTCAATAAACAACCACGAGAAGGGGGCCCACAAGATAAATTCCAATAAATAAATAAAAATAAAATAAAGATCCTAATTAAACTAAAACTGATCCACGTCCAAGGGGATGGGGCCCACAATAACAAAAATTAATAAAATAAATAAAAAGAGAAACTACCTTCCTAATAGAAGTAAAACTCTATAAGACTAAATCAATAGAAATAAAATTTACAAAGAATTCTAAATTAAATCCTAAGAAGATCTCTATCCAACGGATCTTTGCCTGCATCAAGAGGTGTTTGGGCACTTATGTGTACCCCAAGCGAGCCCAAGGCATCACCAAGACGTTATAAGGGTACATCTTAATAAGTGGATTTATACAAAAGGAGGGGTTTAACGCATCAATTTTTATTGTTTTTAATACATATGCATAATTCCATGCATTATGGTATATATATGTACTTTATACATCCAATAAAAATGCTACAAATGGCATTAAAATTTTTCCCATCTCCCTTGAGATATACCTTTAAATCAAACACCCCCCAACTTGGCCTATAATGTCAACCACCTCCCCTACTTTTGAAAATAAATATCAACACCCCCTTGTCAGTCCATTAGGTGATGAGATGAATCGTGACGAATGTTTTCAATGACAATATTACCCTTGAGATTGTAAAATGTTATTTTTACCTCTTGAAAATTTTATTTGGTAGATTAACTAGTCCACCAAAAAAAATGACTTCGTCTTCGTCGAGCTCCTCACTGGCGCTGTTGACGTTTCCGACGGACAGAATAAAAAAAAATAAAAATAAATAAAACACGAAGAGCAATTACAGCATTCAGAAATACCAGATTATAGTTTTCGAAAGATACACTTACCCATTTGGATAGATATTCCGCACGAGAGGAAAAACGGTGGATGGATCAACCGATGATGTCGAAGTAAAAGATTTCGTAGAAGAAAGTAATTTGTTACTCTGCAGCTGTTTCAATCTACTACCGTTCCTGAACAAAGTGTCCCTAGCCACAAACTTCCCTAATTTAACCTTGGCATCACGGTGAAATAATTGCTGGGCAGCCTTTTATAGGATACAAAGTGAAGAGAAAAGAGTTGACTTCTCGATCATCTTGGGGTCCCTGTAATTCGAGAAGGGTCTCTGAATAAATAGAATTCCATAAGAGTAGAGCTAACAGAGTGATGCCCACGAAACCCAAAACGATACTTGATCCAGAAAAGAGTGCTCTTCTTCTGAAAGTGAAGAAATGACGTTCATGGTCCAATGAGGAGAGATGCTGTAATTGCTGTTGTTGTTCATACTGGAGTTGCTGAAGTGGTAAGGAAGGGGGATCAGAATCATTTTTATTCCAGTTTCTCTGGTTCTTTCAATATATCAAAGGAAGAGAGAAAGAGGGGGGGCTGATGAAGCAATGAGAACAGAGCCACCCTCTAATTAGAAAAATCAGAAGAAGATAACTACATAACAATTAAATCGGAAGGGATCTGTTGGTGCTGAAGCTTCCTGTGGTTCTTAAGATCATAAGGACAGTAATTCCTGATAGCTGTAAGCTTATAAGGAAGTGTGTCATGAGCGATCCATTGCTCCACTGTGGAAGTGCTGCTGTGCGCAGGAGACTTGAAGCCAGTAAAGAAGGAAGTTTCCAGAAAGACAAAGGGACAGATAGGAGGGGCATCAAGAAAGGCAGAGAGGAGAGAGAGAGAGAGAGAGAGAGAGAGAGAGAGAGAGAGAGAGAGAGTCTAGAAGCTCCTGGAGGTTATAGCGATCGGCGGCAGCAGTTGAGTCGTAGAAGTTTGAAACAGCAAAGAGGTGAAATGTTTGGGGGAGATACAAGATATTTTTAGGGGCATTATTGTAATAAAATTATAAGTGATATTTTTCATCACCAAATGGATTGAGAAGAGTAATTTTGGAAAGTAGGGGAGGTGGAGGACATTATGGGCCAAGTTGTGGGGTGGTTGATTTAGGTATACCTCAGGGGAGGTGGGGGAAATTTTTCCAAAATAATAATAAACGAATAAAACTAGGCGTGATATAATAAGGCGATCAACCGCCTAGCCCTATCTGACTCGCCCGGACAGCGCTTAGGCAACGCCTTGACAACTATGTATATGATTCACAGAATTAAAAAGACACAAGAAGTTGACCTATCCTCTCTCTTTCCATTTCTCTTCCATTTTCCTCCCCTTATATCGATTTTCTGTCTTCCCCTTTCCCCACCCCTATTGGGAAAACTGTGGGGGGTTGGGAAACTGCCGAAGGCAATTACAGAATTCGAAAAAAAAAAAAAGGGGGTGAGGGGGAGAACTGTTAACGTGAACAGGGGTGGGGTGTTCACATAACATTAAAAAAAAAAAAAAAGACTATTGACTTGCTTTCGAAAACCCCACGATTACAAAGACGATTAATCGTGAGCGGCAAACACGAGCGCATGCTAATGAGGATATGCTCGGATATAAGACCATCGGTCCCCATTTCGGCCGCGGAGCTCTACGCTCTTAGGCAACCGACCCTCCATTCTCTCTACCTTTAGCTTTCGTCAATCCCTTAGAATACAATACTGGTTTGGACGCTCCCTTCCTTTCTCACGCCGATCAGGGTCCCTACATGGCCTGACGCAAATGTAGCCCTTCTTGAAAACCTTTTCGACTATTGCTCTTGCTTTGACAGATTTTGACGACCCATACTCGAGTAAGGGCAATGATTACTCAGATTTTCGCTGCGATGGCTGAAGCACCTGATGCGCCTCCAACAAGCAGCGGATCCTCTCCAAGCATGCGAAGAAAGCTGGAGCTGATCTATGATCACCCTCCGTTTTCTCGCTTGACTCGCTTTCAAAAGTGTGACATTCCATGAAGACAGAGAATTCAGATAGTTCAACTAATGGTTGGTTGCCCGACGAATAGAAAGACAAGAAGAATAGGGCGCAACTCCCCTTACCTCAGCTCATCAGTCATATTTCGATCAAGGAATTTCAAACGAAACAAACCTTATTTGCTCTGCTGAATGAACGAGCCTAAATGGAGGGTCAGACCATCGAGGGAGAACAGCTAGGCTTTACAACTTTTGTGTTCTAACTATTCCTTTCCTTCTTTACTGACCTACCTAAAGGCAGCCTTGCCTACTCCGTATGGCACTTTAAGGCGAGTGAAACGTAGGGCTTCCCTTTACAGAAGCTTGCAACAATATTAGGGCAGGAGTTAAACGACTGTCGTGTATGACTAACTTTCTGGATCGCCCTATCTCTGCGGCTCCCTTCTCGGACGAGCCCCCGCCCATTTTGAAAGGCTGATTGACATGGCGCCTTAAGCATGTTGTCGCATGCCTGTCTCCCCGGTGGACAGTAGCTTAGGGTTCCAAACCTTTTTTTCCCAGAATGAATTCGCCCTTCCCCTCCCCAGGAAGTTGTTAGCGCTATCTCCCCTTTGCTCCTTCTCTAATACCGTATTCAATAGCAGCGTTTATTCCAACAATACCAGCAAGAGCGTCACCTAAGAGCAGATATGCCGATAATCTTCGTATAATGGGAAAAGGCTGCCATAACCTTGCCTTCATGGTTTTTGAAAACACCACCACCTCCCCCTTATTTTAGTAGGCGTCAGGATTACCCAAGAATCAACTCCATGAGCGAGCTAGCTGCTCTACGACCACCCTGCGGTCGAGCTGGTCTACGACCACCGTTGCTTGTTCTGGTGATCTACGACCACCCTAAACGCGTTTTGGTTTTCTTTGCGCCCTGATTTACAATCAGCCTGATCTACGACCACCCTGCGGTCGAGCTGGCCTCCGACCACCCCTGTCGTTTTCTTCGCTTGAGCGACTCGCGTGAAAGCCGCTGATCTACGACCACCCTCCGTTTGCTGGAATACAAAGAGAGAACGAGCCATAAAGAACGGAGTCAGCAAGCAAGTACGCAAGAAAGCCGTTGTTCCCCTGCGAGTTGTTTTGTTTGCCTTCCCTGTCGCTATTGCCTGCAAACCTCTCGTTTGGTCGATCAGTCAACGTCTATCCATTTTTCTTTTCTTGCTTTGAAAGAGGGAGCTCACCATATTTGCTAGAAAGCGATTCGGTCTCCCGAGTCAGGGCCGGTCTGAACAGTCTCAAGCTTGATTAAAAAATACCATCCTTGGTCACTACTGTCAGTGATAAGCAGCCTTTGAGGCAAGATCAGAACAAGGAACTTTGAGGCGCCGCTTGAGTCCTATAGTCTTTTCTTTCTTTTAGAAATCGGTCGCTTTGCTCCCTTACTTACCTTACTGCTTTCCGATCCGAGCCTACGCTTGCTTAGAGATATCTCTCTTCCTATCCTTACTTTCAACTATTCCCTATCCCCGGGAAATCTAGTACTATTACACCTTCCCACTATTCTTCTTATTCCTAAGCCTAAAACTAAGAAGACTTAGGCTCAAATTGATTCCTCCCTTCTACCGTCGAGTTCAGTCGTTAAGCGTAACGAGACTACAACGAACCAAACTCACTACCTTAGACCATCGTTTTTTCCTTTGAAAATCGGTCGCTCCGCTCCCTCCTTCAATACCAAAGCCTAAAGTCTAAGGTATTGAAAATAATGCCTTCCTTCAGCTTCCTATTCCCGGGAAGCTTTTTTTTCCTTTTGGTTTAGTCACTCCATTCTGTCTACCTATAAGCCTAAGACAACTAAGCCTAAGCCGGAATCTATTCCTAGCTAGCGCCCTCTATGCCTATGATTCTTTAAGGTTCTTAGAAACTCTCTTCCGTACCGGGTTCAATATTTCTTTCTTTTTCTTGGTTAGCCATGCTTATTCAAGTCCATAATATAGAATCGTACATAAGGAGTCCTTGTCTTCCTTCTTACTTATTCTAAGACTAAGAGAAGACCTCTACCTCTTCTTAGATGATAGCAGCAAGGAACAGTAAGTAGGTAAGTAGGAAGACAAGAAAGATAGAGGAAGGAAAGAAGGAAGAAACGAGTTAGATAGCCTAAATATATTAAAATAAATAGATTCAAAGACTTGAGAAGACTTGGGACCAGCTGATCCGTATCTTGGTTCGTCTCATTAATGGAGTTATAAAGCCTCCACAATTTTCATTTTGATTCTTTCAAATTCGAGGTGGAATTTTATATATTAAGAACTTTATGCCAATATTGGGGAAACGGCTTTCATTGCGTGCAGTCCCACCCCGATGGAATCTGTCTTTCAGTAAACCCGGTAGACTTATCAGAAGCGATAACCGAATCCTATCCAATACGCGGAGTAGAAGAAAAGCGCTAACGCCCCTTCGATCCTTTGAAGATCCGTTCTAGCCATGTCATCTCCATGGCTACTATGATTGGGGCGGTAGTACTCGCAATGACTTTATGCGAAGCCACCTCTTTTTATTAAACAAAATGAGACAGTCATTTATAACTAGAATCATTATTATTATGAGGGCTAGGGTGGGAAAGGCGAGCTACGTGAGGTGAGTCAGCCTAGGTTTTCAAGGAAGGTAGCCGCAGGAAGGTGGAGGCGCGGCTGGATCGAATCCCTATTACTGATTAAGGACCAAGCTTCGTAGTTGTGTAGGCGGAATCGAGTTGCCAACAGGGCCACTTATTTGTTTGGGCTTGAGAGGACGAGCTCCCTTGCTTCGTCCCTCCTCACTCCGATCGCCTCTCTATTTCTCATTCCCTCCCTATGATGCCCTTAATCTGTTGGATAACATGGTTCCCGTACCGCCTGATATTGAATTTCATTCCCGTAGCTTTATCCTTTTTCTCTGGATCTTTTGTCAGCAATCAGGGCTCGGCAGCAAAGCTGGCGTAAAGGCTTCATTCAAACGTTTCTGAGGTATGTAGGGGTGGAACTTCAGTCCATTCGTCCTTTGGCAGGCGTCGGTAATCTGTAGCGATGGAGTAATGAATGGGAAGCCCCGGGTCAAACCGCGTTCGTTGTTGCCTGTATAGCTTTCGTCAGCAGAGATGGCGCAACGCATTCTAGGCATAGATCATTGGTATTGGATGTATCGTTAGGTTGTGCCGAGTCAAATCTGCTCCGCTTTTTTCCGTTGCAGAAAAGAGATCCCTTCCCCCCCGCTTTCAAAAATGATGAATATCAAGTCTGGAAGGCTGCAGGTACTATGGATCCTCTTGACTCCCAATCGGGTTGCCTTCCCAGGGCTCGCCGATGTTGCCTGTAGGTCGTGATGTGCCTCGAGATGGCCGTATCCTGTCCCCCTGCCGGTGGGGAATCTGCTCCCGGGTCGTCGCTTTGCTGCGTCTGGCTTGTCCTCTAGGCACCTTTGGAAGGTAGGGAGTGTGACAACGTACACGCTTCCCTTTACTCCAATTGGCCTTCTCATCAGTTGCAGGGTTTGGTGGCCCGAAATTGACTTGGCTTCGCCAAAAGGCCTCATCTCGTCAAGCCCGGCTCGCGAGGCGTCCCTCTCGCAGTAGGCCCGGTTCCAAACCTTGCCTCGCTCTTGTGGCATGCTATGTTTCCCCTCTCCATTCCCAAGTCAAGGGTGAGTCCCATCGCTACAGATTACCGACGCCTGCCAAAGGACGAATGGACTGAAGCTCCACCCCTACATACCTCAGAAACGTCTGAACGAAGCCTCTACGCCAGCTTTGCTGTCGGGCCCTGATTGCCGACAAAAGATCCAGAGAAAAAGGATAAAGCTACGGGAATGAAATTCAATATCAGGCGGTACGGGAACCATGTTATCCAACAGATTAAGGGCATCATAGGGAGGGAATGAGAAATAGAGAGGCGATCGGAGTGAGGAGGGACGAAGCAAGGGAGCTCGTCCTCTCAAGCCCAAACAAATAAGTGGCCCTGTTGGCAACTCGATTCCGCCTACACAACTACGAAGCTTGGTCCTTAATCAGTAATATGGATTCGATCCAGCCGCGCCTCCCCCTTCCTGCGGCTACCTTCCTTGAAAACCTAGGCCGACTCACCTCATGTAGCTCGCCTTCCCCACCCTAGCCCTCATAATAATAATGATTCTAGTTATAAATGACTGTCTCATTTTGTTTAATAAAAAGAGGTGGCTTCGCATAAAGTCATTGCGAGTACTACCGCCCCAATCATAGTAGCCATGGAGATGACATGGCTAGAACGGATCTTCAAAGGATCGAAGGGGCGTTAGCGCTTTTCTTCTACTCCGCGTATTGGATAGGATTCGGTTATTGCTTCTGATAAGTCTACTGGGTTTACTGAAAGACAGATTCCATCGGGGTGGGACTGCACGCAATGAAAGCTGTTTCCCCAATCATCTATATGCTTAACACAAGCAGTTCAAACAGTGATTAAACAATAGCATGTGCCACAGGCTATGGATGAGATCTCGGCCCCCCCCCCGGCGCGGGGGGGGGGAGGGGGGGCGGGCGGGGGCCTAGGGAGGAAAAGGGGGGGGGGATGGGGTGGACGGATGGAGCCATCAAAGGCTGGTCGAACCAATTGGATCATCACGGTTTCCGGCAGCTATGCGATCATCATTCATCACTTCTCGAATTCCGACAATCCCTCCTGGGCTGGCTGGCTGACCACTTCCCCTGCTTTTCAACGGCTTTCTTCCATTCCAGCAGACGACGATTTTCTATTCCTGAGCCTCTAATGCTAATGCCCGCCATCGCGATCTCAGCAATATTGATTTCTCATGTATGGCCAACCCCTCTTCCCTATAAAGTGTCGGATGCAAATCCAACAGAACGCTAGCATTCCATTCGAGTCCTTTTGGTTCGGGATATTGGAGTTGTGGGACATCGGCAGCGTACCGGCTGGGAAAGATAGGTTTCTCCTTTTTCTGGGTGGGGTGACCGGATCGAATCCTTCCTATAAATAAGAAGTTTATTTTTTTTAAAAGAAATTATTTCATAAACAAAAAAAAACCACCCCACAATTAAAGGGGGAAGAAGGAGGGGGGGTGGGCAGGAAAAAAAAAAACTCTGATTGGGGGGGGGGGGGAAAGAGCATTGGATTTTTTGGGTGGGGGGGGGGGGGTTGGGGGAAAGAGGAGGGTAATAGAGAAGTAATAGGATGGTGAATGGGGGTGGGGGGGGGTGGGGGGTGGGTTTGGGTTTGGGGCGGTAACCCCCCCCCCCTCACCTGTTCTAACCTTAAGTAATAAGCTGACCTTTTTCCCTATCCCCCATTTTTTTGAGGATATTCAATTGGTTATTCCGTCCCGGCCGGGAGATCTGAAGGGTATAGCGAAGATCACGATGGGGCACCAGCAGTACAACCATATCCCTATTCGGTTCGGTCGGGCGATGAAGAAGAGAATTGTTTGGAGTGAGAGAAGAAGCTAAAGATGGTCAAGTGGCAACCGACCTGGACATTTGATTCGGATGAGGCCGGGGAAATTCGAATAGAACAATTGAGTGGGGGATAGGGCGACATAGCCGCCGGGATAAGGGTTCAATGATGGAGGGCCATTGACAGGAAGGAATAGCCGTTATGCATAACCCGGTCAAAAATTGGCTAAAATTTTTGAGTCTGTCTTTTCCGGGGAAACGGAACAAATACCGGAATTGGACGACTACTCACTAGTTGGTATGGTTGGCCAGAGGAGGTGCGAAGCGAACCCCAGATAGTCTTTCCTTCCCTCATTTCCTGTACGGAGAAATAGATACGTAATGGGTTGAGGTCCAGTGCATCAATCATAGTAGTTTAAGTCCAAAAGTTGCCTCCACTCGACTGCCATAGCCCCCAACGCAAAGGTAAAAGAAAAATGGATATGAGGGCGCTGTAAGCGCCTGATGGATTAAGGGAAACAAATCGATGTTTGGTTAAAATCTATTTTTGTATAGGTGAAAGCACTCTAACAGTCGCAGCGAGCATCCGCCTCAGGAAGACGGAGCGAGCTAAGGCAACCTCACCAAGCGTAGGCAACCTGACCAAAAGGGGATAATCGGTAGGCCGAAGGTGCGAAGCTACCCGCCTGCGCGCGTGTGCTTGCAGAGGCGGAGAGTAGGTTAGTCCCTCTAACCAGAAAAGACTATCTTGACTAGACTAGAAAAAAGACTAGCTTTCCCTTCGGTTCGGTCTCTCGTAGGCATCTCTGGTGGGCAGGTGTATGTGTATATAGCTAGGCCTTCCCTCCGGCCCTCCCCTTAAAGAGCGGTAAGTCACTTTTATCAGAATAGACTCAACTCAACTAGACTAGAAAAGATTAGCCTTTCTGCCTTTAAAGATAAGACTTCCTTCTTTCCGCCCTTCCTCCAAAGAACACAGCCGGCCAGGCATGGAAATATGGAGCTGTGATTTTTCTTTTTTTTTGTTTAAAAATTTAAAAAACAAAAAAAAAAAAAAAAAAAAAAAAAAAAAAAAAAAGGAAAGAATAAGATAGCCCTTTTGGTCAGTCGGAAGGAAGATCTAAATATAGTTCAAAAAGTTCCCCACTCCTGCTCGGTTGGAGCGAGCTCGTCCATCCCTTCCCGCTAGGGCCACTCCCGTTCCACGAAGGTGGAGTCAAGGTTACAAAGTCACTTTCTATCATCAATCACCGCGAGTAGAAAGCCTTGGTCTTGTTGGCCCCACTCGCTATCGGATTCGAACCGCGTTTGAATGGAACAGATTTGGAGTCTGTCGTGTTTACCCTTTTTACCAAGTTTGGGGGGGCGAAGCCAGATACTTGTGCGGAGATGAGATTGATGCTCCGCTCGCCCTCTTATCGCCACTTTATCCTCTAAAAACCTACCCCTTTGCCGAAGCTTCTGGCTTTTGATCAAGGCTCGTAGACTCTCTATGTTCGTAGTTGTAACGGAATGTACCTCTTGCAGGGAGTCTTTGGTCCCGAGGGGACCCCTCTTCTTTAACGGGCCGGAATTCTATCTAGACAGTTCCGCATGTGGCGCTTTCTTCGACCTGTCCATCCCTATTTGCCCCTGATCCCCTCGTGCCGTGGTCCCACTGCAGGTAGCCATAGCCACCCGCATAGTTGTCAAGGCGTCGCCTAGGTGACGCCTAGGCATCCGGGCAGTTTGTACAGGCCTGGGCGCCAGGGCGCCTTGTGTACATGAGAAAGGCGGTCGCCCAAGCCAAACAGGAACAACATTTATCAAGCAGTACTTATTTATGACTAATATCATTTAAGATATTTTATATTTCATTTACTTAAGATATTATTCATAAATAAACAAATACCCCCCTATTTGAATCCAATAAAAATAGTCTAAAATTCAAATTCCAGAAGGAAAAAAAGTCAACCCCCCTATTCAAGAACAAAAACCATATTTTTGGGTTGGAGGGCGATTTTCAACTTTTAAATGCTAGGCTTTTTTCTAAATATAAAAATTCTATAAATTTTATTATAATAAATCATTACTAAAAACCAAGAGTGCGCCAAAATAATCTTTTGCTTTGATGCCTAAAAAATAATTTATATTCAGACGACTTTAAACAGCATTCACGTATTCCGAACAAGGTTTGACCGGAGTGTAACTCCTTCATTATAATTTAGATTCAAGCAATCTCGGATTTGTTGGAAAGCTGATTATGCTAGCTTTGCAACGAATTCGAGATTGCTTGAATCCGAACTATATTAAAAGAGTTACGCTCCGATCAAATTCGTTAAAAGTACGCAAATGTTAGTCATAAATAATTGTTTACTTAACTCTGGACACAATCCCAGGTGTTAGTGTACATTAGTAAACTTGGGTCCACACCACATATTAATTAAGTTATGTCTTAAATGTTGATTATTTATGTAGAATGTTGTATATATATAAACATTAATATTTTAGAAATAAAAAAAATGCACTGGGAACGCCTTGGTCGCCTAGGCAACGCCTAGGCGGGCGCCTAGGCGCCCAGGATGGCCCCAAACGCCTTGGATCGCCTTGTCACCTTGACAACTATGGCTACCCGTCTTGTTGCAGCTTTTCGTCCGTCCAACATAGCAAACTCGCCTTTGTTTGCTCTCCGCTTAAAAGAAAATGCCCCAACAAGCAACGGCCTTAGACAAAAAATACGCCTCGCGCGCCAGAACAACAAATGCGCGGGCGCAGTAGCGCATCCGTCTCAGATGCAATCATCTCATACCCCGACAACATTGTATATGACCCCCCGGGAATAAATCTGCCATTTTTAGGAGTCAGTTGGAGGATCCCGTGGTATGTGAACTGATTGAATCAGCTGCAAGAGTTGTTCAACTTCCTCTATAGCAGGTTCCAGAGCTGGAAGCAGCAAAGGGAGATTCCAGATGGTTTGGTGATCTCGCCAATAAAAGCATTCAACAACTTGATATCATCAATCAGGATAAGGATAGTCCTAAAACAGCAAAGGAAATCAGGAGGCCCAAGAATCAGTATAAAACCCGCCTGGCCATTACGACTGAAACTGAAAAAAAAAAAAAAAGAAAAGAAAAGAAAAGAAAAAAGCAAGAACAAACATAACTGAAATAACCAAAATAATTGCCATAATAGAAAACCAGGAAAAAAAAAAAAGATACCATAAAAATAAAATTGTTGCTCTGCTCCTAGCTGAAAACTATTGGGATGTCCTAAAAAATTCTTCTTGGCTTGGAAGAATTCACCTCCGGTGAATAAAATTCTTGTAATGTTCAAACATAGTTGGGTTAAACTATTGTAGCTCTTCAATGGAGATCTATGTGCAGTCGATCTCAGGTCGTTCATGTCACCAAACTAAGAACTCTCGAGTACCACCAGTGTGTGTATAAGTAACCCTCTCATCACAGGTATCCTCAATCTCCTCAACTCACTGACAAAACTGAGGCATGGGAGAAATAAAATTAGCAGGAAGGGAAATAGGCTCAGACGCAAAGATATCGATAGTGGAGGGAAAAGCATTAAGAGCATCAGGATAAACAGGGGTGGTAGAAGGGTCATGGTAGGAACCAAATCCTCAATATTGAAAATGTTGTTGATTCTCATGTCAATAGGTAACTCAAGCACATAAACATTAGCTTCCACTCTTTTAAGAATTCTGAAAAGACCTGCACTACAAGCATGTAGTTTGCTCGACTTTCCCTTGACAAAGCGCTGCCGGTAATCCTGACCATCACCATTTCACCCTCTTGAAAATGAAAAAAAAAAAAAGAACAGAAATAAAAAAAAAACTGAAATAACTGTCATAATAGAAAACAGAAAAAAAAAACAAGATAAAATAAAATAAAAATTGCTGCTCCGCTCCTAGCTGAAAACTGCTGGAATGTACTCATCAGTTTCATTAGCAAATATAATGTCTCTTGATTGTCTAGCTAATGACAGCATGTGGCTGTTAAATATGTTTTTTTTTTCTTCTCAATTTCAAGTGATATGATGATGAGTTCTGTCCCTGCTGTTTTATTAATTTGATGTTTGCCAGGTTTATTCTGGCTGTATAGCCAATCGGATTTTTATTATTGTTGCTTTTGGTGTAGGTGGATTTTTTGTCAATTCACATTCATACGCTTCAGGTCCAAATACTGGTGGTCCTTCCATAGGGCCGCCTCCTGTGATTGCTAATAAAGCTCCAGCAACGCAATCAGGAACAAATGAGGTTTATTTAGTTTGGGACGATGAGGCCATGTCCATGGTTAGTAGGTCTCTATTTATTTTGTTTGTTATTGTTTTGATGAATTTAATGATTGGATTGTAGTGTTCCCGGCTCCAGTGTTCCACTCAGTTCAGAAAATTTCTTCTGATTGCCTGTGTTTAAATTATTCTCAGGAGGAAAGAAGAATGTCCTTACCAAAGTATCAGGTGCATGATGAAACTAGCCAGGTAAGTTGTTACTAAATCTCCCCTCTTATTTGTTGAAATGGATATGTGAGTTGCTTTGCCTGTCCAAGTGGATGCAAAGGTTTAATTTTTGCTGCTTTTCAGATTCAATTATTCAGACATTCTTACATATGTTAGAGGTACTTTCATATGAATACCTGGCTTGATTTTTTTTCCCATTTCAAATAAGAACACACACTGAAAATATTTTGAAGGCCCTTCAATCAAATATTACTCTAGTTCTTATTATGTTGTCCGAGGGGGCATGGTGCTATTTTTAACTGCCACTCTGCAATTTGCAAGCTTTTCCACTGGTTTGTGGCCACCAAAAGTTTCAAGTAGGTATTCACATTATCTTTGCTGGTAGTTAGTATTTACTAATCTGACAAGCATGCTGCGATCGGCTGGAGGGTTCTTCAACCTAGCATCGGTCCACGCGGAAAAAAATAGTGTATGTATTTGCTTTGTTGAAAATTTGATTTTGTTGGTTGGTATTCTCCCTATGCTTGATTACAAAGCGTGGGGGTTTTGGAAGAAGGCGAATATTGCCAACAGGCTTTTTCCAATTCATAGCATTTCTTGTTATCTTTTATGATGGTACAGTGCATTCAGACTTGCCAGGTCAGCTTCTGTCACAAGTTTGGTATCTCTTGCATAGAAGCAAACCTATATATCTAATTTGTCTCTGAGGAATGATCGGTAGTCATAATTTCTTTTTGATTTTCAATGTCGTGGTTCCGTTTTTCAGATGAACTCGGTTGATGCTGCCATAGACAGAAGGATATCTGAAAGCAGGCTTGCTGGTCGAATGGCCTTCTAGTTGCACCATGCTATATCATGGATGAGCCAATATTGAACTCTCCTGTAGGCTAGCATTCTCCGAGAACCATAGACTAGAATCCCAGCAGTAAATTCATGTTCTTACTTATTGTGCATTCTTTTGGGATGACATCACTAGTCATGAAAATTAACTCTGTTGTATTCTTTCAAAAGAAGATTAGAATTTAGGAGGCCATTTTTTCAATATTTGGTGGTCTCAACTCTCTCGAGGGATGTAATATTTAACTATCCTTTTAGTAGTTTCTTTAGAAGTTTAAGAATCTTCTACTTAATATACCATCACATTTGTTGACTTGAATTGTTCACTCTGTAATCTCAGTTGTTCAGGGCTGTTTATAATTTGTTCTGTTCTAGTTCCCAAAAAGAATAGCGCATATTCATTTCTTTGTATTATTTCATATTTTGAGCAGCACGCAGCAAATCTTCAACCCCAAATTTCGCACTTTCTTTTAGTTGTGGTTCCATGAAGCTGCTTTGGCCGATATTGATACGAATTGGCTGGTCTGATTACGGTGGTTTGATTACTCATGCTGGCCATGACTAGGTCGATTACGCCATAATAATTATGTTGGAATGCGAAGATCAGAGGATTAGATCATTTGTTCTCAAAGCAAATGATTAGATCAAAGAGCTTTTGTTGATGGTTGGATAACAAAAAAGAATTATAAAAATTTTAAATATAGAAATAGGATAAGGATCGTCGGTAGTACTTTGGTGTAGTAGAGTTGATCTTGGCCATTGGGAGTGCATCGGGATACATGATTGATGCACTCTCAATGATCAAGATCAAATTTGCTATAACAGAGTGCTACAATACGTTGGGACACATGATTGATGCACTCTCAATGATAAGGATCAAATCTGATATAACAGAGTCTGGGACACATGACTGATGCACTACTCTTAATGATCAGGATCAAATCTATTATAATAGTGTTACAATGCATCGAGACATATGACTGATGCATTCTCAATAATGAGGATCAAATCTTTTATATCAGAGTGCTACAGACCTTTTTGTTTCCTGAAATAGAGAACTAAGGATTTTTGAATCCAAATTTTTTTATTTTATTAATTACATCGTCCTTCATTTGTGGCATTCGCTAGTCCTAGTCCTACACAAATGAACAGATTAGAATTAGATAATAGAAGGGGCAAAGTTGTAATATTATTTTGGCGTCCGCTTCCAACTCGAGTTTGTTGATGCCTCGATGCTACCTGGGCTAAAATTAAGCCGATCTTGGTTCTATGCTCAACAAATTAAAAACATACACATACTTTTTCACAGCACAGAGAGAGAGAGAGAGAGAGAGAGAGAGAGAGAGGAATGATACGTAAACCAACAATTCCGTTGAAGCGGTTACTGAGGTCGATGGAGATGGGCGCCCCATAAACAGTTACGATGAGGTACTTCTTTATTCTTCTCACTAAACTAGATGCATGCCTTGTATAATTATCTTCCCTTCTCGTAGAAAATGGGTATTAGTAATCTGAAGTCGAGGATCGACGAAGAAATATCCAGGAAGCTTGATATTAAAAGCTTCTCTTCTACTACAACCACACTTCACATTGCAGATTTGGGCTGTTCGGTTGGACCTGAAACATATTCAGCAATGCAAGACATAGTAGAATCGATAGAGCTTAAGTACATCTCTGAAGGTCTAAATTCTCAAATCCCAGAATTTCTTGTGTTCTTCAACGACTTCTCTTCCAATGATTTCAACACTCTCTTTTCTGCCCTCTCTCCCAACAAAAAATACTTTGCTGCTGCTGTACCTGGTTCCTTTTATCAACGCTTGTTTGCTGAGAGATCTCTCCATTTTGTCTACTCATCTCATTCTCTCCAATGGCTCTCTAAGGTTCCAGCAGATTTGGTAGATCAGAACTCTCTTGCATGGAATAAGGGGATGGTGTTTTACACTAATGCTCCAAAGGCAGTAGTAGAAGCTTATTCAGCTCAATTTGCAGAGGACATGGATTCCTTTTTGTGTGCGAGAGCAGAAGAGCTTGTGCGTGGAGGGATGATGACCCTTCTCATGCCTGGACTTTCAGATGAAACTCCACTTTCTGAATGTTCTCACTGTATGCTATATGACCTTCTAGGATCTTGCCTTTTGGAAATGACTCAGATGGTAAGCCTCACTTCCCAAGAAGTACAAAAGGGGTGGACCCATACATGTTGGGCCCATCTGCCATGTGGTAAATAATAAGCTATACTTGTTCTTATTTATTTATTTTTGTTACGAGAGGATTCTCTGAGTGATGCTGTTGTCTACAGCCACCAACGGACACAGACAATTTCACGTGGATTAATTAATAGGCAGGGCACTGGAAAAGAGAGAGTGCATGGATAGAGAGATGTAGAGAACGCATAACTTCCATTCCACTTAAGAGAACCTTTTTATTTTATTTATTTATTTTGATCTTAGGGCACAAAATAGTTTATAGGTTCGCCTTAAAACTTAAATTCACTTTATCTTGCTTGTAACTCATGATTTCACCATCATTAACTTTCTTTTTTTTCCTGCTAAGCTCTAGGGAGATTTGAACCCGTGACTTCTTTCATTTTAAGATGTTGATCTTGTCAATTCAGCTATTCCTCGGGCTTACATCCTTAAGCATTGCCCTTAAGAACTCTTATTTTGCATGATCTATTCATATTATCAATAATCATTGTCCTTTTAAATAGATTTGGTGGGCTTTATTATTATTATTATTACTATTTTTATTTTGGGCAATAAGGATTTTTAATTAATTTGTTGATCATGATGATCAATGTAATTGGCAGGGATTAGTGAGTGAAGAAAAGGTGGATTCTTTCAACTACCCTATGTACATTGCATCCCCAAAGGAGTTACAAGGATTGGTGGAGAAGAATAAAAGTTTCATCATTGAGAGTATGGAGATGGTGAGTCCATTGACTATGGAGGACGAAATGCCCAGTGCACAAGTGTTTACAATGCAGTTAAGAGATGGAATGCAAAAACCCATCAAGGAACACTTTGGAGCTGAGATTGATCTAGACGACTTGTTCGATAGGTTCTCTAAGAAAATTGCAGACTCTTCTCACCTCATCGAGGAAAACTACAAGAAACCAAATCATTTATTCATGGTTCTACTAAAGCTCGGTGATTGATTAATTAGTAGGGAAAATAAAGTCCTAGATTGTGTGTGAAAGCAGTATTTGACATTTGGTCTGTGACTGAAATTACTGCAACTCCACATATGCCATTTCGCCCCTCTCCTCACAATTTCATCATGTAATGGTTTTGGGCTCTTTGGGTGTGATCACTTTCAGCTATTACTAAATGTTCAACTGCAACTCTATTGAAAATAATCTAATATTGGAAAAAATTGAGATTTTAGATAGTTCATATACTAGTTGGTTTTTTGACCTACTAGTTTAAGCTTTTGGGTTAGATATAAGCTTTCAGAATGTTGTTCCTAAGAAAATTTCTCTCACAGTGGCACAAAGATCCGATTTGATAATGCCCCGACAAGAAAAATAAAAGTGACCTGAGATCCATTAGGCCCTCAGGCCTACATTCATGTCGACAACTACCTTGCAAATGCACCTCATTTGATGGCATATTAGACAATCAAATATTTTTATTCTTGGTTACCAACTTCAACTTTGGTATCACCTACAAGTTACACAAACTGGTTGGATGGAAGTGTGAAAACATTCACCGGCGTTTTTTTATACGCCGCAAAATGTGAAAATACTGCTACGCTGGCATAACACAAAAGCTTGAGAAAGAGCAGCATTTCTTAAGAAACGCGCATTTCTTAAGAAACGCTGGCATAGAGGTATACTTACCTGTACAACGGTGTTCCTTACGCTTGTTATTATTGGTTTGTATGCCGATATACAAAATGCCACTATATGTTTTGTATTTTTTTTTTTAAAATATAAAATCCATTTCTGTATCATATAACCTGTTAAAACAAAGGTACACAATGCTGATCTGATTCCAATTCTTGTAACAATGCATATGCTCATGCTCATGCTCATTTCAGTAAAAATCACATGCATTTGGTGAAATCACTACTAAGATAAGCCATGTCTATGATATATTGTTAATCCCTAATAATAATGAAATTGCCTCTGGTTCACAACTAACATCTGAAAACTGTTAATGATACAGGACTTGGTAATAATAGGAAAAGCAAGAAAGTTTAGGCATATGATATGATTGTCAATAGTACTTGATGCAACATCAGAAAATAAAACACATTAGGCAATCATCTTAACAATAAACTGAATTATATGATGGTTGACATAGTTATATCAATTTGATTTATCATGCTAAATTCATGAGTTAATTGCTTCTTTCCAGTTGTTGCTTCTTGCGGCCTGTCTGTCTTTTTCTAGTTACATAGATTGTCGAAAAAGTATCACCAACGTAACCAATGTATATTAAATTTTCCAGACTTTCTAGCAGTGTCTTGAGGGCCCACTGCAGCCAAATTTCCAGATATTACATACATTCAATAGCTAAAAGCACAAACTAAAAAGATTCAACAAACTTTAATTAAACATCTACAGAGAAGAGTGAATCCAGAATTCTGGCCAGATCAACTGAATAACTACAGAAAAGGAAGTTCAGAAATCAAGATTGAAATTTTTATAAGGTAATAATAAACTAAAGATGGAATTGTTATAAGTTACTCAGGAAGGAAATTGTTATCTACAATTAAACAAAAAATGCTAAACATGGAAGACATTGTCCTATTACATCAGAAAAGATCAGTGACTCACCTCCTCAGCAACATAGAAAAATAAAGTTCTTCCCCCTAAAGCAAATTTTTGAAAAGGAAAATATAATGTAAGTATCTACACAGATACAAGAAAATGACCATAGAATTAGTTATCACCCTATTACCTGACTAGCAACGCAAACAGGGCAATTATTTGTGTGGCAGATACGTGCCATAACACATCCAGTAGCAATTGTTGCCACAGAACATCAACTCCACTTTTGAAGCCACCATCAACTCTGAGATTAACCCTTTCTCCAAGCCATTTTCATTGAGTGTGCAAAAAGCCATCACTAATCAAACAGCAATAAAGTGTGTAACAAGGAAGGGGAAAGGAGGTGAATAAAAAAAAAATAATTCACAGAGAAAATCATTCAATTTAAGGACATCAAATAAACCTGGTGTGTTTCCGTGAGGCCAAGTTCCCAAGGACCACCAGCATGCTTAATAGAACTTATGGGGCTGGCTCCAGTTCCCTCATCATGCCCTGATATCTACAATCCAAGATAAAAGATTCACCTGTTTGAAGCAACAATTCCAATCCCAGCTTCTGCTACAAGCTTAACAGATACCTTAGCCTTCTGTTTAAAGCAAATTTAATTACTGTCAATGAAGTTCATGTAAGCAAATATTTGCAGTCAAAGTACATCACTTGAAATGCACAAACAATCATCTGATGAAAGTAAAAAATTAATTGTGCCATCTTCGATAGAATAAATATCATGATGTCGAGGTGGAGATATAAGGGGAACCCAGGTTTGGAATTTCTCTGTCTGGCAATATATGCACTAACTGCAACTGCTTACCTACGCCAGGCTTTGCACCTTGTGCAATTTTGATTTCTAACTGAGCAGCATTGACCAGAAATGTCGGGGTGACACCAAAATGACCTAAAGGAACCTGCAAAGGATATAAGTATGAGAAACTAATATTATAAGAAAGAGGATTAAGCATCCATCTTCCACATGACCTTTCCCTATTATATGCACACTCATAAAAGCTATGATTGCATTATCTTAGGCAAAAGCAAAGAGTATTGTTTTAGAATAGGATCCTGAAAAAAAGAGTGTGATGCTCATGTTATCTCTAAGATAGCTGCCAGGGTTTAGGAACCATGACAAGAAAGAGCAAAGTTATATACAGCAATGAAATTTGATAGAAAATTTATAAATATTTAGCAATCAGAAATTTGAATTACCTCACCACCTTCTCTTGGGTTGGATTTTCCACCGAGCCTATTCATTGCAATTGCATCATGTTGCAAGAGACTAAAATTTTGGAGGGTCAGGGATCTCCAACTCCAAACTTCTGATGCTTGTTAAAACCTAAGTGCCTAATGGACCGTACATAGGCCTTAGGACTGTGCCATGATTTCTAGCTTGTCTGCCTAAGACTTGCTGCTTGCATAAATTGTCATGAAACAACTCAGATGAAATTAGGCAATAATGCAAAAAAAGAGAGTCAAAACTGAGAGTCAGAATTGTTTTTAGAAGAGTTTGATTTCGAGAAGGATACTTGAAATTGGCATATAATTTAGAACTGAATAGAACTTAACTAGAACAGAAAATAGAAGTTAGATGGCTGAATTGAATGATTAACAGAATAAAAATCAACCAGAAAAGTATGTTCAGGAATAAGGAGATTTTCTATACTTGAAGTGAATAAGAAGAAGATAAGAAGAAGAAAATAGGGAGTAAAGAGGGAGCAATTCACGGGACTGATTGTATCCATAGCAATGCTTCATTTTAACCTTTCAGTCATCAAGCATAAAAATAAAGAGCACAAATCAGGTTGTCTTGACAGTACCATTCTTTAGGATGTCTGTTCCACCTGCCACACAAGGACACATTCCTATTGACCAACATTGTTTAATCCATGGGCACAAATTTGATTGATTCTTCAAAAACAAATCAGAGGGTTCAAAATGGTGAATTCACTAAATTGACCAAACTTAATTTTTAATGACACAGAAAATTAGATCCCTCACAGATGGACAGAAATCGAGGATGGCTGTTTTAAGAAGACTACATTCATCATTTGGTTAAAATCAACTAATCAAAGCTGATTTTTGGTTTAAAATTCTCCTTCAGGGGATCCATTTTTTTTTTCTCCAATAAATTATGTTGTCATAAACTAGGGAAAGAATTCAAAATGGAACTTTCTAGGTAAGTCCAGTTAACAGGTTTACCAAGAATCAGGTATTCAGGCATATGGTTGCTCTGCAGTTCAATGGAACCAGATACTGGTTGAAATCAACATGTCATAATAAAGTAGAATTCTTTGAGAAGCCTCCATAAATAATGGAAAATCACATGCAAGAGCTGAATGAGAAAGCAAGATACAAGATGTATAGAAGAAAGTCATTTGGTTCAACAACCAAACTTGTAAACAAACTTGAAGAGGAGATAAAAACTCCATGCAATATTCCTATACAAGTAGCAGTTTCTTCCATTTTCAAATGCTTGAATTCAAATGAAGTTATGCTTCCTTTCAACAAAAACTGAATCAAGAGAAGGAAATGTGTGTGCATCCATAACCAATTTGGAAGGGGGAGAAGCATATGAAAAAAAAAAGAAAAAAAAAAGAAACACAGAAATATTCTTGTAATAAAAGCATGATGTCTCTCCATTCTGCATTAAGAACTCAGAGATAATAGGAATGAAGGCTCAAATGCTGAGATTGAAAGAACAATATACGTGAATTAAAGGCCGTTAGAATTATAAAAGTCTACATGATAGTTTATCAAGTTAGCATTTTGCAACCATTTCAACAATGTAAAATTGCAGAGGTTTAATTGCATAGTTACTAGAAATATTCATGTAATAAAAGCATGATGTTTCTCCATTCTGCATTAGGAACTCAGAGATAATAGGAATGAAGGCTCAAATGCTGAGATTGAAAGAACAATATATGAGTATGAATTAAAGGCCGTTAGAATTATAAAAGTCTACATGATAGTTTATCAAGTTAGCATTTTGCAACCATTTCAACAATGTAAAATTGCAGAGATTTAATTGCATAGTTACTAGAAACCCATTTCTCACCTGAACAGACATTTCTCAGGAAGCCCATCTCTCTATTAATGGTGTCCCTGATATCTGATTTATTCATCATAAAAAAAACCCCTTTTCTCTTGGGATTCCATGAAATGGATTCAACCATGTGATTTAGATGGTATTTCCTGTTTCTGGTCCCTGTATATTGTTATTCATATTTAGTATCTAACTGGAACAGTCTGGACAGTTCAGAACAATATGTGACAGTCCAGATCGGTAGTCAGTCTATAATAGTCCATCCTCCAAGAACAATCTCTAAATCCTCGTCCATACCCCTTGCTAGTAAAAATATGGAACAGACCAGCCTGATACCTACTTTTATATTGCAAACTTACATCAGCTAGATTGCTTTATGAAATATATAGAACAAGCTATTGGAAATTTCAATTTGCAAGATTTCATGGCAACTGAATAATTAAAAGGAATCCAACAAAACAGCCCACTGATCCAAACCAAGCTACTGGATTTCAATAATTATAGCAACTATAGTTGGGATCAGGTGGATTCAGGACTGAAATCTATGTCAAAGTGCCAGCTTGTAGTGTTAGATTAGGACCATGGCTGATCTAATGTTTGAAATCTAACAAGGTTTTGGACTAAATAACTGAATGTAAATTAAAATGAGCATATATGTAAGTTTCAGCTAGGTTTAGAATGCGTTATAAAGCACTTTCCAGGAATATCTTTCTCCATTCAAATAAATTGACAGAAGTTTTTTTCTTTCCGAAGGGGAAGGAAGAGCCAAGCCTTGCATAATCTAGGCTTTTGCTCACTCAATCCCAGGGAACAGGCAGCTCTCAAGTGATAATGATTTTGAAATGGGTTAATTGCACCCAAAAAAAAAAAAAAAAAGCCAGACTGTCCAAATAACATAAAAAACTAAATAAAATTCAGAAACACTACAAGAATATTGGAATTGAATCAGGAGCTGATAGAATCTTGAATAACTAAATTACATGCAAAGGACTGATATTTAACAGATTAAAGTGATCACAGATGGAGATCACAAAGTTTATTCGTGAACAAGTTCTTAGATGCCATCTCACCAGCCCAAATCACAATACTAACCGTTAGACAGAAAAACCAAAGCAAGCTTCAAAGAGGCTTATTCAGTTCTTTGTCAATAAAATGAGATTGTCTACACGATTTCTAAACTAAATTAGGCCTTCAGTTGACCTGGAACATCCAATAATAGGAAACTTATAAATGCCCTTCATAGAATGGTCCAGATAATATTGTATTTACATTTATTGGACTATACAGCTGTATATCCACTTGTTTGATAAGCAGAAAATGGAAAACACCTTAGAAAAAAAAAAGAAAAAAAAGAAACACTAGCCTACAACTTAACACTTTCAGAAACTCTAGCAACTACAATATTACTCTCCCAAACCCACTAAAAGACACAAAAATAGTAAGTCAATGGAACCCAAAATCCAATTAACCCCAATGAACCCAGTGATCCTAATAATGCTCCTAAACACAAATAGTAGAAGCATCTATCATGGTGTAGTGTATCCAATAAAGGATGCCAGGGTTCTCAAGCAACAAGAGTAGGGCATACCTGTAAGACCTCAGTACTGCCGGCATCAGAAGACTCTGCTTGATGGCCTGTGAAGAGCATGACAAGAATACAATATTAAGATGATTTCAAATGCCCTGATTTGAAATCAGGCGAGGAGAAGACATACGAAATCTTCAGTCTCGTTTTCAGCAAACGGGAGCCCAGAAACCAACATTAAGGAACATTTTTTCAGATGAAATACTTTAGACTGGATAGTTTGAGCACAAAATCAAACCTTACGCTTAAAATACCATTCCTGTTTACTTCTTTGCTGGAGGTAGTCAGATTTAAGCCCCTCAAAGGTTTGATGATTCAAGTAACCCTAACACTGGGTGAATGAGGAAGATTTGAAAGAGCAGAAAGCCAGATGTGCTATATAACTCAAAAATAGAAATTTCTCAACCAGGACATACATGTACATCGATTTTGAACTTTCACTTGACAAAAATTTTCAAATTGACCATTACAACAATCAAATTTCTTACTCCCAGGTCTGGCTCTCGTTAATGCTTTTACTAGTTTTACGATAAGGTCTATGGCTGAACTCATGTACCATATAAAAATAAAAATAAAAAAGAAAAAGATACACCTTAATGAATTCTTGATTAAAAAAAAAAAACTGCTTCAGCTTCAAAATCTGGAGCGGTATTACCAACCAGTGGGAGTTCACAGTTGCCAGATATGAAATCGAAGAGAAATAAAAAAAATTAGAACGGAAATTAGTGATTCACCGATTAAATGAAACGGTCAAAACAAATCTGCTATGGAGACGGAGAGGGCTTGACTTCAAGAACAAGAGAGAATGAGGGCTAGGGCGCGAGCGAGGGAGGAAACATAAAACCTCGCGGGAAAAGAACGAGAGTTTTTGTTTTGAGATGATAGACCTACAGCGGCGTTTCCTATAAAACGCTGCTTTATAAGCGGTCAATAGCTGCGGGTAACCAAATAAAAAACGGCGTTTATCATAGAAATGCCGCATTATACCATAATCAATAGACGCAATATAATCCAAATTAATAGCGGCGTTTTTTCTGAAACGCTGCAAATACACCAGCAAAAACATTTTCTTACTCTTATAGAAACGTCGCAATGTATATATAAGTAGCTGCGTTTCAAAGAAAACGCCGCTAGATTTGCAATCAATAGTGCATTTTCTCAATAACGACGTCGTTTTATTAAAAAGCGCCGCTATAAACCTCAATAAAACCCATGTCTTCCAATGCCTAAAGGAAGAACCTAATAAGTCACATCCACCCAAAAAATAGATTGAAATATTGAAAATAATTTTCATATTAAAAAACATTAGGACCTTAGATATCTTCATATATTAATTGGTCTCCCCACCTAATAAATTTTGGAATTAAATACTTCAATAAACCCCAGCCTTTGTAGGGATTGTGTGGCTACACTTTCTTCTTTATATAAAACTAATTCCTTTTCTATTTGTTTTAATTTATGCAAGAAGCTAGCTTCACTGGTCATGTGATAAATGACTACACCTACTATGGGTTCAAAGATTAAGAGTATAATGAAAAAAATTAGGAGAGAAAATCTAAACATTTCTGAAATTTTATGGAAGGTTACCTATGACAACGATCAAGATTTGGATGGACCAGTTAATTTCTTAAGATCAGGTGCTAGCAAAATATGTATATTCTCGATTTGATTCTGAATCGACGGTAAATGAATCTATTGAACATTGGTCAAACTGATTGAACAATCCCAAACAGGAACGAAAAAATAAATAAATAAATAAATAAAATTGGAGAAGTTCAATCCCAATTTCTTCAACTCTCATCCATCAGATCCTGAATCAAGCTTCCTAAAGAATTAAACGATGATCCACCATCCATCATAGCCATCCTACTCTTCTCATTGGTTTCCTTTACCTTCTTCCTCACAGCACAATCAGAATCCATTAAACACCCTATCGCTCTTTCCATCTCTTCGGTCCTCGCCAAATCATCTCCTCCCCTATAATCCAATCTCAGTTCCACCACTAATCCTCCCAACTCCTTCACCATCTCAAACGCATTTAGATGCTGCTCTCCATGCAATGCCCACGTTGCGATCGGCACACCAAACCACAAGCTCTCCAATATGGAGTTCCACCCGCAATGAGACACGAACCCACCTATCGCATGGTGAGCCAGCACAGCCACTTGTGGGACCCACTCGCACACCAATCCTCTCCCTGCCGTCCGAGTCATAAATCCCTCCGGCAATATCTCCTCGAGATTCATGTAAGCCGTAGGAGAAAACTGCCCTTCCTGAGGTGGCTGGCGCAATGACCAAAGGAACCGGTGCCCGCTCCTCTCAAGCCCAATCGCTATCTCCCTCGCCTGCAATGCACTGAAGCTGCCCATGCTGCCGAAGCACAGGAACACAACCGATGATGATGGCTGACCATCCAACCATGTCTTTATGCTCTGGTTGGATTCCGAGTGGATCAGACCCTGGAGATCGAGCAACGGTCCGACCGGATACACTGGTGGGGTCGAACCGTCCAAGGACAACGAGTGAACCGCATGGGGTTCAAGCTCAGCAAATGTATTTACGATAATGCCTTTCGCTTCCTTGAACCTGCGGCCATGGTAGACGAGCCAGTCATATCCGTCTTGTTTTTTGCTCCAAAAAGCCACAGGCAAGATCTGTGGGGGAACAGGAGTTTTGAAACTCGGAATGGTAAACTCAGTCTCCGAGTCCTTAAAATCGGACTGGATGTAGGTGTCAAGTACCGGAAGGTGGAGGAAGAGACCCAGCGAGCAAGCGGAAGATGCGAAGAAGATGTAGGAAGGGATTCCAAGCTCGTTGGCGACGTCAATCATGGGGGTGCAAGACATATCCATGAATAAGCCGGCGAGTCGAGCTGATTTAGAATCGGATGACTCGGGCGTGAAGAAGAGTTGGGTGATTGTGTTATTGACATAGGGTTTGTGGGCCTCTAAGAAGATTGATACCATGGCCTCTGGTGTCCGAGCCATGTCGAGTGAAGGTAGGTCGAGTTGAGGCAGGTCTACGAACCGGATTCCAGCGACGGAAGCAGCGAGAGATTGGATGCGATCGTTGACTTCTGGAGTGAGGGGGAATTTTACGATGAGAATGGTAATGGAGATGCGATGATCTCGAGCTATGAGTTTCTTGGCGAGCTCAGTCATTGAAACGATATGACCTAAAAATGGAATTGGAAGAAAGACCAGCTCCACTCTTTTCTTACTCATGCTTGTGATGCTTTCCTCTTCTTCAAATTGTCTTCCTCGATTCCTAGGAGAAAGGGTAGCCAAGAAGCAAAATTCCCAAGTTGAAGACCAAAGGAAAACAGTACTTTGTACGTATATATGCCATCCACTCTCTGTCTTACTGACTGAACTCCCCCCCACTCTCTGTCTTACTGGTTTTTTATGGGATAATCCGCCTGTGTTAAACAATTTTCAATTTTTTTTATGTATCTCTCATTGAGTCATTGTACCGTGACTTTTACGGATTCAAATCGTCTCCTTCCTACGTACTTCAACGGAAGACTTGATTCCCTGATGCGCGCCACTTGAACGCCACTTGAAGACACTGACCCACGTCAAAATCTTCTTGAAATCAATTTTCTTTCGGAAAAAAAAATTTCCACCATCCCGATTTAACAAGAAAATTAGTGTTGTTGGGTTTTTTATGTTCGTTGATCTCGAATCTCTTCTTTTTCCAATGGTTTCTTAAATCCACTTTAGGTTTTATTGTTTTTTAAAAGAAAAAGTTTGGTTGGTCTATTCCCTCACTTATTAAGGAGAGCATGTTTGTGGAACATCTCATCCTTCAAAAAAGTATAAAGTTTCTCAACCCTTCTCTTTGAATCGTGTTAAATGATGTGGTTTTGGATTTGCAATTTAGTTTCGATGCGTGAAGGATAATACCAAAATCAAACTATTTAATAAATGGTTTGAAAATCTCTATCGAAGTCGTTTATTAATTGAATTTGGTTCACCAATTCTTAAACAGTTTCAATTACCGGTTTATAAACGGCTTTTAAGTTAACGGTTTAATAAATAAGAAAGAAAAAAGAAAATGAAAAACAAATTAAAAAAAATGTACAAAGAACAATAACTTACCACTTACGAGTAGGGGTGCAAGTTTTATTTTGACGACCCAAACCCGCCCAGGCCTGCCTTTAAATTATGGCAGGTCAAAGGTGCAGCATGATATATGCGGATCTCATCCGACTCCATGGACAAAATCCTAATTGCAAATGTTTAACTAAATGAGAGAGTAAATCACAATTTACAGGATATAATTATCGTATAGGTAGAAGAGAAACCAAGTCAGTAACCAACCATCAGAACCAGTTCCTTGCTTGTCGGCATTGCTATAGTAACAATACATTGTAGATAACAAATACTCTTTGATAGATAGCCCTAACCATCGGCATTGGAATAATTCTGCCTACGTCATAAATAACCATGTTAAAATCCATCAATTAGACCCAAAACTGAATGCTGGTAGTTTATTTCGCTGGTAAACTAGGGCGAAGTACAAAATAACAATTTCAAACCTTTGAAATATAACTAGAGGGCCAAGGCACTGAGATCTTAGGGTTGATAACAATATGAGCTCTAATATAGGGATTGGATGGAAAACTGCAACAAACACAAATATAGCCTTGAAGAAAGTGTATTTCTTAAGAGAAAAAAAAAAGAAAGAAATTTGAAATTAGACCTAACTAGAAGATAATGGTGACTTGGACTGAGTGACTTCTTAATTTGTATATGAAGTATTCTCCAATTGAGTATATTCTGTGATTTTATGGCTCCAAGTCACTACCTCAAACATATAGTTGGAATTTGTGTAACCTCTCTCGGGAGGTAGTGCAGTGCATTTTTCCTTTGGTTCTCACTTCACATAGCTTCCTTTTGTTCCTTACCTTCTTAGAATGGAATCATAGATCTGCCTCTAGTCTTTGTGGTCTCAAGGGAGGAGAGGAGGAGGGGGGGGTCTTGGCCTGTTAGACTTGGGGACAGTGTTCATTCACTTACCTTATGGACTGCTGGAACCTGCTGATGTGGGTGGTGACCCCATTTGGATGGAGAGTCTGGCCTTCTGAGATCTCAAGCTACTAGCTCCTTTCATTTTCATTGGATCTTGATTTGGAGGGAAGGTTGGGTGCTCAGCTTTCTCCTCTGGTTGATGTACATGCGTTGATGCATCAGATCTTACCAAACAAATCTTTGTGCTTGCTTCCGCTTTGAACATTGTGTTCAAGTGTTGATGGGTTGCCAAGTAGGGGTCCCAGATGTATTTTTAGTGAGTGGATTGAGCATTCTATTTTAATTCTTTTTTTTTTTGGTTTGGGTGGGGGGGGGGGTCTTGGTACTGTGTAGACAATTCCCTACAAAGTAGTTGTTCTGCTTTGTACCTTTGGTTTTGATAAAATTATTGTTATTTAATGTATGGTCAAGAATTTCATATATGGGATAACAAACTATTCCATTATTGTTAAGAGTGAAGGTTGTTTGCATCAATCATTTAAGAGGTTGTAATGTATGATGTCTTGCACATTGTAGAGCACATTTTTTTCTCAGAGACTTGAGTGGAACAAGCTGTTCTGTGATAGGATTTTGAATGACCGACTTTATGTATCATTGTGCCATGTTAGTTCCTTTATGAAAATACAGGCATAGCCCATGCAATTCTTTGTATGTATTGACAGGCTCTGGGTACCATTGATGGGGAAACATCTCAACAACTTTCTTTGAGGAGGAAGCATAGAGAGGGTGTTGGTCCGACGTATTTTGATGCAAGTACTTACACGCAAGGTCCTATGGGTGTGGTGCCAGAGGCCTTACTACCATTGGTTGCATGTCCCTTTCCCAACAGAGAGTTTTCGAGGTAATTGCATATTCTGATGTTTTCACATGAAATGTGATTTAGCTACCTTTGCAACTATATTCCACATCTTCCGTTTTATTTTATCCTTCATTCTCACCTTTATATGCGTTTCTGAGTGCATGTGTCTGTCAGGATTTTGTTAGGTTTCATGGCAAAATCAATCAAACCAGAGCTCAAATTCTGTACTTACTGCCCCACTTGCTTCATCTGGTGCTTCTTTTAGTTCGGGCCCATATCGTGCTTATGGTTCCAGTACAGGGTGGGTCCACCATGGTGTCTACTCATTTCTGCAAGGGGAGCAAGGACATGGTAAAGTTGCACAGCCCATGCATCTCATGCCTGAAAAAATAGACCCTGGTTCACAACAACTTCTAAGGTTTAACTTTTTTTTTTAATTTATTTTTTAATATTTTGTTTTGGGGGATGAGGGGAGGTTTGTACTATAATTTTTCAAATGATTTAATAACTAATCTAGTTATAGTTCTCCTTCCAATGTTACATTGCTTCCTCAACTCATATTGGAGCACCTGATGGTGTTATTCAGCATGGTTCTGAGACTAATTCTGTTATTGCTTCATTTCCATCAGCTGTTGCAGTCCCCGAATTGCATTTAGTGGAAGCTGTAAGGGTTAGAAAACACTATTTCTTTGAACATCAAATGTTGGTTGTGACCATGACACTTGTGCTGATGGCATGTGGTTTTCTCCTTCAGTTCAAGGAATTTGGAATTAATGCACAACCATCGCCTCCTAGGTCTGCCGTGGAGCGCTTGGGAGGAGGTGGCTCATCGGAAGATGCAGTGGAAAAGTACCTGTATGTGGCCCAAAAGGTAGTGAATCTACTGTTTGTTGTCATGTTCCATTGATTTTTCATGTTTTTTTTCTGATAGGTAGAGCCCCAAGGAAAATTGAACTCATGACCTCTTCATCTGAGCTATTCCCTTGGGGTCAACTGATTTTTCATGTTGACATGTCTTGGTGGTACTTTTTTTGAATGCACAACGTTGCCATCGCCAATGTTATTGAATGTCGCTGAGGGGACGTCTTGGTGGTTCGTCGTTATGGCTAAGCTGTTTTTTGTATCTATTGATCGTGGTTGCATAATGTTAGAACATTTATTTTTAATATTATTTCATTGGTAAGATTTACCTTTTGCTTGAGCTATCTTGTCACACTAGGGTTTCCTATTGAGTATTGACTAATCTTGTCCATGTAGATCTTCTCTTGCAAGATCATTTCTTGCTATTCTCTCTCTCTCTCTCTCCCTCCCTCCCTATTGGAGGGTTTTTTGTGTCCTTCATCTTACTTATGAAGCTTAGTCCTTAACTTGATGTTATTTGTGTTCATTTGGAAACTTTGGTCACTAAAGATGTTAGAGAAGCAGAAATTCAGGTTTCTTTCATTCTTTGCCCCTCTCTTCTCTCTCTCTCTTTCTTTCTGGCGACAATGTATTTGATCTTGAAGCATGTTGCAAATACGATCGTTGCTGATATTGCAATTATGCTTAATGATTCTGGCTACTATTCATATTTAGCCATTATGATTCTTACTTATATTCATATTTGTCTATTATGAGTCTTACAGTTCGTATTTCTGACCTTCTGTCTTCACTTTTGATATTCTAGATCTTGTTTAGGAATCTTGGCTAGTATATGGAAGATGTTAATCTAAATTATGTTCTTAAAGACCGGGTTAGAGAAGTTGAAGGAAATCCTCATTTTTTGACAAAAGATATTTGGAGCATCACAGCCACAAATGGTTTTGATGTTAACGCTGGAATGCTAACTACATTAAATCAAGTTGAACTTCCCCCTGAGGTTCAAATGTATTGTTGCTGGTTTGTAATTCTTTCCTGGTGTGGATGTTAGTAATCATTTTAACTATTTTCATTATTTTGATAGCTCACTTTGTGTAGTGGCTCTAGTATGCAGCTCCTCTCTTTTTGCTTCAGGTTCATGGGTGGAGGATGAGAAGATGGTAAACTTAAGCTTTTCTCATCGACATTCAATTGGTCAAGGGCTGTCTCAAGTCACTCAGTCCAAGTCACCATTATCTTCTAGTTAGGTCTAATTTCAAATTTCTTTCTTTTTTTTCTCTTAAGAAATACACTTTCTTCAAGGCTATATTTGTGTTTGTTGCAGTTTTCCATCCAATCCCTATATTAGAGCTCATATTGTTATCAACCCTAAGATCTCAGTGCCTTGGCCCTCTAGTTATATTTCAAAGGTTTGAAATTGTTATTTTGTACTTCGCCCTTGTTTACCAGCGAAATAAACTACCAGCATTCAGTTTTGGGTCTAATTGATGGATTTTAACATGGTTATTTATGACGTAGGCAGAATTATTCCAATGCCGATGGTTAGGGCTATCTATCAAAGAGTATTTGTTATCTACAATGTATTGTTACTATAGCATTGCCGACAAGCAAGGAACTGGTTCTGATGGTTGGTTACTGACTTGGTTTCTCTTCTACCTATACAATAATTATATCCTGTAAATTGTGATTTACTCTCTCATTTAGTTAAACATTTGCAATTAGGATTTTGTCCATGGAGTCGGATGTGATCCGCATATATCATGCTGCACACTTGATGGTAGCAAACCTCATAGAAAGTTTGGCGAATGTTACCTGAGTAAAAATGAGAGGAGCAGCATACCAGAGTCGCTACACAAAGTGAGCTATCAAAATATTGAAAATAGTTAAAATGACAACTAACATCCACACCGGGAAAGAATTACAAACCAGCAATAATACATTTGAACCTCAGGCAGAAGTTCAACTTGATTTAATGTAGTTATCATTCCAGTGTTAACATCAAAATCATTTGTGGCTGGGATGCTCCAAATATCTCTTGTCAAAAAATGAGGATTTCCTTCAACTTCCCTAACCCGGTCTTTAAAAACAGAAAATAGTTTAACATCTTCCATATACTAACCAACATTCCACAACAAGATCTAGAATATCAAAAGTGAAGGCAGAAGGTCAGAAATACGAACAGTAAGAATCATAACGGACAAATATGAATAGAAGTAAGAATCATAATGGATAAATATGAATAGCAGCCAGAATCATTAAGCATAATTACAATATCAGCCAGGAACGTATTTGCAACATGTTTTAAGTTCAAATATATTGATTGTCGCCAAAGAGAGAGGGACACAAATAGCATCAAGTTAAGGACAAAGCATCATAAGGAAGATGAAGGACACAAAATACCCAGCAATAGGAGAGAGAGAGAGAGAGAGAGAGAGAGAGAGAGAGAGAGAGAGAATAGGCAGACCTAGGAGGCGATGGTTGTGCATTATTCATTGAGTAAATTGTTGGTATCTCCCTCATAGTTTGCCTTTAAATCAGGTACACCTTAAATTTTTCAAACAATTACAAAAACCCTAACTTAAATCAAAATAAATTATAAAAAACCTATTATGTTTGTGAATTTCTGTTAAGTGATGACTAAAAGTAAAAGTTAAAATTTTAATACTTAAAATACCCAAATGATTAAGTTAACGGACCATTTTAGCCCCTTAAATATTACTATATAAAAAAGCTGTTGTGTTAAGAATCCTATCAGTAGTTAATATTAAGGGAGTAAAATGGTCCATTAGTTACAAAATAAATTACAAAAAAATTTATCTTTTACCTTTGGTCGTCAAGTAATAGATATTCACTAACAGAATAGGTTTTTTTTTGTAATTTATTTTGTTCTAAGGGGTTGCCTTTGTAGTTATTTAAAAGGTTTAGGGTTTAACGTACACCTGATTTAAGCGCAAACTACAAGAAAAATACTTGTAATTACTCTTATTCATTTTATGGCGCATTTTAAATAGAATTTCCTATTGATGATGTGTTTCAAAGTTTTATTCTTATAAACTTCACTTAATAAATATATTGTCTTCCAAATATCCATGTAAGGTTTCCTCTTTATTTTAACTCTTTCCTGACCAAAGTTATGGAATATCTTCCTCATATTCCCCTTTATGTGACGAGGCAAGAATTTGACTCTTTCTTGGAAATCGAATCTTCTATACGGTGTGCTTCCACTGAAACCATAATAATTAAAAAAAATGAAAATCGTATTAATAATAATTTTTAATAATGTAAAGAAGTGGGATTACGTGGCCAACTACTTTGAATTGTTAATTTTTTTACTTAGATTAGTTTTCCAGATATATTTGATTTCTCATCAATTTTTGGGAGACCCATTTTATACACATGATTAAGCCTTCCCTCTATGAGGGTAGGTTAGAAATTTTATTTTTGGTAAAGGGTAGGTTAGAAATTACACCTTTTTCTTTTTATTCCATCGGAGAGTTGAAAATATGACCGTGCACATGCACAATGCACAATCTATACATGAAACTTTTTGTCTACATTTAATTCAATATTATTGTATTATTTTACCTTGACAAACAAATACTCCTTTATTAGTTCATTTCATTTGTGGGTTGTCTAGGAAAAACTCATTTCAGTGGACTAATTTGATAAGTTTATCAAAGAGTGATGATGTGGTAATTTGATCATTGGATAAATAGTAAATGAGTTAAATTAGTTACATGTCAAATTTCAGAGTTTAATTAAATAAAAAACCCTTCTGTGTATCGGCATGCATGCCCAAATAGATGTCTATGAATGTCAACAATCATGGATTAATGTATACGTCTGAATTTTAAATGAGCCATATGCATTATGCATCCTTCGCATGATGTATAATTTTGTAGAGTACATTCACAGCTATTTCTTGTCGATCTGGAAGCCAATCCCATTGAAATATAAGAAGAGACTTGATCTTTTTCACAAATAGTAGCAACATGAATAAAAATATAGTTTCCCATCCATCACCAGCATGGTAATATTACAATGGGCTATTAACACAAGCTAGTGTCTTTGAGGAAAAGACCCATTATCAATACCTTGTAAACAGCACACAATCATCCAACACCCAGTTTATTTTTGCAAGATACCAGTAGCTCTTTTACTATACCAACGAATCTACATTTGTGCTCTCATCTCGTAGAAAAAAAACAGAAATATGAGTGGTAGCTAAATAGTGAAATGATTCTATAAAATGTAGAAGGTGTTAGGGATGAAAAGCGTAAACGAGAGAGAAAGACACGAAGAACAAGATTTATTATGGTTCAACACCCAACATGGGATACATATCTCCACTTATAGAAACAGAGAATTCTTTTATTTTTAAGAAAAATTTACAACTCTCTTCACCTGACAAAGTGTTCTCCTTTATCAGCCTTACCTAAGGATTTCTCTACAGAGACAATATATAGGCTCTTTAGAAACCTTAATCCCATACAATTATAGATTAATTATTGTATATGTAATAGATCTAAAATCATATACAAATATAACTCTAATAACTCTAATAACTCTAATAATCATGTAGATCCCATAAAATACAAGACATAATCTAACAGAAAGAATAGAATTGAAATATGCTTGAGATTCTCAACAATGACTATAAACAGATCAATATTTTCAAATTGTTAAATTCGTTAAGTGGATACATCATACTCTAATATCTTCATCTCTCCTACTGGATAAGGACGACATAGGCAGCTTCACTAGGAGAAATGCTGAACGGCTAGATAGATACTACAAGGAACCGAATCCTCTCCCGCGGCAGGAGATTCCTGCCGCTGATCCAAGGGTTGGGGATCAGTCGGCCCGCCTACCAATACATTGGGAGGTGGGCCGACTGAAATCCCGCCCTTGGCCGGCGGCAGGTGGGCGGGAGAGGATTTTTATACATACTACAAAGGTGGGATGATAATAGTACCTTTTACAGCTAATTTCGATGGATGCCACGTCAATATATGTTGTAACACATGTTTTAGGAAAATTCACTATTATGTTGTGAATGTATAATAAATTTTGACTAATTAAAGCGGAAAAGGGTCCAAAGATTGTCTTTTTCTTTTTTTTTTTTTTTTCATTGTACACCAATTAGTAAGATTGAGATGATTAATATAAGATCGAATAGCATAACTGATTATAGACCAATTGATTTGCATCATTGAAATCGATTAATAGACCATTTAGATCGATTAGGGATCGAGACCGACTAGTCCGAATATAAATATGTTCATTTCTCGCAAATAGAGACCGATTAGTTAAACATGTCGATCACGGTATAAGATATTAAATTGTCGATGATCCCTGCCTAATCGAGACCAATTGATTCACCCCTACCAATAGCGTCAATTCTATAGGAAAATCCCAAAATCTCAAAATAAATAAATAAATTTACTATCTATAACTCCAAATTCAATGACCTTAACGCCGTTTTAGAGCTCTCAATGAGAGGTCGTTTCTTAAGTGGTGTTAAAATAAAGTTCCAATTTGACCAAAAGGCTGATCTGTTTCAGTTTTGCACATGATCGATTCTTTTCTAATCTTTTTTTAGTATTATCATAAGTGGGATCAGTCATATGTTAGTTTCCACTGGGTCCGTCCATCAATCCAGTTCATATTTCATAGTTTTTGAACATGATTGATACCACGTGGGATACTGAATTTAGAACCTTACATGATGATCCTTATTTATATTAAAAGTAATTAAAAATCTTATTAATTATGTTTACCCTCCTCATTTTCTTGATAGAGTCCGAGATCGTCTGTCACTTCTTACCCTCTAAAGCTAGGCCGGATAGAAATCCTCTCCAGTCGACCTGTGGACTGCCAGGGGTTTAATTTCAGCTTACACACATACTGATGTATTGATATATGTACCGACTAATCTCCAGTCCTTGGATCAACCATAGTTCCTATCTACCGCAATAGAAGATTTTGATCCGGTTGGACCATCTCTACACTTGATATGACAGATTTGAGCCCCTTGATATGATGGGCTTTGACAATCTACCTCAATCCATTCCGCTGCATTTGATGATAATCAATTTATATAAGTTCTGTTGAATAACTGGATGGATAGAGAAGATTTCTATACCATATTATATGACCTCTAGGATCTTACCTCTTGGAAATGACTCAAACGGTAAACCTCACTTCCCAAGAAGTACTCCCCAATATATACGTATAAGAGGGGTGGGGCCCAATTTTTGCATCGCACCCAAGAGGGGTTGACTTACGCATGTTGGCCCCATCTGCCATGTGGTTAATAATAGGGCCATACTTGTCTTTATCCATAGAAGGAGGGTCTCTGAGTCACGCTGTTGTCTACACGGCTACACTCACCAATGGACTCATTCGAGCAACATCATATGGGGAATTGGTGATAGGGAAGGAGAGAGAATGAGATCCTAACAGAATTTTCACTCCGCCTTTGAGAGAACATTTTTCTTTTATTTATTTAGTTTGATCTTAGGTCACAAATAACTTGTACCAGTGCCTTTAAACTCAATTTCACTTCTTCATGCTCATCTTTAAATTTTGATTGATTTATTTTGATCTTGGGTCACAAAATAATTCATAGCTGTGCCCTTAAACTCAAATTTACTTGTTCATGTTTGTAGCTCAAGCTTTCACCATCATTAATCTTTTTTTTTTTATTTTCGGTCACAAAATAACTCATTGCTGTGCCCTTAAACTCAAATTCACTTCTTCATGTTGTAGCTCAAGCTCTCACCATCATTAATTTTTTTTATTTAATTTGATCTTGGGTCACAAAATAACTCATAGCTGTGCCCATAAACTCAAATTCACTTCTTCATGTTCTAGCTCAAGCTCTCACCATTATTAAATTTTTTTTATTTAATTTGATCTTAAGTCACAAAAGAACTCATAGTGTGCCCATAAACTCAAATTCACTTCTTCATGCTTGTAGTTTAACCTTTCACCATCATTAAGTTTTTTATTTATTTATTTTGATTTTAGGTCACAAAATAACTCATAGCTATGCCCTTATACTCAAATTCACATCTTCATGCTGTATGTCACAAGCTTTTGGGCTTACCCCCACCTTAGACAAAGAAATTAATCCATTGGGCACTGTGGAGCCCAATACCCACATACTAGAAGGACCTACCTACTAGAATCTTTCACACTTGCATAGAAATGAAGAAGAATCTAGAAAAGAGAGTAGATATTTAGAGAGAAGTAGAGAAGTATCTAATAGTATGGAAAGTTCTAGAGATAGTTCTAGACAATTTTTTAAACCATTAGATTAATAACACATGTCAAATCCTAGTCATTAGTTTGTAAGGCCTCTAAGTATAAATAGGGGTTGACCACCTTCATTTGAAACAACAAGAGTTGAGCATTCTCAAAGCATTTCAAACTTTCTTTCTAAAAGTGTCTCTTGTTCTCTCTCTCTCTCTCTCTCTCTCTCTCTCTCTCTCTCTTTGTGTGCTAGTAAGGCTTGAGAGTCTTAGCAACAAGGGAGTTTTGCGTGAGTAGGCTGACTTGTGTGACGAATAGGAGGATTGCACGAGTGTCGCACAGACGAGTTAGCTTCTTCAAAGAAGAAGTCCGTGACAAGTGGTATCAGAGCCAAGTTCGAGAGGGGAGCTATGGCGAGATTCGACATCAGTAGGGTGCTGTCTGATGAAGGTGTAGCTTTAGAGGCATGCCTAGATCGGTTGGAGGCTACCATGGCCAATGGTGACAAGAAGATAATCGAATGTTTTGATTCAGTTGAGACGCTTGAGGGCACAATGAAGATAGGATTAGACGGGGTCAAAGAAGATTTCGCCGGAGTGGTGGATTCACTCAGAGAAGAGATTGATAACTTGAGAGTTGTTAATGAAGACTTGAAGGCCAAGATCACAGAGCTGGTGAGGGCCGTGGCCAATGGAGGGCCTAGCCAAAGGGAGATCCCTAAACTTCGGATCCCTGAACCTAAACCCTTCAATGGGACAAGGGATACCAAAGTTTTAGAGAACTTCATTTGACAAATAGAGCAATACTTCAAGGCTTCCAAGATAGAGGATGAGGAAGAAAAGGTAAGCACAAGTGTCCTGTACCTCATTGATGATGCTATGTTGTGGTGGAGACGAAGATACAGAGATATTGAGAAAGGGCTCTGCACTATCTCAACATAGAAGAAAGAGTTGAAACATCAATTCCTACATGAAAATGTGGAGTACCTTGCTCGCAAGAGCTTTAAGCGGTTGAGGCACACGAGCTCGATAAGGGACTACATAAAGCAATTCACAACCTTGATGCTAGACATCACCGACATGTCAGAGAAGGATCGACTCTTCTTCTTCATGGATGGACTCTAGAAGTGGGCAGAACAGGAGCTGATATGACAAGGAGTCAAGGATTTGGCCTCTGCACTTACGGCAGCTGAACGCCTTGTGGAGTTTAACGACAAGGCTAGTGACTCTTCAAAGTCCAAACAAATTAAGAACTACAACAAAAGCAAAGGTGGGGGAGAGAAGAAAGATAGCTTCAAAAGCTTCAAAAAGCCAAGCAAAGGTAAAGAGGAGCCCAAGAAAACAGGACGCTTCTTATGTGATGGTGATCATCAGGTGCAAGATTGTCTACAAAAAAAGGCCCTGAATGCAGTTAAAGTTGACGAAGGTACATATGAACCTCACATGAGTACCATGAGATTACTTAATGCCTTGAGGGGTAGTGAGATTAGGAATCCAAAGTCCCACCAAAGAGAATTAATGTACGTAGATTTCAAACTCAATGAGAAAGACACACGAGCATTAGTTGATACGGGGGCGACCCATAACTTTGTCGCGAGCGACGAGGCTAAAAGGTTAGGCCTTACCATTGTGAAGGATTCAAGCCGAATAAAGGTAGTGAACTCTAAATCCTAACCCACACTTGGAGTAGCAAAAGATGTAGACCTTTGTGTGGGCACATGGAGGGGTCCTACGAGTTTCTACGTAGCACCCATAGATGACTTCAAGGTGGTTCTTGGGATGGACTTTTTAAGGTTGCTACAGCAATCCCCCTATGCCACCGTTTTGAGCTGTATGTGTCCTAGAGAAGGACATCCCTTGCATGGTACCCGTAGTGCATGAGAAACAAGGGAGGGGAGTAGAATTCATCTCTACCCTCCAACTAACTAAGGGTCTCAAGAAAGGAGAAATCACCTATGTGGGATCCTTGAGAGAGGAAGAAGATATTAGACCCAAGAAGGCTCAACCACAGGAGATTGAAGCAGTCCTTAATGAGTACAAGGAGATAATGCCTAAAGAGTTGCTTAAGAAGCTACCTCCACGAAGAGAGGTAGACCACGACATCGAGTTGGTCCCTGGTGCCAAATTGCCAGCCATGGCACCATATCATATGTCACCGCTAGAGCTTGAGGAACTACGGAGACAATTAAAGGAGTTCCTAGATGTAGGGTACATTAGACCCTCTAAAGCACCTTATGGAGCCGTGGTGTTGTTTTAGAAGAAGGACGATGGGAGCTTACGTCTATGCATCGACTATAGAGCACTAAACAAAGTGACCATCAAGAATAAATATCTGGTTCTATTGGTGGGTGATTTGTTTGATCAACTAGGCAGAGCCTAATATTTCACAATGTTAGACTTGAGATCAGGCTACTATCAAGTGCGTATAGTAAAATGGGATGAACCTAAAATACATGCGTGATGAGGTATAGAGCCTTTGAGTTTCTAGTTATGCCTTTCGATTTAACCAATGCACCTGCCACCTTCTGTACCTTGATGAACAAGATCTTTCATCCCTACTTGGATCAATTTGTCGTAGTATACTTAGAAGATATTGTGATCTATAGTAAGACACTAGAAGAACACATTATTCGTCTAAGGACAGACTTTGAGTCCTAAGGGAAAACACCTTGTATGTGAAAAGAAAGAAGTGCAGTTTTGCATAACCTGAGGTGTGCTTCCTTGGACATTGGATTGGGGATGGAAAATTGAGAATGGAGCAAGGGAAGGTGCGAGCTATAACGGAGTGAGAGGAGCCCACTAATGTAGCTGAGTTGAGATCATTTTTGGGCCTCGTCAACTACTATCAAAGGTTCATCAAGTCATACTCTGGGAGAGCAACCCCACTTACAAACTTATTAAAGAAGGAACATGAGTGGAGATGGATGGTCGTGTGTCAGAGGGCGTTTGATGACTTCAAGAAAGCGGTAATTGAAGAACCTGTCATGGCCCTTCTTGACCATACAAAGACATTCGAAGTTCAGACCGATGCATCTGACTTTGCGATAGGCGGAGTGTTAATGCAAGATGGTCATACCATAGCTTACGAGAGCCGTAAGTTAAATGAGACCGAATGACGTAACGCAGTGCAGGAGAAGGAGATGACTGCAGTGGTACACTGTCTCCACACTTGGTGTCACTACTTGTTGGGCTCAAAGTTTGTGGTCAAGACCGACAATGTTGTCACAAGATACTTTCAGTCCCAAAAGAAGCTCAGCCCCAAACAAGCACGTTGGCAAGACTTCTTGGCCGAGTTCGATATGGTGTTAGAGTATCAGCCAAGGAGAATCAATCAAGTGGCTGATGGTTTGAGTAGAAAGGCTGAGCTTGCCTCCTTAAAGTTAGAGGAGTTGGCTAGTATAAGCCAACTGAGAACGAGCTTATTCGACAGGATAAGAAAAGGATTGGAGAAGGACTCCATGGCAAGAAGTGTAAGACCCGCACTCCACTAACTTGGTCTAACCGTGTTGTGCTAGGTCTTCCCATCATTCCTGGACCAAGTGGACCGAGCATGTGAAGATAGATCACAAACCAGGTATAAGAATCGAGTTAAAAACACTAAAAACATATCTAAGGTCGCATGCCTGAGTAGGTATGTTCGACCATAAGGAAAGGAATCAAAAATCTCAAATCCAGAATCCCACGGTCGATGAATTTGACCTTACAGTCGATGGTTTATGCGACCGTATGATCGACCATGAGAAAACCAGATCAGACTCGAGTTTTGAAAACTTTCCTAAACTCAGGGATTGCTTTCCTAATTGAAAGATGACTTTATATGGAGAGTTTTTCTCTATATAAAAAACGTCCCTCAACCCTTTTTCACTCTTTTAGAACATTAGTAAACCCTAGAAAAAGAAAAGGAAGAGAAAGAAGAGGAGGAGAAGAAGAAAAAAGCTAAGGAGAAGAGTTTGCTGAGAAGAGATTGACTCTCTATCACAGGCAAATGTATGAAACGAATATTTGGGGATGTAAACTCTAAGGAATAAGAATTCTATGGAGGATAGGCCATATCAACCTATTATGATCTATGTGATTTTCTTGAGAAATCCCAAGGAGAACCATGAGGAGTGAATTTGATGATTAGGGTTGATAAGAAATTACTAATGATGGCCATAGGATGACCTTAGAATAAACCCCATTGAAGAACATAAGAATTAACTCAGGAAGAACTCAAATTTCAGGTAGTCTGTGACCAAAAATCTCAAGGTCACAGCTACGGTCGACCATAGCATGACCAGTATGACCAGAGGATCGACCATAGGCATTCAGAAAGAATTCAGAAATCATATGGTCGCAGTTACGGTCGCACCATATGCGATCGTAGGGTATCGACCGTAGACAGTAAGGTCGATACAGCATGAGACCATAGGACCAATCGGACACCTATCAATGCTC
The DNA here is from genome assembly GCA_028583415.1 of Protea cynaroides. Classification (NCBI taxonomy): domain Eukaryota; kingdom Viridiplantae; phylum Streptophyta; class Magnoliopsida; order Proteales; family Proteaceae; genus Protea; species Protea cynaroides. The sequence continues at coordinate 86,256,443 of CM053265.1, read as the reverse complement.
TGTTTCGATTTTTGACTACTGTAACATGTCACATATGAACCCTAACTTAAATTCATATAACTTTTAGGTTGTTTAATCAATTCAAAGAGAATTTCAAGGCTTAGAAGGACATCGAGAATTGCTAACAGATGAAGGAACAAGACCTAAACTAATTGGCTAATAACAAACTGTTTTACTTATTGAGTCCAATGCCATGAATGATTCTATGCTTGTATGCTTGTAATGTGCATTTCAAATGTCATCCAATATTCTTGCTATTACTGCTCATGCATATTTAATTATGTTTATTTATAACATGATGATGATGATGATGCTAGGAATAGGCATGTGAACGTATGTGTGTGGTTAGTGTACTTGATGCGAGTAGAGCATCAGGGGGAGGACGTGACACTATGATTCATCCTGGTATCACCAGACTCTAGCTCTATCTCTACTCAAGTCTTGCCCACTAACATCGTCGTATCACCATTACATTAGCAGAACTATTACGTTGTAGGGCATCAGGGGAGGTGGTCTCGGACCGTGTAGTCTCTGACTTTGCCGGGGGGCCTTAGCTCTATCTTTATGGACGAATTGAGGGATGCTGGGGTGAGGCCTTAGATACATTGTTTGACATTAGGATTGATTAGTTGCGAGCCCAGTTTGTAAGCCCTCGCCAATAGGGGTTTACGTGTTAGTATGGGTAGGGCATCAGGGGAAGTGTTATGTGGTGTTTGATCCGGACACTTTAGCTCTATCTCTATTCCATGATGGGTGCATGTGGGGTGACAATGGTGTTTGATCCATTGGGCGGCTTCACACACTTGTGTATAGAGGTGCGGCGGCCACCAATCCTTTCTATAGCACATTGCAAACTTATAAACCAGACCAAAGATATGAATTGAATGCATGCATATGTTTGTTGCATTATTTTATTTACTCACTGAGCCATGATGTGTGCTCACCTTTTCGACGTCGAATATTTTTAGTTGAGCCATGATGTGTGCTTACCTTTTTGTCGTCGAATATTTTTAGTTGATGATGCAGATCCTACTGTAGAAGATTATATGAATGCACCAATGTTCGGACATATTGCTGCGATGGATATGAAAGCTATGGTGGAGTCGCATGATTCGTCGTACAAGTGCAACTCATGTATTTTCGATTAGATCTAGTTGTTAGATTATCAGAACATTTAATTGATTACTTTATTTTATTTTATGTCTTGAGTCATTTGGAGATAATTGGATAATTAATTATGTTATCACTGTTATGTACTCAGTTCATTAATATTAACAACTTCCGCTATTGTTTATTTACTCTGATTATGGTTGTGGTTATATCTGGTTTGGTCAAATGGGCACGGCCTATACGAGATCCTGGTTAAACCGTTAGTTCATAGATGATTCATCACACTATTCTGGTTGGTTCAAAATTGGGGTGTGACAAGAAGTCTCGTAGACTTAGTGCACGAAGGAAAGACTCGTAGATTCTAGCTAGACAAGGGTCTTCTAAAGGCTAAGGGAGGACGTCTTTATATGCCAAAATGAGACAATTTGAGGAAAGAACTCTTAAGGGAGTGTCATGATACTCGGTGGTCAGGACACCCTAGCCAACAACGGACGTTGGCTCTCCTTGAGACATCTTATTATTGGCCAAAGATGAACGAAGATGTTGAAGAGTACGTGAGGACTTGTCTTGTATGCCAACAAGACAAAGTGGAGAGGAAGAAGACCAAGGGATTGTTAGAACCTTTGCCTGTCCCATAGAGACCATGGGTAAGCATTTCAATGGACTTCATCTCAGCATTCCCTAAGGTGGGAGAATTGGAGTCGATCATTGTAGTAGTCGATCGATTCTCTAAGTACGCAACATTCATCATGGCACCAACAAACTGCACAACAGAAGAAATAGCTAAGTTTTTCGTCAAGCACGTGGTGAAGTATTGGGGAATTCCACAGTCGATCGTGAGTGATCGAGACCCTCGCTTCACTTGACGTTTCTGGATTGAAGTGTTTAAGCTTCTTGGATCAGAACTACACTTCTCTACAAACTTCCATCCACAAACCGACGGCTACAGAGCGAGTTAATGCCTTACTAGAGGAGTATCTATGACCTTTTGTGAGTGCTAAACAGAAGGATTGGGTCCGACTTCTTGATGTAGCACAATTCTGTTACAACCTGCAACGGAGTGAGGCATCAAGGCATACTCCATTCGAGTTAGCAACGGGACAACAACCATTGACTCTTCACACAGTGGTGTAGGGATACATAGGGAGAAGTTCAATAGCGTACCAGTTTGTTAAGGACTGACAGGAGCAGACCGATATAGCTAAGATGTACTTGGAGAAGGTTACTAAAAGAATGAAGAAATGGGCTGAGGAGAAGAGGCGACCCTATGAGTTCAAAGAGGGGGACAAGGTCATGTTAAAGGTACTACCCCACCAGTTTTAAGTGTTTCGAAAGGTACACAAAGGGCTAGTATGATGCTATGAAGGGTCTTTTCCCATCATTAAGAGAGTAGGTAAAGTATCTTACCAACTTCAGTTACCTGCCTGGCTGAAAATACATCTAGTCCTCCACGTAAGCTGTCTTAAGCCTTACTATGAAGATGTAGAGGACTTGGCAAGCGGCGTTTCTCAACGGACACCAGCGACATTGATGCCATCATTTGAGAATGAGGTTGAGTGCATACTAGCGAAACGTGTCATCAACAAGGAGGGAGTCCCAACACAGAAGGAGTACTTAGTCAAGTGGAAAGGACTACCTGAACGAGAAGCATCATGGGAATGAGCTGGGGAGTTGTGGTAGTTTGAGGAACAAATTCGACAATTCCATGATGAGTAAAATGGCTAAGGGCTCGTCGAGGACGACGAAGGAATTGTTGGGGGAGGATTGTTACAAGCATATGGACTTATCCCCACCTTAGACAAAGAAATTAATCCATTGGGTCAGCCCACTGTGGAGCCCAATACCCACATACTAGAAGGACTTACCTACTAGAATCTTCCACACTTGCATAGAAATGAAGAAGACTCTAGAAAAGAGAGTAGATATTTAGAGAGAAGCAGTGTCACACCTCAATTTTGGTCTAACCAGAATGGTGTGATGAACCGCTAACAAACCAACGGTTCAACCAGGATCTCTAATAGGCTATCCCCGCGTTATCCAAACTTTCACATATCCATAATCATAATCAGAGTAATACACAATAGCGGAAAATTTATAATAAAATGAACTGAGCAACTAAGATGATATCATTAATTAAATAGCAAATTATTTTGTTTTCAACTGAGACATAAATATTTAAATACCAAATACATGTCTTTATAAATCCAATGAAAGAAACCTATAAAAATATCTAATCAAATACACACGAGTTGCACTCGCAAGAGGAGTCGTGTGTATCATCTTCAGCTCCAGCGTCCATTGCTGCTATATTCCCGTACGCAGACGCGTTCATATAATCTTCAACTATGTAACCTACATCATCAACTAAAAATATTCGACGTCGAGGGGTGAGCACACAACACGGCTCAGTGAGTAGCCAAAACAATGCAACAATACATATGCATGCAAAAAGTTAATTTATATCTTTGGTCCGATTTAAAGTTTGCAGTATGCTATAGAAAGGTTGAGGTAGCCAAAGGTCGCGTTTATTGACTCCGCCTCTATACACGAGTGTGTGACGTTACCCGAAGATCACGTTTATCGTCAACTCACATGCACCCAATCATGAACATTATATAACAAAGGTTACGTTTATTGCTATATAGTGCCATACCAACACGTAAGCCCCTATTGGCGAGGGCTGCAAACTGGGCTCGCAACTAATCAATCCTAATGCCAAACAGTGTATCCAAGGCCTCACCCCAGCATCCCTCAGAATGTCCATAGAGATAGAGCTAAGGCCCCCCGGTAGAGTCAGAGACTACAAGGACCGAGACCACCTCCCCTGATACTCTATGACATAATATTTCTGCTAAAGTAATGGCGATACGACGATGCCAATGCACAAGACTTGAGTTAGAGATAGAGCTAAAGTGCTGAGACCCGCCAAAGGTTAACGTTTATTGACGTTCTCATCACACCCCCCCTGATACTCGCTCGCATCAAGCACATCAACCACACACATACAAGCACATGCCTATTTCTATCATCATCATCATCATCATGTTATAAACAACAAAGTAAATATGCATGAACAAGTAATAGAAATATTGGATGGCATGCTGTATGCACATTACAAACATATTCGCATAGAATCAAGCATAGCATAAGACTCAAAAATAGAAAACAGTTTATTATTAACCAATTTAGTTTGGAGTTAAGGTTCCTCACCTTAGCTTGCTATAAGATACTTTTTCAAGCTTTAGAATCACCGTTATAATGTTATTATATTGCTAGAAGACCTAACAAAGTCGATAGAATTTAATTAGAATTAATTCTGAATTTAAAAATCATTCTGTTAACTGAGGGTCGATGCTAGGGTCGATGGGTCTATCGACCCTCCCTCCATTCTGAACTTCCCGAATGCTGAGGGTCGATGGTCAGAAACACTTAGGGTCGGATGGTCTATCGACCCTGGGTGCGACCCTCGGTGCACTCTGGTCCAATTCCTACTTTTAAATCCATTCTTCGTGTTTGGGGTCCTATGGCTTGCTTCCTACATTCATTCAACATTCATTCCATGGTCTAGAACCATGTATAATCCATCTAAATAGTTTTCATGCATCCTCCTATGGTTTTCCATGAACACCTAACCATAGCTTAATGGTTTGGGTTTCTCCGAGATCACATTCTTATTAATTACTACCCTAAGGTTTATGGAAACTCATAGAATTAGTATCCATACCTGAGAAGGTTAATCTTTCTCTGAAACTCTTCTCTTTTGGCTTAATTTCTCTTCCTTCCCTTTCTTCTTCCTCTTTCCTTCTCCTCTCTTTCTCTCAATTCGATTAGGGTTGTGAAAGGAGTGAAAGTGGCTTAGGGACGTCCTTTAAATAGACTAGGAACATCCTAAATAAGTCCCATTGAGATTTGGAAAGAATCACAATCGAAAAATATTGAAATTTCCTAATTTCTATATTCGGCAGAAACCGAGGGTCGATGGGAGGGTCGATGATCCCGTCGACCCTAGGGTCTTAAGCTGTCCGACCCTCCCTTCAAAACCGAGGGTCTGACTTTCTATTTTGGGAGGTCCGACCCTGCTTAGCTGGGTGTGCGACCCTCCCCTAATTTTAAATGTTTTTGGGTCGATTTTATACTTGGGATCTCGATCTTCTTCACGCCCTTGGTCCATTTGACTCGACCATGATGGGTAAACCTGGTTAAACCTGGTTCAAGGTGGTAAGACCGGATTAGATTGACACGGGTCTTACAAGCAGAGAAGTATCTAGTAGTATAGAAAGTTCTAGAGATAGTTCTAGACAATTCTTTACACCATTGGATTAATAACACATGTACATATCCTAGCCATTGGTTTGTAAGACGTCTAAGTATAAATAGGGGTTGGCTATCCTCATTTGAAACCACAAGAGTTGAGCATTCTCAAAGCATTCCAAGATTCCTTTCTAAAAGTATCTCTTGTTCTCTCTCTCTTTGTGTGCTAGTAAGGCTTGAGAGTCTTAGCAACAAGGAAGTTTTGAATGAGTAAGTTGATTTGTGTGACGAATAGGAAGGTTGCAAGAATGCCGCAAGGACGAATTAGCTTCTTCAAAGAAGAAGTTCGTGACATGTAGCTCAAGTTTTCACCATCATTAAATTTTTAATTTATTTATTTTGATCTTAGGTCACAAAATAACTCATTGTTATGCCCTTAAACTCAAATTCACTTATTCATGCTTGTAGCTCAAGCTTTCACCATCGTTTAAAATTTATTTATTTATTTATTTTGATTTAGGTTACAAAATAATTCATAGCTGTGCCCTTAAACTCAAATTCACTTCTTCATGTTGTAGCTCAAGCTTTCACCATCATTAAATTGTTAATTTATTTATTTTGATCTTAGGTCACAAAATAACTCATTGTTGTGCCCTTGAAGTCAAATTCACTTTAGTCATGCCTGTAGCTCAAGCTGTCACCATCATTAAAAAAGTTATTATTTATTTATTTTGATTTTAGGTTACAAAATAAGCCATAGCTGTGCCCTTAAACTCAAATTCACTTCTTCATGCTTGTAACTTAAGCTTTCACCATCAATAAATTTTATTTATTTATTTTGATCTTAGGTCACAAAATAACTCATAGCTGTGCCCTTAAATCATATTCACTTTTTCAACTCATAGATGTGCCCTTAAACTCAAATTCACTTCTTCATGCTTGTAGTTCAAGCTTTCACCATCATTAATTTTTTATTTTTTATTTTTTATTTTGATCTTTGGTCACAAAATAACTCATAGCTGTCCACTAACCCCTGTTAAAAATTAAAGAAAAAAAAACCTCTTACCTATGTCCTTAAACTCAAATTCACTTCTTCATGCTTGTAGCTCAAGCTTTCTCCATTATTAATTTTTTTTTATAATTTTGATCTTAGGTCGCAAAATAACTCATAGCAGTGCCCTTAAACTCAAATTCACTTCTTCATGCTTGTAGCTCAAGCTTTCACGATCATTAAATTTTTTATTTTTTTATTTTATGTAAGCAGAGAAATGAACTTGTGATCTTTCATTTTGAGACATTGACCTTTTCAATTGAACTACTCATTAGGCTTATAACATTATAATTAAGCGTTGACCTTGAAAGTCTTATGCATGTTTGCATGATCTATTTAAATTATCATTCATTTTCCTTTTAAATTGATATGGTGGACTTTATTATTATTATTTTAATTTGGATTTTTAATTAACTTGTTAGTCATGATGATTAATGTAATTGGTAGGGATTAGTGAGTAAAGAAAAGGTGGATTCTTTCAACTACCCTATATACATTGCATCCCCCAATGGAGTTACAAGGATTATTGGTGGAGAAGATTAAAAATTTCATCATTGTGAGTATGGAGATGGTGAATCCCAAGTGTTTACAATGCATGTAAGAGATGGAATCCAAAAATCCATCAAGGAACACTTTGGAGCTGAGATTGATCTGGACAATTTGTTCGATAGGTTCTCTAAGAAACCAAATCATTTGTTTGTGGTTCTAAAGCTGGGTGATTGATTAGAAAGGAAAATAAACTCCCACACTATGTGTGATCAAAGCGGTATTTGGCATTTCGATTGCCTGTGATTTAAATTACTGTAATTCCTCATATGCCATGCTTTGGTTCGCCACTCAGTGTGCTTGGGCTCGCAATTTCATCATGTAATGGTTTAGGGCTCTTGGGTTTGATCATGTTCAGCTATTAGTGATTGTTCAACTTAAATCCTATTGAAAATAATCTCATATTGGAAAACATTGAGCTTTTAGATGCGTTTATATACTAATTGGTTTCTCCACCTAATAGCTTAAACATATGGATTGGATACATTAACATGTTATCAAAGCCATTAAGGTCCTTTTTTTTTTCTTTTCTTTTTTTGAAGGTTTTGCATATAGAGGTTTTATGTTTGTTAAATATCTATGTACGATCACTTAAAAGAGGAACCATATAAGTCACGCATACTGCCACTCAAAAGAAAGACAACACATAAGGGAATATAACGATAATAACCTTATATTAAAAAAACGTTGAGACCTTAGATGCTTTCATATATTAATTGGTCTCTCCACCTATTAGCTTAAGTTTTTGAATTAAATATTGGGTCAATAAACCCCGACCTCAACTTCAACTTTATTGAAAATAATCTCATATTGAAAAATATTGAGATATTAGATGTGTTTATATTCTATTTGGTTTCTCCACCTAATAGCTTAAGCATTTTGATTGAATACATTAACATGTTATTAAAACCATTAAGGTCTTACGTTTGTTAAATATCTATGTACAATTACTTAAAAGAGGAACCATACAAGTCACGTATACTATCACCCAAAAGAAAGACAACACATGAGGGAACGTAATGAGAATAATCTCATATTAAAAAACGTTGAGACCATAGATGCTTTCATATATTACTTGGTCCCTCCACCTAATAGCTTTAGTTTTAGAATTAAATATTGGGTCAATAAACCCCTACCCTTGTGGGGGTTGTGTGACGACTATACTCTTTCTTGGTAGGAAGCTAATTCCTTCTCCATTTGTTTTAATTCATGCAAGATGCTAGCTTGATGAAATGTATGGGTGATATTTATTAAGTATCGTCATCACTGGCATATTAGCATATGTGGGTAAGTTCATGTGATAAATGATTCTATAGTCACGCCTGTGCAAGAGAAATGTTCAAAGATTAAGAGTATATAGTGAAAAAATTAGGGGAAAAAAATTCAAACATTTCTGAAAATTTAGGAAAGTTTACTAATGACGGCGATCAAGATTAAGGTTCTCTTTGGTATGTATTATAGAATTAATTATATAATACACTATAACATATGTAGTTGTTTGGTATGATTTACGGTAATGTTGAATCGACAACTTATTTATTATGTTTATGTATAAAGATAAAGTAAGTAGAATTTTTTAGATAAAAAAATTAATAATAATAATAAAAAAAAAAGAAACAACTTTGCTACAATTACAGATTTCTTGTTTGGTCGGAAGAGTCTTCTGAATGTTCTACTCTTGAATCAGGGATCATTCGACATTGAATTTTGGAATATAATATGAAGAAAGAAGAGAAGGTAGGCTCATTATAGTAAAAAAAAATGGGAATGCCCCATAAGAAACTAAGCGTGAGAGCCAAATGAATCTTAAGGTTTGTGTTTGGTTCATGAAGAGATTAATATAATCTAATTCTACAAATATATTAGAAGGTGTTTATCATTATTGTCATAATCTATTATTTTTTCTTTATGTCTAGTGGTAATAAATGGTTATTATTTTTTACTCATAATTTATCTTAATAAATAATTTATTATAAACAACTCATAAACATATATATATATATATATATATATATATATGAAAGAAAGCTTTAGAAAGATAAAAAAAAAAAATAGAAAATTACTAATTTGCCATCCAATTATTGAGACAGACTACGAAGTTGGATCCCAATTTCTTCAGCTCTCATCCATCAGATCCAGAATCAAGCTTCCTAAAGAATTAAACGATGATCCACCATCCATCAGAACCATCTTACTCTTCTCCTCCATCTCCTTTACCTTCTTTCTCACCAGACAGTCAGAATCCATCAAACACCCAATCGCTCTTTCCACATCTTCTGCCTTTACCAAATCATCTCCTCCCCTATAATCCAAACTCAGCTCGACCACCAGTCCTCCCAACTCCTTCACCATCTCGAACGCATTTAGATGCTGCTCCCCGTATAGTGGCCACGCTGCGATTGGCACACCGAACCACAAGCTCTCCAATGTGGAGTTCCACCCGCAATGAGACACGAACCCACCTATCGCATGGTGAGCCAGCACAGCTACCTGTGGGACCCACTCGCACACCAAACCTCTCCCTGCCGTCCGATTCAAAAATCCCTCTGGCAATATCTCCTCGAAATTCGTGTAAGCTGTTGGAGAAAACTTTCCTTCCTGAGGTGGCTGGCGCAGTGACCAAAGGAACCGGTGCCCGCTCCTTTCAAGCCCAATCGCTATCTCCTTCACCTGCAGTGCACTGAAGCTCCCCATGCTGCCGAAGCACAGGAACACCACCGATGATGATGGCTGATCATCCAACCACGTCTTTATTATGGTCTGGTCAGATTCCGAGTGGATCAAACCCTGGAGATCTAGCAACGGTCCGACCGGATACACTGGTGGGTTCGCACCGTCCAAGGACAACGAGTGAACTGCATGGGGTTCAAGCTCAGTAAATGTATTTACGATTATGCCTTTCGCTTCCCTGAACCTGCGGCCGTGGTAGACGAACCAGGGAAACCCATCTTGTTTTTTGCTCCAGAAAGGCATCGGCAAGACCTGTGGGGGAACAGGATTGTTGAAACCCGGGATAGTAAACTCAGTCTTCGAGTCCTTAAAATCGGACTGGATGTTGGTGTCAAGTACAGGGAGGTGGAGGAAGACACCCAGCATGCAAGCTGAAGATGCAAAGAAGATGTAAGCAGGGATACCAAGCTCGTTGGCGACGTCAATCATGGGGGTGCACACAACATCTATGAATAGCCCGGCGAGTCGAGCTGGTTTAGAATCGGATGACTCGGGCGTGAAGAAGAGTTGGGTGATAGTGTTCTTGACATAGGGTTTATGGGACTCTAAAAAGAGTGATACCATGGCTTCTCGTGTCTGAAATGTGTCGGGTGAAGGTAGGTCGAGTTGAGGCAGGTCTACGAACCGGATTCCAGCGACGGAAGCAGCGAGAGATTGGATGCGATCGTTGACTTCTGGAGTGAGGGGGAATTTTACGATGAGAATGGTAATGGAGATGCGATGATCTCGAGCTATGAGTTTCTTGGCGAGCTCAGTCATTGAAACGATATGACCTAAAAATGGAATTGGAAGAAAGACCAGCTCTACTCTTCCTTTACTCATGCTTTTGATGCTTCTTGATCTTCTCCTTCAATTACAAAACTCCCAAAGTTGATACAAGTTGATAGGACGAATACCATCGAAATAAATAGAAAGTAAATGCACACTTTGCTATCCACTCTGTCGTACGGGTTTACTTTTTATTTTTTTTTATGAGTTTATTTTTTTTGGGTAAGTGGGGTTATTTTTTTATGAGTTTTTCCGCCGGTATGAAACATTTTTTTATTCTTCTCTCACTCTCAACTACGGTAGACCTGATTCCTGAACCAAACAACGACAAGCCACTTGAAGACACCAGCCGATGTTAAAAGTCGTCTTCAAATTATTTTTTTTAGAAGATTTTTTCCACCAACAAGGGTAACAGGAAAATTAATTACCACGGTTAGATTTTGTGTTCGTTGACCTGAAATCTATTCTTTCCCCAATGGATTCATAAATCTCCTTTAGGTTTTAGTATATTCTGAAAGTGAAAGAGAAAGTTTGATTGGTTTATCCTTAATTAAATAAATAAGAACATGGCATGAAATATCTCACCCTCATCAAAAGTTGTAAAGCCTTCCGTTCTTTCTATTGAAATTTTCATAATATTCTCTTTTCTATCTAACCACCTATAAAAACCCTTTTTTTTAAATTACTCATCTAGTAAATTCTAAAATATCTTTTTAGTTGGAGCAGGATTCCATATAACTGCTAGAGATGTAAACAAATCGGTTTACCAACTATGTACCCTATCCAAATCCCATCTTAAATTCGCCAATTGGAATTTTAATCGATTATCCGGTTAAAATCCAATTCGATTCCAAAAAGTTCACTACACTATTTTTGAGAAGTGTGTACTTTTAACAGCCGATGTTAAAAGTTGTCTCTACTTTCCATACTTCGTCATCTTACAAATTACAAAATCATCAATCACGGGGAAAGAAATATATCTTACAAATTTATTCATTTTTTAGATAAGGAAATACTTTTTTTTTAGGCTATATGTGTCAAAACCCATAATCACCAACAAGGGCAGTTGTGGCCCGTGGAAGCAGAGGAATGGAGGAGTCTACATGGCCCATCCGGTGGAGGAGCAAGAAAGGAAAAAAAGGAAAAGGGGTGATGTATTGTTGACGCATTATTTTTTTGGAAAAGAAATTTGATGCTATCGGTACGGGTGAAAGTTTTACCCTAACAGCCTGAGCCTGCCTAGAACCGCCCTGAACCCGGTCAGGGCCTAACCCGGCCTATGAGGACAATGAGAAATTGTGATCCTCATGGGGATAAAAAATATCCGTATCAATGAAGATCAATGTTCTGTTAGAGTCGCTACCTAGATTAAGGTCTAGGACCTCTAAAAATATAGCCTCACCCTAAGATAAGACTTCTATTGACTCATAACCCAATGTATCAGTTCTTTGGTCTGCAAGAAATTGGGTAAGTATTCAGGGTACGATTATGGGAAGGTGTTAGACACCCAAACCATCTGATCAAGATCGTCCTCCTAAACTTTCCTTAAACTCTAATTTTGACTGTGCTTGGTCAACTGGATGACTAGGGTTCAATGGGGGATGTCCTAAACCAAGTTGCTAAGTTATTCTAACCTAGGGTTCAACCAATCATGTTTCAAAGCAAATAAACAAGCAATGAGTACAGTATTATACAGTGAATCGGACCAAAGATGGTTTGGTCTTGGACTCAATCTGAGACGTGTAAGACATCTCAAATTGCCTACGTATTCAAATCCTGTAAATCAAGTCAAAAAACGTAGTTCAAAATGGATTGTGTGATTAAAGATTATGGAAGTGATTTACGCATGTGCTTCAATTAGATTCTTTGTTCAAGTTAAAATTTATGTTGGATGGATGGTTGATGGATGGCTTCGTACCGTATTTGGGACTCCCAAATTGCTTACCTATTCTAGGGTGTGCCCTAGAAATCAGGTACGACATAGTTCGAAAGAATTGTGAGAGTCGGATTTGGAATGTGTACCAAATTCCTACCATTTTTGTCAATAGGATCTAGGGATGAGACCTAAATTTCTATCATTCAGATTTGGGATGTGTACCAAATTCTTTCCATTTTTGTTAATAGGATCTAGGGATGAAACCTAAATCCCTATCATTCAGATTTTTTTAATAGGATCTAGGGATGAGACCTAACTCCTATATTTCAGATTTTGTTAATAGATCTAGGGATGAGAATAGATCTAGGGATGAGACCTAAATTCCTACCATTTTTGTCAATAGGATCTAGGCATGAGACCTAAACTCCTACCATTTTTGTTGTTTCCATTTTTAGGTTTCTAGGGTTTCCTATCCCTTTTCATTGTGATTTTTATTTTTAGGGTTTCATACCCTAATTGTTCTTTTCATTCTAGGGTTTCACTTTCCCTAATTAATGTGTTCTTTCTATTTTAAGGTTTCCTATCCTAATTTTTTTTTCATTTTAGGTTTCACTTTCCCTAATTAATGTGTTCTTTCTATTTTAGGGTTTCCTACCCTAATTTTTTTTTCCAATTTATCTCTTTCCAAGATCAAATATGACAAGTGAAAACATTCCAACTATAGCAGTGATAGCATTCCAAATACAGCAATGATAGTGTTCCGAATATAACAGTCAAAGTGTGCATCCAATATGACATGTGAAAACATTCCAAATATAATAGTCAGAGTGTACATCCAATATGGCATGTGAGAGTCAAACAAAGCATGTGAGAGTCAAGCAAAGCATGTGAGAATCAAGTAAAACATGTAAGAATCAAGCAAAGCATGTGAAAATCAAGCAAAGCATGTGAAAATCAAGCAAAGCATGTGAAAATCAAGCAAAGCATGTGAAAATCAAGCAAAGCATGTGAGAATCAATATAGTAAGTGACAGTGCGTAACCAAATATAGTAATGATCATGTGAATAATCCAAACATGGCAAGTGAGCAATCCGAATATAGCAGTGGTCATCCAAACATGGCAATGAAACCAATAAAGCAATGTGTTATTCTCAAAACATGCATGTAAAAAATAAATAAGAAAATAATATACATGTAAAAATAACAATAACATAATATTTATTCATGAAAAAAATAAACATAAATAACATACACACAAAAATAAATATAAATAATACACATGTAACTATAATACAATAATATATACATGCAAAGTAAAAATAAGGATGAAAATAAATATGCAAACAATATACATGTGATAGTAAAAATGATGTTCAGATAAAAAAACAATATACATGTAATAATAAATAATATATAAAATATGCATGTCAAAGATAAATAAGAAAATAATGAACATGTAAAAATAACATAATATTTATTCATGGGAAAATAAACATAAATAACATACACGCAAAAAATAAATATAAATAATACACATGTAAAAATAATATAATATAATATACACGCAAAGTAAAGATGAAAATAAATATGAAAGCAATATACATGTGATAGTAAAAATGATGTTCAGATACAAAAAATAACATACATGTAATAATAAATAATATACAAATAATATTAAGACATGGAAAAAATAAATAAATAAAATATACATGCATGTCATTACACATGCAATAATAAGGTATAATGTACATGGAAAATGAACAATAACAAAGAGAACTAATACATAATCTTCATATAACCGAACTAAGATATAACAAAGACCAAGTTAAAAGAAAACTACCTAATATATAATCGAATTAAAATATCAAAGAGACAAAAGAATAAATAAACATTCTAATAGAAAATATGTACAATCACAATAGACTGTCAAGAGAAACAAACAAAAGAAATAAAATAAAAATAATAATAAAAAGAACCTAAAGTAAAACCAATTCATCACCACCATAATTTCGGTGATAGGGTAATGGTAAGGTGGTGCATGTGGGGACTGTTGAGATTGTGGCTGTGGTATACATGTGTGGTGAGTAGGAGATGACCACATCGAGGTCTGATTGATGGTGTTTGTGGTGTTGCATGGCTGAGCAACAGGTTTGGGTGAGGTGGACTGAAGGCAAGGTATAAGGATTGATGGTCGAGTTGTAGGTCATGGTGATGCAGAGATTGAATGTTGGATGGCAGAAGGATAGATGACAATGGCGGTTTGCAGAGGCTTAGCCAATAGCAAAAATAAAAAGAAAAGAGATGGTTTACCTGAGTTTGCATAGGTTCCTTCCCTGCCACTGCCTTCTTCTTCTTCTTCTTCTTTTCTCTCTATCGTTCTCTCTTCTGGTCCTCTTCTCGTCACTCTCTGCTTCTCTCCTTCTCAATCTCAATCTCTCTCTCACTCAAACAAACAGAAAAATCAAAAATCCTCTCCCCTCACGTCTCTTCTCTCCTTCTCAATCTCAATCTCTCTCTCACTCATTCCAAAATAGAAAAATCTCCTCTCCCTCACGTCTCTTCTCTCCTTTTATCTTCTCCTTTTTCTCTCCTCAATCTCTCTCTAGGATCTCATTCCAAAAACAGAAAAAGACCTCTCTCTCTCTCACGTCTCTTCTCTCCTTTTCTTTCCTTCTTCTCCCTTTCTATTTCGGGCCTCTCTGTTTTCTTTCTTTTTTTTATCTCTTTCTTCTCTGTCCGTCCCTCTTTTCTGTCCGTCTCCTCTCTCCTTTTCTTTCCTTCTTCTCCCTTTCTCTTTCGGATCTCATTCCAAAACCGAAAGATCCCTCTCTCTCTCACGTCTCCTCTCTCCTTTTCTTTCCTTCTTCTCCCTTTTTTTTCCTTTTCTTCTCTTTTCTTCTTCTTGCATTTCACTTTTTCGGATCTCTCTTTCTCTCCTTTCTTTCCTTTTCTTCTCTTTTCTTCTTCTCGGGGTTCACTTTTTCGGATCTCTCTTTCTCTCCTTTTCTTTCCTTCTTCTCTCCTTTCTTCTTCTCGGATTTCACTTTTTCGGATCTCTCTTTCTCTCATTTTCTTTCCTTCTTCTCTCCTTTTCTTTCCTTTTCTTCTTCTTTCCTTCTTCTCCCTCTTTTCTATCCGTCCCTCTCTCTTTCGGATCTCTCTTCATCTCTCTTCCTTCTTTTTCTTTCTTTTCTTCTCTTTTCTTCTTCTCCCTCTTGGTTCGTATCTCTCTTCCAATTTCTTTCCATAAGTTTCACCATCCCATTTAAGGCCGAATCTTTCATTTCATTTTTCTTTATTTTATACTTATATCTTATATAAATATCATATATTAAACTAATAAACATAGACATAATATTATATAATACAATATATATAGTTCAATATATATGACGCACATGTACACACCTGGACTGAATTGATTTGGTTTGGACTGGTCTGACTTGGGTTGAGCTGAGTTGGACTAAGCTAGGTTGAGCTGAGTTAGGCCAAAAAATTGATTTTTTTTTTCTCTATCATTTCATAGGCCATTTCCACTGCCATTCCGCATGGAATTTTTCAACAAATCGAAACCAATTTTATGCTCCTCCATTAGCTTAAATCGAAACCCAAAAAAAAAAAAAAAAAAAAAAAGGCCCACACCACCATAGAAAACACCAAAATCTAAACTTCCACGAAAACAGAAAGAAAGAAATTTTGATTTTACTCCAACTAAGATCAATTGGGAATTGGTACAGTCATCTGAGCCTAGAAATTTCTCTAAACCCTTAATGCAAGAAAAATAAGGTTCTTAAAACCCATTGGAATAGTTCGCGAGAGGTTAATGAAGACGAAAGAGTTATGGAAGGATCTTCATGCTTAATGCCGGCAAGAGAAGTTGATGAAGATGGAGGTTAAAATTGTCATTTTGATTTCAAAAAAATAAAGATAAAACTATCTTTCAATCATTTGATTTGTTACTGTCAGTTACATGAAATTAAGACAGACTGGGAAAAGTACAAGTAATTTTCTCAAAATTTTAATTCTATTTTAATATTTCAAAGTGGAGGAGAAGAGTTATTTTTTTTTTTTTATCGGTAAAGAGTGGAGGAGAAAAGTTCGATTCATACTAAAATAAAATAGAATCCTTTTAGCCCTTACGACTCACAAGCATCTTCAAATGTGGTTTTGGAATATTCATCTCGTATTCTGTGCTTGACCAGCATATTCTGGAATTTTTTTTCTTTCGTTTTTGGTAAAACACATATTCTGGACCCTTAAAAAACGAAAGTTCGATGTTGACATTCGAACCAAAATACTAGGAGAAGAAATTTATACACCATGCTGGATCTTATCCGACCGGCCATTATGAATCCCTCTAATATTTTTAAGGAAAGTTTCCCATTGGTTTCCCATAAACCACTGGGGAAGAATGTTTAATAATACACCAATAGGTGTATAAAAAATGATATCCCTAATGGTGGTCCAAATCTGGCAAAAGAGAATCATCAAACAAAAAAATAAATAAATAAATAAAATATCATTATGTGAGAGTGTAGGAAAGAATCCATCAGTGACATTATGGGAATCTTTTCTCTTATTTTAAGACCAATTTTATTCAGCCACCCCCTTTGATAATGAAATGAAAAAAAAAAATCAACATGTGACGATTCCGGACATTATGGTTCTTTAACCTTGAGTGCCAGAGATCAATTGATTTTAAAAGTTCTCCACTAAATGAGATTGTAGTTGAGGTGAGATTTTTCTGCACACAACTACAAATAAGCACAAGAGGATTAGGCTTTTAGTTTAAGGGGGCACACACCACCAATGCTAAAGTCAAGACTTCACGTAGCAAAGAATAAGATATGAGTACAATAGAAAAAGGAAATTAAAGATCAGACGAGTGATGTAACCTTAATTGGCAGGGAGCCCTTTTTATAGTAATTCAATGTGGGTTTTACGTGGTTCTACAACACAAGGTAGGATTTTTCCCTAACTTTCATAAATAATGATGGAAGTTCCTTTAATTGTCATTATGGACAACTATGGTTATGCCTCCAATGGTCTTTATCGAATTGGTAAATTTACTTAGACACCCTCTTGGCAATTGATTTACTAGACAAAACTACTCTCTCTTAACAAAAGTTACACACTGAAAAAATATTTTATTACAGTATAATCCATATTGCACATTAAAAACTGATGAAATTTTTTCAAGACAATACTCCCCTTACAAAATGTAAAATTACATAAATATATACCATCATCTAACTCTAGAGCGAGGCCTCTGCAAGTTCTCCAATTGTATGTTGGAGAACTTGCTTACAATTGGAGAACTTGTAGAGGCCTCGTTCTAGGTATAGACGATGGTATATTTATGTAATTTTACATTGAGTAAGGGTAGTATTGTCTTAAAAAAAAATTAGAATTTCCCCAATCAATTTTTAATGCCCAATGTGGACTATACTATTATAAAACATTGTTTCAGTGGTAGTCCGTGTAATTTTTGTCAAGAAAAAATAGTTCTATGTAGTAAACCAATTATCAAAGAAGTGTCTAAGTAAATTTCCCTATAGAATTTACCCGCATCTGTGGAAAAGATAGCAATTGCCACATGTAACATGCCCATTGGGCTGACGGTATTTATACCTGTCACAAATTATTAATTATAGATTAAACAATCCTTAATTAATACTATCATGCCTTGAAACTATCTGGTTTCCTCTCCCACGTAAGCCAACTAAAGAATGATTAATAAGACAATCAATACCATACTTTTTCGTTTTCAACCTAACAAATTATTCACCAAAGCTGATATTTTCTATATCTTATAATGGAAAGATTGAGACTATTAGTCCACGTTTTAAATGTGTACCGTATTATTTATATATCGAGTATATTGAGTTTTACCCTATTATTTATATATCAATTATATTGAGTTTTGATCCATTCAATTTTTCTGCCAAGTTTCAAGTATTTTTTTTATTTCTAAATACCAAAATCCATACCAAAACTGATAAGGAGCTTGGTCCGGTTGGTAATGATTTTTTCGACACAATCCGACTGGTCTTTGTGGTTTGGTCTCCATTTTGATACCCTGGTATCCTCCAAGACTACGCATAGATTATATATGCATACGATACATAAGACTTTTGAAGGAAATAAAGAAGAAAGAATTAGTCAAAGAAAAGGGATCAAACCATATCACTAATAAGAAATCTGAAACTAATCTATACAATAACAGAAATAAAAATGAATCAAACCACTGACATCTCCAAGGCCACTATGATCCCCTACTCTATCAATTCTCATTTAACATTTCCTTAATCAAGCATTCCAAAGAAATAAACGAAGATCCACCATCCATAAGAGTTTTCTTACTCTTCTCTTGCATCTCCTTGATCCTCATCCTTACCTTACAATCGGTATCCATCAATCACCTCACCGCTTGCTCCACCTCATTTGCAGAGTTACCAAATCATCACCTCCTCTATAATCCAACCTTAACTCCACTGCTAACCCTTCCAACTCTCTCACCATCTCGAATGCATTCATATGTTGCTCTGCATACAATGCCAAACTGCGATCGGCACACAAAACCATATGCTCTCCAACGTGGAGTTCCACCCGCAGTGTGACACGAATCCTCCAATTGCAGGGTGTGCCAACACCTCCACTTGTGGGACCCACCCGCACACCAATCCTCTCTCGGCTGTTCGATCCAAGAACCCCTCCGGTAACGCTTCCTCGTGATTCACATAATCGGTGGGACTGCTAAACCCTCTAGACGGTTGACGCAAAGACCACAGGATTGGGTGCCCGCTACGCTCGAGTCCGTGTGCGATCTCCTGCACTTGCACCGAAGCTCCCAAAGCTGCCGAAGCACAGCCAGACCACTGAGGACGGTGGCTGATTGTCGAGCCATCTCTTCACGCTCTCGAACTTAGTCTGGTCCAACCGCGAGTGCATCTGACCCTGAAGATCAAGTAATGGATCGACCGGGTACACTGGTGGGATTCCACCGTTGCAGGACAAGAAGCTGACTGCCTGTGGCTCGAGTTCGGCGAACGTGTTTACGTTAATACCCTTTGTTTCCTTGAACCGCCGGCCGTGGTAGAGATACCAGGTGTACCCATATCGTCTTTTGCTTGATACTCCCGAAGGTAAGACATGTGGTGGAACTGGGTTGATGAAACCCGGGACGATTAACTCAGTCTCTAAGTCCTTGAAATTGGTGTGGATTTGGGCGTCGAGGATTGGGAAGTGAAGCATGAAACTCAGAAAGACTGCATTGGATGTAAAGAAGAGGTAGGAAGGAATGCCGAGTTCGTTGGCTACATCGATCATGGAGGTGCAGAAAAGATCGATTACTAACCCGGCGAGGTGTGGTTCCGATTCAGATTCGGTGGTCAAGAAGAGTTGGGTGATAGTGTCTTTGATGAATGGCTTGTGGTTGTCTATGAAAATGGGTAGGATGCTTTCTGCAGATGGAGCTATGTGTTAGTGATATTTAATGCCGTATCTTAATTTGAGAAATTACTTGTTTCGATGATGATTCTGATGAAGAAGACTGCATTGCAACAAATAAAAAAATTTGAAGCTGAGTTTTATCACAAGCGATACTGTCATAAAGACAGAATTTATCCCCAATGATGCAACCGGGTTTTAACGAAAATTTGACTCTAAGATAAAGTAGATTCTTGGTTTCCCGTATTAGACCTACACTAGTCTAATACGCCCCTTTGAGTACTTCGGAGTGGTACTAAGGCAAATGCAAACGTCGATGATAGAGAAAATCAATTTATATGACAAATCAAAATAAAAATCGACAGGGGGACAGCATATAGTACTAGTTATCAGAGAGGGAGAGAGGGAGAGGGAGAGAGAGAGCATTTGTTTCATAAAAAATTCGAATCCAATGGAAGGCCCCTACTGGTCTATTTGTAGAGTAGGACATGCCCTTTCTAGGCACCCTTAGATGTAGGTGTGTCCATTCATTCTAACGGCTCAGGTCGTCAGATCCTGATCTGATGGTTTAAATCACACCCCTTACCAAAGGATTTGTTCTATTGAGCAGATGCACCTCTACGATCTAACGGTTTGAATTATTTGAATCTTATCTAACCGTTGAGATCACACCTTTTCCCAAAGGATCTGTTCCATTGAATGGATGTGTCCTTTCGATCTTAACGGCTTGGATTGATTGATCCTAATCCAAGCGTTCAGATCAAATCCCTTTGGTAAGAGTGTGTCCCTCTGAATAGTTATATCTATTAATTAAAGAATCCGGTTTGGTTGGGTCACAGAATAAACCGCATCCGACCCAATATAAACCAAAAGATAACTCAACTCTAAAAAATATATTTTGAGTTGATCCACACCTACACCCACACCCACACCCACACCGCGCCACAACATGACCGACCTACCGGTCGGCTCGGCTCGGCATGGCAGGGCTCGGCGTGCGTGTGTGAAAAGCAACCCGAAACTAACTCGGACACAAGAGAGGAGGGAGACTTCCCTCCAAATTACGCTATCCCAGGTGATGGAAATTTCAGTTGAGCCAGGTAGATGAAACAGATGGCTGTGATGGAAGTGCAGAAGGACTCATCTGCCATGACATAGCTACTTTAGGACTTTGACCTCCAACTAAGAAACGTAACCGAGTAGATCTATACCTCCGACCGGCCCCGTATCCTAACAGGACTATGACTCCGAGCGGTATAAGCTGAGCACAATACATCATTCACGGTCAGCTCCGAAGATGAGGGTTGCCATGTATAAGATTTTAAGTAGATGATATTTTTCCCACATAACAGTATTAAAAGTAGAGCTGTCGGATAACTAACTGGTTTTAACTTTTTGTCCAAGTATCAACATGGATTCCATCCCCCAACCTTGCACTGTCCATTGCTTTTTCTTTTCTTTTTTTCTCTTTTTTTTTTTTTTTTTTTTTTACTAATGGTTGTCTATCGGAGTTGTTGCAAACAAGATGATGTCCCATACCAGAGTTTTGATGGAGAAATGTAATGAAATGAGTTTTCTACATTTAACTTAAGGAGTTGTGGCGCTTATCCTTGATTCTTGGACTCGCAAATATTTATGAGATCAATTCATCACTGAATTCATGGACTTGAACCCTAGATTCAATCAAAGCAACACACCAATGGAAATTATATAACTAATAAATAAATAAAAGGTATGTGGCTTAGATTGGAATTAGCTAAGTACTCACCAATGGACAATGTGTAGGATCTGGGACGGTTAGTTCGAATGACCTTGTAAGGTCCTTCCCAATTCTTGCTCAGCTTCCCTTGGTTGGTCGACTTCGACACGGACGCTTTTATGAGATATAAATCGCCGACCTTGAACAACTTGGGTTGCACTGTTTTATCATAGTGCCAAGCTATAACTTGTTGGTATTCGGCTACCCAGAATGCAGCCGAGTCCCTCACGCCTTCCAATTTTTCAAGGTTGGTGCATAGGTTGTCTGAGTTTGTTTCTTCATTTAAGTTTATAATCCGGTAGGTTGGGTGGAAGACCTCTATTGGGATGACCGCCTTAATGCCAAAGGCAAGCATGAAGGGTGTTTTCTCTATAGGAGTCCTGCTGTTGGTCATGTACGACTAGACTACACTAGGTAACTTGTCCACTCATTTTTCCTTCTAGTCGGCTACCCTTTTCTCTAGTCCTAGTAAGATTGTCTTGTTTGTGGCTTCTGTTTGTGGCTTGACTAGGGGTGGCCAACTGAGTCAAAGTAGTGCTCGATCCGAAATTCATTACAAAAAGCCACAAAGGATGTACTAGTGAACTAAGGCTGTGTTTAGTATCATTTTTTTTTTTTGCCATTTTTTCAAAATGGATTTTTCAAAACTATTTTTGATAAAAAAATAAAAAGTCGTTTGGTAACTACAATTAAAAATAGATTGTAGAATAAAAAATAGATTTGATATATAAGTGTCTAAAAATAATTTTTATAATTTCTATCCATTTATTGCATACCAATAGATGGGCTCTTCAATTTGATAAAAAAATGTCCTTCGAGGATGCTCCGTAGCAGTGGGAAAAGAAAGAAACCAAGCAAGATAGAAGAGGTTCTCCGGCCCTAATCGAATCTTCAATCCCAAAGGGTCCTCTAGAGACTTCACAGAAATTAGAGCAATTAACTGCAGAAGCCAGAAGGGTCAATTTTGGTTTTGCCTTAGAATCTGTATCTTTTACACTACCAACCAGTTCTTCCTCACCCATCAAAGGAAATTCGATTACAGAGTTCTTCCAACATAAGATATCAATTAATAGTAGAGAACTCTACTTTCTTCAAACAGATCTAACAAAAAAAAAATACACAAATTAAACCCCAAGTTACGTTGGAAGGGAAGTGGAAGAATCAAACATAGCCTAAATCGTAGTCCAAAACAATGGGGGAAAATAGAAGAGATGGTGATGAAATAGCATGTAAAGATCTCCTTTGAGTCCTTCAAAGAAATCCAGAGCTTGATTTCCAAATCCCTTTGTCGATTTCAACAAGGGAGAGATGATTTCTAACTAGTTGCAGATGATTATAGAAGAGGAATGCCGTCAGCATCGATTCGAAGGGGAGAGGAAGAAGAAGAAGTATCAAATGCTTGTTGGATGAACTTCTCCTTCAGAGGACCTAGAGTAGATGTTCCATCAGATAAGATGAGCTTCGTTATTGGGAGGAGTCCATAGTCAAATGGCTCTCTTCTTGCCCGAACAAAGATTTGTTCCTTTGTAAAGCTCGAAAAAGAAGATGTTGACGCTTCGATTCCTTCGTTCATGTCTCTCACTCAAACCAAAGAGAGATTGAGAGGCAGGAGAGAGACACTCAAGAGATCTTTGAGAGTGGGGGAAATGAGAATTTGAAAAACCATCATAGAAGAGGAAAACCAGGTCCGTCTTTGCTCTGCAAAGCCAATGAGAAAAACCAGAAAAATCCTGATTTCATCTTGGCTTGGCGGAAACTTCAAGTTGCACAAAAACAACTAAAACTGATTTTTGGCCAAAAATCAAAAAGAGGTCTCAACCTCTTTTTGAATTTGGGCCTCTTTTTGTTTTTCCTTTTCATAAATAACATTCAAAAATCAAACCAAACACTTACAAAAAAAAAACTTGTCAAAAAAATAAAAACAAAAATGATACCAAACACAGCCTAAGTGTCATTGTCAGTGATGAGGATTCGAGGTATACTGAATCTGTATACCACCGAGTGCCTAAAGAACTGCTCCATCTTGTTGGAGTCGATTCGTGCTATGGTTTCGACTTCTATGAATTTCATGAAATAATCGATGACCACGATTATGTATTTTCACTGGTATGTGGCTCGCGGGAAGGGACCCATTATGTCCATTTCTCACACGGTGAAAGACACTAGACTTGTAATTGGCTGCAGCGGGATGGCTAGAGAATGTGGCACGGGTGTGAAAAATAGATATTTGTCACATTTCAAGTTTTTTACGATTTTATCAAGTTTTTGTCCATTCAATTTTTCCATCTAATTTCAAGTTTTTTACGATTTCTAAAAACCAAATCAATCCGAAACCGATAAGAGTTTGGTCCGGTTGGTTTTGGATTTTTTGGCACAATCCGACTGGTTTATGGTTTGGCCTCCATTTTGACAACCGTAGTTTCTCGGTGACTTATATATGGAGAGAGAAAGGGGAGAGGGAGGGAGGTAGGTTCTTCTTAAGAAAAAATTAAAAAAAGTCAAAAGACAATGCTTTGCCAAAAAAAAAAAATTCAAAAGACAATGGATCAAACAATAGTCATTTATTAGAGAGCTAAAGCTCATGCATACAGAAATAGAAACAAAAATCAATCAAACCACTGACATCACCAAGTCCACTATGATCCCCACTTTATCAACTTTCATCGAGTATATCCTTGATCAAGCATACTAAAGAATTAAACGAAGATCCACCATCAATCAGAGTTTTCCTACTCTTCTCTTGCATCTCCTTGATCCTCATCCTCATTTTACAATCAGAATCCATCAAACTCCTCACCGCTCTCTCAACTTCCTCTGCAGTTACCAAATCATCACCTCCCCTATAATCCAACCTTAGCTCCACTACTAACCCTTCCAACTCCTTCACCATCTCGAATGCATTCAAATGTTGCTCTGCATACAATGGCCAGGCTGCAACCGGCACGCCAAACCATATACTCTCTAACGTGGAGTTCCACCCACAGTGTGACACGAAACCTCCGATCGCAGGGTGTGCCAACACTTCCACTTGTGGGACCCACCCGCACACCAATCCTCTCTCGGCCGTTCGATCCAAGAATCCCTCTGGCAATACTTCCTCATGATTCACGTAATCGGTGGGATTACTCAACCCTACAGACGGCTGACGCAAAGACCACAGGAATCGGTGCCCGCTACGCTCGAGTCCTCGAGCGATCTCCTGCACCTGCGGTACACCGAAGCTTCCAAAGCTGCCGAAGCACAGCCAAACCACCGAGGACGGTGGCTGATTGTCGAGCCATCTCTTGATGCTCTCGAACTTGGTCTGATCCATCACCGAGTGCATCTGACCCTGAAGATCAAGTAATGGTCCGACCGGGTACACTGGTGGGATTCCATCGTTGCCGGACAAGAAGCTGGCTGCGTATGGTTCGAGTTCGGCGAACGTGTTTACGATAATACCCTTTGTTTCACTGAACCGCCGGCTGTGATAGAGATACCAGGTGTACCCATCTTGCTTTTTGCTAGATACAGCCAAAGGTAAGACATGTGGTGGAACTGGGTTGATGAAACCCGGAATGACTAACTCAGTCTCTAAGTCCTTGAAATCGTTGTGGGTTTGGGTGTCAAGGTTTGGGAGGTGAAGCATGAAACTCAGAAAGCATACACTGGATGTAAAGAAAAGGTAGGAAGGAACGCCGAGTTCGTTGGCTACGTCGATCATGGAGGTGCAGAAAAAATCGACTACTAATCCTGCGAGGCGTGACCGCGTTGGTTCCGATTCAGATTCGGTGGCCAAGAAGAGTTGGGTGATGGTGTCTTTGATGAATGGCTTGTGGTCGTCTATGAAGACGGATATGAGGCCTTCTGTGGACTGAGCTCTGTCAGGTGTTGGAAATTGCAGTTGAGGCAGGTAGATGAAACGAATGGCTGTGACAGAAGTGATAAGTGCTTCAATGAGAGCATCGAAACTGGGGGAATTAGGAATTTTTATAATAAGAACTGTTAGAGAAAGGCGATGATCTCGTGCGATCAGGACCTTAGCAAGCTCAATCGCTGAGACTATGTGACCGACGGCCGGTGCTGGAATGAATACCAGCGATGCTTTCTTCGCCATCGTTCTTCTCGCTTCTCCTTCAATCGTTGGAATGATAGCAGGTGAAAAGGTGTGAACAAAATGATAACGTTAGGTAAAGGGACCCAGATATGGATATGTATGGTTACACTCTAAGGGTCGTTGGAAGAAGTTTCTTCGAATTTGAAGGTCCAATCAGCTTGCAGGCCACTTGTTGAGTTACGTCAGGAGAGGATGTAGTCTTTATATTCCTTGACATTGGTTGTATACCATCAATCATGAAATCAAACCAGTCTAAAATTAACTCTAACTAGTTTGGAGTGTCTGCGCGCAAGTCAATTGTAAATTAAGTATGGCGAAAAATAGGATAGGTATGTATAATTACAAAGATTAGATAATGTAGTTAGACAATTAAACCTCGAGTATAGCCAATTAAACCTCGAGTACATTCTAATGCCTAAGTTAGATTCTCAATATAAACAATCAAGAGATAGTTCCAATTTAAAGAGAGAGGAATTGTAGAAAGAGTTTGAGTGTATGAGAGATGGAGTGAATCCCCCTTTTACCTTAAGGGTCGTCCTCTATTTATAGGAGTAGGCATGAAGCATAGAGGTATCAGGATTCTGAGAGGTAGTTCGCCAATAGGACTACCAAGTGTCGCATTGTGGGATGCCCATGTCATAGATCTGAATGGAGTAGAAGACTGTAGCCAAGGAAGCTAAATTGATCAGGATAAGACTGACACGTATCGTTACCCGCTTGGTCACACGTCCGTGATGATCGGCATCATGTTGCACTAGGAGAAGGACTCCCATAGAGCAGCTAGGTGCTCTTAGGACTCTAGCCCCTGACCAGGAGACTTATCCTATTATGACTATACCTCCGACCAGGAGACGTGTCGTACTAGGACTATACCTCCGACCAGGAGACGTATCTCGATAGGATTGTGTCTCCGAGTGGCCAAAGCCGAGTGCAACTTTACCACGCCTATTCGGCCGGAGCGATTTTAGGTGCAACGTGTAAGGTTTTTATTGGATATGATGTTTTTTCCCCCTAACAGTTGCCCCTTGCACTGTCGGATACGAAGGGTTCGATAATGCAAAATCTTCCGATCGGCCATGCCACACTGATCAGTTAACCTTTTGCGCCTGTGGATGTGTGCATTCGAAGGTGCATAAAGGGATAAGCCAAGTCAACTCTGTCGTTATCCCGAAGGCGGGGATGTACATATAGAGGCAAGCCAAGTCAGTTATGCCGCTATACAGAAGGTGGGGTGTGGTATGGCAGCTCGACAGCGAACAATTTGGCTAAGTCCGACTAGTCAATATTACATGTTACTACACCGAGTGCGTTTGTAGAAGACTAAAAAAATTACTAAGTGTTGAATGTGTCGAGTGTTGACGTAACTAGGTTGGGTAAGATCTACCTACCCCTTGCCCTGCTCAAGTCTGCTTGTGGAATTGAGCAGGCGGAGATGCATGAGGTCTGTATGTTACTCAGGCCTGCTTGTGGACCTGAGTAGGCAGATTCAGGTGTGATCTGTGTGCTACTCAGGTCTACTTATGGATCGGAATAGGTAGATTCAAGTATGGTCAACGTGCTACTCAGGTCTACTTGTGGACCTGAGTAGCAATTCAAGTATGGTCTGCATGCTACTCAGGTCTGTTGTGGATCGGAGTAGGCAGATTTAAGTATGGTCTGCATGCTACTCAGGTTTGCTTGGGGACCTGAGTAGGCAGATTCAGGTATGGTCTGCGTTGTAAGACCTGTACCTTACTAACTCGGTCTTACCACCTTGTATTAGATATTTCTATTACAGTCGGACCAAGCGGACCAAGTACGTGAAGAAACCACAAGGCTAGGTATGTTATTTGAACCAAAATCATCTAATTAGGAACGTATAGTGCATACCTAAACAGGTGTGGTCGACCACACCTCAGAATATTGAGACCACTCGATTTTGGGACATGTGGTCGCAGTTTTGAGACTTGTGGTCGACGGATTCAGCGACCCCACGTGCGACTACATGATGGTATAATCGACTCCGTGATTAGGAAACCTTCCTAATCTGAGGGGGGTTCTTTCATAATCAAAGTGGGACTTTTATATGAAAGTTTTCCTCTATAAAGGACGTCTCTTAATCTCTTTCACTCTTTTAGAACCCAAACTGAAAGAGAGAGAAAGAGAGGAGTAAGAAGAGAAGGAGAATTGAAGAGGAAGACTAGGAGAAGGAATTGCAAAGAAAGCTCCGGTTCTCCAGCAAGTTTAAGGTATGGAATCATTCCCTACATTAGTTGAATGCCTAGAATAGATTATGGAAGAGATATTGGTTCAAAGTAAGTTCTCAATCCTAAAACCATGAACAAAGCTCTAAGGAGATCCATGAAAGACGGATTAAGGTGAAAGATTATGTAAAAGTGTGAATTTTAAGTCATAGAACAATTATAGGAAGGATCATAATGATAAACTAAGGAATCAAAACATGAAGGTATTGCATTGAGAGTAGAAAAGTCGACCAAAAATCGTGTGATCACAGTTTGATCGACCACACGAGGCACATATGTCTGACCACATGCCCTCGAAAAGTTTCCAAGGAGGGTGTGGTCGCATGTGTGGGGTCACATGATATGCGACCACACGTATCGACCCCACACCCTATGGTCGCAGAAACTGAGACCACAGGTGCAGACACACCTGCGACCACTCAACTTCTGGAGGTCTGTTTGATTTCAGGTTGGACCATTGACAACTATAATTTGATGAACTTGAACCCTAACTTAGAACTTACAAATTTCTTAGGTTTCCAAGAGGTTCAAGAGTAAGTTAAGAAGCTTGGAGAAAATTGAACGTTTTTAACAGGTGAGGGAATAGATCCTAAACTAACTGGCTAATAATAAACTGTTTACTTTTATTAAGTCCAATGCTATGCCTGATTCTATGATTTCTTGCTTGTAATATACATCTCACATGTCATCCAATATTTCTGTTATTACTGCTCATGCATATTTACTTTTGTCTATTTATAATATGATGATAATGATGATGCTAGGAATAGGCATGTGATTGTGTGTGTGTGTGGTTAGTATACTTAATGCGAGTAGAGCATCAAGGGGATGACGTGACATTGTGGTTCATCCTGGTCACCAGACTCTAGCTCTATCTCTACTCAAGTCTTGACCACTGACATCGTCGTATCACCATTACCTTAGCAGAACTATTACTTCGTAGGGCATCAAGGAAGGTGGTCTCGGACCATGTAGTCTTCGACTCTGTCGGGGGGGCTTAGCTTTATCTCTATGGACGTATTGAGGGATGCTGGGGTGAGGCCTTGGATACACTGGATGACATTAGGATTGGTTAGTTGCGAGCCCAGTTTGCAAGCCCTTCCCAGTAGGGACTTAAATATTGGTATGGGAAGGGCATCAGGGAAAGTATTGGCAGTGTGTGATCCAGACACTTTAGCTCTATCTCTATTCCATGGTGGGTGCATGTGGGACGACAATGGTGTTTGATCCACTGGGTGGATTCACATACTCGTGTATAGAGGTACGGGAGCCTCCAAACCTTTCTATAGCACATTGTAAACTTAAAAACCAGACCAAAGATCTGAATTGAATGCATGCATATGTTTGTTGCATTATTTTATTTTCTCACTGAGCTCAAGTTAGAGAGCTGACCCTCGCTCGTGTAATTCTTTTTAGTTTCTGATGTTGCAGGTGTTACTGTTAAAGACTACATGGATACGCCAAAATATGGACATGTAGCGGCTATGGATGTGCAAGCTGTGGAGGACGTGCAAGACTCGTCAAACAAGTGTTTCCACTGTACTTACGCTTAGTGTTTAACTTTCGTATTTTAATACTTGTAATATATATTAATTATGTTTTGGTTAATTAGAGATAACTGGATCATTTAATTATTTATCGTGTAGACCTCAGTTCATTATTAATAAGATTTTCGCTATTTACTCAATTATCTCTGATTATTACTGTGGAATGTGTTTTGGTTTAACATGGTTGGCATAGCCTATACGAGATCCTAGTTTGAACTGTTGGTTTTTATGATGGCTCATCACACCATTGGTTAGTCCAGAATTAAGGTGTGACAATTACCTTATGATACCTGCTTCTTCTATTGATATTGTAAACCCTTTGACATGATACCGTCAGCCATTGGCATGGCACAGTCGACCATTGACTTGACACTCCTTTGTTGGTCGGCCCTTCGTGGTTGGCCATTGACATGACACAGTCAGCCACTGAGATGACACTCCATTGTTGGTCGGCCTTCGTAGTCGGCCATTGACATGG
The DNA here is from genome assembly GCA_028583415.1 of Protea cynaroides. Classification (NCBI taxonomy): domain Eukaryota; kingdom Viridiplantae; phylum Streptophyta; class Magnoliopsida; order Proteales; family Proteaceae; genus Protea; species Protea cynaroides. The sequence continues at coordinate 86,226,539 of CM053265.1, read as the reverse complement.
CACTCCTTTGTTGGTTGGCCTTTCGTGGTCATCCATTGACATAGCATAGTCGGCCACTGACATGGCACTCCTTTGTTGGTCGTCCCTCGTAGTCGGCCATTGACATCACACTCCTTTGTTGGTCGACCTATTGTGGTTGCTCGTAATTTGCAGTAGTTTTTTACTATCTTCATTTGTTGTGTGTTGCTGAGTGCATGCGATGGTACCCCTGAAGCGTAGTCGATATTGCTTCGTGCAATGTCGAGTGTGCTTGAAATATTGTCTTCGACCTGCATTGGTTGGCATTGATTGTGCAAGTCGACTGTAGGACTTGAGTAAGCCAAATGGAATGGCATAGATTGTTCAAGTTGTAAGATAAGCCAGATGGAACGACATAAATGCTCAAGTAGAATAAAGGAGTTAAGTAGGCCGAATGGAACAGCGTGAGCTAGCTAAATCTGCTAGTGAACTTAAATAGACCTAATGGAACGACATACACTATCCAAGCCTACTAGTAGGCTTAGATAAGCCGAATGGAATGGCATAGAATATTCAAGTCTGATAGAGGATTTGAGTTGACCGAATGAAACGACATGAACTATCTTAAGCGTGAGCTATCCAAGTCTGCTAATGGACTTGGATAAGCCAAATGGAACGACCTGTGATATAGTTGCTGATACAGTGATTTACTATACTAAATAATTTGAATGAAAATTGTACCTGAGTGGGTGCTCTTAGTGGGTACGGCTTATGTCACATTTCATTACATCAAGGCTTTTTAACATGGATGCTGTGAGCGGCATGTAATAATCGAAGGTTTTGTAAGGGTGCCTCTATGGTTGGTTCTTACTAGACTTTTGCTTCTTTATGTCACCATTGTTTTGAGTTTTGATTTGGCTGCTTGGATATCTTCTTGTCAACAGTGCCCAAGTCGAGATATGGTAAGGCACGAACAAGTCAACCGTGATCAATTAACCATGAGTAGGTTGACTGTGAGCAAGTCAGTTGTGAGCAAGTCAACCAACCACTGGTCGGCCCTGAGCTGGTCGGCACTGAGCAGATCAGTCGTGAGAAATTTTTCCGCGAGCAGTCGTCCATGAGCAGGTCGGCCGTAAGCAGGTTCACCGTGAGCAAGTGGACCATGAGCTAATCGACCATGAGCTAGTCCGCCTTGAGCAGGTTGGACAAGAGCAGGTCAGCCATGAGTTGGTCTATCCTGAGTAGGTCTGTCGTAAGCAAGTCGGCTGTGTGCGGAGGTTGCAGCGGTCGAGTTGGCTACAATTCTTGTAGTTATTGGAGCAAGGTTAGAGGCTGATTCATAGCTTCGACTACGATGCCCATATTGAAAGGTCGGGCTAGTTGTATGATCTATTGACTTTGGACTTTAAACTTCTCGCGAGTCATGTACTGATGCATCGATAGTACTGGTTGTGCCGGTAGAGGTGGCACTAGTGGCACCACAAGAGGGGTGTGTGTCGGCTCGGGTTTGAAGCTACTCTGGCAGTGCTGGTGTCATTGTCCTCCTTTACTTCCACACAGATTACTGCAGCTTGAGCAGGTATTTTTTAGTGAGTCATGGAATGATAGGAAAATTCTCTCATACACTGTTCATCAAACTCAGTCTAGGACCCCATGGTGGGCGCTAAACTGTTGCCGTTGGAAATCGTCCCACCGATCTGCGACCTAAAAAATTTGCAATCACAAAGATTAGACAAGGGAGTTGGGTGACTAAGCCCCTAGTACCTTGGGGGGTTGTCCTCTATTTATAGGAGTAGGGATGAAGCATAAATGTACCGAGACTCTGAGAGGTAGTTCGCCAATAGGACTGTCAGGTGTCGCACTGTGGGTCGCCTAGGTCATTGACTTCGAGTAGGAGTAGAAGACTATAGCCAAGGAAGCTAAGCCGGTCAAGATAAGACTAACATGTGTCGTTACCTGCTTGGTCACACGACCATGATGGTCGGCATTGTGTTGCACTAGGAGAAGGACTCCCACACAGCGGCCAGGTGCTCTTTGGACTCTAGCCTCTGACCAGTAGAAATATCCTAATAGGAATGTACCTCCAACCAGGAGACGTATCCTACTAGGACTATACCTTCGACCAGGAGACATATCTCGATAGGACTGTACCTCTGAGTGGCCAAAGCCGAGTGTAACTCTACGACGCCTGATCTACTAGAGCAATTTTAGGCGCCACGTGTATGGTTTTTATTGGATGATGTCCCCCCCCCCCCCCTAACAGTATGGATATTAGATGGCGACAGATTTTGATACGAAAATTAATAATTCGTTTTAAAAAATATGTACTGTATTAATATGGTATATATTTAAAATATGTTTAATACATTTCTATTTAGAGTTAAAATATGGACATAGGTTTATTATGCAATAGATATCCATATCATTCAACAAATAGAATAATAATATATTGGGAAAATTTCACCCACACCCCTGGTATTTTGGCTTAATAACACGCGTCTACCTTTTTTTTGCGATAATATCACTAGCACCCCAAAGACACTCAAATGATAATTAAACTGGTAGAATGGTTAAAAAGACATTTCTAACCCCAACACCATTCCTTTTGTCTATGAATCTAGCCGGAGAAGAACCTGATAGACTTTGCTCCCTTCATTAACTGATCGAAGAAACTCCTTAGTAGAATCCAAAGCATCCTTGAGCTACCCAAGAGCTCAAACTTGGTCATCACTGAGGGATACCCTAGTATCTTTTAATTCCTCAAAAAGAGGGTTTGGCAGCTTTACTTGTCTCACGAGATTACTATACATCTTCTTGGACATGTTCCCATTGACAGAAGTAGAGGAAGAGGAAGCAGAAAAGAAATCATTGGAATAAAACAGAGAAAATAAGTCACATGCGGAAGTGGAAAGATTCAAAAAGTTCTTATTGTTAACAATGCGGAAGTTTAAGAAACCCTCAATAAAAAGATGAGTATCGGGACTCGCTAGTGCAAAATGTCTTTGTGGTTGAACTTCCCAATGTACACAATTTCAGTGAATGGCAAAGACGACCACCAGCAGAGAGAAAGAGAAGGAAGGGAGCTTGAATATGTGTGGGTTTGCTATAAAATTGGATGAGTTGAAATTGTTGGATGTGGAAGGGATCTTCGCCATATCTATGATTGCTAACGCCAAATCAGGTTCGGTATTGTAGCTTCATAGAATAATAGTATCAGACACATTTCCTAGATGTCATTGAAAAAAAGAGTTCAGATCTTGAAAGCGAGGAAGAAGAGTAGGGGGTGTTAGTGTATGAGACATTCATCATCCTAGGTCGGAGGAGGTTTGACTTGACGAGATAGGTAAGTAGTGAGGAAGACAAAGACGGGGGTAGTTTTGTCATTAAGGAATTTAGGATGGTAATACGTCATTAGTTAACGACCATCACCTAATAGTGGGGGTCTGACTGAACAAGGTTTTATAAAGTAGGGAGTGTTAGTGACATTATTGCGAAAAAAAGTAGGCAAGTGTTATTAAGCCAAACTATAGGCGATGAGGGTGAAATTTTCCCTAACCTATAATATAAATTTAAACAAAAGAAGCCTTGCAATCCATGAAACATACACATATTCATCATCTAATTAAGAGTTTGCACGTGACAAGGATAATCTGGTGAGAGAGATAATCCCGCAAAAAGTGTCGGTAATGGTTCCATATTGGTTGGTTCAATTTGAAATTTGAATTTTAATATTTATAATTTTAAACTTTTGTGATTTATCTCTCTTGAAATCACTCCACTGATTTATCTCCTTAAATCACTCCAGAGATTTATCTCCTTAAATCACTTCAGGGATCCTTAAATTACTCTATAGATTTTCTCTTAAATATCCTTGTTAGGGGGGAAAAACATCACCCAATGAAATTCTTACATGTGGCACCTAAAACTGCTCCAGCCAATCAGGCATGGTAGAGTTGCACTCGACTTTGGCCACTTGAAAGCATAGTCCTATCGAGATATGTCTCCTGGTCAGAGGTATAGTCTTAGTACGATACGTCTCCTGGTCAGAGGCTAGAGTCCTAAGAGCACCTGGCCGCTGTATGGGAGTCCTTCTCCTAGTGCAACATGATATCGACCATTACGGACATGTGACCAAGTGGGTAACGACACGTGTCATTCTTATCATGACCGACTTAGCTTCATTGGCTACAGTCTTCTACTCCTACTTGGAGTCTATGACCTGGCATCCCACAACGCAACACCTGGCAGTCCTATTGGCGAACTACCTCCCAAAGTTCTGGTACCTCCATGCTTCTTGCCTACTCCTATAAATAGAGGATGACCCCCTAAGGTAAAAGGAGGAACTTACCTCATCTCTTTTGCACTCAAACTCTCTCTACGTTCCTCTCTCTCTAAACTAGAGATAGCTTCTTGCTATCTCTTGACTGTTTACTTTGGGAATCTGAATTAAGCATCGGAGTGTGGAAGGAGCTTAGTCGCCCAACTCCCTTGTCTAATCTTTGTGATTGCAGGTTATTCGGATTGTAGATCGATGGGATTATTTTCAATCGTAACAATTTGGAGTCCACCGTAGGGCCCTAGGCTGAGTTTGACGAATAGTGTACGAAAGAATTCAGCCATCATTCGATGACTCACAGAAAAATATGTGCTCAAGCCGTAGCAATCTTGGTGGAGATAAAGGAAAACAGTGGCGCCAGCACCCCCAGAGTAGCTCCAAACCCGAACTGGTGCACACCTCTCTTGTGGCGCCTGTATCGCCCCCTCCACTAGCACAACCAGGACCACCGGCTCATCAGTACATGACTCACAAGAAGTTTAAAGTCCTAACTCAACAGATCACACAACTAGCTTGACCTTTCAATATGGGCATCGTAGTCGGAGCTACGAATTCGCCTCTAGCCCGGCTCCAACAACTACACCAACTGCAGCCAACTAGATCACTGCAACCTCAGCTCATGATTGACTTGCTCTCGGCTTACCTGCTCAAGGCTGACTTGCTCACTGTCAACTTGCTCACTTCTTACTTGCACTTGACCAACCTGCTCTCGGCCTACCTGCTCATGGCTAACCAGCTCATGGCCGACCTGCCTAAGTTTAACTTACTCATGGCTGAATTACTCTCGGCCAACCTGCTCAAGGTTGACAAGCTCATGGTTGACCTGCTCATGGTCAACTTGCTTACGACTGACTTGCTCTCAGCCGACCTGCTCATGGGTGACTGCTCATGGTCGACTTGCTTATTGTTGGCCTGCTCACAGCTGACCTATTCAGTGTTGACCAGATCACAGTTGACCAGCTCATGGTCGACTTGCTTATAGCTGACTTGCTTACGGTCGACCTGCTCACGATCGACCAACTCACAATCAACTTGTTCACGCCTTACTATGAGGACAATGGGTGATCCTCCTTTGGATGATCAATGTTTTATTGGAGTCACCACCTAGATTAAGGTCTAGGACCTCTAAAAATATAATCTCACCTTACGGTAAGACTTTTATTGACTCATAACCCAATGTATTAGTTCTTCGGTCTACAAGATATCGGGTAAGTATTCAAGGTAAAGTTATGAGAAAGTGTCCAAACAGTCCGATCAAGATCGACCTCCTAAACTTTGCTTAGACTCTAATTCTGATTCTGCTTGGTCAACTGGATGACTAGGGTTCAATGGAGGATGTCTTAAACCAAGTTACTACATTCTGCTAACCTAGGGTTCAGTCAATCATATTTTGAAACAAATAAACAAGCAAATATACATTACTATACAGTGAATTGGACCAAATGATGGTTCGATCTTGGACTGAATCTGAGATGTCCATCTCAAACTGCCTACGTATTCCATCCTAAAAATCAAGTCCAAAATATAGTTCGAAAGGGTTGTGTGATTAAAGATTATGGAGGTGGTTTATGCATGTGCTTCAATTAGATTTTTTATTCAAGTTGAAGTATATGTTTGGTGGATCGTTCATGGGTGGCTATAGTAATGTATTTGGGGAGTCCTAAATTGCCTACGTATTCTAGGATTTTCCCTAGAAATCAAGCACGGCATAGTTCAAATGTAAAATTTATGTACTTAGGTTTCTAAGGGTGTTCTTACCCTATCAAGGTTTCTGAGGGGTTCATTGTCCTATCAAGATTTCTAAAGGGTTTCTTGCCCTGTTAAGGTTTCTAAGGGGTTCCTTGTCCTATTAAGGTTTCTAAAGTGTTCCTTACCCTATTAAAGTTTGTAAGGGGTTCCTTGCCCTATTAAGGTTTCTAAGGGGTTCCTTACCCTATTAAGATTTCTAAGGGGTTTCTTGTCCTATTAAGGTTTCTAAAGAGTTACTTGCCCTGTTAAGGTTTCTAAGGGTTCATTGCCCTATTGTTCTTTCCATTTTAGGATTTATTTTGACCTATCATTCTTTCCATTTTGGAGTTTATCTTGCCATATCTGTTCAATTCTTCCATTTTAGGGTTTATCTTGCCCTATCTGTTCAATTCTTTCATTCTAGGGTTTATCTTACCCTAATTATTGTGTTCAAAGATAACAATGTAAGCAATTCAACATAGCAATGTGAGCTCAAATATAGCAGCATGTGAACAAATATGGTAGTGAGAATGTAAGCATCAAATATGGCAATAAGCATCCAATATAGCATGCGAGAAACATATCCAAATTTAACAACAAATCAGTCAAAGGTGGTATGTGAGCATGTGAATCAATACAAACATGGTAAGTGTGCAATCCAAATATGTAGCAAGTAAAATAATCCAAATATGGAGGCATGTAAGCATCCAATATAGCAAGTGACAGTGTGCATCCAAATATAGCAAGTGATAGTGTGCATCCAATATAGCAATGCGCATCCAATCATAGTAGTAAGCATATGTGTCAATGTATCAAAATAGATTTTAGATCTATGGTCTAGATTTAATGCATTGATCATCAACAATGTGACCAAGATCATATTTGATCGACTACTTAAACTTAATGTAATCGATCATCATCAATGTGATCAAGATCAGATTCGATCAACAATTTAGATTAATTCAAGATCTTAAGTTAACAGTTCAGATCATATCAACATCAGTAAATCAGACTTTAATGGCTCAAATTAAATTTACTCATCACATCATCAAATTAAAATCAATGGCTCATATTAAATTTAAATTCGCATCACATCATCAGATTAACATCAATGGCTCAAATTAAATCATGTTTAAATAATCAAATCAATGGACAAAATGACACATTAATGGATAGATTACCTCAATGGATAGATTACATCAATGGACAAATTACATCTGATGGCAGTAATGCAATGATGGATAGTGGCAATGATGAATTCGACAAGGTGGGATGAAATGTGCAGGTAGGGATAATGGTGATGGGCAGGTTATGGTGAGGTTTAATCAACTGTATTGGATCTAAGTAGCAGTGGAAGACGTGATGAGAATAATGGTAAGTGGGTTGATGTAGCAGTGAAGGTGCAGGGTGGGTATGCATGTACAGATAAGAAGTATGGAGGTTTACAAGGTAAGGTAGAATGTCGGTTGATGGTGTTAGATGATGAGGTTGTTAAGTGATGAGTTCTGATGAATGGGTTGAGGAAGGAAGATGGTGTTGTAGGGTTTCAGCAAGGTGTGAGTGGCGGTGAGTGGTGTTACAGGTTAGCAGGTGGGACTGTAAGGATGATAAGTGGTGAGCGCACAAGTGATGCTGGATTGATAGGTTGTGGTGTGCATTCATGGAGTTGACGATGAATGATGCAAGGGTGAAGGGTACAGCAGCAGTGATGGTCGGTTTCAAGTAAGAATGCTTATCTCTTTTTCTTTTTATTCTTCTTCATGCTTCTTCTCTCTCGCCATTCTCTCTTTCTCACCTCTCTCTTCTCTCCATCTCTATATCTCTCCCTCACAATTTCTCAATATTCTTTCATATTCTCCCCCTCTTGGTCTCTCAATCTCCAACTCTCTTATCTCTTATATTTCTTTCTTCCTGGTCTGGTCTCCAGCCGCCCTCTTTATCTCCTTTCTTTTCCTCCTTCTCGAATCTCAATCTGTCTCAATCTTTCTCTCCTTTTCCTTCGATTCCTTTCCTAATTCTCTCTTCATATTCTTTCGGAGTTCTTTCTTTCTAAAACTAGAAAATCGTCCCACTTCTTTCCATATCATCATCCAGCTGGCCTTCTCTTTGATCTTTCTTTCCTAAAATATGACCGACCATTTCTCCTTTCTAAAATTGACCAAACCAGCCCGATTTGTCTCTTGCTTTTCTTTTCTTTCCATAACAATGACCCGTGCATGTAGTATATGTGCCACAACCAAAATCACCCATCAGTCCGTGTTCATCTCTTTCCAAAACCTACGACTAGCACGCACACACTTCATATTATATCCATATATATAATATACTACACATAATATGTATAACCAATCAAACAATAGTATATTATGTGTAATTTACAGGCACAAGTGTTTAACTGATTCAATTGGGACGGGTCTGGGCTGGATTGACTTCTCACTTCCTATCATTTTATGAGGCATATTGGCTTGCAACTTTGCATGGGGTCTTTCGGCAACCTCTATCCCAGATTTTTCACGTCCACTTTGAAGAGGACAGAAAATGAAGAATAAACGTGCATGAATTACCTAATTTAGATGTCAGATGATCAAGATATGAAGACTTGAAGTTTAAACGATTAAACTTACGATAATTTACATGCAAGCCCCTAGATATTTATGACAATTTCAGAAACCTCCCTTGTACATTTCATCCGACTAAAGTGGTCATATCTTTTTCGTTTGACATCAGAATTGAATGTTTCTGGTCTCATTTTGAAGGTAATTCCAAGGCCTACACATCCATGCATGTTATAGCCCATGACTTTGCTATGGAGCCCACCAAAAACTACCTCGAAGTCACATTCAAAATCCAAACTTTCACTCACCTCTTTTCCTCTGTTGTCTACTCACCAAGAAGGCTCTACCTGGCTAGGGATGGCAAAAATGGGGAGCTTACACATACCATTTCTCGACTTGCTCATGGTCAACAAGAAGAGATCCGAGTAGCCGAATCAATACTCAAAACAATGGTAACACAAAGAAGCAAAAGTCTAGTGGGGATCAACTATAAAGGCACCCCTACAAAACCTTCGATTATTACATACCGCTCACAGCATCTATATCAAAAAGTCTTGATGTAATGAAAGGTGACAAAAGCTGGGCCCGCTAAGGGTACCCACTCAGGTAAAATTTTTATTCAAATTATTTAGTATAGTAAATCACTGTGTCAGCAACTATAACACAGGTTGATCGGCTTATCCAAGTCACTCAGCAGATTTAAGTAGCTCACGTCATTCTGTCTGGCATACTTAAGCCCTCTAGTCGATTTGAGCATCTATGTCATTCCATTCAACTCATTCAAGTCATAGGATGACTTAAACAATCTATGTTGTTCCATTCGACCTATCTAAGTCCACCAACAGGCTTAAATAGCTTACACTGTTACATCCGACCTACTTAAGTCCTCCAACCGACTTGCACAATCAATGCCAACCAGCACGGGTCGAAAACAACACTTCAAGCACACTCGACATTGCACGAAGCAATACCGACTATGCTTGAAGCAATATCGACTATGCTTCAGGGGTACTATGGCATGCACTCAGCAACACACTACAAATAAAGACAGTAAAAAAAACTACTACAAATTACAGCCGACCATGAAAGGCAGACCAATAAAGGAGTGCCATGTCAGTGGCCGACTATGCCATATCAGTGGCCGATTATGCCATATCAATGGCCCACCACAAAAAGTCGACCAACAAAGGAATTCCATGTCAATAGTCGACCAGGAGGGCCGACCAACAAAGGAGTGTCATGTCAATGCCGACTGTACCATGTAAATGGTGGACCAACAAAGGAGTGTCGTGTCAATTGCCAACCATGAGGGCCGACCAACAAAGGAGTGTCATGTCAGTGGTCGGCTATGCCATGTCAATGGCAGACTATGAAGGGCCAACCAACAAAAGAGTGCCAAGTCAATGGTCGACTATGCCATGCCAATGGCTAACGGTGGCATATCAAAGGGTTTACACTATAGGTAGAAGAAGCAAGTATCGTAAGGTAACACCCCCGACTTATAAACACACCAAATGAAGTTGTGGGGGGTATTTAAAATCAGATGGCTTCCTGCCACCCAACAGGCTGTTCGTCTAGTGCATTAAATGCGATTGACAATCTGCATCATGAACAGCTGACTTTTCGAGCCTTGGACCACTTCCACGTTAGCAGATTCGATATTTTGTATTCTTGCCCTGTCTCCGTGCTATCACGTCTAACGTTTCATGTCTCTTCGATACAATAGGGTAGTCTGACTGTTAATTTCAAGTAGCTACGTCGAGCATTGTCAGTTCGGTATAAAGGCAGAGCATTATCCATTCGGCACAAAGGCATGGTTAGGTAGTCAGGCCCACTAGGGGCACCTGACGTTCACAGTCATAATTCCAGACGTCTTTTAGTCCAATAAGGGTTTACAGTGCAGAGTTCGATAACTTTGCAATGTTGTTCCATTTGGCCTCACTATACTTGAATCTGCTTACTCAGGTCCATAAGCAGGCCTGAGTAGCACGCAGACCAAACCTAAATCTGTCTATTCCGGTCCATAAGCAAACCCGAGTAGCATGCAAACTGTAAGGACAAAATTTGTAATGGTTGAAATATAATGAAAAAAATAAAAATGGAGTCGCCACCTATATAAGGTCTAGGACTTATATATATAATTTCTCAAACAAAAAATACTAATGACTTATGTAATGGATTAAGGCTTATGATCAAACTAGAGAAACAATAGGTAAGTGTCATGTTACAATTTGGGAAGGTGTTAGGCACCCAAATTGCCTAATCCGAAGATTAGTCTCCATATACTATCCTTTCCTATTCTAATTTAAATTATAGGTAATGGCTCAATAAAATTTGACAGGTACTAGACCTAGGTTCTAGATATGTTTCAATCTAGGAGTAAGCCATACAATTGTGAATATAATAGAAAGAAGAGTTAAAATGTGATATAGATCAGAAATAAAATGATTGCATGACAGACCAATCAACCAATTTCGAGTAACAAGTGCGTAACTCTCAACACATTGGCAGATGAAATCATTTTCAACTATTGAAGCGTAGTCCAAAGTTTGAATGCAATGACTTAAAATTAATTCTAAAATGACATTTCAAATGATATGCAAAATGGAAAGTAAATTAAAGTAAATTAGTTTAGGACTGAACTCGAATGATAGACACACAAGCTACCTACGTATCTCAGGATAAGCCCAAGAATCAAGTCCAACGTAGTTCAACCGCTTGGGTTGCTAAAATAGGAGATTCCTATAGCTGCTAATCAAACTAATAGGTCATCTAGGTTTAGGATATTGAATAGACTCCTACAGTCACTAGTCAAACTGGTAGGCCGTCTATATAAAGTAATCGAATAGACTTCTACAACCACTAGTCAAGCTGGTAAACCGTCTATGTAAAGCAATCGAATAGACTTCTACAACCACTAGTCAAGCTAGTAGACCGTCTATGTACAAATAAAGGCTGAAAGGGACTTACATGAGATGATGGAATGCTTGCCCAAGGTTCCATGCGAAGATGGAGAATTGAAATGGAATTTGAAGTTGAAATTGGATTTGAAATTAAATTTGAAATTGAATTGAAACGGAAATTGAAATTGAATTGAACTTGAAATTGAAATTGAATTTGGGATTGAAATTGAATTTGAATTTGAATTGAATTTGAATTTGAATTTGAATTGAATTTGAATTTGAAATTAAATTTGGAATTGAAATTGAAATTGAAATTGAATTAGAGTTGAAATAAAAATTGAAATTGAAATTGAATTAGAATTTGAAATTAAAATTGAAATTAAAATTGAATTTGAAAATGTGTTTGATGACTGAAAAATAAAACTTGAAAACACAATTAGAAGCAAGTTGTGCAAAGTACAAGGCACATTATGACGTAATTTGGGTATTATTGCAACCCTCATTGGTATTGAACTGAGCTTGGATGATTGATACCCAGGCAGCTTACGTATCTCAGGATGAGGTTCGAGAATCAAGTCCATACGTAGTTCGGAATGAACTACACATAAAGAAATATGAAAATGATCTCCACTTGTTAACATATGAGAGTGTGTTCTCGACATTGGAAGATAGGCATTTGAGCTTCGCTTTATTTTACATACACTTACACATTCACATTCATTTGTGCATCACAAGCGCGTGAGTCCGCATTGCACGAAAATAATTACAAAAAATTATACGAATTCCTATGGGATACATAAGTAGGGATTGGGAATCAAAACTATTAATACATTTTTCTTTCACATTTATGGAATACATTGCAGGGGTAGGGAATTAAAACTATTAATACATTTTCCTTTCGCATTTACAGGATACAGTGAAGGGGGTAGGGACCGTCCTAGTCTATCCCGCCCATTATTACACTAGGGATGGCAAATGCCGCATGCATATCGTATTACCCATTGGCATCGAATAATTATGGGAGCACGATGGCCGAACCCATATACCACATAAAGTAAAGACATAGAGTTAGGGGCGTTACCTGCCTGTGAGTAGAGGTGGACTGTGAAAATAAAGAAAATATGATCCCACGTATCCAAAGCTATGCGAAATATGTAGGTACTCGGGGATACTTTCTCTAACAAGCTGAAATTATGAATGAAAATTTGAAAGCAAATTGCTCCTTGATGTTAGAGCAAAATTGTCTTGAGGATTAAACAATGATTTCAACGAAAAAGTGGAGAACTAAATGATCATTTCCATTTTTCCCATGTGGAACCTTCTCCATCAAGCACCATCTTAGGTATAGGTATTTCCCAAGAATATGGCCCAACTCATTTTAGTTCTCCTCCTTAAAGTATACAACGTATGGATGCCCTCTGGTATCAAATATTCAGTGGTGCCTTCAAGAGTTGATGATGTGGCAATGCTAATTTCAGTATTTGACTGAATACCGAGCATGCAAGCAATCCCAAAATCATTCATATGAGCTTCCTAATACTCAACCTCTCAGAAAATGTCCATCTTGACCAATCTACCCTAGGATCATGTATAATATTTTTCAAGTTGCCATTCTTATTTCTACAGGTATTCTAGAATCAAAGCCTTCAATATAACCACATTGATTATTGGCCGAATCTAGAGTCCTCTAACAACAACGTTCACAAATCTAGATATAGGTCCAACTTTACTCAATAGAGTTTCATCAAGCTGATCATATTAACTTCATTGAAAGTGTGCCAACATTGCAATGTCTTAATTCTGGAAGGTTCAAACAGTTTTCATGATGGCTATACGTATTGATCATATATTTATTTGAAAGCTGGAGGAAATTTGTAAAAGAATGATATGGAACAGAGAAAATTACAAATCGAAAATAGGAGGAATGACATGGTTTTGCATATCAAGAATCAGAATAAAATTCACTGGATTTAAATCATCGGAACATGCATTTTATCTAAGAATTTCATTGGAATGGTAATTGCATAAATTCATACTAAAATTAACAGATGCAAACAGATTAAGGATGTAACATCGTAGCCAAAATCAATGCCATCGGGACCATGAATAGATTCAAGAATTGATGCCATCGATCATTAACCATAGAACAAATTAGAAGCATCGAATCGGATAGTTTGAACAATGAATCGAAGAACTTCGGTTCATCACTGATTGTTAACCACAAAACAGATCAGAAAAATAAACCAGAAAAGGATTGAGATATTGCAATCGCTAGAATTCAAGATCGATCGGAATTGGAGAAGATGTAAGTAAGCTTATATCGAAAAAGATCAGAAATTAAAACAAGAACAAGATGAATCTAGAAACCGTAACCTTTTTTTGTTTCTGCCTTCCTTCATCTACTCTTGATTTCCTTCTTCAAATCATCCAAATGAAAAACCTTGAGTTTTTTAGAAAAAAAATGCCGCCAGATCCGATCACCTGCTGCCGACCATCGTTGCCGTCAGAACATCAAACCAGATTTCAGAAATTTCCTCTCAAGAACTTCAAGAATCTAAATCAAATTTCAAATGTCGACAGATTTATCATCGGCAAAAGAAATTCCGCAGAAGAGGTAGTAAACAAACCTTCAGAGGAGCTAGCTCAGATTGTTGGAGAGGAGCGATCACTTCCAGATCCGCCGGTGCCTTTTCTTCTTCCCTCTCTCTCTCTTCCTCGCTCTCTCTACTCTCGGCTTTCCCTCTTCTTCACTCTCTCTATTTTCTTGCTTTCCCTCTTCCTTACTCTCTCTTGTTTTCTTGCTCCCTACGTTTCCTCTTAAATGGAGTCATAAAATGACTTTATCTTTTTGTTTCTATTTTTATACCCCATTTGCCTATGATCTTCCCAAAATACCCTTAAAGCCAAATAAATCTTCTCCTCTTGTTTGATTCTAACGTAATTTTAAAAGCTTCCCCTTTTTTCTCTTTTTATTTTTATTTATTTTATTTTATTTATTTATTTGAATGTTTGCTTTATTAATTTTATTGGTTAATTAATTAATCAAAAAACAGATTTAGATTTCTTTCGCTTTTATTTTTATTTTATTTTATTTTATTTTATTTTCTTTATAAACATAAAAAATTATCTCATGTTACTTTATGCTACCATCTCGAACCATACAAATCGATTTTAAACTATCCACACAAACTATGTTGATCCTACTATGACCATTTAAAAATAAAAAAAAAAAAAAAAAGATATTTTATTTTACTACTCTTATTGCTAATTTTAATTTATCTTATCTTATTGGCTATCACAAAAAAACAAAAAAAAATAAAAAAATATTTATTTACTCCTTCTGTATGCTTAGATAATAATTTATTTACCTCAAGTTTTAGAAAGTTGGTTTGAATTTGTTCGTCAAATTGAAGCGTCTACACAAACCATACCAGAATCTGCCTACTTAGCTCCATAAGCAAGCCTGAGTAACACATAGACCATACCTGAATCTGCCTACTTAGGTCCACAAGTAGGCCTAAGTAGCACTCAGATCATACCTGAATCTGCCTACTTAGCTCCACAAACAGGCCTGAGTAGCACGCAGACCATACTTGAATCTACTTACTCAGGTCCACAAGTAGACCTGAGTAGTACGCAGACCATATCTAAATCTGCCTACTCAGGTCCATAAGCAGACCTGAGTAACACGCAGACCATACTTGAATCTGCCTACTCTGGTCCACAAGCAGACCCATGTAGCACGCAAACCATACCTAAATCTACCTACTTAAGTCTACAAGTAGGCCCGAGTAGCACGCAGACCATACTTGAATCTGCCTACTCAGGTCCATAAACAGGTCTGAGTAGCACATAAACCACACATGAATCTATCTATTTAGGTCCACAAGTAGGCCTGAGTAGCACACAAATCATACCTGAATCTGCCTACTTAGGTCTACAAGCAGGCCTGAGTAGCACGCAAACCATACTTGAATCTGCATACTCAAGTCCACAAGCAGACCTGAGTAGCATGTAGACCATAACTGAATCAACCTACTTAGGTCCACAAGCAAGCGTGAGTAGCACGCAGACCATACCTGAATCTGCCTACTCCGATCCACAAACAGACTTGAGTAGCACGCAGACCATACCTAAATTTGCCTACTTAAGTTCATAAGCAGGCCTGAGTAACACGCAGACCATACTTGAATTTGCTTACTCAGGTCCACAAGCAGGCCTGAGTAGCACACATATTACACCTGAATCTGCCTACTTAGGCCCACAAGTAGGCCTGAGTAGCACGTAAACTATACTTGAATCTGCCTACTCAGGTCCACAAGCAGGTCTAAGTAGCACGTAGACCACACCTGAATCTGTCTACCCAAGTCCATAAGCAGGCTTGAGTAGCACACAAACCTCACACATCTCTGCCTGCTCAATTCCACAAGTAGACTTGAGCAGGACAAGGGATAGGTAGATCTGACCCAAGCTAGTTACGTCAATACTCGACACATTCAACACCTAGTAATTTTTTCTAGTCCTCTACAAAGGTACTCAGCATAGCAACATGCAATACCGACTAGTCGGACTAGGCTAAACTGTTAGCTGTCGAGCCGTCATACCACACCCCCACCTTCGGGATAACGGCATAATTGACTTGGCTTGTCTCTATATGTACATCCCCACCTTCGGGATAATGGCAGAGTCAACTTGGCTTGTCCCTCTACGTACTTTCAAATCCACAGTATTCGCAGCTGGCAGCAGCGAGCTGGTGCTTGATCGAACTTCCATGCACAAAAATGTTCAAGTTGTCAATATTTAGCCAACCTGCAAGGCTTTATTCTGCACCCTCGAATGCACACATCTGCAGACGCAAGTTGCAATGATTGAATCCGAAATGGCTAACCCGAGGATGTTTGCACTATCAAATCATTTGCATCCGACAGCACAAGGGGCAACTGTTAGGGGGGGGGGGGGAAATATCACCCAATGAAAATCTTACCTGTGACATCTAAAATCGCTCCGATTGATCAGGCATGGTACGTAGAGTTGCACTAGGCTTTGGCCACTCGGAGGCACAATCCTATCGAGATACGTCTCATAGTCGGAGGTATAGTCCTAGTAACATACGTCTCCTGATCTGAGGCTAGAGTCCTAAGAGCACCTAGCCGCTGTGTGGGAGTCATTCTCCTAGTACAACACGATGCCAACAATCACGAACGTGTGACCAAGCAGATAACGACACATGTCAGTCTTATCCTGATGGACTTAGCTTCCTTGGCTACAGTCTTCTACTCCTAATCGAAATCTATGACCTGGGCATCGCGAACTACCTCCCAGAGTCCTGGTACATCTATGCTTCTTGCCTACTCCTATAAATAGAGGACGACCCCCTAAGGTAAAAGGAGAAACTTGTCTCATCTCTTTTGCACTCAAACTCTCTACGTTTCTCTTTCTCTAAACTGGAGATAGCTTCTTGCTATCTCTTGACTATTTACTTTGGGAATCTGACTTAGGCATCAGAGTATACTAAGGGCTTAGTCGCTCAACCCTTGTCTAATCTTTGTGATTGCAGGTTATTCGGAATGTAGATCGATGGGACGATTTTCAACCATAACAATCCTTAAATGACTTCATAGATTTATCTCCTTAAATCACTCCACATATATACCTCCTTAAATCACTTTACAAATTTATCTCTTTAAATCACTTCACAAATTCTTACTAAAAAAAAAAATCACTTCACAAATTTATCTTCTTAAATCACTCCACTTTTATCTCCTTAGATCACTCTACATATTTATTTATAGTTAATCCATATATTTATCTACTTAAATCACTTAGAAAATATACAGTTACAGTTGATGGGACCATGTGAAGGTGTTTTTTTTTTTATACTTTTATTTCTATTTTATATTTTAAATTTTTTTAAACGTTTAATACGTTAAATGTGTATTATTTATGTATAATACGTTTCAATATAGAAAAAAAATTTTTTGTTAGGGAACAGACCCTGTAACTAATGCCACTACGAAGTTTCTTAGTGAGAGCGATGTCTTCCTTGTCTTCGGCAACCTTCAGGACACTACCTCACCTACCTTCAGGACACTACCTCACCTATTTATCGACAACTTTTGAGACGATTGTATGTTTCATTATAGTACCATGGTTCAAAGTATCAGTTCCAATTTGATTCCTTTGAACTCCATACTCGAAGTTGCAATTGTATCTATTTATTAAAAATAATCGATTCGATATGGCCAACGAACAATTATTTGCAATTTTGGCTTCATCCGAGTGATTTGTAGCTTGCAATCCGAACCGATCGGGAAGGGTTTTTCGAGTTAGCTCACCCTCACGGGATCGCGTTGGACTAGAATCCCCCTAAAAATAGGTCTGGTCCTTAAAGAAGTAGCATGCCTCAACACATACATCTTGCAAGAAGAGGGATCATAACAGCTATACCCTTTTTGCCAAGATTAGGACATCATCATCTCCACTCTATAGAAACTGCGAGAACACCCCAAGGATGACTTTGGTATCCAAGGGTCTCATCATCTCCACTCTATAGAAACTGCGAGAACACCCCAAGGATGACTTTGGTATCCAAGGGTCACAGACTGACCATAGAACCCTGTTCAATAAATGGAATGCATTATTGGCCAATTTAGGGTTTTAGATCAATACCTACTTTGCATGGTATTGATCCACCCACACAACTAACATAGGGTAAGAAGATGGATTCAAACACTTACCGTTGACAGGCGTAGCGAGAGCTTCGTCAAACGGTAATGGCGGCACCTCCTTCTTCTTCCTAACTCCTTCTCCTTTCCAAGCTCTTTCTCTTCTCTAGGGTTTGTAAGAGACAATGGAAAGGATTTGAGGGGTTTAAGGGTGTATTTATAGGCTAGAAATAGGGTTTAGTAACCCTACTAGGATTAGGAAACTTCTAGGATTCGAAATCAGGAAAGCGGAACCCGCAGAGACCAATTTCCAAATTCCCGCACATAGGGCGTGCGCAGGCCATACCGGTCGACCGGTACCATCATCCGGTACCATCGACCGGTATACCTAAAATCAGGTATAATTGGTCGACTTCGGTCCGATTTCGTACCTGTTTGTTATCCGCTTGCCCCGTCTGGCTCGGTGATGATCGGAAGACCTGTCACGATACAAAACCAAGGTTAGACCGGGTTTTCAGAGTGCGGGTCTTACAGTCTTCTACTCCTAATCGAAATCTATGACCTGGGCATCCCACAACGCGACACATGATAGTCTTATTAGCGAACTACCTCCCAGAGTCCTGGTACATCTATGCTTCTTGCCTACTCCTATAAATAGAGAACGACCCCCTAAGGTAAAAGGAGAAACTTGTCTCATCTCTTTTGCACTCAAACTCTATACGTTTCTCTTTCTCTAAACTGGAGATAGCTTCTTGCTATCTCTTGACTATTTACTTTGGGAATCTGACTTAGGCATCAGAGTATACTAAGGGCACTACAAGATTTTAGGTTTATAGCGGCGTTTGTAAACTCCGGCGTAGATATACTAAACGCCGGCAAAAGGATACACCAGCGTTTCCTCAAACGCAGGATATGACCCGCTAAAGGCAACGTGGGCAATGAATCATGGCGTTTCTAGCAAACGCCTGTGTAAATATTATGTGCCTGCGTTTATTAGGAAACGCCGGCATAGTATATTCATTAGAGGCGTTTATTACCAAACGCCGCCAGAGAATGCGGAACTTTCACCCACCCCGGCATTTGGTAAGAAACGCTGGCTTATGACCTATAACGGCATTTCTGGAAGAAACGCCGTTTATGAATTTATGTAGATCTGGCGGCGTTTACTAGAAAACGCCGCCATAAAAAATGTTTTTTTAAAAAAAATATAAAATCCATTTCTCTATCATCACTCTGTAGTCTGTCAAAACAAAAATAAAATGGATAATCTATATTCAAATCAACCACATTTAATATGTAAAAAATATTACAATCACTAACAAAAGTAGATCAAGAACATGATAACCTAAAGCATGAATTGTTAATTACCAAATCATTAAAGAGTACCTATATAAAGAATACAAACACTCCAAATGCGTTACTAGTTGAACAATTAAAGATATGGATTGCAAAAAAAACTTTTATTGCTTCCCTATGGACTAGAGTTAATGGTAGCTTGAGTTTACTCTAGTGTTTGGCCATTTGTTTTGGGCACTAATTTGGCCATAAACAGGATAGCTAGTGCATTAATTGCTACAAAAAAGAAAAATGTGCATGTAAACCACAAAACCAAACAAATTAGTTAAGCCCAAACTAAGGTAATTATGGTTGCAGAACACAGAACACATCAATGGTGTCCTGCAACAAAAAGCACACAAAGATTTGCAAAAAGAATTCCCCCCAACCGTGAATAAAAGATACTAATAATTTCTCATTACCATAGGAGTTCTAAATCATTAGAAAGTTGAAGGCATAAAAAATTGCCCATGCCCCAATTCAGTTCAACAATGTTGACAAGTTGCTGGCTGTTCCTTTAACATTTATTGGGAATATCTGCAACCAAAAGCAATGGAATGATCCAATGCACAAAGATGATACAAATAGAAATACAGGGTTTTGCAAATATGAAAGTACCTCAGACATTATAACCTAAGGGGCTACTCCCATTCCTTACTAAGAAAGATCCTACATATACCTGAGTTTATATATCAAATATAGGCAAAATTTAAATTCAAATAACAAGAAATAAAAAGAAACAAAAAAAAGTTTAAATGAGCTGCCTCTTCTTATCCTTTTTTTTTTTTTTGGGTGGCTTTGAAAATAAAAAGAGAAAAGGCTAAAAAAATTGATAAAAATACCCAATGGGATAAATATAGATGGTAGAAAGATGACTATAGAGAAAAGAATAGACAGAGGCTTCACATACAAGATTAGTACATAAAGAAGCATAGTCAGGAAAATCGATGCAACAAGCCATAAATTACTCCAGGAGGGAACTACACTGGAATTAGATCATAATATCAATAAGCAAGTAACGGAAGGGGATTTGATACTGCAGGAATATGGCAGCCGACACCATAAAGAATTGTATATAGACATCATTCCGAAAAAATTCAAAAAAAATTACGCAAGTACCCAGATCAATCAATTCACTATGGAAAAGAATATAAAGTGCATACCTGAAAATAATCCGTTCCAAATTAAAGATACATAACACCTTCTGAAATTATATACTTAAAAAGAAGAGATTGGTTTTCACTGAGGTTATTCAAGGCATTAAACATTTCAACAAGAAGAAGCTTTGTTCATTGACACAGTGGATGGATGACGTAAATAGTCATGAAACATCATTGCTTATATTGGCGACCAGTGAGATTTTCACTGTAAAAGTAGATTCTGTAAATGATCCATAACCACCATAACCCAGTTGCAGAAAACCATAATAATCTATAAAGAACAAATGGGAAGCATGCACACCTGACTTTGCATTGGAAAATACTCTATAAATTGATGCTTGCTTCATAAACCAGCAGTTCCCCATCAAATCAAAGTCCAAAGCAAAAAGATAGCAATCAGAACCTCCCCAGAAACCCATCACCATACAAGGTTTCAACTCATTCTGTCTTTCACAGAGATCAATAATTATCTTAAGACTAATGTGAGAGAATAATTTTCCACATCAGAAAGGAACAACAAGGTTTACCATAGGAACTATTGAATCCCCGCTGGTATGGAGTAATAAAATTATAGATATTTCTCCACTTATCATGTACCTAGGATTCAGTAGATAGTATACCAAAAAAAAAAAAAAAAAAGATTCATTGGATAGGGGTAGACATATTTATATGAAATTTTCTGCAGAAAACCATAAATGAATGTTTTATCATTGCCAATGAAAAATATATAGGAAACTCATTATTTAATGCCTCTGATAACTAAGAATCATGGATTTCTCATGTCCTTTAGTTTTTTTTTAGAAGCTTATATGTGATTCAGACTTCCTACTTTGAGACATCAACCTCAAAAAATAACAAGCAATATCCACTTCCTAGAAACCTTCTTGTTGACGAACCTCTGAAGTGGTACAGGGCAAAAGCTTGATATATTCTTATTTTGTTTCAATATTGTTATATTTTATATATATATATATATATATATATATATATATATACAATTCTCTCTCAATATTTAGATTTGAGAATTCTAGGAATGATCATATCCATATGATTCATGTCTAAAGCACCTAATGTCCAGGTATGACAACAGACATGTATATTTATTGCTGATTTATCTCCATGTTAAAGTAATGTAACTTGCTGCTATCTAAATAGGTGGCAGTGCACATTAATCATCTGAGACTAAAACTAACAGTTCAGCTTATCATATGCAAGAAAACCTATTATCCCTTGTGATAAAATCTGTGAATGATTTTCTGGCAAAATGCTTGATGGTTTTTTAATTCGTTCTAGTTGGAATTAATATCTTGTCTTCGATAAATAGTTACTTTTATATTTAATTGTATTAAGTGGCTGAGGAATATCTGATACACTTTTTGCTAAGTCAAATTTCAGGCTCACAAGTTCTTTTAGGTCATGTCTTATTATTTTTTTTTCTTTTTTATGAATATTCACGCACATCATACCTTTCACATGGGAATTCTACAATACTTTTTTCTGTATGTGTTAGTGATTGAGATCTAAATCAAATGGAATTGAGAGAACAAAAGAATGTTCCATGATAAAATCTGTACTATAGAGGAGATAATTAGCAATGACCACCATCAACACATCTGAATGGGCTTCAACAATGATCCTTATCGAAGTGCATTCTAACGTTTCAAATTGACAACAATGAATGAGTAATCAAGACATGCTATGCAAAGTCATTAGCACATATTACCCTCCACTAAGGAACTACGTTAACCTTATCTTTTATAGATGATTATTTAGGAATCTAGATCCATTGATGACAGGTTAGCACACTCAAAGAGGCCAGTAACTAAAGTTCCTTGATAAACATCTCATTTTCTTGGAGGCCAGTATTCATCATTTCATCAAAGAAATTAAAGTCAACAAGGAGGGATATCACCTGACACAGGACAATTCCATCAGTGGGCTTAGTTTAGTAGAAATAACTCTCAGGTTAGGTTACATAAATGCAGAAATAAGTCGGTTTGGGTTACAAATATGTTGGGCCTCTGTTCCAAGGCTAGAATCTATCAAATGTAACAGTTAGATCTAAAGGACTACTAGGCCAATCAAACCAGTGAATGGAGTAAAACTCTGAATTTTAATGCAGTTTCTGGTAGACAAGAATAGCAAACAAGCTGTATATTGAAACTATAGAATCAGAAAGTTTTGAAACTACAGAATCAGAATTGCCAAGATCTTTAGATTCATTCTACGGAAAACAATAATAAGGCTGAATTAGGTTTGATAGGTAGTTGCAGTGAGAAAACTAGAAACAGGGCATGTAATCCAAATATATCATCATCATCAAGACCCCAAAAATCATTTTAAGACAAAACAGATTTATAATGACAGATATATTCAGTTTCAGCAAGCCATGACTGAATCAAAATAGGGGTTGCACCAGGTGTTGCCATGTTGGAGCAAGATAATAGAATAGTTAACAGTAATAGAAATAGAATAAGAGAGAGACCTTGTAATGGATGAGTTACAGTAATAGAAATAGGAAAATTCTAGTGAATGATAATATTCAAACAGCCGATGCCTCTTGGTATCATACTCAAGATTACTCTGCTGCAATAGGTTATGACTACCTAATCATATTCTAGAGAACATATTGCCACTAAACAAAAACAAAGTAAGAAACAAGTGAAATAATAGAAATCAAAAGGAAAGTTTGTTCTTGATGCTTTTTTCATAAAGTAAAAAAGACATCAAATTAGATATGTAATAGTATTGCAAGATGGGTTTCATGGAATGTCTCTGACTCAGAAAATAATCAGAAAACTGAAAAATAAATAAAATAAAAACAGATCCATAGATCCACAAACATCGAGGAATGGGGATTTTTCAAAGACTTGTACATTATGGTTTACCTGATGATTCATTGAGCATGTCTTAAAGGGCTGGTGTCAAAGTAGAAAGAAAAACCCTTTGTGGCCTTGCTTCTGGAGAAAGATGGGTAATTCAGGGTCAGTAGGTGTTTTGGGTTAACCCGAAACAGGCTTTGTTGACCCTATACAGACAAGGATATAAGGATGAAGACAACCCCAGAAATTTCCCTTTGTGGCCTTGCTTCTGGAGAAAGATGGGTAATTCAGGGTCAGTAGGTGTTTTGGGTTAACCCGAAACAAGCTTTGTTGACCCTATACAGACAAGGATATAAGGATGAAGACAACCCCAGAAATTTTTTTTACATTGGAGAGAAAAGATAAAGTTTCAGAAGAGTTTTGAGATAAAGTAGAGGCTTGATCATCTGATTGCCTCGTAGTAATTGGAGCGGTACCTGTCGTTATCCACAACTAAATCGCATGGACGGCGTAGATTATGCCTGGGAAGTAACCCAACAATGTCAATAGCAAGCAAATGAGGAATTCACACTGCAACAAAAAAGGAATAGGAATTATTTCCTAACGAAAACCTAGAGAATGCAAGTCGGAAAAGACTAAGAGAGAGAGAGATTCATACACTGCAACAACCATGGCGAGGAAAACCCCCAATGGAGGAAGCAAGATCTCTATCGATTGATGATGGTGCAGGCGCAGGCACAGGCTCTCTATCGTTTGGAGGCTTCTCCGTCTCTCCAGTATTGCCTGTGGGTTCCAAGGAGTGAATCCATTGATGATGGCACAGGCGCAGGCTCTTTATTGATTGAGAGAGATGAGAGAAGGAGAGAGCGAACAGTGAAATAGAGATTGAGAAAAAGAGATTCACTTAGGGTAATCTGAGAAGTGAAGATGAGAATGATAAAGGGGCGAAAGTGAAGACAAAGGAAACTGAAAGAAGAATAAGGCACGAAGGGAAACGTAATGGGGTCGTAGGTTTTCGATCCGTACCGGCGTTTTAGCAAACGCAACAATGAATATAGTATACTAAAATTCATGGCTGCATTTCTTAGCAAACGTAGTAGGAAAAAGATCGTCTCCAGTCCATCCGGTCATCCAGACGTGATCGGACGGACTAGAATCACAAGACACGCCTATCAATACATAACTCATCATATCGTTAATTATATCCTACAGCGCGGGAATGGAATGCTTCCTACGACGGCATTTTCTAAACAAATGCAATTTTCTAGACAACTAAGCTTGCATTTCCTAAGAAACCCACTTCGTAGACTTCCTATCCTACGGCTCAAGATATTCTACATACACTCCAGAAGGACTAATGGGGAAAACAGAGGGAGGAACTAGAGCCCTCTAAAGGTAAGGTTTAGCATTAGTTTTTGATAAAACCATGTCTAAATCTATTAATACTAACCAATTTGAAACTGAACAAAAACCTAAATGATGGAGCAGAACTAACAAGAAAATAAAATAATCAGCTTGCCTTGTTTGTAAAAGGACGAGATCGCCCAGTGAGTTCTCCTGTTTATAGCTTAGGCGTAGGATTGGCGGACTTCCACGATCTCTTTCGCTGATCTAGTACACAAAGAGTTCCCGAACCTTGGCTACAGATGATATAATCAAAGAAATTAGAAAATGAAAGAACAAACTTTGCTCGAGAGTAAAAATACAATTAAAAATAGATAGAAAATGAAAAAACAAATTATCGATTGAGAGAGTTGGAAGAACCAGTCATGAGAAAAGAGCCGGAGAAACAAAGAGAGAAGGAGAGAAAAGAGGAGAAACAAAGAGATTCAGTTAGGGGCGGGGACTGGGGTGACTTGATTGAGAGAAAAGGAGAGAAGGAGAAAAATCGATTGAGAGAAAAGAGAATCAATTGAGTGAAAAGGAGAGAAAAAATTTGAGAGAGAGATTCAGTTAGGGCAATTTTCAATGAAGAAGGAGGAAATCTAAGAGGCAAGGTGAAAATCAATTAAGGCGTAGGGAGGAAGGGCGCGAAGATAAAAATATTGGTTCGTGGGTATTCGTTCCATACCTATATTTCCTAAGAACAGTCGCCGAGCATCTGATCAAAAGCTAGAATTGGAAGGACCCTATGACGGTGTTTCTTAGCAAACCCCTCTTTTTATATCTCCTATGACGGCATTTTACAACAAACGCCGCTTTGTACACTCTTACAACGGCATTTCATAACAAACGCCACTGTGTAGATGACCTATGACTGCGTTTCTTAAAAAACGCCATTTTATATTGCTCCTACGAAGGCGTTTCTTAACAAACACCGCTGTATACCTCCCTAGTACGGCGTTTTATAGCAAACGCCGCTGTATACCCTCCCTACGATGGCGTTTTATAGAAAACACCGCTATTTAGAATCAATAGCTGCGTTCAATAAGAAACGCCGCTATAAAAATGCTGCCATAGACCCTCATTCTTGTAGTGGGGCTTAGTCGCTCAACCCTTGTCTAATCTTTGTGATTGCAGGTTATTCGGAATGTAGATCGATGGGACGATTTTCAACCATAACAATCCTTAAATGACTTCATAGATTTATCTCCTTAAATCACTCCACATATATACCTCCTTAAATCACTTTACAAATTTATCTCTTTAAATCACTTCACAAATTTTTACTAAAAAAAAAAATCACTTCACAAATTTATCTTCTTAAATCACTCCACTCTTATCTCCTTAGATCACTCTACATATTTATTTATAGTTAATCCATATATTTATCTCCTTAAATCACTTAAAAAATATACAGTTACAGTTGATGGGACCATGTGAAGGTGTTTTTTTTTTTATACTTTTATTTCTATTTTATATTTTAAATTTTTTTAAACGTTTAATACGTTAAATGTGTATTATTTATGTATAATACGTTTCAATATAGAAAAAAAATTTTGTTAGGGAACAGACCCTGTAACTAATGCCACTACGAAGTTTCTTAGTGAGAGCGATGTCTTCCTTGTCTTCGGCAACCTTCAGGACACTACCTCACCTACCTTCAGGACACTACCTCACCTATTTATCGACAACTTTTGAGACGATTGTATATTTCATTATAGTACCATGGTTCAAAGTATCAGTTCCAATTTGATTCCTTTGAACTCCATACTCGAAGTTGCAATTGTATCTATTTATTAAAAATAATCGATTCGATATGGCCAACGAACAATTATTTGCAATTTTGGCTTCATCCAGGTGATTTGTAGCTTGCAATCTGAACTGATCAGGAAGGGTTTTTCGAGTTAGCTCACCCTCACGGGATCGCGTTGGACTAGAATCCCCCTAAAAATAGGTCTGGTCCTTAAAGAAGTAGCATGCCTCAACACATACATCTTGCAAGAAGAGGGATCATAACAGCTATACCCTTTTTGCCAAGATTAGGACCTCATCATCTCCACTCTATAGAAACTGCGAGAACACCCCAAGGATGACTTTGGTATCCAAGGGTCACAGACTGACCATAGAACCTTGTTCAATAAATGGAATGCATTAGCTATCTGTTCTTAGGTTGGGAAGTAAGGGTCATGGACGAATCTACGCAATAGTTCATAAAGAGTCAAAAATACACCTGAAATGAAAAGTATGCTGATATCTCTAAAGAAATCTATACTCGGGGCATACAGAGTGAAAGACGCTTCAATATGGAAGAAAAATCTTTTTGGTTTGATTTCCCTCAATTTCTTACTTTACAATCTATCTCACTTTTCCTACTCTCTCTTCCACTGTTCGGCGATTCTTTTCTTTAAATTCAATCTCTATATATTTTAGATGTTTGGTTTCTTTGGTCTACTTCTTTGTCTTCCCTACTCTTCCTTCGACCTATAATGAAGATCTTTTCCTCATTCAATTGACCTTGTTTGTAAGAGGAGAAGGGTTTGCAGACTCACAGTTCATTATCATTATCACGGCCCTTTATAATTGTATAATTAGAATCAAATAAGAACTGATTAAAATAGAACCAGATACAACCCAAAATCCAAAAAAAGTTAAAAAATCATATAACTAGAACTGAATATGATCCAATTAAATCGAACTTTTTGGAGAATCGGTTCCGGTTGTGAAACTAAAGACCGATTTCTATTTGGTTCGGTTTTGATTGTTGTTGTTTATGACACAAACTGAAACCGAATCGAACAAAATAATCAAAACTGATCCGATTGACACCTATAGATCCAACGCCTGGCAGTTTACTATGGTGGAACAGGATTGATCGATTGTTAATCAGCTGCCTGGCCTGAACCCAATTTGTTTATTATTCTATCTGGATTAGTGTCGGTTTGAACCTCGGATCTAGTCAGATTAACCGGGGCCTTTCACCTATGGAGTGCTTTTTTTTCTTTTGATAATTAATACCCTACTGAGTAAACTTTCACAGAGGAATACGAATCATGCATGTTAATTGTCCAATTAATTAAGAAGCGTATAAAGAAAGTCTTGTGCCACCGTCCACTTAATTTTTTCTGTCATTTATTCTCCTCCCAACCTGGTTGCCCACTTGCCCCCCGTGCTGTCCAAATTCCAATCCCCTTCTAGACCACCATGGTGGTGGACCTAACAAAAAGAAAACGAGGACCCTCCCAGTAAAAAAAAAAAAAAAAAAAAAAAAAAAAACTACGGATCATCTAGAATGCACATTGGAGAGGGAAGGCCTTCCATTAACAATATGAGTCTTTTTAATCAATCCAAGAGTATTTTTTGTGAAATTAAAGTTCTGTCATTATCTCTTTTTTCTTTTTTTTTTCTTTTTTTTTTCTGTTTTTAAGTTATTGGTTATCGTTTTTTTATTAATATATAAAATTATAAGAAAATTTTCTCTCAACTCCTTTGAAGTACACCTTTAAGTCGACCACTCCCAACTTGGCTCGTAATGTCCCTCACCTCACTTCCCCTACTTTTCAAAATAACCCATCTCAATCTCTTTGGTGATGAGATTTATCATCACTAGTATTTTTATGATAATAATACCTTTCAAATTATTAAATATTTTTTTAAAAAATTTATAATGTAATTTAAGAAAGTGAAAAAGGAAAACTCGTTACTTTGTCCCTCATTATTCGATTTTTACCGTCCCCCCTCTTCCATTTTTACAGCAAAAAGACTCGAGCACTCGTCGGTGAAGAAGGTATCTTTGAAGAACTTTGGCATTGTTCCAAGGTCCACATACACCGGCACTGATAGAGTGCAATTGGTTACAGTCGCCGCCGATTAGGATCCACGTATGCTCTACTGATGCACAGAGAATTTGTTGCCGCCGGCACTGAGAAGGTCCACGCACGCTCTACTGATGCGCAGAGAATTTGGAGTGTGTGTGGGGATGACCTATCGTGTCATCACAACTATATGTGCTTCTTCCCTCCTAGTGGAATCTCTCTGCATTCTGATGGCTCATCGTCCACCTTGCTCTCCTGTGGGCTTTCCTTCTCTGACGATGGATCGGCAACCCCGCCTGATATTAAATCCCAAGCACCACCTCGAGATGCCAACAATGCCCAAATCGATTATCATTGGAGTCAAAATTGCCTGGTTATACTGCTGAGATGAATTCTGTTGATAGCTTGACGGACGAACTGAGTTTGGTTGGATATCTCCGAAGAATGCATATCAGTGGCGCAAGCCAGGATCCATCAATCGCAACTTCCATGCATAGGCCTCAGTTCGATGATCATTCACCCATTGCAACCAAACATAGTCGTCTTGCCGATTGCAGTCGGTCACAATCGGCGACTATAACTAGGTATGAAGACACCCTAATTGGTGGCAACTATAGCCGACTGTACCCTATCAGTGCCTGTGTATGTAGACCTTGGAGCAGTGCCAGAGTTCTTCGAAGTTACCTTCTTCGCCGACGAGTGCTCTCGGGTCTCTTTGCTGTGAATATTGAAGAGGAGGGATGGAAAAAATTGAAGAATGAGGGATAAAGTAACAATTAAGTTTTCTTTTTTTATTTTATTAAATTATATTATAGATTTTTTTAAAAAGATACTTTATAATTTTGAGGGTATTATTGTCATAAATATATTAAGGATGATGAATCTAATCACCAAATGTATTGGAAGGGAATATTTTCAAAAGTAGATGAGGAAGTTGACATTGTGTGCCAAGTTGAAGAGTGATTGCCTTAAAAATATAATTCATGAAAAATGAGAGAAATTTTCTCAAAATTATAATATGCCTTGTTAATTTATAGATTTCTCCTCCTTCAGTATTATAAATTCAGATCATTTTAATCAATATAAATGTATTCTTCAAAAAAATTCTATCACTGTTTACCAAAAAAATAATAAAAATCTATCACTTTTTTTTTTTTAGACCTCATCTAATCATCATGCATATGTGCGACATTTCCACAGTCCAAATTACATGCATCCACTAACCATTTAGCAGTATGATCCCACACTTCTAACTCAGAACCCCCACACACCTTTTAGCCAACCCATGAGCTATCGAATTAGCCGAACGGTGTGTATAACCAAAAATAACCCTACAAAGCTTTATGGATATGGGATTTACTTGATTAAACTGATCAATGAAATCTCTCTACCTTTAGATAATATTTCAAATAAAACAAGTATGCCCTAGTGTTCTTATTTTTTTTTTTTATTTGAAGGATTGGACTGGCCTCATCAGAGTTCCACTCAGGCAGTATAATGACCACTCAGTTAGAGATTCCTTTTACCAAAAAAAAAATTAAAAAAATTTAGAGATTCCATACTCGTGAATATTTAATACATCACAATCCAATGAAATTATTGCAACGTGAGTACCAAAACGTCAATAAAAATTTCCTAATATTCCCTAAAATATTCGGACCACTCACCCACTATCTCTCATTATATTGTTAAATATTAATTTGGAACACCTTTCCATGGAGTCTGACAAAAGTTTCCCGTCCATCATCATTTCTTCAATGCAGCATCCGAACGAACATCTGTAAACCAGAGAAGATTCTACACACCAAGCAAAACAGTGGTGGGATCCAAGTTTGAGGGGTGCAGTTTAATGTTAAAGTGAAATATCCGAACAACAGTAAAAAGTGAACATCCAAGAGCTAAAGACATCAAAGAGCTTACTTACTGTTCATTATTATGTTTGATCATCTAAGCCGGTAATCGACACCATAACCTCGTTATACTATTCAGTGGGTCCCTAAGAAAATCAATCCACATACCACAAAACCATTCATCAAGAATACCATATAAGCCCACCAAAACACACACACACACACACAAAAGAAAGCAAAAGCAGAGCTGGTTTGCCTTCCATTGACGGAAATCGGTCACCTTGTATCAATGGTGTAGTGTTTGCAAGACGTTTGATTGATAAGGATGATCGTGTTAATTGACTGTGGTTCTCATATAAAACGTAATGAAAGTGAAATACATGTAACAGAGTTCCATATATATTGGAACTGAAAGACAAATAAACTACATGACATAAAAAGGACTCCAGAGTGTAGACTCATGTAATTTTTTTTTTTCTAATGGCTAATATTCAGATTTTTGGTCTGAATAATCTGATAGGTCCATAGTGATCCTATAATCGCATGGATCGGATTATTCTGAGGTTGAATGAAAATCATTCCACTTACACCCATAACAGAAAAGAAAGAACATTTAACACCTTGTGTGAGTAGCCCCAAGACAATAATAGGAGTCGAACTCAATACTTTTCGTTTCTTGAAATGTAGACTCCTTGCCAACTGAACTATTCCCTTGAGATTAATAAAACCTATGTAATTGTTTGACTTAGGAACATATTTAGAAGATAAGAGTTTTTGATCTGTTGTGTTAAAGAGTCTACATGATAGATTATCCAATTCATTAATCAAATATTAGGAGGAATAATCATTCATGGAGTTCTCCCTTTTTTTTTTAGGATGTAAATGAATAATCGAAAATTTGGATTCCAATTGCATCTATCTTGAGAAAGTCACGTTCTGATTGTATTCAATTTATTTACAAGGTTTTTTCTTATTAAACAAGAAATAATCAAAGCCTAAACCTGTAAGAAAAAAGATTGAAGTTCAAATCTCACCTTTGATGGGACATTGATGGGATTAGGACAGTACTCAGTTCAACTTCAGCCTGTGATCTCCATTAATTAATGAATTAAGTAATAAAGACAACTCTAGTTCAGCAAATCCTTACTCATTTAGTGCAGTGGTTGACTGTAATCAATGATAGTTAATGACATGATACTATACTGATGGTGAGTACTGATCCCCACTTGTTTGACTTGTTTAAGATCTTAATCTATCTCTTTCTAAGCCTTCACTTTAAATCTAAGATCTGAAGCAACCTGAGCTTAGTTCAATCTTTTTTTTTTTTTTTCCTCCTAGAAAGCTTCAGAGTTCCAATTTTAGTGATCAAATTAAAGAATTATCATCTGGGTTTAGCAGAGTAAGTCTTGTAACATGTAAGGGAGGGTATTTCAGTTGAAAATAGGTTGTATATCCAAATACACGGATATTATTGGGTGGCATCATTCAGTGTCACTAACAATACACGAAAATAGGTTTTACCAAAAAAAAAAAAAAAAAAGACATGTCTTCTATATTTTATGGTTGTGGATAATGAATTCACAGTTTACTTATAAAATTAGGTGAGTATTGATAATGAGAATAGTGGAAAATAATCGAATTATATGTCTATTTATTAGAAGTTTTTTTTTTTCAGTTAAATATTAGATAGAGATTAACTATCAATATTATTAGTGGGTGGGATTTGCACAATGGGAAGGTCGTTCCATTGTAATTTGGTCGTGATTTGAATTTAGAAACAATCTCTTATGAAATAGAGGTAAAACTGCTGCATATGTTAACTCCTCCCTAACCCCACAATGGTTGTAACCTTGTACAGTCCTTTTTTTTTTTTTTTTTTTTTTTACCAAATAAAATTTATTCCCGTATCAATAAAATTACAAGATTTACACCCTTTTATGGGCTCGTCCATAAGTTCTTTTATTTTTTTATTTTTTTATTTTTTTATTTTTTTTCTGTTGGTATAAAGCCATGGCCCTTTAGCTTATAGGAATTAGCATCAATCCTAGTATATTAATATTCCAAAAGCTTCAAGTTCTAACCGATATAGTCTTGAATTTTGGTTGCTTTCTCATCCACAAACACCATTGCCTGGGGGGAAAATTCTTCATTTTTAAGGTAAATCTCTCGCTGCTTAGAAATTGGTGTCCATTTTTTAAGAATTGCAATTTAATGGACTGAGCCGAGCAAACAGCATAAATAATAAAGGGGCTATGAATAAGCCCAAGCCCATCTTGGCCTTCCAATAAAGAACAATTGGGCTTGTTGGAACTTTTATTTTTCACTAGATGGCTAACCTGGTTTTGTTAGATATCCCCAAAAAGGCTGTTTTCTCTATGGTTCTAATCGAGGTATCGGATGGTATTGGCCATGTCTAAACGGATCCAATGGGAAACCTATATGTGTCAGATTTTCATTAAAATAATATTAAAACAGCTTATTTTGCCACAAATGATTTGGTCATTTTAAAAATTGCATATACGAGGAATTAATTGCAACAATATGACTGAATATTTCCCTATGAAAATTGGAGAGATTATTTTATTCTAAGTGTGTGGGAATATCTTGGTCCCCTATCACTAGAGGTCCTATTAGGATGAAACTTGTTTTGATTTTTTATAGATTAATAACCAAAGACATGAGTTACACAATGAATATTAGGTCCTGGTGGAGGACCTCATATGCCTATGATGATCGACATGGTTCATATAGAAGAGGGCCACATGCCAAGTAGGAGAGTTAGCCTGCACGCTTCTCCTAGGCTTCAATGCAAGTAACCCTCCTCTAGGCTTAGGCTCCGCTTCCCAATCGTTGACGTTCCCCCCCTCGTAAACGAGTGAGGCCGTCCTTGTGATGGTTCCCCGGGATCGAATATTCCCACCGTCTACGTTGCCAATTGATGATGTATATGTTAGGAGAATATAAAATGTAAGAGTATTGTATAAACAGACAGAACATAAAAGGCTGAGGCCTTGGATTGAGCCCTGCTTGGCTCAGCCCGATCATGTCTTCTTCTTCATCCTCCTCCTAATCTTTCTTCTCTTTTTTTGTTCTTCTCCTCGGCATGGCTCAACTCCCTGCATCTTCCTATCCCCTTTCCTTGGTTAGGGTCAATTAGGGTAAACCGGATCTGGTTCTAAGGGCAGATAGCGTTGGATTTTTCAGGTCTTGAGTAGGATTGGGCAGGCCCTGGGTCCAGCTAAAGAACTCAAGGTTGGTCTAGGGTTTAAAAAAGTTGGCCCAACCAGACCCTATTACAAACATAGTCACATATATCGGGTTAGGGAAGGCTTTTATATTTATTCAATCAATAGTTTGGGCTCCTAGAATATGGCACCCTTGTGGCAATCTATTTGATTGTATCGAAAGGCCCAATGAATTGGGATTTCCCTATTGGGCCAGGTCATTTTGAGGCAAACGGATCATTTATCATAAAGAGGATGAGCTTTAAGAGAATGATTCAGAGTTCTTAAAAAAATATATATATATATATATATATATATATATATATATATATATATATATATATATATATATATATATTAATTCCGTAAGATCTTCTCCCCACATTGTAATCATCCCATAGCTTCGAGAGAAGGTAAAAGAAAAATACTAATTAAGAAACATAGATTTTTATGTTTGTTATTTCAAATATAAATAGATTTTGTAAGAGGAACTAAGCAAAAATTGAAAGGTAATTCCAAATATTAATTAAGAAAAATAGATTTTTGTGTTTGTTATTGCATGTAGTGCCAAAAAGTGAGCTACTGTTGTTTGATCCTCCTCCGAAGTTGAGTACCGCTGCCTATCGCACACTGCAGTTGAAGTAATTTGATTGTGTGCTCTTTTCAGGGAACTACACTGCCCATTTAGTACTATACCCGTCATTTGGTGTGATAATATATCAGCGATCTCCCGACATTCAACCCTGTCTCCCATGCTCTAACGAAACACATTACAGTGGACTTCAACTACATCCGCGAACTTGTTGGGATTGCCGTTAAATAGATTCCAAGCAAGGAATAGATAGCTGATCATTTACCCCAAAAAAAATATATTGCTGAAATTAATTAATGACTTATGAACCATAAATATTATGCGTTAATGCTGAAATTCTGTTAATATATATTAAGTGTTTGATTTTTGACAGTTGGATTATAGTCTGGACTCTTTGTTGTTTTGAATGCTTTTGCAAATAAAGCTAAATCAAACTCCTTGTTAGCTGGGGTTTTGTTCTTTGGTTAAATTTATGTTTTTGGAAAACAGGAATTGTTTCTCAATTTTTGAAGATTAAGAATTGAAGGGACTGAAGCCTGCTACATTCTGCTGGGAGCTATGGTTTTGATACTGAGAACAGAACTGATATATTTATGGAACAATACTATTATTCTTAGAAAGCAGAATAGAGGACTCAGAGGATCAGATTTATGAAGTAACAGAAAAATTCCATAACCAGTGCATCAGATTTATAGTTCAATAAGAGAAACTCAATGTTTTCTCAAGCCACTGACCCAAAACCCAGAAATTTCAAGTTGTGTCCTCTGTAGACTGTAGGTCCAGGTCTATCATTTGATCAGAACCCCAAATTTCTTAGCTGAATAGTGAAGTGAGAATATGATAATATCAGGTTTAACTTTTAAGGGAAAACAAATGGTAATAACACAGGATCAAGTGGAAGCACTAAATTAAGGTTCAGCAGATTTGAAATTAAAATCAAAGCATGAAAGAACCAGACGAAAGAGAGGAATTTTCTGATCTGAAAATATTCCCTGAGATTGGACTGAAACAAAACCAGATGAAAAGGAAGAAAGAACTGATCTGGAAACTACCTCTAAAAGCCTAAGGGTGTGTTTGGATTGTTGGTTTGAGGGCCAAAATCCCAGTCTAGCACTTAATTCTTTTTCAATTTAACAAATGAGAATTTTGAATTTTGAAATTCCAACTTCAAATCCCAAGAAATATGGTATAAAAATCCTCTCCCACCTGAGTTTGGGCTGGAGAGGTGGCGGCTCGGATGGATGGCCGCCACCTGGCTCTCGGGGGATCCGATCCCTCCATCTGAGCCAACACCCCAGCCGACAAGCTGAGCCAACAAGGGTGTCGGCTCGGATGGAGGGCTCGGATCCACTCAAGAGCCAGGTGGTGGCCATCCATCCGAACCGCCAACTCTCCCGCCCAGACTCAGGCGGGAGAGGATGTGGAGGTATTTCAAATAGATGAGGGGGAAGAAGTTATTTTTACCAAATCCTTTTCGCCAGGACCGGGGGACTTGACAAAGGTGACAGAGTTGTCCTTGGTTGAACTACATTCCTCTCCTTAGGGATCCACATCCTCTCCTCCCAGAGGTTCGGGAGGAAGGGGACGTCCCCGTTGGATGGCCAACAGGTGGGGCTTGGGTGAATCCTAGCCGACATCCCCTGTCGGCTCAGTTTGTCGGCTCAGTGTCAGCTTCGATGGAAGACTCGAATTCACCCTAGCCCCACATGTCGGCCATACAAGAGGGGCGTCCCCCAGTACATTCTACAATCACTTTTTTTTTTTTTATATTCTACAGTCACTTTGACCATACCAGGACTGTCGTTTTCCCGAATCCAAGAAGCATAAGTTGCAACAGTATCCACAGGAGGATCTCTAGTCAAATAAACCAGTTTACCCTTCGTATTGATGTAAACCTTCATAGACTCTGCTCAGAGCAGGTAGTTGGAAGGATCGATCAATTTAATCAAAATGTTTTGGACATGGACGGAGTATGAAAAGGCATTGAATCACTCATTATTAATGGAAGAAATTAATGGGCATTGAATCATTCATTATTAATGGAAGAAATTAATGGCCTGTTTGATAAAACTTCCGTTTTTAAATTTAATATTTTATGATTCCCAATAGGAGCTATTTTGGAATAGAAACCTATTTGATAAGTTTGATTAGATTCTAATTCTCACAAAATAAATTGGATTCAGAATGATTTCAGAATCCAAAATTTTAGAATGATAAATACTTGTTTCAACTGTTGGATTAATTTTTTGGGAGAAAGAAAAAAAATTTTGGGAGAAAGAAAAAAAGACGGACTCTCACATGATTCTCATTTGACCACCACCACCACCATCATCACTATCCACCAGTGCCAATTTTACCCTCCTTTCACTTAATGCTTAATGTAAGAGAAACCCCTAAATTATGAGCCCAATCCCGACTGGAACGAGCTTACAATTACATTTACCCTTTCCTTTCGTTTTCACTGTCAGCCAATCCAACCGTCGATTGCCGACGATCTTCATCCCTCTCTGTGTTCGTTCTCCGGCATTTAGCTGCGTCTTCTTTTGGGCCGCAGGAATACCCTCTTCTTGATCCTCAACTCTATGAGCTCTACCAATCAAGGGGAGGAAGGCTAGGAATTTATAATGGATGTGAAGAACAGAAAAGAGATCAAGGGCTGATCGAATAACTGTTTTGTAGAATCGGATATGAGATCAACCAGTGAAAGAACTTTCTTCTTCCTTTTTTTTTTTTTTTTCCTTCTTTTATTACCTTTTTTTCATTCAATGGTAACCTGTTTTTATTTATGTGTAGCTTTTGTAAAGCGAATGCAGAACTGTGTTGTTACTTCAATATTGCACAGCAGAGGAGTGAAGGTAAGCAAGCCCATCGGCCGTCTGCAGGGCGATGCTTAGACGGCGTAACCTTGTGAGCTCAGACTGGCTGCCGGGGTGAAGCCCATGTAGGTGCTCGAAAAGGGTACCGTTTGGAATGTATTCATACACCATGAGAAGCTGCTCAAGCTCAACGCAGCAGCCAAGGAGGCATACAAGGCTGCGGTGGTTCACCTGGCAGAGGATCCTCACTTCATTGAGGACCTGATCGATGCCCTTGGTGTTCCCAAGCTTGGCACATTTGATGGCGATAATGGTGTCGTCTTTGAGGTAACCTTTGTAAACTTCACCATAACCACCAGAGCCCAACAGTCGTTCTTGGGAGAATTTTTTGGTTGCCCTCTTCATCTCCTTCCTTGTGAATATCTTGGCCAATTTACCACCGCTGTTAGCGTTTAAGATCTCTTCTTGCTCTCTGGCAAGCTGCTCTTAAGCATCTTTGATTATCCTCTGTCGCTTGTAGAATAGAGTACCCACTACCCACCACCGCCCCAATAAACGCCACTCCTAATCCCACCGTTAGACCTGTAATCCCCTAATTCTAGAAACCAATCAAATACATGTGCTTTCGGTTTCACAACGATGGAAATAGGAAAAAGAGGGGAGAACCACGAAGTTAGACCTGTAATCCCCTAATTCTAGAAACCAATCAAATACATGTGCTTTCGGTTTCACAACGATGGAAATAGGAAAAAGAGGGGAGAACCACGAAGGAGAATAAAGAGGGGAGAACAAAGA
This sequence comes from Protea cynaroides, assembly GCA_028583415.1. Classification (NCBI taxonomy): domain Eukaryota; kingdom Viridiplantae; phylum Streptophyta; class Magnoliopsida; order Proteales; family Proteaceae; genus Protea; species Protea cynaroides. The sequence goes on along the minus strand of CM053265.1, from coordinate 86,188,605 downwards.
CGGAGAAGAAAAAGGGGAGAACGACGATGGAGAAGAAAGATGCGAGAACAATGAGGGAGAGAGAGAGGAAAGGAAAGAGAGAGGATTAGGGGAATAATTTTACTTACCAATTAGTCGGTGACCGAGGAGATTCGATTCAACCGCTGGTACCAAAAATCAGAGTTCAACAATGACAATCCTAGGTTTCTCAGAGAGGGAGGAATTCTTCGCAAAAGAGAAGAGTCCAACCTTAAGGATTGGATTATTTATAAAATGAAAATGTGAAGGATATATTAAGTCATTTTAATAGTTTTTTAAGATTTTTAATTAAAAATAAAAAGGATAAAAAATACCTAATCAATAACTTGGATGTAGTTGATGTTTTTCAAAAGTCATGAGTAGGAAGTGATGTTTCGAAATTATTTTGGATGAAAACTGAAATTTTTTCCATATAGGGTAAAGGTTGCTTTAACTAATATAGGAGGCTTCAGAAAAGAAGTCGTAGAGAAGTCGATGGATGGATTTTAAATTTAATTTCATCTCTGATCGGGAAATAAAACGAAAGAGTAAGGGTGAAAAGTAAAATTTATCAGACAATGTACAATTTTTTTCAATCTGACAACTAAACATAGAAAATATTTACCCTGTAAAATTAAAATAAATTTCACTTCATTTCAAAAATTTGCATTACCCAAACCAAAGAAAGCCATCAAAAAGTCAAAGCTGGATCTTTCATTACCATAATCCCAAGTGTTAAAAGCGCTGCGTATTGAAGTTGGCACTTGGAAGGTGGGCAAACAAACATGGGAGACACCACCAAAAATACAAGAACCGAGTTAATGTTCCTTTCCAAAGTTCTGCTGGGATCATTGAGGAATGGAGTAATCCTCAAGGATGTGAAAGAACCCATTTTTACAGTAAGGACCTCATAATTCACAACCGAAATAAATGAAAAAATAAGAAGGCTAATATCTTGTTGTCACACAGTGCCGCATATCTATCCTCATGTGTTATCCGCCATGTAAGTACACACACACCCCGACGACAAAAAAGGCAAGTGAAACTAGATATCAAACTAACATGAGATCTTGATCTCCTCTCTAATCATGTCACGTTAAAAAACCAAGGATCTCCTTACAATTCTCTAGCTCACCAAAACTGTTTAGGAAGCTCATTGGCACTACCATCCCTTATTCAGTAAGGAAACCACTAACAGGCTTAAAGTCCAAAGAAGCCCAGTTCACTCGCCCTCTCCTTCTCAAACGTCTCAAAGTATTGATAGATAATCGTGACAGCAAGCAGAATACCAGTTCCTGACCCAATCGCTCCCATGAAATCAGCCAACACTGTCAAAGCACCAATGCACATGCCCCCGAAAGCTGCGGCTGTGGGTATGTAGCGGTTTAATTCCTTCTGCAAATTAGACTCCCGATGACCTGGCATCACCATTTGTTGCTCCTGCAAAACCAGTATTGGGAGAACATCAAATGTAGTCCATTTATAATTCCACCAGCATCCTAATGGCAATCCGACCACACAAATAACTCCACAAGAAAAGCAATTTCATACAATAAGCAGAGTGAGCAGACAAAACAGGAATGCATATGATTTAAAGCTAACCCTTCCATATTCATTACTAAATATCTAAAAAAAAGGCAGCAGTATAGTAGGATGTCCATATTCTCTTCTCTGAATTTAAAAAGTCAGATGGCTTGAAAAACCCTTCATCAGGTTTGGGACCACACAAAATGTCAGAATTATTTTGTACTAAAATTGTTGCCAACTTCTAAATTTAAAAGCTTTTTAAAAATGAAAAAAAATACACGAAGACTAGCACGAACTACATCTGTTCATTGATCTGGCCATACTAGCATATTTCACAAAAAATTCCGAGGGAAGAAAAGAACATGAATATTGAAGACAACACTCAATAATTTCCAACCTTTCTGCAGCAGTAGAAATGAAAACTTGCATAGATTTTCTGGCAATATGAATATGCATAAGAGCTCAAGATCCCAACACAAATATAAAGTACAAAAAATCAGAAAAAAGAAAATTAGATCCCGGGCAAAAGGAGAAACTCTATTTTTATCACCAATTTAATGATTAGGCATAAAAGCTCGAATTTGGCTCATCTGCTGCACCCCTTGGCGCAGCAGAGGTAGTGGCACCACCTAAGATGCCACCACCTGGCACCAGCTACATCTAATGGACAGAAAGGAAAAAACCCATCTTAACAACAATGGGCATAAAAGACAGTAAAAAAATGGGGAAAACGATTTGCTGAAGACTATTGAGCTGAACCAGAAATCCCCATTTGTTATTGTTTTTTGTATTGCTTGCGTTTTCAAGTTTGATATCTTCATGTCCCTCTTCAAGCTTCACTTAATTTCAAGATTCAGCTATCTGGACTGCAGCTTAATGACAACAGCTCCGAGGTCTCTAGTCGATTTTTTTTCATTCTCCCAGGAAAATATTGATTCTGTTTTATGCAGTTCTCCTGAATAATATCTTCTCAATTCTGTGTGCAATCGAGACTGCAGTATCTCACTGCCCCATCTCTCTCTTACCTGAAACCAAACTTTTAAGTTTTCGAGTTTTTTTTTCTTTACTTCCTCCTGAGGCAAGCTTGTGCAAATGTGGATATTAGTGTGTTTTTTCTGTTTATCTGTACGACTTAAATCTATCTCCGTTTTATATTCTCGAACCAATTCTACTGTCTAATTTTCTCATTCATTTTTCTCAGTTTCATATTTCTTAGAGCTTAGAAGCCTAGATTATTAATGTTTGCTAAAAAAAGTTGACTTTTTTCACTACTTTCCAGATAGCTTAGAATTCCAGATCACAAGAGAATTCTCTCACGTTATTTCACCCTGAGGTCCCCACGGATCCGCATCCTCTCCTACCAGTAGTTCTGGGAGGACAGTGGCAACCTGCCCTGGATGGCCGCCACGTGGCTCTCGGTGAATCCGAGACCCACGTCCGAGCCGACACCCAGCCAACAAGCCGAGCCGACAGGGGGTGTCAGCTCAGATGTGGGTCTCGGATTCACCTGAGAGCCATGTGGCGGCCATCCGAGATAGGTTGCCGCGTCCTCCCAGAACCACTGGGAGGAGACGATGTGAATCCGGTCCCCACTGCCCTTCTCTGTTCATAAAATGAAGATTGCATCAGTTTCAGCTCTTAAAAGAAGCTATTTTCAGATTTTATTTTTCAATCAAAATTTTTGTTTGGTTCAACAATGAGTTTACTTGTCTCTTGCAGCCACTCCCAAAGTTCTAATGGTAAATCAATCAGGAGTTCGGATTTCAGCAGCAGCGTAAATTCGAGACAGTTTTTTATCATGTTTTCACCCAGATCCATGAAGTGGCTTCCAAAAAGCTTGGGAGCATAACACAAATATGGAACAAGCAAATTAGATCCAAGGACAAAAGGGATAAAAAACGTCTCTATTTTTTATCACCATTTCGATTATGGTTACTGGCCCAATTTTAAGTAAAGAACTAGAACATTTCAATCCTATGGACCGCAAAACAAAAGGAAATTATTTCACATGGTTGCCAAAATCATTTAAAAAAAAAAGATTATTTCATACCTAAAAATAAAAAAGGATATTCAATTAACCCTTCTGGACTGATATTTGTAAGATGCAGCAGTAAAACAATCAAATTAAACTACTGAGACTTGTCAAGAAATTGAACAAATTAATTGGTACAGCAATCACACTATTGCTCAATGGGACGGTTGGCCTGAGTACAGTTTTGGCTAATCGAAACTATCTGAACAAATAGTGATTCAGTAGATTTTAGGCTAAACCAAACCAATGGGGCAAGTTAATTCTTCTACAGCTTTTAATTATAGATATGAAAAGAGAAACAGATAGGATCAGAGGCCACATAATAAAAATACCTTCAACTGCTTGGCTACATCTCTAGCAGAGGATCCAGAGACTTCAATCCAAGTTTTTGAGAATAGAGCACAAGCTGACAGCATAAACACTATATAAAATAGTGCATGGAAAGGATTGGCTGCCATATCCGCCAAGCTGCAAACAGATTCCAATGAGCCAGGGTCAATAAGCAGTGTCAATTAAAATAAAAGCAAATCAATGAAAAACTTGCATCAATAGCTATTCCAACCGTGGCAGAAATACAACACTCTGCCATGTTAGAATCCAAATAGTAAAGTAACAAAGAAAATTAGTAAGATGGTTTAAATCACCTTGAGGGTGCAGTGATATAGTATGCAATGCCGCCAACAGGAATAAACTGACCACCGGAGTACTCTGACTCCTTCCACTTACCAAGTAGATTAACAAAAAAGTTTCCACTGTACCTCCTGTACAACAACTACACCAATATAAATGGTATTAGGCTTTTATGATACAACAAGAAAAGTTGAAGGGTAACATTCAAATATAAAACTTAGGTACCTGAGAAATAAAGTAAAGGTTGGACACAAGGGCAGATTGCAGAATAATTGGCATGTTGGAGGTGTAGAAAAGCTTGATTGGATATGAGCCTTGTTGTCCACGAGCATTCTTCGACCTCACAGGTAAAACAATACGGAACCCTTGGAAGTATATAACAATGAGGAAGATCAAGACTGTAGCAAGCAAATTTGTCACATTTGGAAGGTTCTGCCGGTAGAATGCCTCACGAAGTGCACGAACCTTGTCTGTACGAGTTATCAGCAGATGGAATAAAGCAATCACAGCACCTTCAAATTCAGCTCCACGGCCACTGTTGATGGTTGTTGGACTAAATGCTTTCCAAATTATGTTTTCACTGCAATAAAGCAACAATATCTCTATTCTAAGATATTCAACTGAAAATATATATATATATATATATATATATATACACAACAACGGAGACACAAAAGAATACTTGGCAGTCAGCAATTTACCAGATATTTGTGGCTATGAACAGTGAAATACCAGATCCTAGTCCATAACCTTTCTGAAGAAGTTCATCCAAGCAAATCACAATGATACCCGCAAAACAGAGCTGGATAATGATTAGAATTGCATTGCCTACTCCAAGTTGCCCGACACTACCATACATCCCCGACAAAACATATGCAACTGCCTCACCAACAGCAATAAGAATGCCCAACAACTTCTGAGCACCATTTCTGCGAAGATATCAATGACATCATCAGAAAAAGTGTCTTATAGCAAACCCAATCTAGTTGTAAGTAAGAAGGGTACCTAATTCCTCTCCACCTAAATGCCATAGTACTTACAATTACAAATATGTGTCGAGTAATTTTAAACAGGTTTAATTCAGTAAAGCATGTCAGTTTAGGGGAAATATGATGCTAAAAAAAACAAAAAAAAACAAGGAGTTAATAAATAAGGTTCAACAACCTCAGAGATTCAAGATATCTTTCATCAAAGCATGTAGAAATCTCAACCAAAAGAGATCCCTTAATGTTTATATTTTAAGTCGTTATCTCATATTCATTAGAAATAAAGACATCCACAAAATTGCCAAATCACCAGACAAGGAAAGTTAATCGATGATTATAAGGCTGAGAGTAAACAAAAATAGCATCAGTAGGGATGATAGACCCACAATTTCAAGGAAAAAAAATTTTCAAGAGAAATTAAGGCTTAATGGGACAGCAGAACCAGAAGATTCCCAAAAATATTCAGGAAATATTGCTAAAGTTACTCACAGGAGAGCCCGATCTTCACGGACACTGTTGTCCACTTCAATAATCTTTGACCCAGCTAAAAGTTGCATCACCAGTCCAGATGTTACAATAGGAGTAATCCCAAGCTCCATGACAGTCCCACGGTTTGACGCAAGAATAACTCGCATCCAGTAAAAAGGATCTGCCCCTGTCGTGGAGTGTATTCCATATAGTGGAAGTTGACTGCAGACCAGGAAAATGAAAAGGGAGATCACTGTATATATAACTTTCTCTCTGAATGGAACCTTCCTATCTGCACTCTGCACTTCTGGTAGAAATGACAGGAATGGTCTGACAAGATGGAGAACCCTGAATCCTCCCCCCATTTTAAATTAACAAGACTAGAACAGACCAGCCTGCAACCAGAAATCAATAAGTAGTCAGCAGCATCATTTCAGCAAAAAACTAATGCTAATAAGGCATGCATCCTCAAAAAATTAGATGATGATGATGATAATGTTGATGAGGTCAGGGATCAGATGATAATTTAATCTAATAGAGAAAAAAGGTAGGAGAAAATATATTGTGCATGTAATAAACAAACAACTCAAATATACACTAGGGGAAAAATCATTATCCTTATTAAAACTATAGTGGAAAGCCCAACATAATTTTTTTTTTAAAAACAGCCATATATTGGACAACAATTTAATAGTATGAGATGGGAAATCAAAAAGATAGTCAAGTCAATCGAAAAATTAAGCACTTTTGTATTAACTCAAACTACAATGGTCAAAGCAAAGCTTCCCTCAGAAAAGAAAGGAGATTAATACATACATTCATCGTTGAACCTAATATCGTGATATATGACAACACAAACTTTCGATAATCAAAGTGGGACATTCAAACATGACTCAAATAAGAATAAGAAAATATAGATGTACCAATACCAAAACACTCAAAAAGGTCGCATATGACAAGGAAAGTTGTTGATAATTAACACAGTACACTAACTAAAAATACGTATTACTTAGAAAACATGACATGCAGAACAACCATAGGTCAATTTGCTTTTAGGTCATCACAAAAAAGTATTAAAGACTAACCTAGCATGCAATCTCCTCCCGTTATATATCACAATTCAAGGAAAATTTACTCGTCAACAACTGAGACAATTAAACAGATAATGAGATCGGTAAGCAGAAGATCCGTATTCAATAGATCAACAACCTTTCATCCTTCAAACAAAAAATTGTTTCAAAATACTGGTAACGCCGCCTAATGTAGTACCCGATCTCCCAATAAAAAGTACTTAGGAAAGGCATACACAGAAGCAAAGGCAAACCCACGTCAAGAATCAAAGAGATTGGTAAACAGAGGGTCTGAATTCCATAGAAATTACAACAAACAAAAATCAAAGAGAACAACAAAAGAAAGTAAACATAAAAAGAAACAAACTGAACAGAAATCAGAGAGTAAAAAAAAAAAAAAAAAAAACGTAAGAGAATAACAGATAGATGAGATCGCAGATGGAAAATAAGATCGAGAGGTTTTTCTCTAGTGTTGTCTGGAAATTCGCTTCACTTAGTTAATGGCAAATCGAGAACAGAGAATTCGAGAAGAACCAGAATCGAGAAGGTGATCAAACGGAGAAGATCGAGAAGATCGCAGAAAGAGATAAAACGGAAAAGAAACAGAGGTAGAAACCACAGAAAACGAAAACCGAAGAACAGGAGAAAACGAAGAAGCCATTCATCGTAGAAAGAGAACCATACCGGATATGAACCCCAGATGACGATGAGCACGAAATCCGGAGATGAAGAACAGAACTTCCGTTTCTTAGTGCCTTTGATTCACAGCAGTTAAGTCCTGAAAATTGTATTTAGGGTTTTGATTAAAAAAAAATCGACAGATCACGAGATCGCACAGAGATAGGAAGAAAAGAGATTCGATATTACTACTGGAAGCAAAGCCAAGATCGAGATGTGATCAGGTGAAGAACGTTCACCGTCGCCTATGGCGGTGACCTTTATTGTTCTCTCTTTTTTTTCTTGGTAAGACCAACGCCGGTGACTCAGGACATGGAATGGGAAATGAAATGGGAGTTACGGATGAAATGGGAGTTACGGTTGACGAGCGAAACCCTAATATGGTCTGAGTAAATTGTGTCCTGAGCCCCTGACCGTTAGATTTAAAGATTCTTTTACCGTTGAATTTTTATTTGATTTCATTAAGTGTATTTTAATACTAAAATTGAAATTTTTTTTGGTAAAAAAATTGAAAATTTATAAAATAGATTATTTACTTAATTTTTAATATTAAAAATTCAGATTCAGATATTAATCATCGAATATTCATAATAACAGAGCATATAATATTTAATTTAAGATATCTTACCAAAAAAATAGATCCTCTATCTAATTGGCGAGGATCCTAACCATTCATAATACATCGGATATCAATGAATAAGATCCTCACTGTTGCTTGACAATCATTACAAATGATCCTAATTCTCTTCTGTCCCAACAGTAATGAGAGCCTCATGTACTGAGACGTCTTTTTTTTATCGGTATCAAAATTTACAAAAAAAGAAAATGATTAATTTATATCTACAAAATATTAATCCATATCTAAATTTTGATTTTATGATACAAATTTTTTTTTGTTGAATACTGTCATAGAACCATATCCAATTAATACTTAAATTCTGAAGAGAAAATGCCCATCCCTCTCTATTTTTCTCTCTCTCTCCCCTATGTCCAAACATCTTTTACCCTCAAACCTCTCCATTTTTAGATCTTTCTTTCCTTAATATTTCGTAGTTACATGTTTTAGGAAACACAAATTCTTTTAAATATTGTCTTTCTAATTTCAATCCTTAGGTCCTCAAGATACAATTTTCTCTTTCCATCTCCACGGCCCTAATTTTGCAAAAAAATCGTCTCCCGCGCGCTAGCCCTCCAGCCCGGCCGATGACGGGCTGGAATGCATCGGTATACGTGCCGCTGCATTCCGACCCATCAGATGATGGGCTGGAAGGCTGGCACGGGAGACGATTTGAGTCCCCTAATTTTCAGTCTCCTGTCTCTTCTTTCCCATCCCTCTCTCCTTCTCTGTGTCCTAATCCCTCTTTGCTGTTTTTGTTTCAGGTTTGGAATTTTCTGTTATTGGACTTTACCTTTGTATGATATGCAGTGGGATATAGTGAGTACTTATCTTTTGAGTCACCCAAAAGCAAAAGATGTTATACCAAACCAAAACAGAAAAATGCAAGATACGTGTTCAGGATCTGGTCCTGCAAATTCTGTACTCTGCAGAAAAGGGTGAAGGCAGAGAGATGCTTAGCTTGCAGGGAATGGATATATTCAAATGGCCCACAACAGTATCTGCCAGGGTCCTTATCTTGGAACTGAAAGTTTCAAAACCTAAAACTGCTGTACTAGCACACTGTACAGAAAATCTATTATCTATATTGCAAGTATTTTTTTTATTCATGTGCATGAAAGTAAAATGATGTTACAATTATAGTGTAAAGTATGAACAGCACCAAGTCTTTCATCCTACAAAATAGAGCTATGCTTGCTAAGATTGTCTAGAGAATTTGGTCTAATCCTCAAGCAAATGGGCTAAGATTCTGAAAAACATTTATTTTCCTTCTTTTGAGTTTCTTCATGTTCGATTAGGTAACCGCCTTTCTTGGGCTTGGAGGAACATCCTTGTTGATAGGGAGATTCTTTTGGAAGGTTTACTTTGACAGATAGGCGATGGAGCCAATATTAATATATGGACTGATAGATGGATCCCTTCCTTAAAGGGTCTTTGTATTGAGAGGCCAAAACTAGATAATTGTCCTGTTGTTTTTGCAAAAATTGAAAAAATTTCTGTCAAATCTGCATGCCATCTCCTTTCAAATCTTAAAGAGGAACAGAATAATAGACAAGCTTCTTCTTCCCATATTAGTTCCTCTACGAGGGGTATCAAAGTCCAAAGATATGCAGGGCATTTGATGAATTTGTTAGTATCAAATTCTAAAATATTTACTGAGGAAATGGAGGAGCCATGGAGGAAGAATAACCGAAGCTTAATAAAAAGGATTAAAACAAACTCATCTCACCAAACCAAAAGATACGACTGCACTTCACAATAACTCAGAAAAAATAATTGATGAAGAAAATTTCCATAAAGTTACTAACCAAACCAGAAAGCCTGAAAAAAATAATAGAACTAGTGGAATTAAAGAAAATTGTTTTTCATTTCTTTTTTGGTATTTAGGAATAATGAAGAGAGAGCTTCCTTTCAATCTTGCCTGTTTCAGTAACCAAACAGACTTTGGATGTCTGGGCACAATGGATCAATACAGTTACGAACAGACACAAAACAAACTTGACCAGAAATTGAATTTCAGAAATAAAGACTCAGATTTAGAATTCCCAATGTTTAAGTTCAATATGATTAAGGGTTATCCAAGGCACTCAAAGTACAAAATCCAAGCCCAAAAGAAAAGAAAATTCAAGCATAAATATGAAAGCTGAGATTTGCAAGAGTACTGAGACCTCTAAGCACATTCTCTGGGAGTTCTTGCACTTGAAGCTCAAAATTTACTTCTGGGATGGCTAACAGAATATTCATCTGCTTTTGCAGTGTTTTCTCCATCTCCTTTTGCAGGACTTTGGCTCCAAAACCAGTGTACAATGAAATAAAGCAACAAATCGATAAACAATAAGATCAGTGCATTACTACCATAGAGAAGAAATACAAAGACAGGCACATATGGAGTGGAGTGGAGTGGAGTGGAGTGGAGTGGAGTGGAGTGGAGGGGGGAGATAGAGGGAGAGAAAGAGAAACCTTGATCAATCTTGGAGTCATGAAAGAAATTGAAGGTACCTTCTTTCATAGCTCCTCTTCAATTTCAACAATCTCCATCACTTTTTATTTGTGCTTTCGGGTGCCCATTCAAGATTGTGAGAGAAGAGGAGAGATGCCGCATAAAAGTTTAAGACTATCTAACCTACTAAAGTAGGCTTGGCACCGCAGCTGACTACCAAAGTGAAAACCCCCCTAAACAAGAGACATAGACCCCATATCTCACAGAATCTTCCACATATTTCTTCTTATCTACTCATGTTGTGCTTCATTTCCATTAATTATCACATCCCCTGCCATGACAACTCAAAAGAATATCACGTACATTCTTTTGTTCCCCCCTCATTGATTACCACAAAGACGATAAGGAGAAAAGTTGCATGCATAAAGACACTTACCAGATACAAATGTTTCCATAATGAACATGGCTTTACTAATCCATACATTTCCCTTGTTTTACCTATCACAATCATAACACCACTGATGTAGAAAAACTCATTTTGCAAAGGGCAGCATACGAAAGCAATCTTTGCACCTGCTAAAAAGAAGCAGGTGTCATTATCACTAAATATTAAGGTATAAATGAAAACCCCTAAAACAACAAATCATGACTTTGTCTTATGAGCATGCCATCAGATTCCAAGATTTACTTCATCTGTGATGAAAAAGTAAACAAAGCCAATCACAGAAAATTTGACACAAAACTATTCTCTCCCACATAACCTTAAGAGAGCACGAACTAGCAGCAAAAATAGTCTATGGTGGATACTGTAGAGTGAAAATAAGGGTTGAACAACATCAACATGAAAATAAAGTGTAACTGATTTCCTTTATATTCTTCTCAGTACAGATAATAAATTATCTTGACAATAATCAACTGTTACATGTTTTCCCCATAACTAGTGGTTTAGGTGGGGATAACGATCTACTTTCTGGAGCTGAACTCGGAAAGAGAGTGTTAAGCTTGTGCATGAGAATACCAGCCCTAGAAAGAGTATCATTTAGAAGAAATTGCTGAACAATTGGCTTCTTAAACCATTCCAAGACAGCATCCCCAGGGCTTCTCAAAACAACCTTACTGACCTCAAATGGCGATTGTACTGAATTTAGAACCTGCGCTACCACAATCTTCAGGGTGGGTCCCGTAACTAATTTGATTCGCCTCGGGACAACACCATAATACAACATTCGCTTCCTAAACCTATGGAGAGTGTGCATGCACAACAGCAATGAGAGCAGCTCCCACCGATAAGTTCCTGACATCAAGTGACCAGGCAATATGTTGATAAAAAACTATTGCCTTAGGGAAAAGCTTATTCTCATAGGCAACTTTCCACACACACCGAGCTCGGTTTATTTGTCCCACGAGCACAAGATAGTTAAGGAGAACATTCACAAAATACCTGGCGGCACCCTCTTCCCGCTCATAATCAATGCCCTGGAAAAATTCTCTCACAAAAGATAAAACCGACTGTTTTCTCTGTACTGGGCCTAGAAAGAGCCCAGACATGAAAGAGTGTGTCTTATGTTTTGTAGCACTCAAGATTGACATCAAATGCCTCTCATTCTGTTCATCTTGGCACCTTACAAGATAGGCCAGGATTGATGTGTACAATATGAGATCAACCTTTGCAACAGAATTTACATAAGTTTCAAGGAGAGGCTTGGCTGACTCATACAAGCCATTCTTCATGCATGATTCAAAAAGTTGCCTGATGATGAAATTATTAGTTCGAATGCCAGATGCACCCATGAATTGTAGACACCTTAAAGCGAGATCAACTGACGCATCCTTAATGTAGATCATCAACACATCACTGGCACACACATCAACAGAAAATCCCATGGATTTCATCTCAAGTAAAATCTTGGCAGCCACATCCACAAGCTTCTTATTTGCAATAACTGTCAGAAGGGCAGTGTATGTGCTTAAACCAGGTCTCAAACCTGCATTGGTCATAGAGTTATAGAGCTTCATGGCTGAGTCCACTTGTCCAGAGGCGGCATGCATTTCTAAGAGAAAAGAATAGGTGGATGGTGTCGGTAGAAATCTAGCTTTCTCCATATCAGAGAAACCCGACATTGCAATATCAAGCTTTCCTGACTTCGCATGATACTCAACAATCATTGTGTAGAGCCTGTAATTGGGCCTAAACCCTGCTTTTTTCATCTCATCCCATATCCTCGATATCCTCAGAGCCGTATCTAGCTTCCCAGCCTTAACAAATGTTTCGATCAGAGACACGTATATCGTTGCCGATGGCCTAAGGCCAAAACCCTGCATGTCCATGTTCACTTTCATTGAAGTGTCCAACCTCCCAGCTTCCCATTGAATCAACTAGAGATGCAAAGATGGGAAAGTTAGGTCGGAAACCCTTTGGTTTTCATCTCTTGAAAGAGTTTGGAAGCAGCATCAAGGTGCTTAGATTTCGCCAGGCTTGGTATCATCAGGTCATAGGTGTTGGGTTGGTGTCTTGTATTCTGTGGGATCCACGTAATTATAAAGATAGTATTTGTATTAGGGTATGAGTCTATTACATCTATGGGGATAAACTTATAATTGTGGTGGGAATAGGATTTGTAGGTTTCTCTATATATTGTCTCTGTGTGGGAAAACCTAAGTAAGGTTGTAAGGGCTGTCAGAGGATTCTCCTCTGACAGTAGAGAGCTAGAACGCTGTAAGGCTGACAGATGAGATAAGCCTGTCAGGTGGAGAGTTAGAGAGGCCTCTTGGGAATAAAGATTTCTCTTTTCTCTGGTGGACGTAGGCATCCCACAATGGGGTGCTAAACCACGTTAATTCTTTGTGTTTTCTTTTTGTTTGCGTACTCTCATTCCTAACAAGTGGTATCAGAGCTAAGGTTCGATAGATCGGTCAGTAATCTAGGAGAAGGAGAGAGGTAGCAGTATGAAGAAGAAGAAGAAAAAGAAAAAAAAAGGTACGGTTAGTGTTGTGTTTTCTCTTTTGTGAAGTTGAAAAAAAAAATTGAAGAAAAAAAGGGAGTTGAAACTGTACGTATAAGAAAAGTGAGTTTTTTTTTTTTTTTTTTTAACTCTGAATCTCTGATCAGCTTTTAAGAAAAGTGATCATTGAAGAAAAAGAAAAAAAAAAGGGTTTCATGAAGAGAGTATGGAATCGGGATGTCAATTTCAAGATTTGATTTGTGTTTACAACCCAGTATCTGGATGGCATCTAGGGAGTGAAGTCACGGGTGCAGAGGAGATACAAGGGCTGGCACGGGAATCGTGTAGAGGGGTTGCAAGGGTTGCTACGAATCAAATGTCTCCAGCGGTGGCCTATGCACCGGATGGTGGTGTACGGGTGAGTTTGGGAGTTGGAAGGGGAATGCAAGATGGCATCCCCATAGTTTTTTGGGTTTGTGTTTGGTACCCAGGGTTCTGATGGTCAGTGACGGCTAGGAGATCGTGATTCGATTGATGGAGCGATGGTAGCTGTTTATGGATCTCGTCGGATCAGGGAGGTTTTCTTCGAGATCTGACGGTGGGATTGAATCTCGGCTCAGTGCGCATCATTGCCAGTTGATGTTGCACCGTGGGGCAAATGAGTACTGGCGGGTTAGGACAAGGAGTCGGATCTCTAGGTCTGCATTGGAGGTACAGAGGTGAGAGACTTAGGTTTCAGGTGCAATTGGAGTTGCAGAGGGCTGGGATGAGGAGTCGATTCTCAAGGTCTGCATTGGAGGTGCGGTGGTGAGAGGCTCGGGTTCCGGGTGCAACTGGAATTGCAGGAGGACTGTGAGTGACGGTGATCTTTCCGGTGATGCTGCAGCACTGGGAGAGATAGAGTCACATCACATCGTACGGTGGTGAGCTGTACGGGACACCCGGACGGGATGTGGGCTATGCCGGTTTGGGTGTAACCGTTTAGCAGAAACAAGTTTACAGAATCAACATCAACGGATTTTCTTCAAGGTGGTTTGCGAAATCCAAGCCAAATGGAGATTTGTTGGGTTGGTGTCTTGTATTATGTGGGGTCCACGTAATTATAAGGGTAGTATTTGTATTAAGGTATGAGTCTATTATATGAACGAGGATAAACTTATAATTGTGGTGGGATTAGGATTTGTAGGTTTCCCTATATATTGTCTATGTGTGGGAAAACTTAAGTATTATGTGGGGTCCACGTAATTATAAGGGTAGTATTTGTATTAAGGTATGAGTCTATTATATGAACGAGGATAAACTTATAATTGTGGTGGGATTAGGATTTGTAGGTTTCCCTATATATTGTCTCTAACAGTGGAGAGCTGGTACGCTGTAAGGCTGACAGATGAGATAAGCCTGTCAAGTGGAGAGTTAGAGAGGCTTCTTGGGAATAAAGATTTCTCTTTTCTCTGGTGGACGTAGGCATCCCATGATAGGGTGCTGAACCACGTTAATTCTTTGTGTTTTCTTCTTGTTTGCGTACTCTCATTCCTAACAATAGGTTGATCCATCCAATGAGCAACCAGCTACTTCCATGGCTTCGTATATCTCAAACGACTTATAAGGTAGACCCTTGTTCAGAAACATTTTTATAAGTGAGTTGTACGTCTGGGTATCAATTTTGCATCCCAAATCTTGAAGTTTCTTGAAACAACAAAAGGAAACCTCCACTTTCTCAGCCCTGGCCAAATGCTGAATCACCTAATTATATGCCATGAATGATTAAATTCCTTTGCTACCACACTCTTTAATCATTTCATAAAATAACGGCTGAATGCCTTCAAAATCTCTTATCTGATTCAATCGATCAAACAGAAGATGATAGCTCTCATTGCTCGGGCAATACCAAGATTCCCTCCTCGCCCATCAGAATAAGCTTAATGAGGCCTCAGTGTCTCCAATCTCCTTCAACGCTTGATTTATATGATCCATGCTTGGAACAAAATGGAGTTTATCCAATTGGGTCTCCATTTCAGGTGCCCATTTCCATCTCTTCACAATCTCCACAATCTTGGCAACAATCGACGCATTCAGAAAGGGCTTTTTCAATCCACCAACCATGACATGATCATCCAGCCTAGGCTCCACAGACCGGATTCCTTTCCCAGAGAAAATCACTTCAGCCGATTCATCCAAATAAACTATATCTTCTGTCCACTCACTAGAATCATCACTGCTCTTTCCCGAACAACAATTTCTACAGAAACTATGGTTTTGAATAGAAACTTTTGAGGTAACTGAAATAAAATCCTCCGTAGATGCTGAAAGTATGAATTTTCCACTACAATCAATATGGACTGTCCGGCGAGAATTGGGGTTTTCGGTATATTCTCCTAAATTAAAGGAAAGAAACGGAAATCCATGGTTAGGATTTTTCCTAAGCAGGTGGAGATTGTTCAATCCATTGGTTGCCCATTTGAGATTTCGAGAGCAAATGATACTGCGATACATCACTACTATAGTCTTAGTTACAACTTACTGTTCCTTGATGGAAATTAGCAGGAACAATAGTGAAAAGCCGGGAATTTTACACAAATACTTACCTTTGTTGCACCACTACTGATAACTCTCTTCTCCAGTTCTTCGCCTAGCTGAGACTGTGAGGTTGACAGGAATCAGAATTGTAGAACGCGGGCCAAAAATTTGGATCCACATCTTCTCTCGCCTGAGTTTGAGCAGGAGAGTTGGCGGCCCGGATGGATGGCCGCCACCAGGCTCTCGGGTGAATCCGAGCCGACACCCCTGTCGGCTCAGCTTGTCGGCTGGGGTGTCGGCTCGGATGGAGGGCTTGGATTCACCCGAGAGCCAAGTGGCGGCCATCCATCCGGGCCGCCAACTCTCCTGCCCAAACTCAGGCGGGAGAGGATTTCTATACCAAAAATTTTAGTGTTGGCAAATCAGTCCTCACAAGGTCACTCACCCAATGTTGAAGGGGGTGGCAACCGGTCGGTCCGGATGCGGTTCCCATCAATTTAAGACCAAGACCATGATATCAACCGGTCGGTCAATGTGCGGTTCCCACCAATTTGCCACCCAAGACCATGATCGCGCTATTTAATTAATTATTAATCATATGTAGGGCTGCAATAGGCCCCAGCCCAATCCTGGATCACTTTAGTTTAGTCCAGACCCTCGGCCTGCGCTGATCCTAGTTCCTGACTTAGAACCTAAAACGGTCAACCCGGGCCTTACCCTCCTGAGCTTAGCCCAGGTCCAAGCTCAAGTCTGCTCTGATTGGGCCGAGGCAGCCCTAATTGGCCCTGATTGACCCTAATTCAAGTTAAATCTTCTCTTTTGAGGTTTGATGGAAATTGGGAAATTTAAAATTGAGAAAATCATATACAATTATATATCATATATATAATTATATATAAACTATAAAGTATATACAACACAATGCCTCAAGGGTCTGGTTGGGCCGGGCTTGGGCCAAACCTACCAAGGTTAAACAAAACATGAGCCCAAACATGGCCTCTTCCGGACTCAGGGCAGGTTTGGATTCACAAGACCAAACTTGTACCCTAATCGTATGTTGGTCTTTGACCTACTTATAATTGGTCTATCAGGTTACTAATCTATATTCATAAAATTGATCATACTACACATGTTATAAAAGTATAATCGGACTAATACAAATCGATTTGATTTGAAATGATTAATCCATTGATTTTCCAATCGATAAGTAACCACACAACCAATGATCTTGATTTATAGACTTTCATCCCTTTCAATATTTAGTCACTGGCCAAGACGGGATAAAACCATGGAAACAACAAAGGAAATGAATATATGGGATGTGAAAAATTTAGCTTTACACCGGTTGAAGAAAAAAACATTACTTTCTATAAAAGGAATCATTTTCATTTTTAGAATCTCTACCATCAATTAGTTTCGGGTTGAAAAAAGAAAACGTTAGAGACACAAATAAGGAGACATAAAGAAGCACAAGGCTAAGTACCGACCACTTGGTCTTTAATTTTGGTTAGTTTTAGTCAGGCCGTGTCGATTTTTTGGTCAACCACATAAACGACCTTTTTTTCCCCTTAAAAAGACTGAACAACTTGTTAATACATTATCCAAGGCCGTAACCTGGCCATTTATTAAACGGTCGGCCAAGTTTGGTAATCCTTTCAATCACGAATTATGTAGTGATGGACTGCTGGACGGTTCTCAAGGGTCTCGGATGGTTAACAGATAGGGGAGGATCTCCCAACTGCGCACCAAACGAATTGGAGACTCATCTTTTTCTTTTTCTTTTTCTTTTTTTGGGCCTACAGTTACTAGTATTAGAATTTTAATAGTTTTAAAATTTAGTATTCAGAATATTATTTAATGATTTACTGTTGTGTGTTAGGTTTTTTCTTTTTTATCCCATTTTTTATAAGTACTTGAATGACCAATAGTGTGACTATTGTTCACGTTTTTTGAGTTGTGAGGTATCGTTTGGGATTCAAATTGTCTCCTCCCTGTATTTTAAGGAGGAGACGCGACGACCCCATTGGATGGTCGTCATGTGGAGGTCGGATGAATCCGACCTTTCCGTTCGAGCCGATACTCTCTTGTCAGCTCGACTTGTCGGCTCGAATGGAGGGATCGGATTCATCCGACCTCCACATGGTGATCATTCAATGGGATCGCTGTCCCTCCTCCCGAATCTCAGAAAGAAGACGATTTGAATCCCATGTGTTGTTGTTGTCTTTTCTTTTCTTATATATATATATAGATAAAAAGAGGAAACCAATTTCTCTAATAAAGTTAACAAATGTTTTCAATCCTACCTTATATATCTTTCTTGATTTTGAATTTTACCATTTGAGCACAACCCGATGTTTCTACATGGGGGCTAGTTTGGCAGTTCACGTGGGACTAATAGGCCTATGTACAGACTGTTTTATCTTGGAAGACTGGTATTCAAACAACTAGGATTCAGGAAAGTGATAGGGGACACAACTTGACCCATCAATTCTTTAGTTTCTATTCCATTATTGTAAGTATTTAATGATTCCATGGGGATACGGTTGGTAAACGAAGACTAAAATTTGTCATTTTTTTTTTTGGACAGGTGCAATTTGTCATCGTTATAAGTTCTCTTATTTTCTTTTACAATGATGGTGTGGATTATATTGTTTAACAATTACTTACCACCAAACCCACCCCACAATTCCATGTCCATGTCTTGAAGTAATTCATCTACCCCTAAAGAAAAGTCATCATCCTCCCCCACTACCACTTTTTTTTCAACTGTCAATTTGGTTGAGTTTGTCTCCATCTGATCTTCTCCCTCTACTAAGAGACTCTTCCAAAAGGATGAGGTTGCTTCTTTTTCTTCTTCTTCTTCTTCTTCATTTTCATCATCTTCCTCTTCTTCTACTCTTGGTTGTTGGAAACCTGAAGACGACTCCGAGGTCCCTTTTGGCGACCACCCGGAATTCATGGCTGGGGTGACAGGATCATGTAGATTGTGTGTAAAATTTGATATAATCTTGTGCTCTGATGTTAGTAGCTTCTTGCTTAAGTGAGAGTTCCAGTAGTTCTTGACATCATTAGCTGTTCTTCCAGGAATTCTTCCAGCAATTAGAGTCCACCTAAGAACACACACAAACACATATAGAGGCATAATATTACATCTACTCAATTTATATGAAGACTCCATTCGTTTCATATAAAATGACAAAATAGAATTTTCCATTGTTTGTTTGGATATAAAATACAAAGAAATGCATTAAAAAGTAAGAATATTTTACATCGAGAAAAAATTTCATGTAAAATATCATTTGTATAGAAAATTTTACAACAAAACAAATCAGGCCAAAGGCAAAAGCTAACTTTGCACATGTTGGATTCCAAAGAATATTCTTGGCTTTTGCACTTGATAATTTATGTCATTATTTAATTGCAAGATCAGATAAAGGCTCATGGGTAGGCCACTAGGGCTGTCCAAATCTGGTTTAAATTAACCAAAGTATAGCAAGTTACAAAAAGTGTACAATACCACTTATTCTCAACCCTACAATTCTTAATAAATTAATTTATCTTATTTGTTTTTGGAGATAAGAAATATATTAAAAATAGCAAGTAAGGGTTTCCCACAATGCCAAGTGGAGAGTGAAAGTGGATTCATTCAGTAGGAGTCCACATTTGTGAATCCATGGATCACTATACGAGAAGGTAAATCTTTACTCTAACATTGTGAGAATCTTTTTTCCATTAATACTGTTTCACAATTTTATTTATTTCCCTCTTGGCTCCATCGGATCACATCTCCATTTCCTTCTCTCCCCCTCCAAAGGACCACATCCTCACTTGCTTTTGTTCCTAACTCATAATCAGCACATGTAGATATATAGTGGGTAAGATTGATTCCTCAGATTCTTTTGAAAGGTGTGAATGAACGATATTTTTTATGAGAAAGAAAACATATATATATAAAATGCTCACCTCCAAACACAACCACCGAATGTTATTGGGTTTGGGAAACGTGATGTTGTCTCTTATCGGTTATCGGGGGAAGAAAATAAAAATTTTTATGTCTTGGTAGTGGAGGAAAAACACGAAAGGATAAACAAACGTAATTTCAAAGTGGGCCCACTGCTTAGGTTCGGTAAAATTTCTATTAATTTTTTTTTGATACGTTTTCTTGTTGTTATGTCAAAAATATGTTTCTAGATTAAGAAATTATATTGTAAAACTTGAAAACAAAAATATTCCAATCATAAAATAAATAAATAAAAAGAAATACTTTAAAAAATTATTTTTACCTTATATCTACCCTTCTCTCTCCCCCTCTTTCTCATCTCTCTCGGCAGTGTCAAAATCGGAATTGCAATTTTTGTATCCTCTAACCACAGCCCAGTATTAACCAACAAAAAAAAACCACAGCCTAGTTTTTATTAAAGGCAACTAGCTTTTCTATTAATCAAGAATGGAGAAATTGTTTCAGATTTTATAATGTGGACAGTTTCACTCAATGGCCTTTCGTAAGTAGATCGGCTACTTAGATGAATGATTTGATAAGAAAATGAAAGAGAGTTGGTGAGACAAAAAAAAAAAAAAAAAAAAAAATATATATATATATATATATATATATATATATATATATATATTCACACTTTCAAAGTCAAATGTTCAAATTAATTATATATTTTTCTATCCCTATATGTTTGTAGGGATAATATAAAAAATTTAATACAACGAATGTAGACTCTCTTGGGTATTATTAATCTTTATATTTATGAGTTATTAATGATAAATCATTTTTTTGGTAAACAATGATAAATCATTTATGAAAATAAATTATAAATCATAAATAATAGTTGATTGGTAGTTGGTACCATCGATATAAAAAAGAAATAATAGATTATTACAATAATTTATAGATTTTCAATTTTATTAATTTATTTTAAATATAAATAAACATCATAAATCATATCAAACAACTACATATGTCATAATATATTATATAATTATCAATTATATAATACATAACAAAGAGAGTATGATAATGAGAAACATGTTTGAAATCTACCTTAGTACATAATTAAAATTAACATGATAGAAGATAACAACAATATGGTAAGAAGTACATAAAACTAATTACAAAATTTGCCGGTTTTTATTTTTTCTTTTTATAAAAAAAAAAAAGAACGAAAGGTTTTGAATCTTCAAAACAATTTGTATAGTTGGAATAGATCTAAAATAAAAGTGGAATAGACATAACTAGGGAGAATTCACTTTCAAACTACCATTCTTTTTCCCAATAACTTTATCAAAAAATATATAAAAATCACACAATTTTAATATTTATCAAATACATATAGGTAAGTATAGAAATTTTAGCCCAAGCTCCCATGCCAGCCTAACGAGTTCAGATGATCATCTCCATATATGTTTTGTATTTTCCGTGATACCTAACCACTGTCCATCGGACATGCAACCCACTAGATATGAATAATGATGAGATTTCATAGAAAATATACGTACATATACGTCTATGTATCATCAATACAGAACATATAAAATAATAAATAATTATTTTCAAACAAATAACTTCTTAAACAACCGAAGACACTAAGAAATGTATTTTTTTTACCTCGGCCAAGAATTTCCAATTCTTGACAACTGAGTCAAACTGGGTCAGACCAAGTCGACTGAGTTGTATCGACTCTAAGCCATTTTATTCGAATCTGAAATATGAGAAAGAGAGAAAGAGAGAAAGAGAGAGAGAGAGAGAGAGAGAGAGAGAGAGAGGAGGGGGGAAGTTACCGGTTGCCCAACAGCCTATGGAGCCTGATGATGAGATCAACCTCGTCAATGGCAAAGTCACCACGCTTGATGTTTGGGTGAAGATAGTTCAACCATCTCAGTCTGCAACTCTTTCGACATCGATTGAGGCCTGCAAAATCAAACCCATAAGAAACAGGGTCATCTCCTCAATATTCTCTTCTTCTTTCTTCCATTCTTTATGATCATGAAATATTTTTATCAATATCAGCTAGAGAGAGAGAGAGAGAGAGAGAGAAGCTAATAAATAAGAAGATGAATCAGAAGTTGAGGCAAAACATAAACAAAAAAAGAATCAGTATTCAGAAGGGTTTGTTTGATCCATTTTGAAAATAAGTTCTTGCCTGCTCTTGCTGGGATGTGCCTCCACTTTCCTTCTCCATACATCTCTACGCATCTTCTAAGCAACTGATCTTCTTCTTCAGTCCAAGACCCTTTTCTAAAACTAGTTACTCGACCCATCTGATCATCTCCAACCAGGCCCCCTTCCCCCCTTCTCTCGCGCGCCGACGCACACACACATAAGCACTCACGGCTGACAGGTCTGAGATGCACACAGTCCAAGTATGTCTTCTCTTTATATATATATATCTCCACATTAAGCCACCCACGTGCCTATCTAAATCTTTAGGGGAGAAGAATTTTCATTTCTCTTTATTTCTTCTGCTACAAACAATGTCATGTACAGTTTCATAAATTTGTTTATTTGACTTTTTACCCAAAATATATATATATATATTTGACTAAAAATAAAATAAAATCATGCTATACTTCAATTTTCAGCCAGCTACCAGTCCAACACCTTTTTTTTTTCCCCCTCGGGAGACACATGGATATACAATTCTATGTTTTTTTACCGTTATCCCTTGTCATTTACACGGCTGGCCTATTGAGATAAGCTTATTGCAATGGTCTGCTTTTTGTAAGAGGGAAATTTACTTCTATCACCCTTGAACCTTTAAACTTATCGTAAGAGGAAAATTTACTTCTACCACCCTTGAACCTTTAAACTTAAGATCAAATATATTTACTATTCTAAAGTTCACAACAATTATGTGTATTATCTTTAAATGCCAAACATTGTTACAGAGAGGTCCATTCCGTCAGATTTATTCCGTTAGTTGTTGATATCAGTACGGATTGTATTTTTTAAGGTCAAAAATACCTTATGGGTATTGTGAAAAGACAAAATTGGATGAAATCTCAATAAATCTCAAATTTGAGAGTCGAGATTTTTCATCTTTAAAGCCCATCGCTCTCTACAACATTGTCGGCAACTGCCCCTCCCTCTGTCGTTCACCTTTCGATCATGGTAATTCCCCCATCTCTTCTACTTCTGCTGATTCTTTTTCATTCGATTCTGTCGGTTGGAGAGTCTCGTCTTCCCCTTGTACATAATAATAATAATCGTCTCTTTAAATCTTGAAGCAATGGTAGCAATGGATCTCCTACTGTGAATGTTGCCTCTTCTCTTAATAAACCCCCCCACTGGCAGATCATCCCGAAGGGTTGAAGATATAAGGACAAATTTGTTAGCTGTCATTCTGGCAAATCCTAGTGGCAATGGTGAGTTTTGCGAGGACATGGATTACCTTGGAATCGTCAGGTCCCAGACCAGGTCTGCACAATCAAGAATTTAGACAAGGGTAAAGAGTTTGTGGTGAATGAGGTCCAAGAAGATGGTATGTAGAAATCTCCTAGCTTGAAATCGCAAGCAGGACCTCAGTAGAGCCCAAGGA
This sequence comes from Protea cynaroides, assembly GCA_028583415.1. Lineage (NCBI taxonomy): Eukaryota > Viridiplantae > Streptophyta > Magnoliopsida > Proteales > Proteaceae > Protea > Protea cynaroides. The sequence goes on along the minus strand of CM053265.1, from coordinate 86,165,158 downwards.
AGACTCGTCTTCTCCGCCATCTTGTCTTCTCCGTCACCACCCCCACTAGGGCTATTGCTCCTATCATTTACCTGAACCTGAATTTAGGAACTAGGTCACGTCGAAACCTATGTACAAGCTAGCTTAATTGTTGTTTTCACTGTGAAAACGAATGTATTTGAAAAAAGAAACAGATAAGATCATTGGTTTGGCCATTAAAAACTGTCCTGGTAGAGATTTAATCTCTCTCTGAAAGAATCAAATTGAGAAGATGTTCTCTGACAACATTATCAAGTAAAACAAAGATTGATAATTCCCAAATTTCAGCACTTGCTTGCCCTGTTTTTTAAGCTTTGAAGGAGCAATGCCAAAGCCAAAGCAGTGGAAAACTAATAAAGATCATTTGTGCTTAATAGATTTTATTTTGGTTAAGCTTGTTGTGTTCGATCGAAGAATCTGACGAGGTTTTGGGGATTTCACAAGGAGTTTCATTGAGAGATCGAAATTGATGAGCATCAATTGACCGCAGGCAAGGATTCTAGGAGAAGTGTTCATGGGCTTGGTGTCGTTATTGAATCTGGAGGGATTCAAACAATACCATAGTTTGAGGAAATCAGTCCCTACAAATATCTTGATTGAGGGAACCAAGGATCCCAAATATACTTTGCGGAGCATCTCTAGGGCCAAGGAGAACAAGAAGCCCATCATCTTTGTACACGCCATGAAGCCCATGGATGACGGAATCGCAAAATCAAAGTTCAAAGGGTGATTTCAGGTTTTATGTGGGGGAATTAGTTCTTGCATAATTGGAGTACTTGCACGGATTAGGGATCGTTTATAGAGATTTGAAACTAGAAAACGTTATGATCCAAGAAAATGGTCATTTGCTCCGAGTTGGCTAGAGGCAGGAGTAACTGGAATGATGAGTCCAACATTGAGAGTGCAAAATGAGGCAATAAGATGATTTTTTTATATAAGAGTTTGGGAGGGTTACCTTGGTCATTTCATTATTCTCTATTTTAAGAAGATTAGAAAAGGCATTTCAAGCCATTTTGCTTGTAAAATACAACTACGGTAAAATTGCTTTTAAATTTTTTACTTAAAAACTATAAATACTTGAGACCCGATTATAATTATTGTGAATTTTAAGGTGTAGATCCACGAATGGTTTAAGTAATTTTCCCTTTTAGTAATATGGTAAGTTAAAATGATAAATTGCGATTGTGATCGTTGAATAGATTTTTTTTTGTTGGTAAAAGTGATCGTTGAATAGATATGTTTCGGATAATATCGAATCTCAGGACCTAATTTCTTGATTGGACTAATTTTCAATACGTACTTGTTACCGTACGGTTGGATTTATTAAACTTATATATGTTGAATGATTATGTCATCTTCCGTCCTTAAATATAATAGAAAACAAATTGATGACCAAAAAAAAAGAAAAAAAATTTTTTTTTCTTGTTTTTTCAGGCTAGCAAGATTTCAGCCAGTCTACTTCCCTATGTATTGATAGATAGGTCGACTGATCTCCAACCCCTTGGATCAGCGACAGAACCCTTCTGTCGCAGGAGAAGATTTGGATCCCGTTGTTGTTGACACCATTCAGTGTCAACACCAACTCTCTTTTTCATCAAAAGAAATTAAAAAAAAAAATTACTCATATCACCTTTGGACTTTAGTTCAAATATATCTACTATGCTAAAATTGACAACAATTACATCTATTACCCTTAAATACCAAACATAATTTTTCAGAAGTTCATTTTATTAGTTTTTTCTTTTTTTCTTCTGTTAATTGTTAATGTCAATACAATTTATTTTTTTAAGGTCCAAAATATTTTTATGGGTGTTATAAAAAAACCATAATAGTGTAAAATGAGAGAACATGAATACTTTTTTATATAGAGGTTTGGAAGGATAGTTTGGTCATTTCATCATTTCATATTTATAGAGGATTAAGAAAGTCATTTCACCTATTTTGTTTGTAAATGCAATAAGGATAAAATTATCTTTAAATTTTTTTATTTAACACTATTAGAATTTGGGGTGCAATTGTAATTTTTGTCAACTTTAAGTTAGTAGGTATATTTGGATCAAAGTCTAGGAATAGTATAAATAATTTTCTCAAAAAAAAAAAAAAAAAAAACACTGAGCCATCATGGAAACCATAAATAGGGAGAGGGGGTTATTTGTGTTATTAAGGCGGGCTTGAGCAATCTAATGGCCACCGAGGTTTGGAATCAATAGTTGTTGAAATTGGCTCGATGTCAAGAAGAAAAATCCTTTATCAATTATCGAGGACACTAAATAATTTGTACAAGATATTCATTAGGTCGAGACAAACATTAAAGCATTTGGTCTGCATTCTAAGTTAAGAACACATTCTGTGACGACAAAAATAGAATTTAATATGTATTTTTATTAATTCTTAGATCATGGAGAACATAGTCCATTATAGAACACTAGTATGTTTTGTCCATTCTATATTTTGGTCCAGAACGAAAATACCTATATATTTAATCTATTCTCATTCAATGGTAGGAATACACTCCATGTTGTAAGAATACATATATACCAACACAGTCTAATTAATAATCAACGAAGATAATAATTTTAAATTTCTAATATTCCTTCACTATTTGTCACATTAGACGACCTAGCTATTTGTCACATTAGACCGTATTCTATGCGATTGCTTTAGTGTCATTTGCTTTAATATGTTCGATAGGATTTGCTTTTCTTTGATGTCAACATTAATTTAATTAGTTGATGGGTTGGCAGAGTTTTGTAAGGTTCATGTATATGTCTTTTCTTTCTGGTTTTGGTAAAGCAACATGTTCCCCCTTTTGTATTTGCTTACCTTTTGTTTAATTAATTTAATAAAAAAAATAAAAGGGTGCCCAATGTTGCCCAATGTTTTGGAATTAGGTAAGAAAGAAAGAGGAAAAAAATTATGTTAGAGCATCTCTGTCTAAAAAAAAAAAGTTGTTTCCAAATTCTTTGTCCATATATCATTTCATATTTGTATTCATTAAAATTTTATCACATTTCCTAATTAATTATCCTTTATTAGGGGTTCATTAATTAAACTTAAAGTAAAATTAATGCGTTACTGGTGGCTTAACTATCTAACCTTAAAGGCTTTGTCTTGGTTACAGTTGGACTTTGTCATGGCCGGTTTTGTTGCCGTTGAATCTTAAAGATTATTCCCCTCAAAACCGAAATGAACCCCTTTAGTTGCACCGGACATTGTCATCAGTTTTTCAACTTAGATATTAGTGTTAATACTGGACTAATAAGGAAGGAATTCGAAGTGATAGAATTGGTTCTCTATCATCTTCTATCTGGTAGCTACACTGAGTAAAATGGCCCCTCCATTGCCTGGATGGACCACACAACTACCCCTCATTCATTGTGCATATCTAAGGCTCAAACAATGTGCTCGTTCCATCTTCAGTTCTCCAATTTTGTCTAAGATCCTTTTTAATTCAACATCGTTGCTTAATTCAGATCTAAATGGTTCTTGCCACGTTTTGGCTTGTTGCATGTTTTGCTATGATCAAATCTACAGAAAAGATCATTTGTTTGACTGCCAAGCGACATTGATGCACTGTGAGCAGATCATCACTGCCACTTGGTAGTCACTATAGAGGATCCCGGTTCCTAGATCTAGGCCTTGTTGATACTTAATCAACTAAACTTTTTCCCGACTAAATGAGCCCAGTTAATTAATCATCTTTACTGGTACATTCAATCGTCTATAACTCTACATTGTACAAACCCTAATCACATCAAATGATTTTTTTCTTTTTTTTTGGTAAAATCACATCAAATGATAATTATCTTACAACTTGTCACCCATTAATTAGGGCCAGTTAATCATATAAAAAAACAATTAAGTTCTCTGGGTTGGTCAAGGAATCTTAGTTAGCACACTTATTTAATGCCACATGGCATGTCAGATGTGGATCTTAATTTTTGCCACATGGCATGTCAAATGTGGATCCTATTTTTGCCACATGGCATGTCAAACGTGGTTGAAACTGGTGGACAAATACAACCCTGGATCTTTTGAAATACCAAATTAAAACAAGTACAAATTTCTGTGAAAATATATGAACATGCATATAAAAATGGGAGCCGTCATGGGGACACCAAATTTTTTTTTTTTTTTTTTCTGTTTGGTAAAACATGGAGACACAAATCAATGAGGATTCAAATCCTCTCTTTCAAGAGAATCTGGAGGAGAGGTGACACCTTATACAAATGGGCGACACCTAAAGGTAGGATTAATCTGATCCCTCCACTCGAGTCGACTCCGAGCCGATCGACAAACTAAGCTGATAGTGGGTGTTCGCTCAGATAGAGGGGTTGGATTAATCCAATCCTCAAATGTCGCCTTTCTGTATGGGACACCACCACTCCTTCAGATTCTCTTGAAGAAAAAGATGTGGATTCAATCAATCATAGAATTGAATCTTTTCCTACACGATTCTTTGGTTCTCGTCTCATTCAATTGTTCAAAAAATTACGATTGAATAAAGTTTCAATTGTTCAAAAAATTACGATTGAATAAAGTGAGAGCCGGTGAACCGTGAGAGAGGATTTGAACGCATCAATCATGAATCAAGATTTGATTAAGTAAAATGTCCAAAAAGTTGGTACAAGGACAGAAGTGATCATTGAACCAGGCACAAGAAACAATACAGATCCTATTTTCTCGCTGGAAAAAACCAAATACTCATTGGGATGAGGATGTCTTAATAAAGACCCCTCTTTTGGTTTTAATTGGAGTCAACTTCGAAAATCTATTCTGTAGATGTTGACGTAACATTTTATATGAAAAAGAAATTCAATATTTATTGCAAGAGATCAGGATGATAAATAATTATATTTTTATATATTTTTTCAACTTCTCCCCTTCACAAATATTTATGGCCTTGTATTATTTTATGTTTTCTTCTACTTCATCTCGTCTTCTCTCTCACCCTTTGTCTTGTCTTTTTCCTCTCTCAAACTTGATGGAAAATTACAAGCTAAGACATGTGTGCATCTTCTCTCTCTCCCTCTAAAAACAAGGAGAGTGATTGCATTTTTGGTTGGGTTGATTTAGTTACGTGATTCTACTTATCAATTTTTATTACAGATCATGACAGAGATTAAATCACTTCATTCTTGGCGATTCAAGATATGGGTGACACAAAAACCTTTGTTCAAACCAGATGCAAAGGTTGAGCTCGAAATCTAAGAGATTAAAATCAATGGCACGAAGAGGATGTCCCTCTTGCATTAGGAATTGGATTCTCAATAGTGATTGTGAAGTGATAATCAATGGTTGGGATCTTCACTATCGTTATTTGATAGTCAGGCAAAGAATTTTTTTTTACTGCATTAGAGACTCTTGATCACTTTTAATAATTCATAAAACTTTTGACTGATGTCATGCATGGTAGGGCTGCAGCATAGTCGGATTTTTTAAAACCCTAATCCTAACCCTAACCCTGATACCTTATACACAACCCTAATCCAGTCCAACCTTGTCAGGGTCAGAAAATGTATAACCCTAATCCTAACCCTACTTGATTGACCTTGACAGGACCAGATTAACCCTAGTTGGCACCAATTCGTCCAATGAACAACATAAATGGATGCAATCCAAAGGTTCTGAGTGATACTCATCACATCATCTCCTACTTTGCTAATCTTTTTGTGGATTTACCATTTTTGTGGACTAACCCTTTTTGCAGGCAACCAAAAGCCAGAATCAAAGACAACTACACACTAACCAGTAGAGATAGAGGGAAAATGAAACTCGATCAAGACGACTAAAATTGTGAATCCATTTAGGCGGTCTAAACAAAATAACAAAATAAGCTTGTTTTGAATAGTTAAACTGCATATTTTGTTTAGGTTATTAATACGTCCTGTTGGTTCTGAAATTTGAAACACTAACCATTGTTTCAATTGAATACAACAAAGATTGAGAGCATCTTGGCCCTATCAATACTCAAAAGTTGCAGACAATGGGCGTAGAACACATCATATTCATTAAGAAATTGATGGTAGAGTTCCTCAGGAGTAGATGATCATTGATGGTAAACTGAACCTAGACCTTCATTGGAAATAGAATGTAGCGAAAATTAAATAGAACAATATGTATGTTCTAATTTGACCAAAAGTGCATAGAATGAGTAAACACAACCGAATAGGTAGAACATACAAACAAGATAAAACAATCACGACAGCTATGATTTGATGAACTTGATATGACACTGAGAGGGGGGGGGGGTGAATCAGTGTCTAAAACTTTTTTCTAATTATTTCACTGCTGCCCAGAGCTGATGGAGACCTAATTTCTCACACACAGACAAGCACATACAAATCTACCTCGTTACCACTCAATGGTCAGGTCTACCGGATTTGCACACCCATCCTGCAAGCCATTCCACGTACTTCAAAATATATCAAAAAGTAAAACAATCAACACAAGGATATTACGTGGTTCACTAACACAGTGTGTGATGGCTAGTCCACGGCGTAATGCCCAACGGGCTCCGTATTGACTCAACACTCAACTTTTAGTCTTTTACAAGACAATGATACTAACCCTAGGTTTTCCTAGCATAAAACTGAGAGGGCGCAACAACGCCAAGATTCAAGCTACAACAGCTAGTGTTCAGCACCCACTGCACACACCACGCTTAACTCGCACCCACGAGAAGCAAATAACAATTTTTTTAGGCTTATAATTATGTCTTACAATTTTTCCCCCACTAGCTAGGTATTCAATAATTTTCACCTACGCTAGCATACAAAATATTGAAAGCAACAAATAGATAGGGAATTGAAAAACCTCACAACTGCTTTCGAATGGCCAACAATATCTCTGAAGCTTCACACTGCTCTCAGGTACTCTCCAACATCCTTCAATGATGATAGAGATCGATTCACAGAGCACACCTCATCCACAGACTTCCAATCTCTTCCACACAATCCATAATCACCATGAATATAAAAATAAAAACTCTACTGACCTCTCAAAGGGATTTAACACTCCATTGATGCACAGAGAAGAGGTAGTTGGTGATTGATCACTCCCACAGGGTACGAAACCCTAAAAATCCTTCTGTCTGCCTTCAAAACCCTCTTTTTAATTTTTCTCTATGTTTTTACGACTCCCAACACCGCCCAATAAATAGAGCATCCGAAAATAAGAAAACTACAACTTGAACGGACCGATTTGGAGCTCAGATGAAGAAGTTATGTCGGTTTGAAGTTCAGCCAATAGAATTAAGCCAAATGGAATCTTTTGGACTGTTACTGTGCACCCGCGTCGCACTGGAGCGCCGCTGCCTTATGCATTATCGAGATCCAATTGGCGCTCAAGGAATCTTCAGCAAGGACTGTTGGATAAGCCTTCAAAATGCGGGAAGATCCATGAGCCACTGGATCAGCACAAGTTGCGTCAGATCCTGTCGGCTTCAATATTGGCCGCAAGATCTGGATCTTGATCGCCGCTGTACCTAAAGTGCGCCACATGGAAACAAGGCGGCTTATCTGTATGACGCAAACCATGATTATAAACTACATTCAGCCAATCCTAGAGTGCGCGATGGAATCTTCACGCAACCGACGCAATACACTCGAGCCCGCACTTTTCTGGGCCATCAGATGCGGATCTCGGCTCCGAAGCTCAATCTGGGCTACCGATTTCGTATCTTCTCCCTTCTAGATGGACCAAATTACCCCTGAGAACCTTCTTAATGACCTCTGTAACCACAAACTTCTTAACAAAACCTGTATAGGGGATTTCTCACCGAGAGGTCTTCTCTCTAGGCTGAAGTAGACTCTCTCTCTAGGAATTTTGTCAAGCAGCTTGTTGGCATGCGAGAGTGTCATAGCCATGCTAAGAGCACCCAATCCATGCGCGGCAGTGGGCCTGCGGGCCTGCTGCTGTGCTTGGTGCGTGGCACTGCCATTGTCTGCCTATGGCTGCGCCATGCGGCTGGCCATGTGGCTATGCCATGGCTGGCCATGTGGTTGCCACTGTGGTGCTGCGGCTGGCCCTCGGCCAAGCTGTCCACCAGTGGGTCCCATCCTCACCTGGGTCCCACAAATTCTCTCTCCTCTTTCTCTCTCTTCAATTGCTTATTCCACAACATGAGAAACATGAGAAATTCTATCATATCTTCAGTAACACTCTCGCATCATCAGAAACTCGACCACATCATCAGAGAAGCTGTGCCACATCACCAGTGGGGTCCACAGACATTCTCTCTCATCAAACTCAGTGTAGAATTTTGTAGAACATGTATATGAGGTTGCTCCAGCTTTGCCACTACACTGACACTCTCTCTCCCCATTCCTCTGACTGAATGCTCACAAACACTGTCACATCAGCCAAGTTGCTAACAATGACAACATAAGGTCTAACAATTATTGAAATTGTTGCAATGGAAATTGCAAAAGCAGACACTAATAATGCTCCAATGTAAATTGCAACAGGTATTTCCTCAAAAAAGAAAAAAAATACATAGATAGAGAGAGAACTGAGAGTGAGAGAGACAAGTGGAGAAGACGATGTCCAGATGTCGATTATCGTCTATCCATGTCCTGTGAGAACTGCGACTGAGAGAAAGAGAGTAGAGGCGTTGGCCGTCAAGGGTAGCGGCAATGAGGCCCTGTTGATGTCCGGTGAGAACTGAGATTGAGAGAGACAAGGAGTAGAGGCGCCGAACGTCGAGGGTAGAGGTAGTGAGGCTCTGTCGATGTCCGATCAGAACTGAGACTGAGATAGGCAGTGTAGAAGCATCGACCAACGAGGGTAGAGGCAGTGAGGCACTGCAAGCCATGAGGGTAGAGGGCCAAAGGCGTCGCGAGGGAGAAGAGGCATAAGTCTAAAGTGAGAACTGAGAAGACGATTCACGATTAGGTATCTAGGTTTAGGGTATATATATATGGTCGGGTCAGGCTGGACCGGACTGGGCTCAACCCTAATCCAACCCAACCCTACCAAGCTTGAACAAAATTTAGGCCCTAACCTAGTCATGTCAAGGTTTGAGCCAGGTGAAACCATGCTAGAGTTCAGGGCGAATTAAGACTGGGTTCGGATTGCCCTGGCCAAACTTGCAACCCTAATGCATAGTTTTAAATTTATGGTGATAGAAAATATAAAGAGAGAGAAGAAGGAGAAAAGGGGGAAGCGTAAATAAATATAAAAATTAAAGGAGAAAAGGGGGAAGCGTAAATAAATATAAAAATTAATTGAAGGTTATTGGCGATCTTAAGGAAGAGTTGTTGTACCCTCCAAACAAAGTACAAATTTTGAAAGAAACTACTAGAACATGCGACAGATTATTCAAGATTTTTATTGCAGTGGGTGGGTTAGTGATGACAGATATTAATAATACATTAATAGTTTGTTATTTTTTAAGGAGACAACTTGGTTCCATGGAGGGGTCATGAGTCATGACTTCATTCCACTGTGCATGAGTATGGGTAATCAATTATCTCTACCACCATAGTTAGGTTGCCACTTATTAAGTATTTTAGTAATTTTTTTTCGGGACCACATACATCAGAACTTGGGCAGCCTTTATAATTTCTCAATTTGCAAAGTAAGTCTACAATGTAATTGATATCACTTTGCTATTGTTGTCGTTGTTGAATAAAAGTGATTAAAGAAAATATGATCACATTTTATATTAAATTTTTATTTTTTACATGTGGTAGAGGTGCATACACATCACTCTCTCCCTCCTTTATTCCCGAACTGTAGGATTATAGGCTACTATATAGAGAGAGAGAGACACGCAAGTTATTATCCCAAGGAGGAAAAGTGAGAGAAAAAAAGATAAATACAGAGAGGAGAGGAGAAGAGAAGAGAAGAGAAAGGAGGGGAGAGAGAGAGCAAGAGAGAGAGCGAGAGAGGGGGGGGTGTACACAAGGTACATTATCCCAAAGAAGTAAAGTGAGAGAAAAAAAGACCCTTCAACCATTATTACTTAAAATAAAAAAAATCTGATAGAAAATTTCTGATTATAATTAATGTAATTTATTGGAAGCTGATTTCTGACGACCACTATTACTTAAAATAAAAAAAATCTGATAGAAAATTTCTGATTATAATTAATGTAATTTATCGGAAGCTGATTTCTGACGATTAGACATTTTTATAGGTTTTTTTTTTTTTTTTTTTTTTTTTTTTTGGTAAAGGACATTTTTATAGGGTTGCGAGATGCATAATTGTACTGAAGATTTGGGTGAACCAGAAGCATACGTAAACTACAGTAAACTTCGTGATTGAATGAAAATGACCGAAACTGCTGGTCTAAGGCGGCTGGCGACTTATATGAGGAAAGGCATTACTGGCCCAACTAACTCCAGATGAAGTCAAATATGAAAGGCACGTGCATGCACGTTCATACTACTAAATCTAGTTTAGGAAGTAATGGGGACCGGGAAGGGAGGCCAGGAGGGGAAAAACTTCCTGTTTTGTCCAGTTTGAATCTGCTCCTTCTTATTCAATGGATCCCACAAATTACTCCTTAGGTTTTGTATTTTCTCAATGTCCTTTTAGTTGAAACGGAATTGTATATGAATACATGGAAAACCGAATAACAGGAATTTTTTATGCTGTTTGCAGGAAAATTTTGTCTGAATAAGAAGGATGAGGGGAAAGGTTTTAGTGAACCGGATACTTGACCTGAGCCCAACTTGATACGTAGGAAGGCAAGACCAACTCAACCTCGGGTTGGAGCTCACCTGCTGGCTTATTCTGACCCATGCAAAATTATTTGAGCCTCAAGTGGACTCAACTTTACTGGGGTTGAATTGGATTTGAGCAGGAGTTTACTGATTTTAATAATTTTTCATCGAGTTGTGGGTTGGTAATAAAATAGGGGGAGGAATCCCTCATGCCACACCAATGGCAACACATAAAATGCTATCAATTTATAGGCCCACTTGATCCAGGAAGGAGAGACAAATAGTAAAAACCCATGTGAGAGATGGATACACTAGATTGGCTATGTGGGAAACTTTTTACCTAAAACCACAGGGAAATCATAAAGGTTCTGATTGGTTGCAAGGGGTATTAAAGAAATAAAAATAAAAATTTTAAATTTGAAAAGAAACTCATGTAATCCTTAGAGCACATGCCATCACATGAGAGTCCGGATCACCTAGGCCTGCATGTACTAGAAGAGATGACAAGTGTCCTATAGAGTTAAGGGTGCTAACTTTCGTTAGCTAAATAAATTCTATTTTTTAATTTCTTTTATTTAGGTAATTGATTTGGTGAATTGACAATCACAATTTTTAAGGTAAGTAAATCTATTATAAATAAAACTCTAACGATTTTTAAGGTAAGTAAATCAATTATTAATACAACTCTAATGATTTTTAAAAAGAAAAGCAACTAGAAATAAAACTCTAACGATATAATAAAACTTACGATTTTTTAATTTGTGTTTTTTTTTAATTTCTATTTTCTTTATCGATTCAATTGGGAAGAATTGAAAGATGAACATCGTTTATTGAGTCACAAAGATAGAAATGTAAATCATCTTTGTGTTAAGTACATCATTAATCAATGTAATTGGTGGATTCATAATTTTATATATTTATTCCCCTTATATTTAGTTTATTTAACATATTTTATGTCTTATGGTACTCATTTGTGATGATTTCTTATATATAAGACATTGGTGGAAAATATTGATAATTTATATTTAAAATAATTTTTTTTTGGCATTTTCAATAATGATTTTTTGAATTTCATGTAGGTTTCTGACGTGAAAAGAATTTCAGAAACCAAACATGGTCTAAAAATCTGATCTGAAAAGTTGATCTGAATTCAAACCAGAGAAGGAAGGTTTTCATATACAGAAGGTTCACTATTGGAAAGCCTTGATTGATTGTTAGAAATCTTGAAGAGAATATATACCTCTATGGAATATCACAAAGATTGATAGGTTTATGGGTGGTATTTGGTTAATAATGAAATGATTCTCTATCTAATTTAGGCAAGAGAATTTTTTTCTAATCTTTATTTTCATGTAATAAGGTTATTAATTCTAGATATATCAGTTTTAGTTTTCTCTACTCTGGCTATTTAAGCAATGTAAAAGCAACGTAATAGGATATCTAAGAATTATTGAGAAAATAATTTTATTTCTTTTGTCTTTCTTTTCTATCATGTTTGGCTAAGTTCTTTAGTTGATTCAAGGGAAATTCAATCCGGTTAGTAAAATTGTGAGACTTTGTTCTTAATTTTGATTATTTTTCTATTCAAATATCTGTGTTTCTTGATATTTTAAGTTAATGGTTGCATGATTCAGTTTTTTAAGAGACCTATTAATTGATTGAGTTATGTGGTTTATAGCTAACCTAAATCCATAATCCATAATTGTTATGGTGTTCAGGAAAAATAGTAATTGAGCAGAACAATTATGATCCAAGTTTTTGTTACTTGCTTAAAGGAAAAATAGAATGAATTAAATAATCTAATGCTTGTTAGATTATTGTTCATTAATAAGTCCCTCCGAGAGTGTAATGCTATGAGTAAATTCATGAGGATTGCTTAATACCAATTGGTTTATTGATAAGAATTAATTTGTATGCTGGGTTCAAATTAATGAAATTAGGGAAGGTAAGAATTGTCTGACTTTTTGATAATCCTTGGTTAAATATTTGAATAGAGAATAATATATATGAGGTCAGTGATCAATTTGCAGTCGTGAGTAAATTTTCTTGAATCGACATCATCTTTCATTGAATTTTTGTTACTTAATTTTGTTGTCAATTAAATTACAAAAGAAAACCTCTTTTTTTCTTGGTAAGTAGACAATTTGATTAACTAGCTCTGTGGATCGACTTTTACTTATCATTGCTATTAATTGTAAGTAGAGTAATTTATTTTTGGTTGTGCTCGGCATGCATCAAAATTTGACGTCGTTGTCGGTGACTAGTTTTAATCAGATTGTGATTGTTTTCATTCTATTTAATTTTTTTAGTCACTTGTGTTGTTACCTTTGTGTGAAGTTTTTTTTTTTCTGTTTCAGGTGTCTATAGTTTTTTCGACAAGTATTGGTTGCGCATGAAATTTCAGACGACTTAGGGGCGCTACAAGAAGTTTATTTCGAAGAACATAAAAAAAGAAAAGAAAAAGAAAAGCATGATTTAATATTTTTAATTTTACTTGGGTTTCGTGCACTTTGTGTTGTCGGTCAGAATTTTTCTTTGGGACTTTTTTTAATTAATTTTTATTTCCTTATTTATTTTTTTATCTATCGTATGGGTATTTTGGTTAATGACTTAATCTTCCAACTCTGGTGAATTGATATTTGATCCAGAACCTGAAAGAATTTTACACCGACTAAGGAATGAAGCTAGACAAATTCTAATAGAAGATGTTTCAATATCGAAAGGAGTAATTGTTCCTGATATAGCTTATAGTGAGCTGATAGTGGGGGTAGCCATGGCTGACAACATAACTTTGAAGGAGCTGATTACTCCTAATTTAAACCAACAACTCTTATGTATTGACTTTTCAAATCTAGAAGTTGTATTTGAATTGAAATCTGGACTAATACATCTACTTCCCTAATTTCATGGTCTTGCAGGAGAAGATCCTTACAAACATTTGAAAGAATTTCATGTGGTATGCTCTAGCATGAAACCACAGGGTATTACAGAGGCACAGATTAAGCTGCGTGCTTTTCCATTCTCTTTAGATGTATATGCTAAAGATTGATTGTACTACCTTCCCTCCGGTACAATCAATTCATGGAATGAGATGAAACGTCAGTTTTTAGAGAAATATTTTCCTACATCCAAAGCGACAAATACAAGAAAAAAGATATGTAGAATTCGGTAACACCATGAAGAAACATTATAAGAGTATTGAGAATGCTTCAAGAAGCTTTGCGCAAGCTGCCCATTCCATCAAATTAGTGATCAACTATTGATTCAATATTTTTATGCAGGATTGTTACCAATGGACAGGAGTATGGTGGACGCTGCTACTGGAGGAGCTTTAGTTGACAAAACTCCAGAGGCTGCAAAGAGGATAATTTCCAATATAGTGGTAAATTCACAGCAGTTTGGGACAAGAAAGGAGCAGACAACTAGAAAGGTCAATGAGATAAGTACATCAAACCTTGAACGTCAGATTTCTGATCTAACTTTTTTGGTGAGACAAATAGCTGTAGGGAATTTGTAAACAGTTAAAGCATGTGGCATTTACTCAGCCACCAGTCATGCTATGGATATGTGTCCCACACTTCAAGAAGATACACCAGTCCAATAAGCAAATACCATGGGAAAATTTCAAGGGTAACCTTAGTGAAAGTATGATCCATACTCAAACTCATACAATCCTGGATGGAGAGATCACCTAGATTTGAGTTATGGGAATCAAGTTGTCCAGAATCATTACCAGTCCCCATTCCAACCTAGGCAGCAAGCAAATCAGAATATGTCATTTGATGAAATTGTTAAGGCATTGGCAAACAATACACAACAGTTTCAACTTAAGATAAGAAACAACATTCAGAATATAGAGAAGCAGATTAGTCAATTTGCAACTTCAGTAAGTAAACTTGAAGCTCAAGGATCTGAAAAATTACCATCTCAAACATCATAAATCCACGTGAGAATGCAAGCGCCATTACATTATGGAATGGAAGAGAACTTGAGCCCTTCATTGCTAAATCTGTAGATTCGACCAAGACAGTTCAAGAAGAAACAAAAGCCAATAGCGATGATGTAAATTTACCCAAGTAAAATCTCAATCAGTTGTGCGTAATTCTACTAATTCTGTTCTTCTCCCTTTTCCTAGTAGACTGTTTAAATCGAAAAAGAAAGAACAAGAGAAGAAAATTCTTGAGACTTTTCGAAATGTAGAAGTAAACATACCTTTACTTGATGCCATTAAGCAAGTCCCAAAATATGCTAAATTTCTCAAAGAGTTGTACATTTTAAAGAGAAAATTGAGGGGTTGATGAGAAAATTAGTGTAGGGGAGAACGTATCAACAGTTATTTAGCGTAAGTTACCCCCAAAATGCAATGATCCAGGTACGTTTACGATTCCATGTGTGATTGGTAATACCAAGATTGAACGTACCATATTAGACTTAGGTGCATCTATAAATGTCATGCCACATTCAATTTATGCATCTCTAAATTTGGGTCCTTTGAAAAAAATGGGTGTAATTATTCAGTTAGCTGATCGTTCTAATGCATACCCTGAGGGAGTGATTGAGGTTGTTTTGGTGCAGGTGAATGAGTTGATTTTTCCTATTGATTTTTATATTTTGAATATAGAAGATAGTACCTCCCCAAATCCTGTCCCAATTTTACTAGGAAGGTCTTTCCTCAAAATAGCTAAAACGAAGATTGATGTCCATGATGGTACCCTTACCATGGAGTTTGATGGAGAGATTGTTAAATTCAACATATTTGAGGATATGATGTACCCTAGTAATGATGTTCAATTTGTATTTTCTATTGATGTGGTTGATGTGTTTGTGCAGGAGATTTTTGAATTGAACAATAAGAAAGAAACGTGTAAGCAATGGAAGTTGCATTTGTAAGAATTAAAAGAGATACGACTTGAGACTTACGAGATTTCAAGCATATACAAGGGCAAGACTAAAGCGTTTCATGACAAGAGGATCGTGAGAAAACAATTTGTAATTGGACAAAAAGTCTTGCTTTACAATTCGAGACTTAAATTGATGCTTGGTAAGTTACGATCTCGTTGGATTTGACATTTTGAAGTTACTAATGTGTTTTCTTATGGTGCAGTTGAAGTTCGAAGTTTCAAAACTAACAAGGTTTTTAAGGTTAATGGGCATCAACTCAAGTCGTTCTATGAAGGCTTTCAGGAACATAATATGGACGAAGTGCAACTAGGAGATCCCGTTTATTCTGATTGAGGAGTGTTGAGTCGAGTTGACGACGTTAAACACAAGCGTTGCTTGGGAGGAAACCCAAGAAATTAGATTTGTTTTTCTTATCACTTTTAATTACTTTCCTTTACATATTTTCATTACATTTTAAACTTCCATTGGGGATAATGTCAGATTTAAGTGTGAGGGGAGGAATTAGGATTTCTCTTTTGTTTTATTTTTTTTTTAATTTTGTTTTTGTGTGATGTGTTATGTTTTTTTTTTTTTTTTTTTTTTGTGTTTTTGAGAGTCGGGTGCATATTTTTTGAAGAGCAAAAATTTTTTAAAAGTTGAATTTTTTTTCAAAATTTTTAACTCAATGGACTGAGAGAGTATGCATGCCATGGGTTGGAACTATTTGAATATGAAAAATTACACGTATGAATTAGTTGAAATAACTTGCTAAATGGGTTTTGAATAATATTGATAGTTGTATTTAGAGGTAAAGCATACAGGTTTAGTAGATGGAATCTAACCCAGCGAGCTTTTGAGCCAAACTAGACTGAGACATCCATGTCAGTCTTTATTTTCTTTGAAGAGTGATATTCTGCTATGTTTTTGTATCTCTAGAACTTGCTTTGAATCGTTTCAAGATTACATTGATATTTGTAGACATAAAAATGATAAAGGCAAATAGGATTTTACAACCACTTAGCTTTAATGACCAGTCTCATGTTTTTTTTTTTCCTTAGTGGATTCATTTAGAGCTTTTAAACTTTATTCTTCATTGAATCCTAAACTATGAGCCTTGAATTGTTTGTTTTTCTCATGTTTTACCAACCTTTGAGCTAGTAGAGCATTGAGAATTATTTAATGGGTTTGAAAGAGATATGTATTGAATAAGTGTGGGGGTGCTATTATCAAAAATGATGGTTGTATATCAAGAAGTTGAGTGTAATTGGAGTAAATGGTCCTTGTTATGTTTGAAATGTCATGCTCTTTTAAAAGAAAAAAAAAGAGAAGAAAAAAAAATTCAAGTAGCAAAGCATAGTTCTCAAATGAAAAGAAAAAGAAACTAAAGTTTGAGATGTATTGTTGAAGAGCTTTGTTTATGAGCCCTTATCATTTTGGTTGCTCAATTTTTATCTAATTCTCTATTAATTTATTGGGTTTTAACGTCAATATTCTTTTTCTTACCCTTACCCTGAACCCTAGTCCTATTACAACTTAGAGAAAGACCTTTTGATTCATGTATGCGTGTGTTCTAAGTAGTGAAGATTTTGATGAATAAGCAAGCATATGCTAGTGCATCTTCATAGTAAGATCTTGAGTGAAATAGTTAAATCTTGAATTCTTGAGTGAATAGAGAGAATTCCATGAGAAAAATCTATTAAACATTAACATGTTCACTTTTGAATAAGACTGTTATGTTAGATATTGCTCATATTTGTTAAGTGACTTTTGACTATGACATATATTCTCTTGATCTCTTGAATTAGTTTCTGATTCATGGTAAACATGTTCTTTAAATACTGTGGGATGAAAGTGAAATTTTTTTTTGCTTAGTATTTAGTTTACTCGAGGAAGTGCAAAAACAAAGTGTGGAGGAATTTGATGGATTCATAATTTTATATATTTATTCTCCTTATATTTAGTCTATTTAACATATTTTATGTCTTATGGTACTTATTTGTGATGATTCCTTATATATAAGACATTGATAAAAAATATTGATAATTTATATTTAAAATCAGAAAATTTTGGTATTTTCAATAGAAAAAATTTCATCTACACCCCATCAAAGATTGTTAACATCATCTACACCCATAAGAATGCATAAACATCACCTAGGTCCAGTTAACTGACGAAAATCACTAAAATTGTTAAAATATAATTTTACCCTTTATTTTTATATTTTATCCTTTTAATTTTAAAAAACTTAAAAGATTTATTCCAAACAACCTTCTTCTCCGGCAACGTGGATATTTTTCCGATAATGTGAGCTTGAGACAAAATCTATGGAAACAGCAAAATGTATCCAAAAATTTTAAAGGCAGTACCTATTGAGGAGAGATGCGGACTTCGCCCACAAGAACAAGATTACAACCAGAAGAAATAGCACATGAGCGACAAGAGACAACGGATTATATCCAGCCCGTTCGAACAAGAACCAAAAGCAGTCGCTGTTACTAGCGGCCAAGTCCCTGCACTTCATCGTTTCCACAATATCGCGTCGACAACTGCAGAACCCATTACTGTAATGATGCAGAAAATGAAGGCGGTTCTTAGTAGGATGTTGAGTCTACTTCCATGCTGTTCCGTTTCAATGGATTTTTGGGATTCTAAGAATAGAGTTTCTCTGTAAAAACTGTAATGACACAGAAAATGAAGGCGATTCTTAGCAGGATGTTGTCTATTGGGGCTCCAATTTCCATCGAGGAGGATGATGTGGAGTTCTCGTTTGCTATGGAGTACGATGGCCCTCCTGTTTCTTATAAACTTCCACGAGCTGCTCCTATCGATATCAAATGGATTCCAACTGCTGCAGTGGTTGCCCCTGCTTCGTTGTCCGATAGAGTGTCCTTATCAGTTGTCCAACCACTCCTCTCATCAGATCCTCTGAAGAAGAAACTGTCCGAAGACCTAACCCGTGGTTCTGAAGTTGACGTTTCGCCCGGGTCTTGTAATGGTAGTCTTCGAAATAGATGAGGTAACCTCTCAAATATCAAAAGGGTATATTGGTCTTTTCAAGCTACAAAAAGGGTATTCTCGTCCGTCAAAAATTTCAATCCACCTGACATCAGCATCTAATGGGAATCAACTGACGGAGTGGATTTCTTTGATTACCACAGCCAAAGTTAGTGGACCTAGGTGATGTTTCGATATTCTTGTGGGTGTAGATGATGTTAATGATCTTTGATGGGGTGTAGATGAAATTTTTTATTTTCAATAATACCTTTTGAATTTCATGCAGGTTTCTGACGTGAAAAGAATTTCAAAAATCAAACATGGTCTAAAAAAATGATCTGAAAAATTGATCTGAATTCAAACAAGAGAAGAAGGTTTCTATATACAGAAGATTCACTATTAGAAAACCTTGATTGATTGTTAGAAATCTTGAAGAGAATATATACCTCTATGGAATATCACAAAGATTGATAGGTCTATGGATGATATTTGGTTCATAGTGGAATGATTCTCTATCTAATCTAGGCAAGAGAATTTTTTTCTAATCTTTATTTCTATGTAATAAGGTTGTCAATTCTAGACATACCAGTTTTAGTCTTCTCTACTTTGGCTATTTAAGCAATGTAAATGCTACGTAATAGGACTCCAAGAATTATTGAGAAGATAATTTTATTTCTTTTATTTTTCTTTTCTATCATGTCTGGCTAAGTTCTTTAGTTGATTTAAAGAAAATTCAATCCGATTAGTAAAACTGTGAGACTTTGTTTTTAATTTTATGTATTCTTCTATTCAAATATCTGTGTTTTTTAGTTTTTTAAGTTAGTGGTTGAATGATTCAGTTTATTAAGAGGCATATTAATTGATTGAGTTATGTGGTTTATAGTTAACCTGAATCTATAATTCGTAATTATTATGGTGTTCAGAAAAAGTAACAATTGAGCAGAACAATTATGATCCAAGTTTTTGTTACTTGCTTAAAGGAAACATAGGATGAATTAAATAATCTGACGCTTGTTAGATTGTTGTTCATTAATAACTCCCTTCGAAAGTGTAATACTATTAGTAAATTCATGAGGATTGTTTAATACTAATTGATTTATTAATAAAAATTAATTTGTGTACTGGGCTCAAATTAATGAAATTGAGGAAGGTAAGGATTGTCTAACTTTTTGATAATCCTTGGCTAAATATTTGAATAAAGAATAATATATATGAGGTCAGTGATTAATTTACAGCCATGAGTAAATTTCCTTAAATCGACATCATCTTCCATTGAATTTTTATTATTTAATTTTGTTGTCAATAAATTATAGAAGAAAATCTTCATTCTTCTTGGTAAGTGGACAATTTGATTAATTAGTCTATGTGGATCGACCTTTACTTATCATTGCTATTAATTGTAAGTAGGGTAATTTATTTTTGGTTGCTCTCGGCATGCATCAGTAATCTTGCACAATTCTAAGAAGCTCAGTAACTCATTTGTTTGGTTTTTGTTTTTGTTTTTTTTTTTTAAATTTTATTAGCAAATTCACAATAAACCCCTATCTTTTGTCTAATCTATATCTCTACCAACCGTTAATTGGATTAGATAGTGAACTTTTTTATTAAGATTATTTCTAAGCACTTCTGATGCTTTGGATCATTGCACTTAGCTTTTTCTTTCAAGTTCGTTTCAGATTCATCATTTTCTGTGGTTTCTTCAATTTAATTGTTGTGATGACGAGTAAAGGAAATGGTACATATATGTATATGGATCTTGTCTTGTTGGTATCACCAAAATTTGGTAACATTAAATCTCTATGATTATCGAATTCAAATAACAAAAGTAGAGTAATTAGTGGAAGGACTTCATGATATCTCATAAATTGTACTTTGATTTTGTTATTTATTCTACCTCATGTGCCTATGGCTTATAATTTTGTCAATTCCAACAATTTGTGACTTGTAAGAATTGTCTTCGGTGCTCGCCTAGACATAAGCTTGTACTCATATTCATTTACAAGCAAAAAAGGAGTTAGCAAAGATCAATAAAGCGTGATGTACGCAAGAAACAAAGATCAGTAAAGATGAAGTAATGGATAAAAGAAAAAAAAAAAAAAAAAAACAAATTAACTCAAAAATCTAGAGTTTTATCCGCACTCTATAACTTAACGCTAAAATTGGAATGCCATCGGTAGAGTTTTATGTTTATAGATTTACTTACCTTAGAACATGTGATTTCCAATTCATCAAATCAATTACCTAAATAAAATGAATTAAAAAAATAAAATTTATTTAACTAACGGAAGTTAGCAACGTTAACTCCATATGACACATGTCATCACGTAACTATTTAACTTACTCCAAATTATTCCATACTTAGATAATAACATACATTTTACTTTGCATCTAAATCTCTTACATTTGAAAAGTAAAATAAAATTTATATCTACTAAGCATCATTATTAAATATGTGAGAAATTTAGATAGTTTATACAATCATATTATGTTTGCACTTTGAACTATAAAACTTTCCTTTTTAGGTTTGAAAATTTTCACTTCATTTTTCTTTAATATTCTTTGCAACTAAATAAGCCACATTGTTGTTTTTGTTTTTGTTTAAACTTTATTTAATATTTGGTGTCACACCCCAATTTCGGTTGAACCAGAAGTTGTGTGAACCGTCACTAAACCAACGGTTCACACCAGGATCTTGATTAGACCGTATCTACTTACACAAACCATTGCCCAACCATAGTTAGAATACAAATAGATACAACGGAAGTCTTAAATTAAATGAACTGAGTATTTCATTGATACTTAAATAAATTATCACAATTATTCAATAAATCAGAACGTAAATAAATATCTTTACATTGTTTATAAAATTCAACTGAAATAAAATCGAATAAACTAAAATATCTTAGAGGTATATGCAGTAAGGGCACTTGCATGAAGCGTCATGTTCGTCCTCTCCTGCTTGCAATTCTAGAGCAGCAACAGTTTCATATGCAAGAGTAGCAATAAAGTTCTCCATAGTATAACCTGCATCAACATCTAAAAATGATGTACGTACAAGGGTGAGTTTCCCAACTTAGTTCAGTAAGAAAATCAAACAATACAAGAAGCAATATGCATGGGTAACATTCACATTTGATCTAGTATACTTGCACAATGCTATGGTAAGGTTTGGGGGCCACCGCACCTCCATGCACGAGAGTGTGAGAATACCCAACAGATCACACACCTCTGTTGTCCCACATCATTCAGTCTGGTATAGAGATAGAGCTAGAGTCAGGTGGGCAGGCTACGCCTCCATCCCACGTCTTCCCCCTGATATCCTCTAGCATACCAATACTTACACCTCTATTGGCGAGGGCTTGCATGTGGGTTCGTTACTAACCAATCCTATATGTCATCACAGTAGTCCTATCCCAGCACAGCTCCCTATGGCACAAAGATAGGACTCGAGTCTGGGGACCAGACTGGAGATCACAGTGCCACGTCCTCCCCCTGATACCCTACCCACACCAAGCATGCTCATATAGCAGTAATACGAAAAGGTGCCAGTGTAAAAAATGATCCAAGACCCTAGGCCCTTCCCATTCCACACACAAACGAAAATATTCACATGCCTAACACATAATCATAGCATAACGAGTATGCATGAACATATATAATAACTGAAAGTAAATATGACATGTGAACATGCAGAAGCAACACTCCATAGAAACAACAGTTATTAATAACATTTTACTGTTATTAATTAATTAGGATTTATGTCTAATTCCCTTACCTGACGCTTGATTGCTAACTTGCTCCGTGTCACAGAGTCCAATCTCCCTATCACAAGGTCCTACATGATGTTTGGGTTTAGTTAGAATTAGTTTCATAGGTTTTACGGTGGTCAAAAATCAACTGGGTCAAAACCAACCAATTCTGGACATACCGATCGCATATACCGGTCGCAGGTCACTATACAGTGGCGTAACCAGTATAGTTGTGAGGACCGGGGAAATCTTAAGAAAAATTTAATTATCCTCATTTTTATATTTGAGTTTACATGTTGTGAAACTTGTCTACCCTCATTACACTCAAACTGGGAACTGAAATGGATCTCATCCACTCATGCCAATGGAAGGTAAGAAGACTGGAGTCGCCACCTAGATAAGGTTTAAGACCTATAAATGATGTCCGTCAGTGGGGGACACTAATGACTCGCGCAAATAGAATGACTATCTTGTTTCATCAAAGACGGATAAGTGCCAAATTACGAGTTGGGAAGGTGTTAGGCACTCAACTCGCCCAGTTGAACCGGTTTCCCTTAATCCTATCATTTTCTACAATTTATGAACACATGGGGCTATCTAAATACAACACAAGGTAGAAGGAAGAATCCTAAATTGATCTCTAATTATTTACTAATTATGCATGGCATAAGCTGAAATTAAACAAATTAAATAAGAAAATAATTACAAAATAAATTAAAGAATTTAATGAACGGCCTAATCATGCATCTAAAGAAAGAAAAAAATGATATACAACATATGACCAAGGTCTGGGAAAATCCCAGATCGCTTATGTATCCATGTGGGGTGGAAATCAGGCCAAACATAGTTCGGGCAGATGTGTACGTACCAGGTATGTGCAAGAAGAGGGACACTTCCAAAATATTAGAACGCATCCCAAGTGATGGATGCTCCCATAATCATGGAACACATCCAATGGTGAGAGATGTCCCCACAATAGTGGGACCCATCTCAGTGTTGAGGTACTCCCTATCACAAGGAAGTCCCCTCGATGAAGTAATCCCATAATACATGGAACTTACCTCAATTTGACCGAGCGTGGAGCGACCAAACTCCCCCGCAGCCTACTTATCTATCGAGACCTTTGTCTCTCGAGAATCAGGTCAAGCGTAGTTCCCATGGATGATTAGCCATGGACACGCATGACAACACTCATGAAAGACCAAATGCCTCAGCTCCCCACATATGGGGGTACACTAAATTTCACTCGCATCCCACA
Organism: Protea cynaroides; assembly: GCA_028583415.1. Taxonomy (NCBI): domain Eukaryota; kingdom Viridiplantae; phylum Streptophyta; class Magnoliopsida; order Proteales; family Proteaceae; genus Protea; species Protea cynaroides. The sequence goes on along the minus strand of CM053265.1, from coordinate 86,141,588 downwards.
CTCGGGATACCCAAGTGGGCAGTCCATCGGGCCATATTTATTTAAAATATTCAGAAAGACAATCCAACAGTTTAAATTCATTTTAAGCACACATGATGAAGATCCAATGGTCCAGATTCATCTAAGACACTTATGACCAAGATCCAATGGTTCAAAATCCTTTTAAACACCCATGATGAAGATTTGATGGTCCAAATCACTCAAAATCACTCACAATAAAAATCCAATGGTTCAAATCCCTCAAGATCATAATCCAACCGTTCAATTTAGACAACTCCCAAAGATAATCTAGAGGCATCCAATGGTTCCAATTACTTTAAAATCACAATCAAAATTCCAAATCAAAAACCATGATCAACACATGAAAATTCCAATTATATGGTCATGATCAATTCTCATAAAATTTAGATCATGTGGTTGGATCATTCGCATTAAAATTCTAATCACATGATCGGACCAATCACATTAAAATTTCCAAGCACATCGGATCAATTTCATCCTCTAAAATGCAAGATCAACGGTCATATTTCATTTCATTACATGCATAACAAGGAAGGCTGAGCCAAAACCCAACATGCACATGTAGAAGCCGACACATATGATCAAAGAATCATCATGTATGTGAAGATACGATAATAAAATGAAGCAAACAACCACAATACGACATACAAGTATGGTAAACTGAAAAAAAAAAAACAACCTGATGTGTGTCGGTGAGATTGAACAATAGGATGTCGCGAGGATCGACGATGATGATCATCGCAGGATGTCACGAGGATCCTCGGGTTGATGATGAAGGTCCTCGCAGGATCTCGCGGGGATGGCCGATGATGATCATCGCAGGGTGTCGCGAGAATCTTTGGGTTGACGACGATGATCTTCGCAGGATCTCTCGAGGATTTGACGTGCATCGGGTAGATTGAACAGCAGGATGTCGCGAGGATCAACTGCTGAGTGCGAGTTGCGGACAGGTGTGGGGGATGGTCGCTGGGTGAGAGTTGCGGACAGGTGCGAAGGATGGTCGTGCTCGGCTGCTGGGTGTGAGTTGCGGACAGGTGTGGGATGATCGCTGGGTGCGAGTTGCGGACAGATGGGCAGAGGGGTGCTGGGTGCGAGTTGGGGACAGTTATGAGGGATGGTCGCTGGGTGTGAGGTGCGAACAGTTATGAGGGATGATCGCTGGGTGCGAGTTGGGGACAGTTATGAGGGATGGTCGCTGGGTGCAAGTTGCGGACAGGTGTGGGATGGTCGCTGGGGGCGAGTTGGGAACAGATGGGCACAGGGTTGTTGGGTGCGAGTTGGGAGAGACGGGCAGGGGGTTGCTGGGTGCGAGTTGGGAGAGATGGGCAGGGAGCTGCTGGGTGCGAGTTGCGGACAGGTGTGGGATGGTTGCTGGGTGCGAGTTGTGGACAGGTGTGAGGGATGGTCGTGCTCAGCTGCTAGGTGCGAGTTGTGGACAGGTGTGGGATGGTCGCCTGGTGCGAGTTGGGAGAGATGAGCATGGAGCTGCTGGGCGCGAGTTGGGAGAGACCGACAAGGAGCTGCTGGGTACGAGTTGGGAGAGATGGGTAGGGGGATTTCGAGAGGAAAAAAAAAAGGCCGGCCTTCCAAAAAACTTCCCCCTTCTCCTTGTGAGCATCGGTGGGGTATTTATAGAAGAAGGAGGTTGGATGAAGAAAGGTGGAGTAGGGCTCAATGATGGAGACTGGAGTTATGAGGGAGTATGGGAGGTAGTTGGGTTTTAGGGAGAAGAGGTGGAGGGATTTGGGGGTATGGCTTGGTAGGCGGACAGACACCTCCCTCTCACTTTCTCTCTTCGTCTCTATCTGTTCTCTCTATTTTTTTCAAAAAATCTTTCCAACTCTCCTCCTCTCCTAAAACCCCTCCTCTGGTCCTCTTTTATCCTTCCTTAGCAGCCTCGTTGGGCGATGAGCTCTTGATGGGAGATCCTCCAAGCGGCTGGGTAGGTAGGTTGGGTAATGCGCTGTCGATGGGAGAGAGGGCGATCGGGTAGAGGCTACGGCTGGGAGGCGGGCTGGAGAGGTAGGTTGGCGGTTGGCTGAAGAAGAAGCGGTAGCGGCTGGGTGCCTGGCGGTTTTTTTGGGGAGGGATTTCAGGGAGAAGAGTTGAGATGTCGACCTCCCCTCTTCTCCCACAACTCTCTCCTTGTCTGATCCTTTCTCTCTCTTCTCGTGCTTTTGTCCTCCCTGATCCTTTTCACGTCTGTCCTCTCTCTCTCTTTCTCTTTATGGTTGTTCCCTTATCTCTCTCTCTTTACGATATCTTCCCTCTCTCTCTCTCTCTTCGGTTTCTCTTGCTTGTCGGGTTCTCTCTCCTTCTCGTGCTTCTCTTTCTCCTCTCTGACCGAATATATATATATATATAATCGTATACATATATATGATATAATAATATAATATATAGAAATATTATATAATATATAAATATATATAATATATATGTATAACAAAAATACAAGATACAAGCACATGGGTTAAACCGACTTGGTCCGGACTAGTTCGGGGTTGGATCAAATTGGGCTTGAGTTGGGTTGGGCTGAGTTAGGTCTGAACTGGTTTCTCTCTCTATTATGGGTCCTCTCAGCTTGTAACTCCGCATGGAAAATTTCGACGACCTCTATCTCAGATTTTCCACATTCACTTTGAAGAGGACGGACAAAGGAGCACACTGGTGCTCGAATCACCTGATTCGGACGTCAGATGACCAAAATATGAAGATTTGAAGTTTTGACGATAATCCCACTGGCAACTTTGCATGGGACCCACTGACGACTTCTGCCCAAAATTCTTTACGTCCACTTTGAAGAAGACAGACAATGGAGCATAATGGCGCTTGAATCGTCTGATTTGGACGTCGGATGATCAAGATATGGGGACGTGAAGTTTAAATAATTAAACTTACGATAATTTGCATACAAACCCCTGGAAAATTTATTATTATTTTCAGAAAAATCTCTTGTACTTATTTCTGGACTGAAATTGCCCTATCTTCTACCTTTGATATCAGAATTGAGCGATTTTGGTCTTTCAAAAGTATTTCCAAGACCTATGCGTCCATGTAGATGGCAGCCCATGACCTTGCTGTAGGGCCTACCAAAATCAGCTTCGAAGTCATCGCTTAACGTCCAAACCTTGAATTGACCCGCAACCTTTTTTCGAATATGATCACTAAGGCTCTCGCACACTGGGGCACTTTGGTCAGCTCAAAACATCATAGAGAGCGCACGGACATTGATTAAAATGTCGGTTTAAGAGAGTTTCCCTCGCCTCCCCTTTTCTTGCTATCATATACCAGTAAAGTTCTATTTGGCTGGGGATGGCGAAAATGGGATGCTGACAATAGTCAATCAGACAACCTTGGCAGGCTCCCGAGAGGTACTGGTCGCATATACCAGTAGCACATAGTGCCACCGGTATGGTCGATAGGTATGCCTCCGGAAGACCACCAATTTGGTGTTCGTCTTTCGTCGAACACCCATTATGGCTTCTAGGGTTCCTCCTATGCATTCTAGGCCTGAGCAATGTTTTAGGGTTTGTTTTATTTTTCATTCAAATCCTATGTTCTAATGAAACCTTAGTTAAAAATTCAAATATAGGGTTTATCAACCGAATTAGGGTTTAACGGTAATTTAGGGTTTTAGATCAATACCTAGCTTCACATGGTATTGATCAATCATCAATAACACTCAACCTAGAGAAAAGTACAGGCACTTGTCGTTGGTTCGCAAACTATGATGTTCTTCGTCCAACGAAAACTCCTCTTCCACCTTTCTCAGCTCTTTCTCCTCTTCAGATCTTCTTCTCCTCTCCAGGGTTTATGAGAATCAATAAAAAACGTTTAAGGAGGTTTAGAGGTCCTTATATAGGCTAAGTTAGGTTTTAGAAAGTTTTCCTATGTTAGGAAAGTCTCTAGGATTGAGATTTGGAACGGGACCCATAGAGATCGGTTTCCGGACCTGACTAGTCTACCCGCGTAGATATACCGGTCGACCAGTATAAAATTATCATCAGTTTTTGGTCTGATTTCGTACCTGATTGTCATCCGCTCGTCCCGTCTGGTTCGGTTATGATTGGAAGACCTGTCACGACATAAAATAGAGGTTTAGATCAGGTTCATGAAGTACGTGTCTTACATTTGTTACCTGTAAAGGAATTGTAATTTGATAGGCAATCGGGCTTCCTCCGCAGCCCATATAAGAAAGGCTTCTTCCATACCCCAAATATTTGTCATGTGACAGTTTAGATGAAACCAAAATTTTGTGGATAGATTCTCCCTATTAAGTGGCAAAATAACGCTTTGATAATCTAGGTCTGGGGGAGAACACATATTAACGCTGCCAATAAACATGCATGGGCGTACCTAACAAACATATATGGGGAGGTATTTGGTTGAGTTAGGCTGTGAAATTTCACAAGTGGCTATCCAGATCATGTTATCTATATTCAACAGTTAAAATACCCATATCAACTCTCAACGGGGCAAAATGACAGTGGGCTATTCCAAGAAGCTCCAGGGACCGCATAGAAAACTTTTTGCTGTAAGATTAGTATAAATGTAATTCTTTTGGAAAAATTACATGCACCTCCCCTGGGCTTAACCCTAATTCTAGATAATTCCCTTAACTTTGGAGAAAATGAAAATATTACTCTTCTAGCTTCTAAATTTAGCCCTAATTCCATATGTAATGTGTTTATTGAATGATGGGTTCCTTCTTTACTTGTTTGCTGCCCAAGCTTTAGCTTGGTTTGTGTTAAGCTTTTCGGCCTTCTACTGTAAACTTAAGGCTTTAGAGAAATTCCCTTTGTTGCTAAGGATATGGTGGTTTATGTCTTTCATTCTCCGTCTAAGCAGCCTTCATTAACTTGGGAAATTTTGAAAATGTTGTTGGAGGAAACCTGTAATGCTGTATTTGCTGGCCTGAATACTCTTGTTTCCGTCGTAGGTCCTTATCTGATCAGAAACTACGGACTACTATGTAGTTGTAGCGATCGAGTATTTGCCGTCTGTCAGAATTTGCAACGTTGGAGGATTTAAATCTTGGGGTTTTTATTTCTTTCTTGGGGATATTGTGAAGATAAACTAATGTCATTGGTATATTTAAAAATAGTAAAAGGTAAGTTCATACTAATGTAATAACAACTTTGGCATTAAATTAGTTTAGTCGAGCTGACGTCATCACTTAATATCTTCAATGATGTCATCTATTAATAGACCTATCATAACGGACATGGTTGTCAGTAACAGACTTTACAAATAAGGGGAGATTCAAATAATTTCTTCCAAAGTTAGGGAACTGCTTGAGAATTAGGGCTAAGTTCAGGGAGGTAGCCCTTCTTTTTTTTTTTTTTGGGCGCGGGGGGGTTGGGGTGGGCATTGAATGTAATTGAAGATATTATATAATATGTGTTTCTTGGGGCTTAAATGTAAACCTCACTAGTGCTTCAGATTTTTGAAGGTTTTGGTACCCATTATTCAATGGGAGACCAACCCAACCCCACATGGTGGTTTTGTTTCTTCATTTTAGGTATGGATTAAGCTCCTCTCAAGTCCAATCGTCCCTCAAGTTGAGATCCAGCGGCTGGGGTCAGCCTTGTACTCACCCCAAACAAAAAAAAAAAAAAAACAAAAAAAAAAAAAAAAAAAAAACTGCCCAACCTTGGGTAGTGTTTCTTATGGGTTGGGGGAATTTGAGAGACTAGGACCATAGGTATTCCAAAAAGAGTCAAGTGCTATCATGATCGATTGTTAGAGTTGACCATTGTTTTGAGATGTCAGAATCATTCTTGCTGACAGAAGTTTTATACATGGGGCAGTAGGGCATTTGAATTTTTGGTTAAGAATTTTAATATATTTTATGTTATATGCAACAGGCGATAGAGAAGTTTATTGTTGTCGGTAGAATCCGTTTAGCTTCCCCGATCTTGCCATGTAGCTGAAACACCTACACAACAAGAAAGTAGGCGGGATATATCCCGGGACCACTCCGATGCTAAAGTTAGAGACTTCCAAGGACACGCAGTATGGAGATCTTAGTGGAACACTAGAGCCCCTTGAAAATGAGGGTTCCTTGAGATACTGGAATTTTCGCCACCTTTCCTTCCTCTCTAGTGAAATGAGATTTTAAAACACTGGAGGGTAAAAACACAAGAGAACTAATACTTGACTAGGATGTTCTCCTTTATGATAGGAAAATTCTCCATCCCTTGCAATCGATATCCTTTTGCTATATATAAGTTTAAGAGGAAGCTTCCCAGACCAGCTTCTCCACACCTACTACCATCTTGATCATCAGCCACCTAGGAAACAGTAGGTTCGAGGGGTTACGACCCCTTAGGGAGGCGCTAGGACGTCTTGTCAGCCGTTTACGACCCCCCTTGACCTTCTTCGACCCCCTTTTAGTCCACGTCCTCTATATCTTCTGATGCTTCTCCCTATCCTTACACTTTTATCGAGTACCGGTCTTGTTTTTTGCTGATTCGGTCCACAATATGGTGATCTAACAGGTTAAATCTGCATATTTGGTATTTATGGTTGGTGTCAGTATTTATGAACATTAATGGTGGACCATTAAATGCCTAGTTACCCCCATCAATTTGTCCCATCATGTCTGGATCAGCCTGGGGGGGGGACGAACACGAGTTCCTTTTTCGAACATCTCTTCTTCTCATACCTCATGCCTTAGATCCATGCCACGTGTCTTTTTCTCAAGGATCATTTTAAATTCTCAATTGATGGTCAGATTTGTATCCATTATTATTTTAGCCCAACGCTTTTAAATTGGTTAAAGAGGCGCAAGCATTACCATATTAGATGAGAACTGAGGTAAAAGAGTGGGCCTGATGATCTCATGCCTGTTTATTTGGATGCTTTGGAGTCTTAAGATGAGTATTTGGTTTTTTTTTTGTGGAACATCTTTAAAGACCTAAAATTCTTTAATAATGTCATGTCTGTTTTCGTTGTAAGATTTTCTATGTAAATGGTTTTCTTTTTATATCAATTTTTTATTTTCTACCTTTTTTTACATAGAAACAAACAGAGCCTCAAAGATCTATGTCTTCTTTCACTCTCTCGTCTTGCAGGAATGGTTAATATTGCTTAGAATATCGTTTCTTTTGCTTTTGGTGCTGGAAGGGGGACATTAATTTTTAGCTTTTGAGATTGAAACAAAGTTCCAACACCTTCTGTTTGTTTTGCTTCTCAATTGATGTTTTCTCTCTATCCCACCCCAGGATCCCAAAGAAGAAAAATTAGTTAGGAAAGACATTATCAAGGTATTGCATTATCAAGTTTTTGCTTTTGAGATTGAAATATAAATGTAATCATTTGAATGTTCCATATCAGATAGAATTCAGCTAGGGATAGAGTAAGATTTGGAAGAAATAACTGAAAACTCAATATTTTGAAAACTTAAGGTCGAACACCTGATAATTTAATGGAAAAATTCCAATAAATAAATTGATCCGATTATATATATGATTGTGTTACCCTCAATTTTATATGTGATTAATCTAAAAATATGCTCCAATGGCTTGATTATAGTCTCCCTGGGCCTACATCTTTCCTCTCCTTTTTTTTTTTTTTTTTTGAGGGTGAAGGGAGGGGAAGAGGTTGATGGCATCCAACCCAAAAGCCCGAGCTTCCAGGTTGAAAGGTTCTACCCCGGATTATAAATCAAGCGTCCGCCCACTACCCAACCAGAATGGGACTAAACCCCCCACATTCAATTTACCAAAAAAATATAATAAATAAATAAAACCCCTCACATTCCTAAGGTATGGAGTGTAAACTCCTCCCATCATGGGCCTACGAGCCATATCAACTTCCCCTAGCTTTGAGCCATGGGTCCCCATATGGGCGATGCACGGGTTGCCCATTCTAATACCATTTGATGACATCCAACCCAAAAACCCAAGCTTCAAAGTGTAAATGCCCTACCAAACGGCATAAGCCAAGTATCCACAAACTACCAGACCAATGTGAGACTAAACCCTCCCCATTCCTAGCTGCGGAGCTTAAATCCCTCCCATCACAGGCCTACGAATTGCATCAGTGGGTAATTAGATCTTCCACCTGACTTAAATTGACATCCACTGTGTACCAAGATTGGATAAATGTAGCATACTCAAGATATTTACAAATATCAATAAAAATATATTTGTGACCTCAAGCATATAAACCGTCTATCACCCTCCTAAAAAATCCTAATAGGATTTTCTCAATTCATCGAGTATAGGTGAAAGTGAACCGAAGGATGCCATACTTTAAATTTCAGATTTTCAACACGTATCTTTGTCAACAAGGAAGCCTTTTTCAACCGTTTACTCATTTACTTTTCTTTCTATATATGTCTTCTCTCTCTCTCTCTCTCTCTCTCTCTCTCTCTCTCAAATAGGATAGCCCATGGAGCAGAAAGAATATAGGTTACCATGCCCTACAAACAGAAAGAAAGAGAGTCATATATAGAAGGGGTGCCCTCTTTGAGTAGAAAGCAAGCAAAACAAAAGGGCAAAAAAACAACACTAAAGAGTTTTTCTCTCATACCAAGCAAGCATATATGCCTTAACAAAAATAATACAGAAACCCCCTATCTCTACCCGAACACACTTCCTTACACCTTTCGCCATTTATGCTTCTTCCTTCACATATATGTTGCTCTGATGACAGTAAAAAGTGAGCCATGGTTATAAGAATAAAATTTAGGTTCCCACTTTATGGCCGAATCTCTTTGTTCCTATTTTCTTTCCAGACATTTCCAGGCTACCAAAGCTTCCCTACATATATTTCTCACATCTCACAAAGTGTTAGTTTGTGAGCTTAGAGGGTCTTCTGTGTAGAGAGAGGAGGGGCTAAACTAGAAGCAGCTGAGAGCTGAATTGGGCATCACAGCTTCCATGAAACTTGGTCTCCATGCCATGGATCCTATAAAAAATTGTAAGAGATTGAGCATTCTGCTTCTCTATTTCTCTATTGCTGCTGCCCTCTTCATTCACTCTGGTAAGTAGTTAGATTCATTGAAATTATTACTAACTCAAGCAGCATAAATTAGTTCAATGTTCCTTGGGTTCTTGTAGATATGAGATTATCTGATATTTGTTCTTCATCATCGAATTGAATTTTTCTTTTCTTCTCTGGTGGGGCAGATGCAAGAAGAGCAAAGCCATTGTTCAAGTTTGAAGGTCCCACACTTCCAACAAGAAGTTCATTTATTAAAGCCATGGAGAAGCTAAGATTATCAAACCACTTGGATCTAGATCAATCATTAGATTCTACTAATACCCAACCCTATGGTGTAAATTCACCTTTCGCATTGCCACCTTTTGATTCCCTAGGCCCAATCTCATTGCCTGAAAATATCCCTCCGGTTTGTATATTTCCTCCCCCCACCTCACTACTCCCTCCTACAACCACTCCAACTCCTGCGGTTTATTATGCACAACCACCCCCACCACCCCCTTCAGAAATTCCACCCATTTTTCCCAACCCAAGCCCATCTGGTACATTACCTAACCCACCCGAATATTCTCCAACCCCAAATCCACCGGAATCTGGGCTTAGCCCACCAGGAATCATTCCTAGTCCTCCAGAAACAATACCAAGTCCACCAGAACACATCCCTAGCCCACCTGAATATCAGCCTAGTCCACCAGGTTTTCTTCCAAGCCCACCTGAATATGAGCCCAGTCCCCCAGGTTTTCTTCCAAGCCCACCTGAATATGAGCCCGGTCCGCCAGGTATTCTTCCAAGCCCACCTGAATATGAGCCCAGTCCCCCAGGTTTTCTTCCAAGCCCACCTGAATATGAGCCCAGTCCCCCAGGTTTTCTTCCAAGCCCACCTGAATATGAGCCTAGCCCTCCAAGTATTGTTCCTGGCCCACCTGAGTATGAGCCTAGCCCTCCAAGTATTGTTCCTGGCCCACCTGAGTATGAGCCTAGTCCTCCAAGTATTGTTCCTGGCCCACCTGAATATGAGCCTAGTCCTCCAAGTATTGTTCCTGGCCCACCTGAATATGAGCCTAGTCCTCCAAGTATTGTTCCTAGCCCACCTGAGTATGAGCCTAGTCCTCCAAGTATTGTTCCTAGCCCACCTGAGTATGAGCCTAGTCCTCCAAGTATTGTTCCTGGCCCACCTGAATATGAGCCTAGTCCTCCAAGTATTGTTCCTAGCCCACCTGAGAACGTCCCGAGTCCCGGTGGATTTGTTCCAAGTCCACCAGTGTTTCTACCACCAGTTGTGTACCCTTTCCCAAGTGTCCCACCCCCTCCGTCTACATCCCCTTTTAAACGTGTGTGGTGCGTTGCTAAGCCGACAGTCCCTGATCCAATCGTTCAAGAAGCCATGAATTATGCTTGTGGATCTGGAGCTGATTGTGCTTCAATTCAGCCTGATGGATCTTGTTTCCAACCTAATACATTGTTCGCGCACGCTTCTTATGCTTTCAACAGTTGCTGGCAAAGAACGAAGGTAGCCGGAGGCTCTTGCGATTTCGGAGGAACAGCCATTCTGGTCACTGTGGATCCAAGTAAGTTAAAAACCCATTGTTACTTACACACACACACACAAAAAAAAAGCCCACTGTCATCTTAACTCACTAAGATAACATAGGCACTAGAGAATCCCCACAGGAGGAAAGAATTCCTACAAGTGGTTAGTGAGCCAAACAAAACCAGTCTCTCATATGCATGTAGCCTGGCCAGGAAAATGCCATCCTCGTATCCAAACACCACATAAAGCATAAAGACTCTTGATTAATAAATAAGAATTAAAGGTCATTTCTGGCATACATCCAGAAGAAATTTATTTCTTGAATTTAGTTTGTCTTGAGTGGTTACATATAGGATCGATCATGTTTGGCCAGTATATGAAAATTTCTATGGATGATACTAATATATTATGCATGCATTTTCTGATTATTTACTAATAACTTTGCTTCTCTATCTGATCAACAGGTTATGATGGGTGCCATTTCCTCAGCTCCTGATTACTCAAACAGTGGAAGCCGTTATTAGGTTATATTTTCTTTCTGAGATTAAATAAAGACTGTATAAAGGAATTATCACCTCTTCTTCTCCCTTCCTCCCTTCTCAAATCTTCCATAGAGTCTTAAAACTTGAATTTTGCATTATAATTAGTTATTTACAAATTATTTTTTAAGAGAGGATCTCAAAAGGATTGGCTCTTTTCTTTTGTATATGAAGACCTCCTTCAGCCTCTCTTTAATCGGATGTATAAACTGCATTGCAATAATCATTATATTACATATTGGCAATCTGTGAATTAGTTCATGGTTTGTGTATGTGTGTGTGTTAGTAAAAATTCCTGAAAATTCACCAATCTGTGATTTTTTGGAGTTTTTAATTCCGAATATTTATAAATCTTGTTACAAGAGATCTGTTTCATTGGTATTCTACTACCATACTGACTAAGAAAAAAAATGAACAAAAATAAAGATCTAAATGTATTCATGAATGATTCAAATTTCATAATCTAATTCAATTGAATACCCATTTATTATATCATTGTTCCCAGACCCAAAACCCAAAAGCAATGAGTGCCTCTCTCTCTCTCCACCCTCCCCCTTTTTAGTTAGAACACTCACTTAGAACTAATCGCTTGTTAGGGATCTCACCTCCCAATTGCTAGAATTACTCATGTCAATCCAAAGCGAAGAAAAAAAGATGTGTGTTACACCTACACCTTTCTTTCTAGCTCTTCCAACACCTACCATTGTGGGATGGAAGGATTATCTACAGACTAGAGCAACCGTTTGAGGATGGCCTGGGTCCTGAACACATCAGAGTACCAAGAGATTGGGTTCAGGTGCCTACAAATGGCCATGAGTCACAAGTTCATAACATTTAACAGACACCACTTCAAAAATCAATAATCAATGGATCGGGATTTGTTTTGAACTTGGATTGATTAAGCTGATTTTTGGCCTAGCTGTAATTTTGAAGTTCATCTTATCCATCCCCTACAACCTCCATTGCACCCCTAATTTTAGAGTTTCTTGTAAGAAATTCAAGTGGCATACATACAAATCTACACAAAAGCACATTGGACGGGCAGATGACGCAATCAAATGTAAACAAACACAATTCCTAATAAAAGAAAAAAAGAAAAGGAAAATTAAAGGTAGAAAGAAAAAAAATGTCACAAAAGATAAATTCTTGCAAGTAATCACTCGGAAATCCAGGCCCTTCTAGAATTAGAGGTTCATCAGATCGTGCCTTGATCTATTCTTGAAGCATACCCAGATTCAATTATGAATCGTCAATCTACTTGACTGGAACCAGAGTCCATGAAATTAGGCTTCAAACAGGTGACAGTAACAGACACACAAAGTAATAGTCCAGGAGGATTCAGCTAATACTTTGCTTCAATGGCCTGATGAGGACAATTTCTTGTTAGCTATGAAGATTTCCCATCTCAATAGACTCACAAGATCTATGACATCCATGATGGCTTGTTCAAATAGGTCAACAATCAGCCACTGAGATGCCTGGGTTATCAAACAACGCACTGAAGATTGTGGTCTCAGACCTATTTTTGGGAGCATCATTCCGTGAGATTTATGGGTGTGCTCTAATTTTGAGTTTCTTGTTTTGGGTTCCATTTTAATGTCTTGTGAGTGGTACGATCCATCATTCTCCTCTTCCGATATTGCATTTATACATTCTTTATACATAAATTTGTAAATTATCCAGAATCATTCTGCATAAGAGCTTAGTAATTAGAATCAAGCAAAAGAGCTCAATAATGCGAAGATTTTCAAAATCCATGATACTGAATGTTTACGCTCTAATAAAACCACTAAATAACCCCCCCTCTTTTTCTCTCTCTCTCTCCCCTCCCCTCCTCCCCCCTTCTCCTGCACAAATATGGAGTGGTAATGATACAACAGCTGGTTATCATGCTCTAATGACTTCATTATGCACAAATTTTTCACGCTTAATACTTAGGCATGAAACTACAAAATGCAGTGCGATAATTTCTGAAAATATCTTATCCTACAAAAAAAAAAAAACACACACACACACACTCATCTTTCCACTTCAACAAATACAATTTGATTTCTTCAAATCATTCTTCTCTGTTTAATTCATGTATATCGTTCACTTAAGCTTGCAAGCCCTAATACAGTGGATGACTACCTAGACGACAAATGGGGAGGAGCACTACCACTACCACTCCAACAGTATGAACAACAACAGTAGGTAGAGAAACAGTAACGCAAAAGGAGAAAACAAAACAACTCTACTCAAATCTTCGAATAAGATATGAATTATGCAACTCTCAGCAGCATATCAACTGAACCACAAGACCTTCAAGCAACTGTTTGAACAGCTCTGTCAAAGCTCTCTTCAGCAGACACCATGCGTTTGACAAGCGTGTGGTTAGGATGTGAGAGTTTCAATTGGCTGCAGAAATACATTATTGCAATTAGTCAACCATAATACATAAACGAGGTAAATGGAGAAAATTTGGATCAGATACACCACTATCCTGATTTATAAATTATATCTAAATATCTATAAACTTAACATAAAAGAATAGAAATACTAGTTAATAGAAACAATAATAAAGCTAAAATATGTAATACATATTTAATTATAGATTCTTAAACAATTATCTATGGACTTAAATTTAATTGGAATTGATATTAGAGGAGCATGAACATTGGTTTTTGAATTCTTTTCCAATATCCTGTTATCCAAATTAATAATTACCCAAATAAAGAGATACGGATCTGGGTTTTCTTTCAATTATCCATTTACGTCACTTATCCGATTCTTTCCTTTTTCGAATGTCTTGTTGAGTTCTTTTAATGGCTTACCTGAGGAAACGAGATGACTGTTTGCCAAGGTGAAGACAGCATACATAAAGGTTGGCCAGAGTTTCGGCATCCTTTGCATCCTGTACAAACATTAATCAGTAATTATTTTCGATGTTAAAAAGGTAAATTCATCATTGCTGCAGCTCCACATAAATGATCCAAAAGATCAACACCAGAACAAACTTATTAGAAGAAATTACCTTGTTTAGTGCTTCTAGCAACAGGGTTTCAGCTTCATCAAAGTGTCCCATATGCATGCAACAGACGGCCTTGCCATTCAGGACCAATGTGGTCATTGGAAACTTCTCAGAGAAATCTTGAAAGATCAGGTATGCTTCCTGTATCTTAGAACCACCCTGACATCACAAAAACACATTCAAAGATCATAAACAGGAAAGTTATCTCACTTATAATATTCTAAAACTCAAACCTTCATTTACCACTGCCAAATTTAGCCATGCATTTGCAAGTTGGGTTAGCGTGTGGTCCTCATCTATTTGTTGCATAATCTTTAGCTGTTTCTCTGCATAATCTGATCTATGCATCTTAATAAATATTTGAACATTCAATGCATGCCTACAAAAGATAAAGAAGCTCATCAGGATTACCTAAGAGTGTTGCAATTATTTCACTAAAAGGAAGAGAAAAAGAATGCAATTGAAACCAAGAAAGAGATAAAGGCCTCTCAAAATGATTTAAAAGAAATATGCTTTAGTCAACTAAGCTTTCTACCAACAAAATGTGGTCAACTACATGAATCCTGCTCCTCTATTCCACCTCATTGAGGGTCATATTTTCTGTTAAATCACCCAAAAAAAAAAAAAAAAATCTTCCCCACTACATAAAAAGATGTATAATAAAATTAAAAATATATAAACTTGTCAAAAACCACCAAAATATTAAAAAACTGAAACATTTCAGTGATTTCAGTTGAAATAAACTTAGAGCACACAAAAGTTAACTCCTCACTTAAAACCAAGTCATTTTCAAAATCCACCTTGTCCTCCAAAATCTTCAACTTGCATGTTATCGATCCTCAACAACACAGTTTTGGAGGACTACACTGCACACTGCTGAACCATCTGTTGCCCTTCTGTTCTTATCACCTGTCAGTAATCATAAGTTTCCTCAAATGCATCAATTTATGATTCTATCTTTTCTATCTTATCCATCTCAACATCAACATCTCAGCTACACTCATTTATGTATATACCATAATGTACGATCTCATATATGTATTAAATTTGGACTAACAAACATGCGAATTGAGGTTTGGATGCATCAAAAAAAGACAGGCATTTTTTGGCAACACAAAGTGCAAAAGAAACAGAAATTCACCAACATTATTGGATTGATAAGGGGTTGGAGAGAGAGGGGGGGGACAAGTAGGGTTAAAATTAGGGTTTAGAGAAGAATTCGGTCAAATAGAAGGTGATGGCAATGGGACCTGATGACAGAAAGGATCAGGAATCGATTTAAACCTAAGGAGAAAAAGTATCATTTCACAATCACAGAATAGTGCTGGAGCATATTGGAGAACCTATCGGTCATTTAAATGCATAGAAAGTTGAAACAAGCAGATCCAGACCCCTCAACCAAAACAAAAAATCCCCAGAAGATATGTATATACAGAAAGTAAAAGAGTTATGATCCATACAGCTCTCCCAAAAGGATGGAACTACAATTTTGGTGCAGTTTAATCTATAAGTCCCCATGATATCTTTCAACAACAGGCAGCACTCAATTCGAAAGTAATTAAAAACAGAAAACATCCATTGTAATGTTCACATGGAGCACAAAAAGTCATCTCCTATGCAGCACACAATGGAGAACTTGTTATGTGTAAGTTGAAGCCTGAAATAGTGATTCTATAGGGGGAAATATGGGAAATATCTACCCCCTAGATTCTCACTTCTACTTTTTCCTGCTCTGAGGGCTTCTCAGACCCGAAACATCCTGAAATACATGTGGCTATCTATAAATTGGGCTCATAACCTATTGTCGGGAATTAACTTTGTCCTGCATCTAATCATGCAATTTTTTATTCCTGGGTAAGTTCTCACACTGATGATACAAATTCCTATAAAAACCTATCAATGTTCACCCAACAGTTAAACCACTACTTTTATTCCTTATAGCATCTAAAGTATCTTTACCAATAATAAGATTAAGGAGTCACAAACAGGATATCTCAACTTACTCTATTTGTTTACACCATATATTGATACCATGCATCTCTACTTAGAGTTACTTTCCAAGAAGATTTATTTTTCAAATACATAGAATATTAGCAAGGGGTAAATAAATTCAAAGGATGACATGGAAAAACAATTTAATCTGCCAAGCCCCACATTGTTCGCTAAAGCTTCTTGCCTTCTTCTAAACCATAGTTCTAACCAAAAATAAATAAATAAATAAATAAAAAGAAAAGAAGAATTAGGAGCAGCTAACGATGTTTATGAATGACTTAATGCTAGATTTATGTTAATGCCCTTCTCAATGATATGTAAGCAGAATATTTCTGGCCCTTCATAGAGAAGACAGACCATAGATATTTTGAATTAATCATATGTAATTTTGGGGATAAACAAAATAGTATTCATTGCAACAAATAAATATGAATTACTGAAAACAGTAATACATGTATTTGGATATTTCCCTTCAGCTCCACAATGTTTATTGTATTATTTATTTGATACACATAATTGAAATGGATTCTTTGAAGACCAAATGGATTACGTGAGTGTGTGAGTTGAACTATTGATTAAGCCGTGCAGAGATATGATTGTATCCGCCACATATCTATTGTATAAAAGAATTCTAAGATTAAAAGCCCAAAAAAGACTTACAGTTCCATAGTTCCACCAGCATTGGTGTGCTTCAGAGCCTCATTGTAATCCTGCTCATGCATGTATATGATTCCCGCAATCAACCGTAAAACAGAGTTGCTTCCAACAGCTGGATCTGATAACCATTCTTGGAGACTCGAAATTGCGGATTCCTATAGAATTACAAAACAAAAATTCACCATTTACATATTAATGCAACGTAAAACCCGATTCCAGTGCCCAAGTCCGCATGTCTCAAAATATGAATAACAAATTCCAATCAAGATTACAACCAGAAGTTTTACATAAAAAAATTACACGATCTTAAATAAGAGGGGAAGATCTTCGATGTTTCGATAAATAATTATGGAGTTAAAATTCAGGTCAGATCCAGTTAATATAACTAAAGCAAACCATCAGATCTTAAACATCAGAAGGATCGAGAGAAAGAAAAACCAAACCTTGTTTTCTGGACCAGAGAGATAGAGCGCAAGTAATTTAACAGCCTGGAGAGGAGTGGGAGCCGAAGGATCGATCTCGTTGATCACAAGCTGCCAACATGAGTAAGACCGAAAAATTAGGAAAAAGCAGAAGAAAGAAAAAGAAGACGGATCCTTGTCTCTTTGTTTGTAACAGAATGAAATTCGACGTTTCTAGAGAGGGAGAACCTGATAGCTTCCGAGGGCAATGTAAGATCTATAAACAAGGCAATCTCTCTCGATTGCATCTTCTGAGGACAGATTGGGAACGTCGCTGTTGTTAATGGCGGCCTGATACGCTCCCAAGTAGAAGTTGTTGCGAAGGCTGAAGAGATGGTCCGGAGAAGCCATGGCTGCTCTGCTAAGCTCTCGTGTATTATATCTTCTCTCACTATCTTTCTTGTTCCGAGAAAATGAGAGTTTTTTTTATGCTGATCCCCAAGCTTTCTTCTTTAAATCGTGGTTCAATTACACGGGATCAATCTGACCGATTCCGGACCGAGACCGAACTCGGCACTGATTCTGCTGAATTTTTTTTGGCTAATAAAGAAATTTACAGGATCCAAATTGCCAGGGGTTCGATAGAGACTCGGCTGCATCTAGTTGATATCCGACACATGGGGGTCGGTTGGATCTGAGCCATCTATTCCAGCCGATAAAGTGAAAGGCACAGAGGTGTCGGCTTGGTGATTAGTTGGGACGGATGGCTCGGATCCAACCAACACCCATGTGTCGGGCATTGGCTGGATGCAACCGAGCCTTCTGCCGAACTCCTGGCCGGAGAGATTTCTATTTACAAGGGTACAAAAGGATTTTTTTTTTTTTTTGGTTGAGAGGTACAAAAGGAAATAACAAATAACAAAAACAGACGCGGGGATGTGCAAGGTACAATCCAAACGGAAAGC
This sequence comes from Protea cynaroides, assembly GCA_028583415.1. Taxonomy (NCBI): domain Eukaryota; kingdom Viridiplantae; phylum Streptophyta; class Magnoliopsida; order Proteales; family Proteaceae; genus Protea; species Protea cynaroides. The sequence goes on along the minus strand of CM053265.1, from coordinate 86,123,520 downwards.
AATAGCAGAAGAGACCTCTTGGCAATTGGAAAGAGATCCTCTAAATCTAATCACCCCTTAAGTTGTGATTCAGTGGTTGGAATCAGTCTAGTGTGCCAATGGCTAGAGTTAGTTCAATGTGCATACCAATACATTAGTTTGTACACGGAGTAAACTCCAACGACTGGATCACAACTTGAGGGGTGGTCGAACTTGAGAAGAGTTGAATCCCTTGGCATACAGCCATACACTAGGTCTGACAACAAATGAATTGATATAGACCCCTTGAAAATCCAAGCATCAACAGATGTGGACCAAGGGAGAGGGAAACACAACAAAGAACAGGATTGGGACAGCAGAGGTTGCCAATAAGAATCCCCTCCTCACACGTGAGACAAAGATCCTCGCTACACCCGCTTCTAGCATCTACTGTAAAGGGAGTAGAGACAAAAGCACCGAAAAGAAAGGAAATGTCATGCCTGAAGAGATCGAAACGAAGTTGATCAGAAAAGACATGAATCCCTTCAGAGAACTCTGGCAAAACTGACAAATAGTCATGCAAGACTGCCTTCTCTATTTGGACGTTGAAGAGAGAGGGTTTTCATTTTTGGACTCAAATTGTCTCCAGTCATTGAAGGGAGTTCATCCGGTTCATATACCAATATATCAGTATGTACGTCTAGTGAAATATAGCCGCTGGATTAAAACGGGACGAAATGAACAACATGAGATGATTTTTTTTTTTTCGTTTGCTTTTTGCACTGACCGTGTTGGATTGACCCCAGACAATCAGGTTTTCTAGCTTGACTTGCCTTTCACACAAAATTGTGGGTCAACGGTCAAATCGAATCCTTTTTTTTTTAATAAATTACACAGACACCCCTTCTACTGTAGTGAAATTTCATAGAACTACAATGCTTTTACAAAAGTTACACAGAATACTCCTCTAACAATGCTATCATACAATCTCACCCACATCGTTACTTTCAACTCAACGACAGATGGTCAATTTTTTTTAGACAAAAATACCCTTACTAAGTGTAAAATGATTTGAAAGGGTTTATTCTTTTTAGATGTTAAAAAGATTTTTTTACCCAATTTCATTTATTTTATATATATATATATTTAAATATATATATATATATATATATATATATATATATATATTTTGTGATTTTTGTTTATTTTTTTTCATTTTCAAAAATACACTTAGTGAGGGTATTTTTGTCTTAAAAAAAATTGACCCTCTGCCGTTAAGTGTATGGGTGAGATTGTATGATAGCATTGTTAGAAGAGTATTCTGTGTAGTTTTTGTAAAAACAAGATAATTCTATGTAATTTCACTACAGTAGAGAGAGTGTCTGTGTAATTTTTTTTAAATACATAAAATATGTATTAAATAATAAAAACTAGAAAAATTGAAGACAAATCTGTTAAAAATAAGGGAATAGTAGAGAATCACATAATCTATGCCATTGCAAACATATTCAATAATATAGCTTTTACCGAAAAAAAAAAAAAAACATATCCAATAATATAGCCATATGTGATTATATATATGACCCATTTTACAAAGGGATTTCTTATTGACACCACTTTAGGTGTTAGATAATTTGAAATCTTACTATTTTATTCTTTTTAAGTATAATACATTTGTTTTTTTAGTGATGATAATTTTTGTCATTTTACATGTTATTTGAAAAAACATATAAAACAATGACTACTCTTGACAACAAAATAATAATGCCACTTTCAAAAAATTTGTGAAAAAACCCATCAAAAAAGAATTGCACCTAAATTTCCCAAACAAGTTTAGAGTTTATCCTTACTTTTATTTCATTCACTGTTTTTTCTATCAAGTCAATGGTTGGACCATGGTTCTTTGAAATTCATGGATAATTTTTAAGATCAACCAGACTCGTCGGGTTTTTTGCGACACGGGTGAATTTTATTGAGCCATTTTTCACTCGGACAAGTTTTTTACTGCGTCTGGTCATTTTTTACTTTAATCAAGTCTATGTGACTCTTGACTAGGTTTTCCAAAATTTTGACTCAACTCAGGTTCATCCAAGTCAAAACCTGGTTTTCCAACCACGCTCGCCCAGTCAACAAGCTGAGCCGACTGCGGGGTCGGCTCGGATAGAGGGTTCGGATCCCTCCGAGTGCGACATGGCGGCCATCCATCCAGGCCGTCCAGTCTCCCGCCCAAACCCAGGCGGGAGACGATGTGGATCCCGCTTGCAAACCCTTTCCTCAACCTATCATGAGTGAAACTCAGCCTTACACGGGTGTCCGGAGACTGTTCCCAAGCCAAATCGGCAGATTCCTCTAACCTGTTCCCGAGCACACACCTTCAAAAGTAGCATATGTCTCAAGATTAGCATCTATATGACTAGGGGTGCAAGTTCGGCCTGATGATCTTGAATCCATCAAAGCCCTTTAGGGCTTAGGTTAGGTTGGGCTTCTTAACTCGCAGACCTGGCTAGTGTTGTGATTTCTGGGCCCGAGATTGAGGTGAATTGGCCATGGGCTAAGGCCTTAGGTAGTTGGGTTGAGCCCAATCCGGCTTGCCTTGTATCTACAATTCTACATACATATGTAAAATTCCTAATCATCATTTGTCAGAATTTTTTGGATTAAGTATCATTATTTACTTTCAATATATATCATTATTTTAATATATATTAAATGAAATAAAGAAGGCTGTCAAGCTGCGTGGAGTTTGTACGATCAAATACATTTGCCCCATCTCTCGTGAAATGAAAAGTCTCATCCCTGCTGGATGCCATGCACACCCTCATTGGCCCTGCTTTTGTGAAAGCGCCCTTCGCAGCCGGAGAGAGATCCCGACCCCTTCCATATAATAAATTATTTGTGTTAAAAAAATGACCTTAGGATGGGCATCTTAGCTAAGATATACCGGCCACACCTTAGGCTGGGCCTTACCATGGCTGAGGATTGGGGATCTGGGCTGGGTTTGGGTTAAAATTCCAAACCCATCTTGGTTTTTTTTAATGAAATATATACTCATTTTTTATTTTATTTTTTCAGAGGAAGAGAGAAGAGTGAAGTAAACACGGATTGAAATCCTCTCCTACGACTGGAGGATTCCAACCAGAATCCAAGGTTTGAGTTCAGCTGGCACACATACCAATACATCGGTATGTGTGTCGGCTGAAGTCCAGCCCTTGGCAGATGCACCGGCCGCGGGAGAGGATTTCTATCTAGTAAACCCAGGATTTTGGGTTTGATCCCACTGAGTGTTGACTGTCGGCACTTTTGATAATTTTTTATATTTTTAATGTTGTTGTTTTTATTTTGGGAAAAAGATTTATTTGTTAGCGAGGGAGAGTATTGGAATCTTAAATGCTAGCAGAAAAAAAGAGAGTACAAGAAGAATTGGTAACCAATCACTTGAGGAGAAAAAATGTGGACCCAGTTTTCAAGGAAGATAGAGATAGAGACAGAAGTGCATATAATTTTTATTTTTTTAAGGGAAAAGATTCATGTTGGGTAGTGTATATCTATACCCAGAGTAAGAGGGATGAAATTATTTTTCAGCACCACTTGAAAAGAAATTTTTTAATCTATTAATATTCAAAATATTAAAATTACAACAACAATTGAAAAGATTAGACAACATGGGATGATCTTTTTCTAATTTTTCACGATTTCTGTTAAAGATCCATCACTTCAGCAGTTCAGCCTCTATTAGAAATGATGCTTATGGAATCACCCCTAACCTCATCTCTTAGCTCATTTCCCATTTGCAATGTCTTTTTGTCACTTAGCACCTTATCCATTTTTGTCCATATTGACACGGATACCATAAAAAAAATTGATCCAAAACGAGAAAAAAAAAAAAAAAAAGTTATTAGGCATGCGGCATATCTCTTTCATAAAGTAGGGGTAAAATGTATGCAGCTTTACTCTTGCAACACGCAAAGAGGCTATTTTCATGTTTCAAATTCTTAACTACCAAGTTACATGCAATATAACAACCTTATCATCACACCAAGGCTCACGCTCAGACCGGCATTCCTCGTGCGAGAACTAAATTTTAAAACTCAGAATCTTAAACGGATCTGTCTCCAAATTTATCACTCAATAAAGTAATAATCAAGCTTAATTGTTTTATATCTTGTCTTCCATCCTAGCTAGGCCCACCCTACCAGGCCTTGGTCGATTATATATATATATATATATATATATATATATATATATATATATATATATATATATATATATATATATAACCCTGGTTTACAATTTCCATAACGCTGCAACTTGCAGAGGTGGCGCTTTAAGCATCTTAAAAGTTAAGAGAAGCCATGGAAGTTTCACAAGTTTTTCACATGAATGGAGGGAACGGAGATAATAGCTACGCTACTAACTCTGTCTATCAAGTACACCCCTGTTATTTAACGCTCCCTCTCTCAAATTTCTTTCATTTTAATTCATTTCTTCTAATTGATATGAACTTGGACCTTTTCAGAAACTAGGGATAACCAAGGCAAAGCCAGTGATAATTGGGAGCATTTCAGATTTGTATACCACCAACCCACCTCGGTGCTTAAGAGTAGCAGATTTGGGCTGTTCTTCAGGGCCCAACACATTACTGGTGATCACTGAGATCATTGAGGCTATTGATAAAATATGTCGTCATTTGAATCATAATACGCCAGAATTCCAAGTGTTTCTCAATGATCTTCCAAGTAATGACTTCAACACCATTTTCAAGAACTTGCCAGCCTTCCATGAGCAACTGAGGAAGGAGAAGGGAGAAAAGTTTGGGCCATGTTCCATCGTGGGAATACCTGGTTCTTTCTATGAGAGGCTCTTTCCAAGCACCTCTATAGACTTCTTTCATTCCTCTTTCGGCCTTCATTGGCTCTCTCAGGTTAGCAATTTAATTACTTTAATTCGCCACCTCCTCTACCGCACATATATATATATATATATATATATATATATATATGCTACAATGAATGAAAAAGAGGATTGTTTTTTATTTTTTTATACACGATTCGTGTATGTATACAATCATATGATATCAACCGTTCATTTAATAGGGGAAGGATAATTTGGATATTACACTTCTTCATCCGATGGTTGAAATTATGATTGTATACAATTTTTTTTTACAAAAAATAAAATAAAATAAAATAATTCTTTGTATCTCAAGATGAGTAAGTATTCATACTATTATGCACATTTACACTACCATGCACATTCATACAAGTGATGATATATTTTTTTGGCAATGATGCATATAGGTTCCTCCAATGGATGAAATTAACAAGTGCAATATTTACTTGTCAAGAACGAGTCCTCTTAGTGTGGTCCAAGCATACATGGAGCAATTTCAAAAAGATTTCTCCTTATTTCTTAGCTTACGTTCTAAAGAAATAACACCCAAAGGGCGAATGGTTCTAACAATACTAGGTAGGAGAAGCGAAAATCCCTACAAAGAGTGTCAGTATTGGGAGCTCTTGTCTAAGTCACTAAATGACTTGGTTTCAGAGGTATATATGCTTAATTAGTGCTTATAATTTTGTAAATCAAAGCTACAAATTTCATGGTTGCAGATGATCTTTTTCATGTTCAAATTATTAAAATTTGCTTAATTAATTTGTTTTAGGGTCTCATTGAAGAAACTAAAGTGGATTCATTCAATTTGCCTTTCTATGCGCCTTCCTATAAAGAAGTAGAGGCTACAATTTGTGGAGAAGGATCATTTTATCTTGATCAGTTAGAAATCTTTGACATCAATTGGGATGAGAGTGATGATGATGACAACAGAGAATTCACCTTCGATAAATTTATAAGTGGGCAAAAAATGGCTAAGGCTATAAGAGCTGTCGTAGAACCCTTGATTGCTTGTCACTTTGGGGATGCTGTGATTGATGTTCTATTCAATAGGTACATTGAGTATGTTGGCAACCACCTCTCAATGGAGGAGGGTAAGTTTGTTAGTTTTGTCATTTCCCTAAGAGGAAAGTGAAGAATTACAAACCTTGAGAAGGGTAATTAAAATGATAATCTTATCATAAATTCTGTCAGAAAATAAAAAGATCGCATTTGTGTTTTGGCTAACACTAGCTAGCTGACTCTCTTGTGCTACTACTAGAAAGAAAAGGTTAATAATATATCTTTTTTTTTAATTATGTTTTTGATTGGTAGATGGTCTACCTTTTCAATAAATGATGTGATTTGGAGGCAAATTAATGGCAAGTTCTTGATCTCTAATACATGTATTTGATTAGTCTATACCTTGTTTTTCCTTTTATTTCATGCTTGGAAAAATATTTTGTTTTTTGTTGGTAAAATTGGAAAAATATTTCATGATAGCAAGGAAACAAAATAAAACTACTAGAAGAAAATATTTAGTAAAAATAAAGAGTGGGGGGAAGATATATGTATATGAGGTAGCCGATCTTTGAGAGAAAGGACACTTGGGGTACCTCATTTTTTTAAAAGTGATGATTAGGGTTGCAAAACAAGGATGTTTGGAATACCTCAAATGTAATTAGCTTGGTAGTATAACAAGAAATGATGTCAATCAAAAAGGGGAAAATAATCGTCTCTAGAAAGTGAATCCTCTTAATTTTTCTAGATGACGCATGATGGTGAGGAGTATGTGATGAAACACATTAACTTTGTTTGGTTGTAAAGGAAATTAAAGAGTAGGGAAGCTAAATTTTCAAACTTAAAAAAGTAATTTTATTAATCATTACATCATCAGATGATATCACTAACTCCAAATTATTTCATATGTAATTATTTAATTTAATTTTAATTTACATTCAAATCCCAAGTTTGACAATAATATATAAATTACATCTAAAACATATAGTTATAGATAATTCTATAGACTCTTACGTCCTTGTTTTCATCACTAACATTTAATATTGTGATCTTCTAAACCAATTTGATTTTTTCATGAGATAATATCTTATCTTGAAAATTGTTTAGGAAAAAATATTGTTTCCTCCCATGTAGTATGCTTAAAGGACAAACGTTCTTAAATTTTTTTGGAAAAGACAAATGTCTCCTCAAAAAACACTATTAAAATACAAATAGATCCATGCCGTTAGGTATTTTCCATTAAAAACCAATGGTGGGAAGTCAACTTTTTTTAATGGCCAATTTAACCCTAAATGTGAGAAGTAAACAACTTATCACTTGGGAATCAGTGAAGGAGGTCGTAGTGTTTGATTTGGTTTGTTCGATAGGAATCACGGAAGTAAAATTACAAGAAGTTGGAAGCTTATAGCAACCAGACTGCACTGCAGATCACATGAGAAAAAGAAAACCCAAGGACTGATTAGAATTTCAAATGAAAACCAAATTGGAGTTCTTTTCAAAATGTATAACCTGAGGTAACTGAATCAATCAAAGAAATATAAAACTAAAATCCCAAACTTTTGGCAATTTTTTGCCAACCCAGATGAAAACCCAATTCCATTAATGAGTTGCAAGGAATAGGAGCATTCAAAACCCAGATCCAGTGGCATACAGATGCATACTACAAGATCTAGAACGGAATATCAGAATCCCCAAATGCCCATAAGTAAAATCTTAAAAAGTACAAATAAATTCCAAGACTATCTTTAACTCAAGATATTTAAAAAACGCCAAACCACAGCAGACAAAAGAAAATCGAAACCCAGAACCAAAATAAAGTGGATGAACACAGAACCCTATTTTGTACTAAAATCAAGAACACTAAACCAAAAAAGGAAACCCTAATTTTTGAACTCAGAATAAAGGAAAATATAGCATAATAAGACACAGAAAATAAAGAAAGAAGGCACATTACTGAAAACAAAGATCCGAAGAACTCCAGAATAAGAGAAACAGATAAGGAGCCAATATTTCATACCTGAATAGGAGACAAGTTCTGGTTATAAAACTCGTGGACGCTCTTTTTCACATTCGCATCAGTGAGATTCTTGTAAACCTTGCTATCAATCAAACAATTCTTGATCTTGTCCCAGGTCCTGGGTATAGGCGGGCTAAAAAAGTCTATTAACAATAAAGGCAACAAAATGTTCAGGCGTAAAATTATTCATAAAAAAAAAGGTACGATTGTTTTTTTCAAAAGCTTTTGGAGGTATTTGTTCTTTAGACATATTATAGGAGAGAAAACAGTATTTTTCCCAATTGTTTAAAATTTAAAGGTCGTATATATTTTTTTCAAAATTAAAATATATTTCCTTCATTAAAAAATATATACTCTACTTGAGAATGTGAAGTGGTTTTGTTTTAGAATTAGTTCCAATTTTTTTGCTTTTTTCTTGTCAGAAATTTTACAAATATGCACAACCAAATAAGGAACATGTAACATGTGTCTAAATATCCTAAAAATACCCCTAGATATCTCCTTCGGTCATTTCAAATGATTGAATGTGACAATGCATACCAAATATTGTTTGTTTTTACTTTTTAGAATATGTTTTATTTACGTAGAATACATTCCAAGAATGCATACCCAATTTTTTCCTTCATTTTTGGCACTAATTGTGTTGGAACGACCCCTAGAAAATCAAGTTTTCTAGCTTGACTCTTGCTTCTCACACAAAATTTGTTGATCACAGGTTGACACTGAAGGGGAGGGGGGGGTGAATCAATGTCTTCAAAAATTATTCTTGATGATCTTTTGAAGACAAATGCTGCCTTGAGCTGATACTTCAATCATTGACCACAACCATACAATTATTATAGCACTACCACACACACACAGTCGTACGCACAACCACCTCGCTACTACAGAGTGGCCAGGTCTACCGTGTTGTGCATACCCATCCTGCAAGCCATTCCACGCACTTCACAAGATACAAAATATGCACAGTCCATAACACATGATATACGTGGTTCACCACCACAGTATGTGATGGCTAGTCAACGGAGTAGTGCCCAATGGGCTCCGTATATACTCAATACTCTATTTTTAGTTGTACACACAACAGTGAGTACATACACCTAGTTTATCCAGCATAAAACCAGGAGGGCATAGATGTGCCTAAAATTCAGGTACTGAACTACCAGTGCTCAGCACTCGCTGCACACTTTACGCTTAACCCGCACCCACGGGAAGCAAACAATATCAGTTTACAGGCTTATAGTTGCCTTACAATTTTTCCTGACTAGTTAGGTATTCAACATAATCACCTATACTAGCATATATATAAATGGAAGCATGTAAATATACAAGGTATAGATATGCTTACAACCATCGCTTTCAATAATTCGGAGATATCTCTAGAGCTCTACACGGCTCACCAGAATCCTCTTCCACACACACAAGCTCACCCAGTCTCCATTGAAGCTTACAAAGTTTCCACAACTCTCTTTAATAGCCAACAACTCTTCAAAATCTTCAACGAATGATTTCAACAGCAAACACTAGCTTCCTTTTCCATTTCACTTCTCTCTTTTATTCAATGGAGTAAATACACAATAGAACCCTTCATTTACCTCCTCTGAAGCTTTCCCAAGCTTTCACAATCACCATTAATGCTAACCATTCTTCAAGGTTTTCAATAGACACAATGGCATCTCATATAACCCACATCATGTAAATGAGAGGAAATAATCTTCCATACAAAACCAAACCAAAACCCTAACTTGGTATTTCAGTCAAAACAAGAGAAGCTTCTTTTGCAAGCTCTCATTACCTCCATTAATGTCTTACAATCATTCTCAAGCTTGCAATGGACTCTCAATGACCTCCTTGAAGGTTGGTGTAAGTATTCAATGCATTAAAACTCACCAAAACCTTCCAAGAGAGGTTTTTCGCCAATAACCCGAGCCTCTACTTAGTTCATCGTCACCAAATCGTGTCCACAATGTTGTTCATTCAAAATGGAGCTCGGTGGTCTTTGGATCGTCAGATTTGGACTCTAGATGGCCAAGATATCATCAAAACAAGTTCAGCCATCAAGATTATATAAAATGGAATCTTTAGAGGGATTAACCGTGCACTTGCGCTGCACCATAGCGCCGCCATCGTTGATAGAAGGATCACTGTCGAGCTCTAATTGGCCGCATGAAGAACCTTTAAAATCAGCCGTTCGATCATCTAAAAAAGGCAGAAAAGAATAATCGTCGTTGGATTGACATAATCGCGTCACTTCAGATCGGGATTGATAGATAATATCTCTTGGATCAGAATCTTCTCAAAGCATATCCGTGTACTACGCCATACCATAGTGACGCCATCTCTGACCGGTCAGAACTCGACAACGAGTTCTGATTGGCCCATAGGGTATCTTCTTTAAAAAAAACATTCGATCAAACAAAAAGCACGGGATTTCAAAATTGACCATCCGATCGGCATGATCGCGTCACGTGAGATCGAGTTCATTTGAGGCCATTCGATCGGTAGCCGTACACCTCACACTGTATGCGCGCCATCATGGTATTATGTCTAGTGTTCCATGTAACACAAACCATCGCATTAAATTGCGTTCAACCAATCACCATGCTCGCGGAAGTATCAAATCACGTCAACTGTGCCACACCTTAGCCCACCTTCTTCTAGGCCATCCGATCAGCATATGTACATCGTGGCTTCATCGTGGCCGATATTCTTGAATCCATTACTTTTTATATGCCCAAAATACCCCTCAGTAATCTGTTAAGCATTTCTCTCTCTTAGAATTTGTCAAACAGATGGTGTGCCACTGTGACATGGTCGTGGCCTCGGCTATTGCTGTGTCCAGGTGCCATGTAGCATGCCACCTCATTAGTGGGTCCCACCCATAGTCTCTCTCCTCTTTCTCTCTCTATTTTCTCTCTCCTCCTTTTCTTTCTTCATTATATGCTTGTCAAAAGTTACATTAGATGCCACATCACCATAGATTGCCTTGTGTCTCAATGCCTAAATTGTCAGAGGGTAAAGACTGAAAGACAAAGACCTGCAGGATTATTGCAGCCACTATCGGAGCCAGTCTAGAAATGAAACTGCATTACAATGAACTATGTCACTGATTTACCATTGACTCCTAGATCGGTTGACGCAGTTTGGGTGATTGTTGATCGCCTTATGAAGATAGCTCATTCCATTGCTATACGACCTCGGTATGCTTTGGAGCGGCTAACTAAGCTATATGTGGATAATATTTCCAGATTGAATGGTATGCCTGAGAGCATAGTGTCGGTCAGAGGCTCATGTTTTATCTCAAAATTTTGGGAGGATCTATAGAAAATAATGGGAACAAAATTGAAGTTTAGTACCACATTTTACCTTAAATCGACGGACAGTTGGAGCGGACTATACAGATCCTAAGAGATATGCCCCGAGCTTGTGAAATTGATTTCAAGGAGCTTGAGTTGAGAAGTTATTGTGAATTGAAGTTGCTACCAAGCTACCATGTAAATGTCACCTATAAATCATGGTACGGTAGAAATGACGAACTCATCTATTTTGGAATAAAGTTGGTGAATGAAGAATTTTAAGACCCGAGTTTATTAAAGAAACCTGTCGAGTGGCAGACAAGATCAAAAGAAAAAGGGTCAAGATAGCTCAGGATTGTTAGAATAAATGCCAAGACCTCGAGTTCGCTATAAGTGACAAGTTGTTCTTGAAGATATCACTTATGCGTAGTTTGAAGCAGTTCAGCAAGAAGGGAAAGTGGGGTCCTATATATGTTTTGGGACCTCATAAAAACTTTTGGAGAGACGTAGAAAAGTTGCATATCAACTAGCGTGACCGCTGTCCATGTCTAGTGCGCATGACGTATTTCGCGTGTCTCTATTGAAGAAGTACATTGGAGATCCATATCAAAGGTATTGACCACTGATCCACTAGAATAGATAGAAGATTTAACTATTGAAGTGGTACCAACCTAGTTCATTAGTTGGAAGGTACAATGTCTCCAAAGCTGAGATAATTGTTATATGAAGATAACCTGGCGAAGACAAGACGTGAAAAAGATTGCATAGGAGGAAGAAGATGCAATGCGGAAACAGAATTTCCACCTAAATTCAAATTTTGAGGACACAATTTATTTTAAGGATGGGGGAGTTGTAAGATCCGTATGTTTAAATTTCGAGGATGAAATTTCTTTTAAGGGTGGTGGAGTTGTAAGACCTATATCTAACTAACTGGTCTTACCACCTTGTATCAGGTCTAGCTATCATGGTCGAGCCAAGTGAACTAAGTGCGTGAAGAAACCACAAGACCAAGTATGAAGTTTAACTCAAAAACAGTAAAAAATGAGTGTGTGGTCGCATGCCTAAACAGGTGTGACCGACCCCACCTCAAAAAAGTCCAACCCATGACTTTTTGATCGTGGGGTCGCATGATTTAAAAAACGTAGGGTCAACGGATTCTGCGACCCTACATGCGACCCTACGAAAACAGCTAGAAACCAAAAATTAGGAAACCTTCCTAATTCTAAGGGGGTATTTCCTAAACTCATTGGGGCTTATTATGGAGTGTTTTTTTCTATAAATAGGACGTCCCTTAGCCTCTTTCACCCCTTTAGAACCCTAATTGAAAGTGAGAGAAAGATAAGAGAAGGAAGAGAAGGAAGAAAAGGAAACTTGAAGAACAAGACTAAGGAAGAGGAGGAAGTTCAGAGAAACCTCAGAATTAAGGTATGAACCTAATTCCCTACCTGAATAAGAGAGCCTAGAATAGTTATAAAGAACATAGGATTAGGAGAAACCCAAGTCATCCATCCATGGACAAGTTCCAAGGGAATCCATGGAGGAAATCATTGTGGACAATGGAAAGTGTGTAAAAATCATAGTTTTGAGTCATTGAACAATCATAGGAATGACCATGATAGTAAGCCAAAAGATTCTAACATGAAGGAATGGATTTTAAAGTGAAAAGATCGACCATAATACGTGTGGTGGCATGTAGGGTCGAATGATATCCGACCTTATGAGACCACATGATCGACCACATGCCCTCGGGAAGTTTTCAGGGAGGGTGTTGTCACACCCCAATTCTGAACCAACCAGAATGGTGTGAGTGAACCGTCACTGAACCAACGGTTTACACCAGGATCTCAATAAGACCGTGTCCACTCATACAAACCATTGCACATAACCACAATCAAAATATAATAAATATAGTGAAAATCTTTAAATAAATGAACTGAGTATTCTATTGATAAATTTAAATAAGTACTCAATTATCCCAATTCCAAACGTAATTAAATATTTTTACATCACTTTAAAAATAACTAAAACAAATAAAATAAAATCAAAGGTACACGTAGAAAGGGCACTCGCATGAAGCATCATGCTCGTCCTTTCCTGCCTGTACGTCCACAGCAGCAACACCTCCATACGTCAGAGCGTTCATATAGTCGTCCACCGTGTAACCTGCATCAACATCTAAAAATAGTATATATACAAAGGGTGAGCCACAACTTAGCTCAGTAAGACAATCAGACAGTGTATCAATAATATATGCATGAGTAACAATCATTTTATACTATGATCTGGTTTAAGTTTGCAATGTGTTATAGAAAGGGTTGGCGGCCACCGCACCTCTATACACGAGTGTGTAGCATCGCACAATAGATCACACCACTGTCGACCCACATGCATCCATCATGGAATAGAGATAGAGCTAAGGCATCCACTACCTCCCCTGATACTCTATCCATACCAATACATAAGCCCCTACTGGCTAGGGCTTGCAAACTGGGCTCGCAACTAACCAATCCTATATGTCATCATTGTAGGCTCTATCCCAGCACAGCTTCCTACGGCATAGAGATAGAGCTAGAGCATGGTGGCTAGGCCAGAGACCACAGTGCCATGACCTCCCCCTGATACCCTACCCGCACCAAGCATACTAAGATAGAACAATACGTAAGTAGACTATATCCCAACATCACTCCCTACGGCATAGAGATAGAGCTAAAGCGTGGTGGCCAGGCCGGAGACTACAGTGCCACGACCTCCCCCTGATACCCTACCCGCACGAAGTATGCTAAGATAGAATACTACAAAAAGGTGCCAGTGTGAGGAATGATCCTAGACCCTAGGCCCTTTCCATTCCACACACCAACGAAAACAATCACATGTCTAGCAATCACATCCTAGCATAGCGAGTATGCATGAACAATAATAATAGCTGAAAGTAAAGGATGACATGCAATATGCACAAACACCAATCCACATATTCATTGTAATTTACAACAGTTTACTGTCCATTAATTATTAGGGTTTAGGTCTGATTCTCTTACCTGACGCTCGTTCGATAGCTTGCTCCACGTCTCAAGATCCAAACGTGCTAGCACAAAGTCCTACATAATATTAGGGTTCAATTAGAATAGGTTCTTAGGATTTACGTTGGTCGGAAACCAATGAGGTTACAAAATACACCTCACAGAGTTGACCGGTCATAGGTACCGGTCGCAGCTCTGTGGGGTAAACTGGCGACCGGTATGGTCAGCCGGTCCCCACAGGCTACTCCCCGAGAGATATCGGTCGCAGTACCGGTCGCATGACCTATGACCGGTATGTCTCCGGAAGACCATACACTTGGTTTTTCGACTATCGTCGATCATTCTCTATTGATTCCAGGGTTCCCCCTACACATTCTAAGTCTGAGCTTTGAGTTAGAGTTGTTTTCAACTCCACTCAAGTCTAGTTTTGATGGTATTCATCCTAGAACTCGAATCTAGGGTTTATCAATTAAATTAGGGTTTGACGGCAAAGCAGGGTTTAGGTCAATACCTGCTTTGCATGGTATTGATCCAAACAACCCAACCATCCTAGAGTCATAATGTGAGAGGAAGGGTTTAAACACTTACCGTCGACTGGCGTAAGGTGTGCGTCGTTGAACGGCAATGGCGGCTCTTCCTTCTTCTTCCTAGCTTCTTCTCCTTCTCCTATCTCCTTCTCCTCTCTAGGGTTTGTGAGGATCAATGGAAGGGATTCTAGGAGGTTTAGAGGGGTTTAAATAGGCTAAAAATTAGGTTTAGGAAATCTCCTAAGATTAGGAAAGTCAATCGGTTCGAAATCTAGAAAGTGGGACCCGCAGAGATCCAATTCTGGATCTTGGTAGTTTGCTGTGCAGACCATATCAGTCGACCGGTACCATCGACCGGTATGAGTGAATCATATTTTTGTTGGTTCGTTTTTTGTCCAATTTCATACCTGGTTGTCATCCGCTCGTCCCGTCTGGCCCGATGATGATCGAAAGACCTGTTACGACATGAACAAAGGATTTAGATCGGGTTCATGGAGTGTGGATCTTACAGGTGTGGTCACACGTAGGGTCGCAGTATGTCTGACCCTACATGCGACCCTACACCCTAGGGTCGCAGAAACTGCTACCCTAGGTGCTACCCTAACTGCGACCCTACAGTTTCTGTTAGTCTAAATTTAACGAAATTAATCCTAATTAAAATCTATCGACTTGTTAGGTCTTTCTAGTGATTTAAAAGTGATTCATAAAGCTCGAACGAGGATCTACTAGCAATCAAAGGTGAGGGAACAAGACCTAAACTAATTGGCTAATAATAAATTATTTTTGTTTATTGAGTCCAATGCCATAAATGATTCTATGCTTGTTTGCGTGTATTGTGCATTTAACATGTCATTCAATATTTCTGCTATTATTGTTCATGCATATTTAGATTCATCTATTTATAACATGATGATGATGATGATGATGCAAGGAATAGGCATGTGAATGTTTGTGTGTGGTTAGTGTACTTGATGCGAGTGGGACATCAGGGGGAGGACGTGACACTGTGATTCATCCTGGTCACCAGACTCTAGCTCTATCTCTACTCAAGTCTTGTCCACTAACATCGTTGTATCACCGTTACCTTAGTAGAGCTATTACGTCGTAGGGCATCAGGGGAGGAGGTCTTGGACCGTGTAGTTTCTGACTTTGCCAGGGGGCCTTAGCTCTATCTCTATGGACGTATTGAGGGATGCTGGGGTGAGGCCTTGGATACATTGTTTGATATTAGGATTGGATAGTTGCGAGCCCAGTTTACAAGCCCTCGCTAACAGGGGCTTACGTGTTGGTATAGATAGGACATCAGGGGAAGTGTGATGCGGTGCGGTCCTAATCATTTTAGCTCTATCCCTTTTTCATGGTGGGGTGGATGTGGACGACAATGGTGTTTGATCCGTTGGGTGGGCTTACATACCCTGTGTATAGAGGTGCAATGGCCACCAATCCTTTCTATTGCACATTGTAAACTTATGAACCAGACCAAAGATATGAATTAAATGCATGCATATGTTTGTCGCATTGTTTTGTTTACTCACTGAGCTCAAGTTGGAGAGTTGACCCTCGCGCGCGTAATTCTTTTTAGTTTCTAATGTTGCAGGTATTACGGTTGGAGATTATGTCGACACGCCAACATATGAACATGTGACGGTTATGATGAGCAAGCTATGGAGGACTATTATGACTCGTTAAACGAGCGTTTCAACTATGGATATGCTTAGTGTTTAACTTTCGTATTTGGATATTTGTAATATGTATTAAATTATGTTTTGGTTACTTGGAGATAAATGAAATATTAATTATTTATCATGACTAGACTTCAGTTCATTATCTGTAAGACTTCAGCTATTTACTTTATTATCTTTGATTAATGTGGAATGTGTTTTAGCTTAACATGGTGGGGATAGCCTATTCAAGATCCTGGTTGAATCGTTGATTTATTGACGGTTCATCACACCATTCTGGTTGGTGCATAATTGGGATGTGACAGTCTCACTTATCTTTTTAATCAAAAGGAGTTGAACATGAGACAAAGAAGATGGCTAGAATTATTGAAGAATTATGATTGTGATATTCAGTATCATCTAGGGAAGGCTAATGTAGTTGCTGATGCACTAAGCAGAAAAACAATGATAAAATCCCAAGGAGAGGTTAACACGACTGCGGCTATGTGTGTTACAGGGAAAGTATTCCATCATGGTAATGAGCAGTTCATGATAGATGCACCGGATGGATCAACCAACCAAGGATTTATTCATCGATTTTCAAATATGTTTGCGACATTGAAAATTACACCTGATATATTAAATGAAGTGAAGGCCGCTATTAAATCAGACCCTTATCTGAGAATGATACAAGAAGACATCGAAAAAAGTAGGACTATTCATGAGTTCACCTTGGACGTTGAAAATGTACTAAAATACAAAGGAAGAGTATGTGTTCCTGAAACTAAAGACGTGGATATTAGACATAGAAAAATTAACCGGATTCACTTTGACGAGATCAATGGTTGTTTTCCCTTTTTGATTGACATTATTATTTTCTTGGTGTACCATTAAGCTAATTACATTTAAGGTACCCTAAACATCTTTGTTTTGCAACTCCAAACGTCCTTTTAAAAAGATTGAGGTAACTCACGTCCCTTTCTCAAAGATTGAATACCTCTATGTAATTCCCCCCTCCCCTCTCTTTAGATTTGTGAAATACTTTCTTCCTCTAGTTTCATTTTGTTTCCATACTTCCATGAATTATTTTTCTACCCTGCAACATGAAATAAAAAAGGAATGCAAGGTATAAACTAACCAAATACATGTATTAGAGATAAAGAACTTGCCATTAATTTGCGTCCAAATCACATCATTTATTGAAAAGGTAGACCATCTACCTAGAAAAGAATAAAAAAAAAGGCAAGGGCCCGAGGGGGGGGGGGGGGGATGTCGACCATCAACTTTTTCTTTCTAGTAGTAGCACAAGAAGATTAGGTACCTAGTGCCAGCCAAAGCATACATACATTCTTATTGGTTTTCTGACAGAAATTATGATTATATTACCATTTTAATTACCCTTCTCAAAATCCCAAAATTTTCACATCTTCTTTAGGGAAATGACAAAATTAACGAACTTACCCTCCTCCTTTAAGAGGTGGTCATTAATATACTCCATGTACCTATTGAACAGAACATCAATTACAGAATCTCCAAAGTGATAAACGATCAAGGGTTCTGTCACAGCTCTTATTAACTTTGCTACTTTCTGCCCACTTGTAAATCTGTCAAACTTGAATTCTTTGTTGTTATCTTCATCACTCCCATCCCAATTGATGTCGAAGATTTCTAACCCATCAAGATAAAATGATCCTTCTCCACAAACTATAGCTTCTACCTCTTTATGGGAAGGCATATGGAAAGGCAAATTGAATGAATCCACTTTAGCTTCTTCAATGAGACCCTAAAACAAATCAATTAAGAAAATTTTAATAATTTGAATATCAAGAAGATCAATTGCAACCATGAAATTTGTAAATTTGATTTATAAAATTCTAAGCGCAAACTAAGCATATATACCTGTGAGACCAAGTCATTTAGTGATTTAGACAAGAGCTCCCAAAAGTAACACTCTTTGCCAAGCGGTTCTTTGCTTTTCCTGCCTAACATTGTTAAAACCATTCGCCCTTTGGGTGTTATTTCCTTGGAGCGCAAGCTAAGAAACAAAGAGAAATCTTTTCGAAATTGCTCTGTGTATGCTTGGAGCACACTAGGAGGACTCGACCTTGCCAAGTAAATATTGCCCTTGTTAATTTCATTCATTGGAGGAACCTATATGCATCATTGGTAAAAATATATCATCACTTGTATGAATGTGCATGGTAATAAGAATACTTACTCATCTTGAGATATAAGTATATAACGAATTTTTTTAAAAATTTGTTTTGGAAAAAGGTTTTGCATGAGATCGTACTTTCAATGTCGGATGAAAAAGGGTAATCTAAAAATTATCCATCCCCTATTAAATGAAGAACTGATATCATGACCATGTATCATAGATGAAAAGTGAAAATCGCCCCCTTTTTCATTTTGGCAGTTTAATTGGTATACATGTGGCAGTAGAGGAGATGGCAAATTAATTAAGTTGCAAACCTGAGAGAGCCATTGAAGGCTATAAGAAGAATGAAGGAAGTCTATAGTAGCAGTTGGAAAGAGCCTCTCATAGAAAGAACCAGGTATTCCCATGATGGAACATGGCCCAAACTTTTCTCCCTTCTCCTTCCTCAGCTTCTGATAGAAAGCCGGCAAAGTCCTAAAAATGGTGTTGAAGTCATTACTTGGAAGATCATTGAGAAACACTTGGAATTCAGGCGTAGTATGATTCAACTGATGACATATTTCATCAATAGCCTCAATGATCTCTGTGATCACCAGTAAGGTGTTGGGCCCTGAAGAGCAGCCCAAATCGGCTACTCTTATGCATCGAGATGGATTGCTAGTATACAAATCCGAAATGCTCCCAATCACCACTGGTTTTGCCTTGGTTATCACTATTTTCTGAAAAGACCCAAGTTCAAACCTGTTAGAAGAGATGAATTAAAATGAGAGAGAGAGAGAGAGAGAGAGAGAGAGAGAGAGAGAGAGAATGTACTTGAAGTATGGAGTTACTAGCGTAGCTAGTATCTCCATTCCCTCCATTCATGTGGAGAACTTGTGGAACTTCCATGGCTTTTCTTAACTTTTAAGATTCTTAAAGCGCCAACTTTGCAAGTAGCAGCCTTATGGAAATTGTAAACCCAGCAGGGGTTATAAATAGTAGCCCGATAAAAGATAAAACAAAGACTTGGAAAGATTAAAACAAAGACTTTGACTAGTGGAACGGAGTTGTAACAAATCATTATGATTGGTTTTAGAAGTCGGATCCGAAAAGTCGATCCCACCTGACATTGAGACTAATTAATTCGATCCCACTTGACATTGACCCTAATTAATCTACTGTGGCCGGCTCAATCACATTCGATATTGGTCCCAACTCCCAATTAATTCAGTGTGATGAGATCTCTTGAAACTCTCCTTGCGAAGAAAGAGAAAAGGATTTGGGATTCAATTAATTTTTATTAATTATTTACTCTATTGACACTGATAAATTGGCAGACAGATCCATTTAATGCTCTTTTGGTTATTTACTTTATTGATTAGTCTGATAAATTTGTAGATAGATCTATTTAATGTTCTTTTGGTATAGTTTATATTTATATTTATAAGTTATTTATGTAAATTATTTATGAGAATAAATTCTAAATCATAAATAGTAATTATTTGGTACCATTAAACATAAAAATAATAATAAATTATCATATTAATGATAAACTAATATATTTTTAGATTTTAGATTATATTAATTTAGTTTAAATATTAATAAGTACTATAAATCATACCCCCCCACACACACATATATATTAACTATATTAAATATTAACTATATTAAATGGAGCAATAAATGATTCTGTTTGCAAATTTATTAGTCAGTAGAATAAATAATCAAGATTAATTGAATCCCAAACCCCTTTCTCTTTCCTTACAAGTAGAGTTTCAAGAGATTTCATCACCATCCTATAGTGTGAAACCCAAACACAAATGAGAAGAGCTGGCTATGTCAAGGGGGATCGAAACGAATGAGAAGAGCCGGCCACACTAGATTAATTAGGCATACCGGTCAAGTCTTTGTTTTTATCTTTTGAAGTCTTTGTTTTATCTTTTGTCGGTCCATTATATATATATATATATATATATATATATATATATATATATATATATATATATATATATATATATATATAGAAAAAATTTCATCTACACTCCATCGAGGATTACTAACATCATCTATACCCACAAGATTGCAAAAACATCGTCTAGGTCTCAAAAACTTTGCTGTACTAAGCAAAGAAGTCCACTCCGTCAGAAAATTCCCGTTAGATACTGATGTCAACTGCATTGAATTATTTCATGGACGATATTACCCTTAAAGTAAAGGTAAAAGATAATTTTACCTTTTTTCTTTCTGTCTCTTCTTCTTTCCTCTTCTTCTTACCTTCTTCTTTTACTGCTCTGGATTTTGCAGATCACTTACTCAAACCCTTTCATAGCTTCCGCATCTCTTCTCGTTTCTAAGCTTTTTCGAAAGGCCATAAAACTTGAGATCGAATTTTTGGGGAATCGTCGTATCGACCATCTTCTTCAATCTCCTCTTTTGCTGATCTCAGAAACCATGCTTCAAAGTTCAAACACAACACATCGCCTCGCCGGAACCTGATTCAATTCGTTGTTGGTCGTCTACTTCCTTCACCAAAATATTAGTGTCGTTGATGAAGGCATTCCTTTTGGTCCTCGTCAACTATTCACAGACACTTCCAGGTTAGCCTCCTTTGTAAATCCCTGAAACCTTCTAGGGTTTTCAACAACCCTATCCACAGACACTCCCAGACTAGCCTCCTTTGTAAATTCTTGAACTCTTGCCGTCGCCTACAGACCATTCCCTGCATCCATCTACAAGCACAGGAAACCCTCACTTGAAGCCTTCATCACAATTAAAACATCAAATTGTACGTTGACGGAGTTGCTGGATCTCGATTCCTTTCTACAGAATGGTAGCGACGATGACGATGATGACCTTCATGGCATGCCTCATTGCACTCTTGATGAAATCCTAAGCGAATCCGATTCTTCGTCTTCTCCTTCCTCTCCATTTTCCTTCAACAGTGCTGTCTTTCTATCTAATTCGCACTCGTTGTTCAACAAAGATGGGCAGAAACGAACATAGCTGATTGGATGATCTCGATGGGTTTTGAAATTTGGGTGAGATTGGAGGACTGAGTTAATGAGCCCTCGCATGAGTCAGGAAACCGAGTTGCCTTGCATGCTTGGTGGATGATTTCGGGAGGAGCGGAAGCAAATGTTGGAATGGGTTTGCAATACTGGTGATGGGATCTTGCAGAGGAGAAGGAGAGGAAGAGGAGGAGGGAGATGAAGGTGAGAGAGATGAGACAGAACTTGAATGTCAAATTAGTAAATGAATATAATTTTTTAGTTTTTCAATTTATAATATGAGGGGTAAAACTGTATTTCAACAATTTTAGTGATTTTCGTCAGTTAAGTGGACCTAGGTGATGTTTTTGCAATCTTGTGGGTGTAGATGATGTTAGTAATCTTTGATGGGGTGTAAATGAAATTTTTTCATAAAATTTTTTCATATATATATATATATCAAAGAGAACTTCAGAGGTGTAACTTTTTTTTTATAATTTCCAAACAATACGGACGAAAATGGGTTTGGTGCAAGTGGAAAAATGATTTGAAAATGAGGATCGAAAGGAACATGAGGTTTATCAAAAATTAAAAAATTAAAAAATAAAAATAAAAATAAAAATAAAAGAAAAGAGAAAGGAACATGAGAATTGATATACTTACCCAAAAAAAAAAAAAAAACATGAGGTGAGGTTTGTGATGATTTAGCAAGCATAATGATATCGTGAAACTCGTGGAACGCCGTTTGTGTTTGTGTGAGAGGGTTTTTTCTCTTTTTTTTTTTTTTTTTTTTTTTTTTTATGGTAAAGCCTAAAATATATATATTTTTTTTTGTTTTTTTATGTTTATGTGAGACAGTGAGAGCCTTGTTTTAGAGGTCAAGTAACTCTTTAAGACGACAAAGATGTCCAAACACTTGTGAGATAGAGTGAGTAATGTTGGAGAGGGTTGAAATAAAATCCAAATATATTAGTGTTGCAAACGTCTCTCGGGGAGTAAATCGTACCTGCGAACAAAGAGAAAAGGTAAGAGAATTCAGATTTTCGTCTCTTGGATCATTTCGATGCCAAACTTAGTACTTCAATTTCAAGTAGATAATTGAAAAGTTCAGTACAAAATACGAGTTCCGAGTAGGTGGGACTATAGAGAGAGTTTTAAGTGTAAAAATTGAATTGTTTTACCTTCAGGTGGTGCAAAGGATTTGCCCTAAGTGGGTTTGTTCTTCTGTCGGTTACATCAGACGTATCGTTTGTTATGTCCGCACAAGGTTATTAGTCTGTCGGTTTTGACTGATGTGTCGATCATTACCATTTATTGCGCCGCACAAAGTACAAATAACGCGTGAGAGATATGTGCAGCAGGGACGCTGAAAAAGCTGAGCTCTAAACGGACAAGTTCCTTCGCTGACACCTGTCTTGCCAAGTGTATCCTTCTAATTGGTGGGGTATATAATGTCCATAACACTTATCTCTAGCTTTATATTGTAATTCTCGTCACATCATCACATTATAAATGTTAACTTTAATAGTAGTTAAAATCATTTTTCTATTCAAATTATTTTTGGGAAAATTTCACGCACTTATACCTCCCCAGATTTATTAAATATGTATCAAACAAACTTCGTCTATTATGACAGATCTATTAACTGATGACATGTCTTCCTCTAAAATCTATTAATACCAAAAATACCCCTGTATATGTGTAAATTTATAATTTTACACATATAAAGGTGGGGAGAGAAAGTTTCCTATTAAGGAAAATTTCATGCACTTTCCTTGTACTTTGCCTTAAAGGCACCCAATCCCCAAGTTCGTGATTTATCACAACCGCCACACTATTAACTTAACTAACAGAAAATGTTAAATGACCCATTTGCCCTCCATTTTCTGTCTGTGTACACCCTTAATCTAGGAATTGAACGAGATTTTTGCTTCTTGTCAGTGGCATAGGGATCCGCTCACTAAAATTTCTATTCAAGATTTCTTTATCAACGTTTCTTCAAGATATGCTCTCTTAAATCTCTATACAAGACTTCTTAGCCATGGATCAAGTTTTGTTTATTTATTCTAGAAAAAATTTCATCTACACCCCATCAAGAATTGTTAACATCATCTACACCCACAAGATTGCAGAAACATCACTTAGGTCCACTTAACTGACGGAAATCACTAAAATTGTTGAAATACAGTTTTACCCCTCATTTCCCTTCTCTTTTTCTTCCTCACATTCTGCGCTTGTGAGTAACCCCTCCCTTCTTCTTCTTCTTTTCACTCACAGTACTGCACTTGTAGTAACCCCTGAAAAATCCCATAAGCAACCGACCAGAATAAGAACACCAGCAAATAGCCACAAATGGGGAAGAAGACAAAAGAACAGGATGCTAATCATAGTAAATTAGAGATCTAAGATTTATATTTCAGGTATCAGATGCCACCAGAACTCAAAAGGAACACTAAAACAAAGGATGAAAGAGTGATTTGAGCAGAAGATTTTACAAACCTTGGATGTGGGGATCCTTTAATTGGTTTCTGTCCGTACTTCCTCCATGAGTACTCGTCGGTTCAGATATCGGCCATTTTCAAGCTGATTGCAGGGACTCTGACCACTCTCTTTACCCTCGATTTCCTGTTTTATCAGATTGTAACAGGTTTAGCCCCTTTCTTTCATGGTTTTACAAATTTTCTACAATAACCCATAAGATCACAAAAGATAAAGGAGAAATCAAACCTCCGCTTCGAGCAATGGCAACGGCCAGAAGAGGCTCCGCATTTACCAGCGGCGTCGTCAGAGGAGCTGCACTTCCTCTTCAACGAAGAAGAACTCAGAGGAGGCTGACCAACAGAGGAAACCTGAGAGAGATTCGTAATCTGAAACGTCGAGGATGAGGAAGGCTGCTTACTATCTGTGTCGCCGGTCAACGACGACATGAAAGAATTTGCAGCGGAAATAATTGGAGAAGCACTGAAACTAATGGTTGTCGTCGATTCCTTTCTCTCGAGAACCCCATTTTTCATTTCCCTTCCCTTTACTCTAAGGGTAGTATTGTCCATAGAAAATTTTATTTCAGCTGACGTCAGCATTTAACGGGAATCAACTGATGGAGTGGACTTCTTTGATTACCACAGTCAAAGTTTTGGGACCTAGGTGATGTTTCTGCATTCTTGTGGGTGTAGATGATGTTAACAATCTTTGATGGGGTGTAGATGAAATTTTTTCTTTATTCTATTATTATTATTACTTTTTTTTGTAGGGGAGGGGTTGGGTGGGGGGGGTAAGTACTAGATCTGGATCTGGATCAAGTTGTTGATTCTTTCTTTTGAAATTCTTAAAGTCTGAGGATTCTTCTCCTAAAATTGTTACCGACTTTCCTTCTCCTATGATCGTTGACGACGTTACATTTTTCATCTCCTGCAAGGTTCGATGGTGAAATATTCTTCTTGTTTTATAGCATTCACCCATGGGAAGAGGACGGCCTCCTCCCATGTGAGGACGATGCTCGGAAATTGGGATATTTCCCTTTTTAAATAGATGATCCTCATTTTTAAATTTCGTCTAAACATGTTTAAATTTTCTACACTCAATCACACAATAGAAATCGAAAGACTTTTGCCTTAAAATTTCATCCACTCACGCCAGTGGAAGGTAAAATTTGGAGTCGCCACCTAGATGAAGTCTAGGACCTATAAATGTTGTTTCTCGCTTGGAGAAACTCTGTGACTCAATGGATTGGCTCACTCATCTCACCAAAGGAAGATAAGCACCAATTATCAGTTGGGAAGGTGTTAAGCACCCAACTCGCCTGGTCAATGACCGATCTCCCTATGTTCTATCATTTCCTATAGTTTATGCATACTTTGGGGTTTCTAGCCTATGCTACATCATACAAGACACCTAGTTAAGTTTTTAGTTCTCACTAAACTAAATGATATTATACTATGTAATTTACAATTCTACAAAGCAATAATCGAAATACGAGAGGTGCATATACAAGAAGAAAGAAAAGAGATGACTAATTACACAAAGAATGATAAATAAAAGAATAAATGGGAAATAGATGAATATATAAACAAATGAATGAAATAACAAAAGAACAACAATAAAAACAACAACACAGGTATGACTGAGTTTAGGAAACATCCCAAATTGCCTACATATTCCTATGCGGTTGAAATCAGGCCAAACATAGTTCGGACGGGTGTGTACTTACCAAGTGTGTGCAAAGATGATATTCCCAAAGTAGTATTGAAACGCATCCAATGGTGAGAAATGTCCATACAACAGTGGGATCGATCCATCTCAATGTAAATGACTTCTATCGTTAGAAGTCCCTGCGATGAGGTAATCCCTTAATAAAGAGACTTACCTCGATTCGACTGTGCATGGAGCGAGCAAACTCCCTCGCTGCCTATGTATTCCTTGAGACATTTGTCTCTCAAGAATCAGGTCAAACGTAGCTCCCATAGATTGACGAGCTATGGACACACGTGGTCAATGCTCAGGAAAGGCCAAATGCCTTAACTCCCCACATACGAGGGTTCACTAAATCTCACTCACATCCCACATTTGGGATGCCCAGGTGGGTTGTCCGTTGGGTCAGATTCATCTAAAACATTCATGGTAAAGATCCAAACGGTTCAGGTTCATTTAAAATACTTATGAAGACAATCCAACGGTTTAAATTCATTTTAAGCACTCATGATGAAGATCCAATGGTCTAGATTCATCAAATCATCAAAAACATTCATGGTGAAATTCCAACAGTTCAAATTCATCTAAGACACTTATGATCAGGATTCGATGGTCCAGATTCATCTAAGACACTTATGATCAATATCCAATGGTTCTGATCATGCATTAACATATCTAAGATCAATGGTCCAGATTTGATGATAAAAAATTCATGATTGATGGCCAGATTTTCATCATTAAAACATCCATGTTCGATGGCCGATTTAAAACATTCTAGATCAATGGCTAGATTTATATCTCCAAAATTCATAATCAATGGACCATATTTTGTTCTCATTAAAATTCTAAATCAAAGACCATATTACCGTATATGATCAAAAGAAAATGAATGGGTCAATTTTCCTGATATATGATCAAATTAAAATCAATGGATCAATTTCATACAAGAACAAATTATAGCTGATAGACCAATTTCATGGTATACGACTAAATAAAATCAATGAACCATTTTCGTGTTCTATGATTATATTAAAATCAATGGACCAATTTCATGGTAAATGACTAAATCAAAATCAATGGACCAATTTCATAGAAGATGAAGAGATTGTTCGTGCATGTGGGATAACCAGGTGGTATTTGGTGGGATAGATGGTGAACGAGGGGGTGATAGGGTGTGTAGCAGGTGCATGGTGTAATGGAGGCATTGCTGGTATAGCAGGTAAGTAAGGGTTCTTACCTTCTGTTCTTCTTCTCCCTCCTGCGGGTTCTTACCTTCTGTTCTTTTTCTCCCTCCTGCTTCTTCTTCTCCAATCTTCTTCTCCTCCTTATTCTTGTTTCCCTTCTGTTCTCTTCCCTCTTAATGATCGCTCTCTCACTTCTTCTCTTGTCTGATTTTTTTTCCTTCTCCTTTTTGCTCCCCTTTTTTTTTTTTTTATCGGCCTCTTTCCCCACTCTTGGGGTGGTTGATTGGCTCCCTGATATGGCAAATGGGTGCAGCCAATTTTGAGGTTGCGTGGACTGTTGGTGAGGATTAAAGAGGGATAAGAGGTGGAGTGTGAGGTCTTGTGTCGGTGGAGGATTAAAGAGGAATGGGGGTAGAGTGTGAGGTGTTGTATCGGTGGTAAAAGATAGGGTGGTACGAACTGCTAGAGATCATCGGTGATAGAGGATAAGATGGAGATGTGTCGGTGGAGGATTAAAGAAGGATGGGAGGTGGACAGAGGAGATGCAACTGGTAGGTGGGTTTGCGGCTGGGCAGGTCTGATCGAACAAGCAAGGTGGTGGAGTTTAATGAAGTATGGGATATGGAGTGTAGTTGTTGGACTGCTGTTGAATGATGTGGAGGCTAGGTTCAGCGGGAGGTGTCGCTCAAAGGAGAGAGAAAAAACAGTGGGCTTAGACTGCTATGGTGTAGATGATATAGGTAACTGGTAAGGTAAGAAAGGGAAAAAAAAAGAATGAGGTGGAGGTGGAGTGGGAGTGCTGGGTTTGTTTCTCTGTGCGAAGGCATGGGCATGGGCATGGGCATGGGCATGGGCATGTGGGAGCTGATGGTGTAGGTTGATTAGGTGTGGGGTGTTGCATAGTAACAAAACCCTCTCTTCGTATCTCTCTCCTTCTCTCTTATTCTCTCTTGTCCTGCTGTCATATATCGGTAAAGTTTTATTTGATTAGAGATGATAAAAATGGGGTGCTGACTCTTTTTTCTATCTGTAGTCTTTTCTTTCTTCCAAATCTCACCCTCTTCCCATTGACGAATTCCTCAATTTTCCAAATTTGGTTTTTTTTTGGAGGAAAAAAGAGAAGCATAAAAAGATGAGAAAGATTCGCACTAAATAGCTCGGAATAAAAGAAGACAACTGACCAAGTTGCAAAGGACTGGGGAGAAGATAACTGATCCTAAGCTTGATTTCGAAGAGTTGATTATAGTTCATCTGGTCGTCGATTCCTTGTCATCTTCCTATCTAGTCACTGGAGACTGACAACAACGAGGAAGACGGCGGAAGAATTAAAGGTGGCAGAATCGGGCTTCAGAGCTAATTCGCAACATTTCGGATCCCACTTGCACTCTGGATTTCAAGTTCTCAGCTCAACAACCGCCTCCAGTTTTAAGAATGTATTCCATCAATACATACCAAACAGCTAAAGCCTAATTAACCACTCCCAAGAAAGTGTAAAATCTCATAGCAGTTAGACCATTTATATAGATTAACCAACCCACGCTGCATTTAACCGACAAGATACAACTCCTCTGATGTCATTGGGGACGTCTAGTGAGAGAAACAAAGATCAGAATATGCAGACCATGTAAGTTATATGGTCTATGTGGACCAGGGAACTTTGAGGAACATCTCATTCAACTGGGTGCCAAACAGCTGATGAACTTCCCAAAGTGGGAGCTATTGGATATTTTGCTCATCTGCCAAAACACATCCATGCATGCTCTTGGAACTACACTGTCCTATGTCTGCAGTACTAATTCCAAGAGCTGTCTCCTATTACTGACAATGGCGGCCCTGATCTCTCTTATGGCCTCTTCTTTGGCAATAAGTTAGAATATAATCAAACAACATCCATCTAAAAAGAATTGAATCAAAATTTCCCGAACAAGTTTCTGACCAAGTTTGGTCATTTTTTACTCAAATCGAGTCTAGGCCATGGGTGCAAAATCCTCTCAGGCCTGGCCAGTGTTAGAATTTCTAGGCCCGAGATCGTGCTGAATTGGGCATGGGCTAAGGCCTTGGGTAGTTGGACTCTAGGAGAGAAGATCCAGACTCCTACATTGATTGAAGAAACAAAATGTAGAGAAAATTGGGCTTGGCTCCAATTTTGTGGATAAACGAGTGGGGATGTTGAACCAGGAGGTGCAAGGCAAAACATGGAAAACGTTCCAATAATTCCTCTTCTTCAAATTTCCTTTCTTTCTTTAATTTTATTGGAGGAAGATTATATGAAATCCTTGCCTTATGAGAATCTTTGATGGGGCGCCCATTTGTAGATTAGATTTGATTTTACCTTTATTGGACTGATATGATATACCGTAGGATGCACTTTTGTTTGTTGAATGGAGTCCCTCCCTTCTTCTATGCAAGTAAAAAGAAGCTTCATTTCTGTTACCAAAAGACAGTGAACTAAAACATTCTCCCCTCTGATCCAAGTTCTCACGAATCTAACAGCAGTTTAGAAAATCAGTGTGTTTGGATTTGGCTTCTGAAGTGATGTCGATCTTTCTTCATCTCTGTCCAGTGAATGCCCCCGGGTTCTTCTTCTTGCAATGACGAGATTTTTTAGGTGATAGTTCTTCGCTTGAGTTTCTTCCTTTTGGTTTGTTCGATCGAGTTAGGTATACTATAAATGGTAAGTTAATGAGTTTGGAAAAAGGTAGAATGGCAACTTAACAGAGGTAGAATGATAATTTTGATATTAAGAAATTGTAGACAAGGCACCTCATCAGTTAACGTACCTGTAATAATGGACAATGTCTGTATGATACATAGTTAACAAATTAGGAGAAGTTCGTGTAATTAATCTCCAACTCGGGGGTTGGGTGCCCTTAAGGCAAAAGTACGACGGAAGTGCGTGAAATTTTCTCTACTAAGAATGGTGCAAGCAATGCTCATGTAATAACAATTTCACTATAAATGCTCACTGTTTCAACGTACTTTGATCCCACCACAAAGGAAGAAGAGGGTAGGGAAAAAAAATCCTATCTTTATAGAGCTACTAAGGGAGAAGCAAGGGGGGGGGGGGGGACTGGGTTATGCTAAATTATGATTTAACCCTTTGTTAAGAAATCTAATTAAAATTTCTGTCTTTTATCGACTTTTTCTTTATTTCCGTGGGTGAATGTGATTTCACTCGATTATCCACTTAAATTTATTTACAATGACAACCTTACCAGTAGTTTTAATAGGGTAGGTAGTGTCTTGTTATATATGTTAGGATAAATAACAGATTCTTACGTTAATAATTCCATTTTATTATCAGGTGTTGGTTCTTGCCAATTAAACAACCCCTAGGGGTTATGACTGATGACCATGGTTACAGGTGGATTGGTATTCTAGATTTAAATCGCAGTAAAATAATCATCATGTGTGTGGGACCCTTTGGACATGGAAGATGAAGGGACCATGGAGAGGGTACCCTGTTGTACGTCTTTGTTTTGGGGGTAAAGCCTATTTGAAACAAGGATAATAATGTAGAGAGAGAGAGAGGGAGTACTTGAAGTCTGGAGATACCAATGTGACTAGTTTCTCTATTTCCCCAATTCATGTTGATGTGCATAAAGGCCACCCGCCAATAGGTGGTCGACACGAGGCTAAGCCACGGCAGTTCTCTCACTAGGTACATGTCCATCCATTCACATTCGAGTCAGGGATATCTGTCAATTCACATCCAAGCCAAGGGCAGTTCAATCAATTAACTATTCCGGAGCTGTATTGCAAAGGCGAGCATGGGACCCAAACTTGAACATTATATAGTGAGCTCACCTATTAAGGTTAAACCATGTCAGATTGGTACAAAGAAGAAGGATCGAGATTGGAACTGAATACTCATTCTATTACGTTTAATGAACAGTGCAAATAACGTATTTATACAATCTGACCTGTTGTCAATCTAACTAAAGGGTAAACCTATAAAACTACATAATTGTTTAATAATATAATCTAATATGCCCCCTCAAGTTGAGGGAGACAAATGGCGAAGGCCAAGTTTGCTGATTAGGAAAGAAAGAGGGCCTTGTCCCAGAGCCTTGGTTAACAAATTGGCCCGCTGAAATTTCAAACTAATATGAACTGGTCGGATCATCTATTGCTGAATTTTCTCTCTTATGAAATGGCAATCAACCTCTATATGTTTAGTCCGCTCATGAAAGATCAGATTTGCTGATAGATGCAGTGCAACTTGATTATCACAATGGACTGATATGGGAAAGGGGTGGGGGAAACCCAAGTCCTTAAACAAAGACTTTATCCATGATAATTCACAAGTTAACATCGCTAAAGCTCTATACTTTGCTTCAGCAGAAGAGCGAGCAAAAATATGTTGTTTCTTGATCTTCCAAGATATGGGAGTCGAACCAAAGAAGACGATGTAACCTATTGTGGACCGTCTTGTAAAGCGGCACCCAGTCCAATCTGAGTCACAATAACTTGAAATGACTGGGCTCGTAAGATGGGCCATATGCAATCCAAGGGAAATTGTCCCTTTCAAATGTAGTACACTAATAGCCGCTTGAAGGTGAGGTGCTCATGGAGCATGCATAAATTGGCTCAAGACATGTACAATAAAACACAAACCTAGTCTCGTGACAGTAAGATAGATGAGGAGGCCAACCATCCAACGATACATATGTGGATCTTCAAGAAGTGGGCCAGATTCATTATCAAGTTTTAGATTCTACTCCATTGGAAATGGGTTTGGTTTACTTGCTAAGAGCCCAGAGTCATTTAAAATGTCCAATGCATACTTTTGTTGTGAGAGAAGAAGCCCGTCAGTAGTGGATATGACCTCTATACCAAGAAAATAGGTAAGTTTGCCGAGATCTTTGATATTGAAGTACTTATGTAGATCAGCTTTGTTGAAGAAATATGATCTTCATTTGTACCGGTGATAACAATATCAACGACATACACCAAAACAACCGTGAAGATAGAAGTATGATTGTAAGTGAATAGGGAAACATTGGCTAAGGATTGGGAAAAACCCATTTGGAGTAGTGCAGCAACAAATTTTATGTTCCATTGCCGAGGCACTTGTTTAAGTCCATATAAGGACTTTTGAAGATGACAAACCATACTTGGTTTTAATAATGCCTCCTCAACTCTATATCCCGGTGGAGGGACCATAAACACTTCCTCATCAAGATCTTCATGGAGAAAAGCGTTTTTCACGTCCTTTTGATAGAGAGGCAAATGATTATAAGTAGCTAAAGCTATCAAACAACGTACCGTTACTAATTTTGCTACGGGGGCAAACGTTTCATGATAATCAAGGCCTTCCATTTGAGTAAAGCCTTTCACAACTAAACAGGCTTTGTATCATTCGATTTGCCCATTCGCATGCCTCTTTATTTTGAATATCCACTTACACTCTATGGCACGTTTACTTTCAGGTAAAGGCACAACTGTTCATGTATCGTTATCGTGCAAGGCACGGAGTTCATCATTCATAGCATGTTGCCACTCAATGTCTTTTTGGGCTTGATTATAGGTCTTTGGTTCAATTTCAGAACAAAGATTTGATAAAAGGACCTTATAATCAGAATTAGAAAAGAAACTAATATAATGATGGATAGGATAGGACATACCTGAAGAAGATGCTGGAGTGAACTGTTATGTGACAGAATTGCAAACTTAATCGCGTAGTTGAGAATTAGGTTGTGATATACGTGTGGACCGATGAAAAATAGTAGGTAAACATAGGCTATGTGGAGTAGGCCCAATTTCTGAAGTTACAATAGGAAGTAATGGACTGTGGACATCAGACTAGACTGCTGTAGGTGCACTTGCAGATTCGGTTACTACAAGAAAATTGGGAGACTCGGTTGTAAAAACAATGGGTGATGCAAATGTAGGGACAGCAGGTGATATGGTTGTAGGAGAGACTGAGAATCCCAGCTTCAGAAATAACATTGAGATTCTCAGTTTCAGGTGTAATATGAGACATTGAGATGGATTAATATCAGAATGAACAACTGGACAGGGAAGAACCACAGTAGGTGGTAAATCAGTTGTAGGACATGTAACAGTAGTTTGAAGTTTGCAAGGAAATATGTTTTCAAAAAATTGGACATCATGACTTATGAATATAATGTGAGATGCTAAATCATAAACCTTGTAAGCTTTTTGGTTGGGAGGATAACCCACAAAAATACAAAGAGTGGATCTAGCAGAAAATTTATGTTGATGTGGAGAGTGAGTTTGGGCATAACACAAAGATCCAAATGTTCTAAGATGTGTATAAGTCGGAGTTTTATGAAACAATATCTCATAAAGAGACTTACCATATAACACTGTAGTAGGTAAACGGTTTATGATATAGCAAGCAGTGAGGACACACTCACCCTAGAAATGCAAGGGAAAATTGGCTTGAAACCTTAAAGACCTAGCAACTTGAAGTAGGTGACGGTATTTTCTCTCAACAACACCATTTTGTAGACTTACCATATAACACTATAGTAGGTAAACGGTTTATGATATAGCAAGCAGTGAGGACACACTCACCCTAGAAATGCAAGGGAAGATTGGCTTGAAACCTTAAAAACCTAGCAACTTGAAGTAAGTATGGTATTTTCTCTCAACAACACCATTTTGTTGTGGGGTGTACATACAAGTGCGGTGGTGAAGTATGCCAAGAAAGTGCAACAGATTTTGGACAGAAGAGGATAAAAATTCTGTCCCATTATCTGATCTAATGATTTTCACAATGGCAGAAAACTGAGTTGCTGCCATATAAAAAAAATGTGAGAACATAGTAAATGTATTAGATTTGTATTTCATAAAAAACATCCAAGTAGTGCGTGTGTAATCATCCACAAGTGTAAGAAAATACTTGCAACCAGTATATGATGGGATCGAATACGGACCCTAGATATTACAATGAAGTAAAGCAAATGGATGAGCAGAATGTGAACTACTAGTGGGAAATGGAGAACGTGTGTGTTTGGATAAAGGTTATGTATCACAGACACCAGTGTAGGACTGTAAGCCAGGAATGTGAGCAGTATGGGGGGATGGGTTATGTACCCAACCTGAAGTGCCACATCTCAAGAGATACAAAAAGATGATATAATTCATCCTTTTGGCCTGCAAAGATGATATCATCTACATATACAACCACAACTGTCTGATTACTATCAACTAAACCTTTCTTGAAACCCAACTTGCATAAGTATCCAGTCTTGAATACCATGCTCTTGGTGCTTGCTTCAACCCATACAATGCTTTCTTCAGTTTGCACACAAGTGTAGAGTCCTCACTCAATTGAAATCCTTCTGGTTGCTCTATATACACCTCTTCTTCCAAGTCACCATTCAGAAAAGCTGACTTGACATCCATCTGATAAACCTTGAAATTCCTGTGCATTGCAAAAGCAAGAAACATCCTGATAGCTTCCAACCTAGCCACAGGAGCAAATGTTTCTTCAAAGTCAATTCCCTCAACCTGAGCATATCCTTTACAAACTAATCTGGCATTGTTTCTTACAATTTTGCCATCTTCATTGAGCTTGTTCCTGTAGACCCATTTAGTGCTAATAACATTCTTGTCTGTAGGCCTTGGCACCAATTCCCAAGTCTTATTTTTCTCTATTTGATCCAACTCTTCATTCATTGCCTTGAGCCAACTAGCATCTTCACATACCTTTGCAACTGATTTTGGTTCAATATGAGATAGTAAGGAAAACATTTGTTTTGGTTGCCTCACCTTTCTTGTTTGCATACCAGCAGATGGATCACCAAGAATTAATTGTTCAGGATGATTATTTTTTACCCTTCTTGAGCCACTTTTATTCTGCCTATCTGCCTCTGAATCAGACTGCTCTTCTCTTTCTTCTGTCTCAACCACAGCTCTCTGTCTTGTCACAATTGTAACATCCTGCTCCTTTTCTGTTTCATTGTCATTCTGATCAGTGTCCAGGTCTTCAAAAATAGGAACTTCATTATTTGATCCTGTAGGAGAATTTTTGTGCTCATAAACTCTCACATCTGCACTTTCAATAATTTTACCAAGTTTTTTATTGTAACATTTGTAAGCTTTGCTAGAAGTAGAGTAGCCAAGAAATATTCCTTCATCAGCTCTATCATCAAACTTCCCTAGACCATGACTATTGTTCTTGATATAACACTTACTACCAAACACTTTGAAGTGTTTTGCTGTGGCCTTCTTACCAAACCATAGTTCATAGGGTGTCTTGTCTTCATGTGGCCTCAACATACACCTATTCTGAACATATATTGTTGTATGCACTGTTTCTCTCTAGAATTTATTTTCCATGTCATTTTCAGTTAACATAGTCCTGGCCATTTCTTGAACAGTTCTATTCTTCCTTTCTGCAACACCATTTTGCTGTGGTGTTCTAGGAGCTGAAGTCTGTCTCTTAATGGCGTTCTCAGAACAATATTCTGCAAAGTCAATCCAGGTGTACTCTCCTCCCCTGTCAGATCTCAAACACTTGATTTTCTTCCCTGTCTCATTTTCAACTTGAGTCTTGAAGATCTTGAATCTAGCCAAAGCTTCTGACTTATGTTTTAGAAACATTGCCCAAGTCATTCTGGAGTAGTCATCTATAAAAAGAATGAAGTACCTTTCTCCTACAATGCTTTGTGTTCTCACTGGCCCACATAAATCTGTATGAATTATCTCCAATGGTTGAGTAGTGTGGTATTCCTTAGGCTTGAATGATGTTCTTGTCTGCTTCCCCTTCTGACAAGATGCACAGATATCATTGGAAGGCTATTTCAATGAAGGAATATCTCTCACAGTATTTTTGTTAGATATTTTAGACAGATTTTCAAAACCAATATGTCCCAATCTTCTACTATGCCATAGCCATGTTTCCTCTTCTTGACTCATCATACAATTCTCTTCAAACTCTTCAGACAGAATATAGAGATTTCTAGAAGTTCTTTTTCCTGATGCCATCAACTTTCCACTGTCAGACTTTCGGATCTCACATCATTGATCATTAAAAATCACTTTGTGACCTCTATCACAAATCTGGCTGACACTCAATAAGTTATGTTTCAAACCTGAAACATAGAGAACATCATGAGATTTTATATTTTCATTTATGAGGCTGATACTTCCCTTTCCAACTATCTTGGCACCATCATTGTTTTCAAATTTAACTGAACCTCCTTCATAACTCTGAAGCTTTTGAAGTCTTTTACTGTCTCCAGTCATGTGACTAGAACACCCACTGTCAAGAATCCATGGTGTAGAACTGTCTTGTGCTTTAAAAGTTGTCTGCACAACCAAAGAGCTGTCTCTTTCTGTTCTGTCCCTCTGAACCCAAACTCTCTTCTGTGATGATGCCTTCTCAACATGTTTCTGTCTTGGAGCCTCTCTTCTTGTTCTGCTATGCTGACTCTGTAAATGTGACATGGAGGGAAAAATGGTTCTACAGTTCCTTGCTACATGCCCAAAGTTATTACAATTGTAACACTCTACAAAGTTCTCTTCAAGGGGAGCAAATTGATTTCTACTTTCAAATTTTACATCTCTCATGTTAAATTTGCAAGTAGCAATTTTATGTCCAAAATTGTTGCATCTGTAGCAGTAACCCTGAAATAAGGTCTTGACCTTGCAGTTTCCATGTATCTCATCTGTCTCTGTGGTGCACTGGGATAGTTTTCTCTGTAGAAATTATCATACTCCATTCTCTTTCCTTGCCATGTATTTTGTCTTGGCCTTGCATAGTTAGTCTTAGGAAGAGAAATATTGTTTCCACCTTGACAATGAACTATTGAGTCCTTACCCTTTTCATTTTCCTTCACAAAAGATATAGGCTCTTTTCCTTTTGAATTTGTAATTTTTGAAGTCTGTCCTTTATCAAAACCAAGGCCAAACTTGATGTGGGAAGGTCTTTGAGCATTGATAATCCTGTCAAGTTTGTTACTACTTGGATGCACTGAAGTAGACTTATTTAAATCATCATGTTGAGATAATTTTTGTCGTCTCTCAACCTCTTCTTTTTCATACTCTGCTACTTTTGTCTTAAGAAGAGTAAAATCATTTTCAAATTCTTCAAATCGTTCAACCATAGGAAGTTGTTCTTCAACTTGAACTCTCAGACTTGCATTCTCATTCAACACCATGGTGTAATCTACAAATGCCTGTTTAAGCTGAGTATTGAAATTTTCTATAATTTTCTTGGACTCTTCATATTGAGCTTTCAGATCTTGAATTACTTGTTTTTGCTTTTTAATTTCTTGAGAGGCAAGCTTGTTATGCTTTCTTTCCTTCTTAAGCTCCTTCATGGCTGCAACAAGTTCTTCCTCAAAATTTATCTCACACTCTTTATCACTGCTTGAAAAATTATCTTCCTTGTCTCTCTCTTCATCACCACTTGAGATAGAATTCACAATTTTTCCTTTATCTGTGATCTTCTCTTGAGCTTCAATGTAAACCATAAATAAAGCCTCACTAGGCTCATCTTCAGAGATTTCATCAGAGTCATCATCTAAAGATTCAGTGCTTCTCTTAGAGATAAAACTCCTTTTGCTGGACTTGTTTTTCTTGAAGTTATAATTTTTCTTTCCTTTAAACTTATTTTTTCTGTCTTCTTCATCATCACTGTCAAACTTACTCTTCATGGGGCATTTTGCAGCAAAATGTCCAACCTTGCCACAGTTGAAACATTTGAAAGGAAGCTTATTCTTGTATTTACCTGTACCCTTCTTTAATTTTCTAGTGAAATGAGCTGTGGCTTCATCATCACTTTCTTCCTCATTTTGCTTTTCAGAAATCTTCAGCTTCTTCATAGCCTTGAAAGCAACCTGCTTATCATCAGTGGTTCCTGGATCAATCCTCATCTCAAAAGCTGTCAAAGCTCCATGAATTTCATTAATTGTAACCTGTTCCAAGTCCTTGGTTTCTTCAAGTGCAGATACCTTTGACTCAAATTTTGGGGTGAGAGACCTCAAAATCTTCTGACAAACAATATGACCTTTCAAATCTTCACCAAGTCCTCTAATAGAATTGACCACTTCATTAACCCTGTTCATGTATTGATCAATGGTCTCATCTTCATTCATCTTCAGATTCTCAAACTGACCTCTGAATGTCTGTAGCTTGACAGTCTTGATTTTCTTATCTCCTTCATAGATGTTTATTAGTCTATCCCAGACTTCCTTTGCAGTCTTGCAATCCATGACCTTGGACAATTCACTGTTGGTCAGACCACCTTGAATGGCATTGAGTGCCTTTCTGTTATTCTCAAAATTCTTTTTGTCTATAGCACTAGGAGCAACTGTGTCATATGGAGTGTAGCCAAATTCAACTGCAGCCCAAACATCAAATCCAAGTGATCTCACATATATCTTCATTCTCCTTTTCCAAAAAACAAAGTCTGTCCCATCGAACAATGAGGGTTTATGTGAACCTTCCCCTGGTGCCATTGCTACCCTCTGATCTCTCAGATGCTGATTTAGCTTTCACTGAGCCTGGTGCTCTGATACCAATTGATAAACCTTGAATGACACTGAGAGGGAGGGTGAATCAGTGTGAATAATTTTTCCCTTGGTTTTTCTTTGCTGCCCAGTGATGTTTATAAAATAAACTGTCCCAAACACAATCGTATGCAAATCTACCTCACAACTACTCAGTGGCCAGGTCTACCAGATTTGCACACTCATCCTATAATTCATTCCACGCACTTCACAAAGTACATAATCAAGCAAACCACAACACACAAAGATTACGTGATTCACCACCACAGTGAGTGATGGCTAATCCACGGAGTAATGCCCAATGGGCTTCGTATTTACTCAATACTCAACTTTTAGCCCTTTACAGGACAAGGGTACTCACCCTAAATTTTCCCAGCATGAAACTGAGAGGGCGTAACAACGCCAGAATTCAGGCATAAAGCCAGTGTCCAGCACCCACTGAACACACCACAACAAATACAATTTTTGGGGCTTATAATGATGGCCTACAATTAAATCCCAACCTGCAAGACATTCAATATTTTCTTCTCTTTTTCTTTGCCTAATGCTAGCATACATTAGATTCCCATACAACATAGGCATTCAACATCATCAACCTACTTTAACATACAATGAATTGATTCAATAAATAGTAAGGGAGATAAGAAAATCTCACAACCAATTTTTCTGATAATTGACAATGTTCTTCTTCTTCTGATAGTCAATAAATCCCTTGCCATATGCTATCAAGCTCTTCCAGCCTTCAAGAATACATCAGTGTATCGGCATCAGCATGAAAAGAGATGGAGAAAGACTATCTTCAATTTCCAGAGCAAGAAAAATCCGAAATCATGGAGTTCTCCCCTCTTTTCTTCAAAAACTCCCTTTCTGATCTCTTTTCCGCGGCTGCAAGTCTCTCAAACCATTCTCAATTGATAGAGAATGAAAAACCTAACTTGGAGCAATTTGGATCGTCGAATTTGGCCACCGGATGGCCAACTTATGAAGAAAACAAGTTCGGCCATTCAAAACATTCCAAATGGAATCTTTTAATTCCATTTGGTGCGCCTGCGACGCATCGTAGCCGCGCCCGCCATATAGGTGTCGAAATCTGATTGGCTGGGGAGGGAATCAATAACCTCAGCCATCAGATTCTTATCAAAAAGGCGGGATCTTACAGGATCCCTTGGATCCGAATAAACAGCGTCTCCGAAGATCGGCTTGAACTACAGCCGTAAGATCTGGATCTTGAGAACTGCGGTATCGTAGACGCGTCGCACTGGATAATGGCGCTGCTTCCGTGTGATGCGGCGCATGTCTTTAAACTGCGTCTGGCCAATCAACGTACTCGCGATGGAATCTGACGCCTCCGCCTGAGAAACGCAGAATCCCGCCTCATTTAAAGCCTTTGATTTGGAATCTTCCATACGTGGCTCCATTTGGGCGGCCGATCTTGCATCTTTAACATTCTTTTCTTCCCAAAATACCCCTGAGAATCCGAAAAATGGCCTCTGTAACTTTTGAAGTTTTATTAAACTTCTGCCAGAGACGATTTTCCAGAGAGCTTTTCTCTCTCCTGGAAAATCGTCGAACACATGGTGGGCGTGCGGGAGAGAGGTAACCAACGTGCGCGGCATGCGGGAAAGCCAGCGCGCGGCTGCTAGGCTAGCTGCCTTGCGGGCTTGCGGCAGGGCATGCCTGCGGGCTGGCTGGCTTGCGGGGCTGGACTGCCTTGCGGGCTGGCTGGCTTGCTGGCAAGGCAAGCCTGGCCTACTTGCTGGGCTGGCTGGCCTGCTGTGCTGCTGGCCGGTCAGGTTGGCTGTCTAAGTGGCATGCCTCCGGGGTGGGTCCCACCTTCTCTCTCTTGGGTCCCACTTTCTCTCTCCTCTTTCTCTCTCCTCTAATTCTTTCACCTCTTCCATGCTTCATGCTTCACAGTACCTGTAACCAAGCCAGATCACCTCTTCCATGCTTCATGTTTCGCAGACATTCTCTCTCATCAACCTGGACCCAGTTAGCCCAATTTGCCAACAATTACAATATGTAGACATGTAGGCCAACACAATCTAGTGCAGCAATTGTGTTGGCACAGTTGGCAAAGACCAATCTTAATGAAAAAATGCATATTTAGGGAAAATAGGGCCGATCTTTTGTATGATTCTGCGTAGTTGGACCCTAGTCCCAGCAAACCGCAGGATCGGCCACACGTGTGAGATAGAATTGGTGTCTAAACCGATTTGGATTGTGGTGAATGGTGAGAATCATCCGATACAATCTGATTCCACCAAGTGGGATTATATCACTCTCCCATTTCATCATTTGAAATGACAGAAGAGGAATACTTAGGGGTTTTTACAGTATTTACGACAACTAAAAAGAACAAGCATTAACCACATGTTACATGTTGATATCAACCTACACGTTCGTAAAATTTGTGGCCAAGATTAAAATAAACGAAAAAAAAAAATTTAACTTTGAAAAGAAAACCACATTACATTCTTAAAAAGATTACATCAATCATTGTGGTTTTTTTTTTTTTTTTAATGAACAAAATATACTTAATTTCAATAAAAACACATACAACCTTCAATTTTAAACAATTTTCAAGATATGATATTGTCTTATGGAAATTCAAATTGGTTCGAAAATTCTCAAGATGAAATGTGAATGGTGAAAACAAGGACATAAGATTCTATAGATTTATTTATGATCAATAGTTTTAGATGTAATTCCTAAATTATTGTTAAATCTTAGAAGGATTCAAATGTAATATGGAAAGATTTGGAGTTAGTGGCATCGTCATGTAATGATTAATAATCTTTTTAATTTTGAAAATTTCTCTTTTCTACTCTTTAATTTCCCTTACAATCAAACAAAGCTAATGTATTTCATCATATAGTCAACAAGAAAACAAAGCTAATGTGTTTCATCACGTAGTCAATAAGAAAAATTAACACGATTCACTTTGTAGAGATGGTTGTTTTTCGATTGACATTATTTTCTTATTGCACCATCAAGCTAATTACATTTGAAGCCAAACATCATTGTTAGTAACCTCAAACGTGATTTTTAAAATATGAAGAGTCACAGACATCATTTTCTCAAATAATAGGTACCTCATATGTAATTCCCCCCTCCTCTTTATTTTTTCTAAATATTTTCTTCTCATAGTTTCATTTTGTTTCCTTGCTTTCATGAAGTATTTTTCCACCCAGCCAACATGAATAAAAAAGAAAACAAAGTATAGACTAACTAAATAGAGATCAAGAATTTGCCATTAATTTGCCTCCAAATCACAACATCATTTATTGAAAAGATAGACCATCTGCCTATTAAAAAAAAACAAGGTATACCATTAACTTTTTCTTTCTAAGTAGAGCACAAGGAGATTACTAGCTACAGGAGGATTAGCTAGGTAATCCAGTCAAAGCATAAATACATTCTTATTGGTTTTCTCACAGAAATAATGACCACATTACCATTACCTTTCTCAAAGTCCCAAACTCTTCACTTCCCTCTTAGGGAAATGACAAAATTAACAAACTTACCCTCCTCCTGCCCCCTCCTGTGAAAGGTGGTCATTAACATATTCTCTGTACCTATTGAATAGAGCATCAATCTAAGCATCCCCAAATTGACAAGCGATCAAGGGTTCTACCACAACTCTTGTTAACTTTGCCATTTTTTGCCCACTTATAAATCTATCAAACATGAATTCTTTGTTATCATCATCATCACTTCCATCCCAATTAACGTCAAAGATTTCTAGCTGATCAAGATAAAATGATCATTCTCCACAAATTATAGTCTCTACCTCTCTACGAGAAGACATATAGAAAGACAAATTGAATGAGTCCACTTTAGCTTCTTCAATGAGACCCTAAAACAAGTTAATTAAAAAAATTAATATTTTGAACATGAAGAAGATCATTTGTAACCATGAAATTTGTAAGTTTGATTTACAAAATTGTAAGCACTAATTAAGTATATATATATATATATATATATATATATATATATATATATATATATATATATATATATATATAGACACACACACACCAGTGAGACCAAGTCATCTAGTGACTTAGACGAGAGCATAGTAACACTCTTTGCTAAAGGGATTTTCGCTTCTACCTAATATTGTTAAAACCATTTGCCCTCTTTGTGTTATTTCGTTGGAACGTAAGCTAAGAAACAAAGAGAAATCTTTTGAAGTTGTTCCATGTATGCTTGGAGCACACCAGGAGGACTCGTCCTTGCCAAGTAATATTCCCCTCGTTAATTTCACCCATTGGAGGAACCTAATATGCATCATTGTTAAAAAAAATATATCATCATTTGTATGAATATACATGATAGTAAAAATATTAACTCATCCTGAGATACAAAGAATTTTTTCTTCTTTTTTTGGAAAATTTTTTGCACACGTTTGTATGAAGAAATGTAGTCTCAAATTTATCCCTCCTCTATTGAATGAAGGGCTGATATCATGACCTTGTATAGACACCCACCAACTGTGTACGAAAAGTGAAAGTTGTCCCCTTTTTCATTATGGCAGTTTATTCGGTATAAATGTGGCAGTTGAGGAGAGGTGAGGAGATTAATTAAGGCCCTATTTGGTATGTATTATATAATTAATTACATAATTCATTATGACATATCTAAAATGGTACTTATTTATATTTAAAATAAATTGATATAACATAAAATCTACAAATAGGTTAGAAGGTGTTTATCATTATTGTGATAATCTATTATTACTTTTTATGTCCAATGGTATTAGGGTTTTTAGTTATGACTCATGATTTATTCACATAAACGGTTTATTATAACTAACTCATAAACATAAATATAAATTATACATAGAACCTAAGTTGCAAACCTGAGAGAGCCAATGAAGGCTGGAAGAGGAATGAATGAAATCTATAGTCATGCTTGGAAAGACCCTCTCATAAAAAAGAACCAGGTATTCCCATGATAGAACATGGCCCAAACTTTTCTCCCTTTTCCTTCCTCAGTTTCTCATGGAAAGCCGGCAAAGTCTTAAAAATGGTGTTGAAGTCATTATTTGGAAGATCATTAAGAAACACCTGAAATTCAGGTGTATTATGTTTCAATTGATGACATATTTCATCAATAGCCTCAATGATCTTTGTGATCACCAGTAGGCTGGTGTTGGGCCCCGAAGAACAACCCAAATCTGCTATCCTTAAACATCGAGGTAAGTTGGTGGTATACAAATCTGAAATGCTCCCTATCACCACCGGCTTTGCCTTGGTTATCACTAGTTTCTGAAAAGACCCAAGTTCATCTCTTTTAGAAAAACTGAAAATGAAGGAAATTAAATAGAGAGAGAGAGAGAGAGAGAGAGAGAGAGAGAGAAGTACTTGAAGTTTGCTGTTATTAGCGTAGCCAGTTTCTTCATTTCCTTGACTCATGTGAAGAACTTGTTGGACTTCCATGGCTTCCTTCAGTCTAAGTAGATATCAGTATAAGGAGGTAGCTAGCTATAGCGAGTGCTGATTTTGAGATTGGAAGCCATGTTTCTCTTGTATATATAAGCTCTTATGAGTAGAAATTACAGGGAATATGCTGGCCGGACATGCTTCCATTCACGCTAATTTTTCACCTGTTCTTCATGGGTTTCATTAGGGTTAAAAATAACCAAAGAAAGACAAGAATATATGAATTGGTGAATTGGTAATTTTTCAGAGAATAGTTTGCCTACATGTACTTGTATCTTCTTTGGGATTTCATCACTGTTCATATCCAATGGGTCCCACATTCTAGAGGTGGGTTCCACACTATATCGATGGTGATGGAATATTATGAAGAGTACATGTATGTGCAGGTGATCCAAACTCAACTTTTCACATATTCTCAAGAGTTTTCACCCTATCGTATCTATGTGAGATGGACAAATTTTTCCTGTATATCAGACAGCAATTCTGAATGTGCACAGACATGGAATCCCATCCCAATTAAAAGGATATTTTAGATAATACAAAACTCTGTTGGGGATTTGTTAACCCTTTTAAGAAAGAGCAGATTCCACATTGAAAGACACAAACTGGACAGTAGTAAAATTTATGTGGATGTGGATAAATGTCACCCGCCAATAGGTAGTCGACATGTGGCCTGAGCCATGCCAGTCCTTTGAACGGAGGCCTATCCATCCATTCACATCCGAGCCAAGGGATATCCGTCCATTCACATTCGATCGTTTTCACATCCATCAATGACAATTCTGGAGCTATACCACAAAGGTGTGCATGGGACCCACACTTGAACATTATATAATGAGCTCACCTACCAAGATTAAACCACTTATCATCATGTTATTAATTACTATTCATTCTTTCTACCAAGGTCCATCTTATTGTTTACTAATCGAATCCCTAACTTAGGCATCGGAGTATACCTTCTGGACCCTGAATCCAACCACTCTTATAATCACCATCGTCTACATTGCAGTCCCATCTCAGTAAGCGATAGCTTCGTACAACTACTAGGTAGCTAAGTAATACAGATTTGGAAATCGAAAACGATGTTTGAAGGATAGAAATCTTCTTCTGTCATCGGAGAAATGCAAGCTATAAAAACAAGGTTGGAACAACTGGGCGATAGGAGATGATTTCA
The DNA here is from genome assembly GCA_028583415.1 of Protea cynaroides. Lineage (NCBI taxonomy): Eukaryota > Viridiplantae > Streptophyta > Magnoliopsida > Proteales > Proteaceae > Protea > Protea cynaroides. The sequence continues at coordinate 86,078,549 of CM053265.1, read as the reverse complement.
GTCCATGTTTGAGAAAAATCACATCATTTGTATCATCCTTGGGATCTTATTGTGGTTCATATCAAGTGGGTCTCATACTATAAAAGTAGGTCCCACACCACATCGACAATAATGAAATCCTATCAAAAGTACATATGCATACAAGTGATCTGAACTCAAGAACACACTAGTAGGGCATATGCTTCACGTTGATTATATCAATTTTCCTCATGGGTTCAATTACGGAGAAAAAAATCCGAAGACTAGAATAGCTTAATTAGCTGGTTGTGCAAAAGCAATCACATCGCGCGAACAGTAGTTTAACCTCACCCCATGCACCCTGCAAAAAAATCCTCTCCTGCCCAACTGCCGCCGGCCAAGGGCGGGATTTCAGCCGACCCACCTCCCTATGTATTGGTAGGCGGGCCGACTGATCCCCAGCCCTTGGATCAACGGCAGGAACCTCCTGCCGCGGGAGAGGATTTCAGTCCCATGCACCCTTGTGAAACTTGAATTTGTCAGTTGATTTCTGGACGAAACGAAAGACCCTTGTACCAAAGATCTAGATTCCCAGACGGATTGGCCATGTGAGATATGACATATTTTTTAGGTATATATCAATCAAAATTGGCCATTATCAGCTAATATCGGTCATGTGTCGGTTAATATTGACCTTTGTTGACCATTGATCAATCAATATCGATTTGTATATCGGTTATGTGTCAGTTGATATTGACCTATGTTGACCATTGGTCAATCAATATCGATTTGTATCGATCATTATTAGTTTGGTATTGGTTTGATATCAGTTCCAATTCTAATTCAACAAAACGATACTGTATCAGCTAGGAATATGTATCGGTCACAACTGATACCTATACGAATTGACAGATACGGACGATACGATCCGATGCCTCAAACCATGGTCCCTCATGCCTAGGTATTGGATCTTGCTTGATCCGGATCCAGATCGGCTTTGTCAATCTTGGGTGGTAGCTTTGTTGGCATATTGGTGAGTCCGATCTTAGTGAAGTATAGCTTATTTTGGGAATACGGGGCTGATCCCTTGTTCGATTCTGTGCACACTAACTCCAAATCTTTTACCAAAAAAAAAAAGCCTTAGGATCAGCCACACGTGTGATAGAGTCGGTGTTTAAACCGATTTGGATTGGGGTGAACGGCTAGAATCATCCGATCAGATCTAATTCCAGCAACCGGGATTGGATCACTCTCACATTCAATCATTTGAAATGACAAAGCGGATATTTAAGGGTATTTAGGGTATTTACAACAACACAGAAGAATAAGAAATAGACACATGTTACAATGTTACATCTTCATTAAGTTGGTCAACGGTTGACCGTCAACCTAAGCTTTCGTAGAATATCTGGCCAAGAAAAAAAGGGAAAAAATTAAAATTAATTCGAAAATAAAACCACTTTTTTTTTTTTTGGTAGAAAATATGAAACCACATTACATCCTGAAGCGGAGTACATCAATCATTGTGGTTTTATTTTTATTTTTTTATGATCAAAATATACTTTAATTTCTAAAAAGACACATACAACCTTCAATTTTAAACAATTTTCAAGATATGATATTGTCTCATGGAAAAATTAATTTGGTTTGGAAGTTCACAAGATGAAATGTGAATGATGAAAACAAGGACCTAAGCGTCAATGGATTTATCTATGACCATATATTTTAGATGTAATTTTTATATTACTGGCAAACCTTATAAGAGATTTGGATGTAAAATAAAATAAAATTAAATAATTAAATATAGAATGATTTAAAGTTAGTGATATCGTCACGTGATATAATGATTAATAAAATTAATTACCTTTTTAAATTTGAAAATTTCTTTTACCTATTCTTTAATTTCCCTTACAGCCAAACAAGACTAATGTTTTTCACCATGCATCATTAAGAAAAATTAACAAGATTCACTTTGTAGAAATCAAAGGTTTTTTTCCCTTTTAGATTGACATCGTTTTCTTGTTGTACCATTAAGTTAATTGCATTTGAAGTACCCCTAACATCCTAGTTTTGTAACTTCAAAAGTCTTTTTTAGTAGATGAGGTAACCCACGTCATTTTCTCAAAGATTAAGTACCTCGTAGTAATTCCCCCCTCCCCCCTGTTTAGGAGAATAGTTCACCTTTAGTTTTGCTAAATAATTTCTTCCTCTAGTTTCATTTTGTTTCCATATTTTCATGAAATATTTTTCCACCCTGCTACATGAAGTAAAATGGTATTCAAAGTATAAACTAACCAAATACATGTATTAGAGATCAAGAACCTGCCATTAATTTGAGTACAAATCACAACATCGTTTATTGAAAAGGAATACCCTATCAAAAAAAAAAGAGAGGGGGGGGGAAGAGGAGGGACCATTAACTTTTTCTTTCTAGTAGTAGCACCAAAAGATTAGCTAGCTAGTGCCTGCCAAATCATACATATATTCTTATTGGTTTTCTGACAGAAATTATGACTAGATCACCATTTTAATTACCTTTGTGGAAGTCCTAAATTCTTCATTTCCTTTTTAGGGAAATGACAAAATTAACAAACTTACCCTCCTCCTTGGAGAGGTGGTCACTAACATACTCCATGTACCTATTGAATAAAACATCAATAACGGCATCCCCAAAGTGATAAGCAATCAAGGGTTCTGTCACAGCTCTTATTAACTTTGCTACTTTCTGCCCACTTATAAATCTATCGAACTTGAATTTTTTGTTGTCATCATCATCACTCCCATCCCAATTGATGTCGAAGATTTCTAGCCCATCAAGATAAAATGATCCTTCTCCACAAACTATAGCTTCTACCTCTTTACGGGAAGGCATATAGAAAGGCAAATTGAATGAATCCACTTTAGCTTCTTCAATGAGACCCTAAAACAAATTAATTAAGAAAATTTTAATGATTTGAATATGAAGAAGATCAATTGCAAGTGAAATTTGTAGGTTTGATTTACAAAATTGTAAGCACTAATTAAGCATATATACCTCTGAGACCAAGTCATTTAGTGACTTAGATAAGAGTTCCCAGAAGTAACACTCTTTGCCAAATGGTCCTTCACTTTTCTTGCCTAACAGTGTTAGAACCATTCGTCCTGTGGGTGTTATTTCATTGGAACGCAAGCGAAGAAACAAGGAGAAATCTTTTCGAAATTGATCTGTGTATGCTTGGAGCACACTAGGAGGACTCATCCTTGCCAAGTAAATATTGCCCTTGTTAATTTCAACCATTGGAGGAACCTGTATACATCATTGGCAAAAATATATCATCACCTGTATGAATGTACCTAATAACAAGAATACTTACTCATCTTGAGATACAAAGATTTTATTTTTATTTTTTGGAAAAAGGTTATGAATACGGTCATACTTTCAGCTGTTGAATGATGAAGTGTAATTCTCAAAATTATCCCTCCCCTACTAAATGAAGAACTGATATCATGACCATCAGCCATGTGCGACAGTGAAAACTGTCTCCTTTTTTCGTTATGGCAGTTTAATTGGTATACATGTGGTAGTAGAGGAGGTGGGAAAATTAATTAGGTTGCAAACCTGAGAGAGCCACTGAAGGCTATAAGAAGAGTGAAGGAAGTCTATAGTAGCGGTTGGAAAGAGCCTCTCATAGAAAGAACCAGGTATTCCCATGATGGAACATGGCCCAAACTTTTCTCCCTTCTCCTTCCTCAGCTGCTCATAGAAAGCCGGCAAAGTCTTAAAAATGGCGTTGAAGTCATTACTTGGAAGATCATTGAGAAATACTTGGAATTCAGGCGTATTATGATTCAACTGATGACATATTTCATCAATAGCCTCAATGATCTCAGTGATCACCAGTAGTGTGTTGGGCCCTGAAGAGCAGCCCAAATCTGCTACTCTTAAGCATGGAGATGGGTTGGTAGTATACAAATCTGAAATGCTCCCAATCACCACTGGTTTTGCCTTGGTTATCACTTGTTTCTGAAAAGACCCACAAGTTCAAATCTATTAGAAGAAATGAATTAAAATGAAAGAAATTAGAGAGAGAGAGAGAGTGTGTACTTGAAGTATGGAGTTAGTAGCGTAGCTAGTATCCCCACTCCCTCCATTCATGTGGAGAACTTGTACAATTTCCATGGCTTCTCTTAACTTTTTAGATTCTTAAAGCTCCAACTTGCAGGTAGCCTTATGGAAATTGTAAACCAGGGCCTGTATATATATATTTAATCGACCAAAATCAGCTGCTTGGATGAACCTAGGATGGAAGACAAGCAAGATAAGACAAAGACTTCGAAAGAAAAAAAACAAAGACTTCCACAAGTGATGAGAAGGACTTGTAACAAAGACTTGACTGAGTGTTGATTGAGTGTGAACGAATAATGTATGTTTTAGAATTCGGATCCTAAAAGTAGATTCATTGTTAAGTTTCTAATTCAAAAGTTCGAACTAGTAAATGAAAGGACTCTCCATATATAAGATCATAGAATTCCAATCTCATTAGCAATACGGGACTAATCCCAATACCCACTTGACATTGATTTTAATTAATCATTAGTGTGGCTCTTTTTCTTTTTTTTTGGATTTCACATCATGAGATGTCATTAGACTCTACTTGCGAAGAAAAGAGAGAAAAGAATTACATTCATTTAAGGAATCTTTTTCCTTTTAAGCGTCAGTAGTAATACGAGACGAAAATGGGTTTGGTGGGAGGTGGGAAAAAGACATTGGAAATGGGAAAGAAAATGGGGATCCCATAGAGGAGGTGAGGTTGGTTTGTTTTTTTAGGCTGACGTAATGGATCATCCAAAACCACTCGTGAAACACAGTCTGTGTGTGGGCCTTGTTAAAGAGGTCAAGCACATCTTTAAGACGACAAGGATTAAGGGGCAAGTTTTACCTAGACGATTCTAACTCGTCCAAGTTCGTCCTGAACCCTGGCAGGGTTGAATTCGGCTCGAACCTTGATAGGGCTGGATTAGGGCTTAAATTTTCATCAATCTTGGCAGAATTGGGTTGGATTAAGGTTGTCACCTTGGGTTGAACCCAGTCCGATCCGACCATATATATTTTTATAAATCAAACCCTAAAGTCCTAAATGGCTAAACCTAAGTCGACTACTATTCTCTCAATCTATCTCGACTGAAAGTCTAAAACCAAACCCTAAACGGTGCCTCCCAGACTCAGAGTCGGCATTTGGCAACGCCTCCCAGACTCCCAGTCCGGCAGTCCCTCAATCTCTCCGACACTCCCTAATCTCTCTTGACTCTCGACTCTCCCTAGTCTCATGACTCTCTACGCACATATTTTCAAGAAAAAAACCTCTCCGAAAGGTATTTGTTGTTCCCATATTTTTTTTTATAATCATTTTCAATGCTCTGATGATTCTTCTTAGGTTTTGTGTTCTCTGATCAATTTGAACAAACGAGATTTTCTTGAAGCTTCTCTTGTTGAATGCATGCTTTATAATATTTTTTTTTTCCCTGGGCTGCGATGTTGCTTTAGGGTTTCATTTAGAACAATGGCACTAGTTTCTGCATAGGGTCGATGAACTATCACCTGGTGTATTCATGATGGCTAACCTTCCATTCTGTATCGTCATTCTATGAATGTTTTGATTACAGAACTGTCCAATTTATGAAGTTGCCATTAAAATATACCTTATTTTTGGGATCCTTTGTATTTATTTCAAAAGTCTAATCAATAAACTTTAGAATGCTCAAACAATTTCAGAGAAATCATCAAAAAACTTTAGAATGCTCAAACAATTTTGGAGAAATCATGAGCCTTCTAACAAGACATTCAATCCTACTATATGGAACCTCTATTTTTAGACTGTTCAAAGCTGTTGAAGCTTAGTTGTGGCAACTGGGAAACCAAAGTGGTTTATTTAGGAAAGTCGTCAATAAAATGTTTGCGAAAGAAGTTTTGTCTAGAAATGGTTATGAGAAGCACTAGGAAATTATGTGTAATTGTAGTTTTTATTAGGAGAAATAAGAGAGAGAGTGTGTTAATCTTTCTTAGTTAAAAAAAAAAAGGGAAAGGAGGAAGAACAACTGTCGAAGTTTTCATTATGTTGCTTAAAGAATTAGATGGGATTAAACCAATCAGTTGCTTGCTTTATTGGTTTATCTATATTAATGTAAAGTGAAAAAGGAAAAAAAATCTTTAAGTTGTAATTGTTATTTGATAATTTATCATTTTATTGAATGTTTAGGGTCAATCGGGATCCATATCAGGGTCAAATCGACCATAAATTAGGGTTAATCAGGGTTAACCAGGCCTAACCCAACCCCTTTCAGGGTCGATCAGGGCAGATTAGGGTTAGGCCTAACCCTGCCAGGGTTAGGGTTAGGGTTATACATTTTCTAACCCTAGCAGGGTTGGACTGTGTTAGGATTAAGTTTAAATAATCAGGGTTGGAGTTAGGGTTTTGGAAAACCTAGCCCAACTCGACCATGTTACAACCCTAACAAGGATGTCCAAACACTCGTGGGACACAAAGAGTAACGTTGGGGAAGTTTCGAGATAAAATCCAAATATCTTAGCTCTACTTTTCAATGGTTGCTATCCTCATATCATCACATTATAAATGTTAATTTTAATTATATATAGTTAAAATCATTTTTTTTATTTAGATTATTTAATTAAAGATAGTGTGAGTTTATTTAAATTTAATTTAAAACAGTTTAAAATCTCCTCTCTATTAATTAAAAACTTTCTCACACCCTCATATGTGGTCAACATAATTTTATTTTTTATTTTTTTTAAGAGGATAGATTCTCCTCCCACGTTAAATTTGGGAAATCTTACAGAAATAAAAACGCTCAAGGTTTTGGCAAAACTTAATATGTTCTTCTTTGAAATATTGATGGAAGACTAGCTCATTAACTAAAGATATATTCTTACTATCTTTTCATGGAAAAATAATATAAATCTTACAATTATGTCATTATTAGGAAAATTTTCATCCACCCCTCCTGTACTTTGCTTTTAAGTCACTCAACCCTCAACTTCGCGATTAACTTCTTGCTAAATTGACTAACAAAAAATAAAAAAATTACCCAACTACCGTCCCTAAGAACTTGACAATCAAATATTAATTTTACCATCACCTCTCCACTTCTTGCTTCCACTCCGAAATTAAGATAATTTCTTTGTCTACAGAGTCAATTGTCTTCCATGGTTTAATTTTGCAACCCTGCGTCTTTGCTAGCTAGGGCTACAAATAAAAGTGAAAAGAGTGTCATTAACCTCGTCCCTTTGTGTCCAATCATTTTCGTATTCAATTGCAGCAGCGTTGACTCCTCAGAAGAAGACGAATCTGCAATTTCTCAGACTACAGACGTTCTATATATAATGGGATTTGATACTCATGGTCGGGTTCACTTGGCAGGAGTTGGAATAACCGCAAAAAAAATTATATGGATCATCATTAGGTTCACGTGTAGCCACTTATCAACAGAATGTTGAGTTGTGGAATGAGGTAGGAACCTTGAAGAAGCAAATTGCACAACAGAACCAAGTAATTTCTTCATTGCATGCTCAAATAAATATGTTTATGCAACTCATGTAAAGGAACCAGCAAACAAACACCCAACACATATCGCTATCTTCTTTAAACATTTATTCTTTAAACATCTTATATAAGTTAAATATCTTTATCTTTATAGTGAGAAATTGATAGAATTTTCATTCATTAGGCTTCAAATCGTGGAGATCAATATTTTTACTCATTTTATAGTTCCACCATAATTTTATCTGTTCAGAAATCTATTGTATATTAGATGAAGAATGCTATGATATTGTTTCCAATCCCATTACATTACGATGTCCTTATCTGGCATAATGATGTGGTAAATCAATGAATTTGAAACTTAGATTGTTAGTATTGGTTTGGATTAACGATCATGGGTGAAACTGTGCCAAATTGTTGTGTCATACAAATATGTTATATCCAAAACTTGGGAACCAGATTTAGATGAAAACTTCAGTTTTAATCTCTTGTCCTCGGGTAGAATTCGTCTTCAATCACTGGAGGCTCCAATCGCCTATCCAGCGATTGGAGTTAACCAGGCGCATCTACCAATGTATTGATAGACACGCCTAATTAATTCTAGTCACTGGATTGGCAATTGAAGCCTCTAGTGATTGGAAACGAATTGGACTCCTTGCACCCACCTTTGGATATTGGTCTGTTCTTTTGTTAATTTCCTGATTATATCCGTACCATTGATTTCTGGATTGCTTTATGTGTTCGCAAACATTTGAGAGGCTGATAATGACTGTTCCCAAGCTATTTATTGACAAGGTTATTGAATAATCAAGAACCTGAAAAAAAAAAAATCAGTTTCTTGATTTTTTTTTTTTTCACATTAGATTAATTTATAGTACACATATATTGTTTTCCAATCAGTGTGATTGCTTTATGTGTAATTTTCCATCCTACATTAACCTACCATTTCTACAGTTGAGCTCTTCTATATCTTGAGTCGACTTGGGTCTCAAGGTCTCGTTATCTTATTTATCTAGGACTGTTGTGAAGTTATGGGAGGGTAACAGAGTTATGTTTCTAATGTGTCCAGCCTCATGGTGCAACTGGCAGTTAATTTTTTTTTTTAATTACTTTTTCCTTTGTTTATCGAACTTAACTGGTAACTTCAGCCATGATACACTTGCAGCTCAAGCTTGACAATAAGATGGTTATCTTCTGTTGGCTATGTCGTAGCCTTGGTGTGAATTACTCCCTGTTTATTATGTATGACTTTTCCTTTCAAATCTGAGATCTGTTCTTCTATGTAGGGCACCATCACAATGACACATGGGTGGCGTATATCGGTAATGATCATTTCAGAACTTGAAAGCTATGAAATGTTGTATATCCTGAACTCTTAACTTTCAGTATTATAATACTGAAGCAAAATGGTCCTAGAATGGTTCTTCTTATGCCATTAAACATTTATTGGGTTTATTCTCCTGTTTTTTAATTTGTGGTTGAAGCATTGAGAACTTGTGTTGGATTTGTCTTGTAATTTTTATATTTATTTGTTTGTGATTATTCTTGTTTATGTGGATATATTTGTCTCTATGTGTATGCATCAATAGAAAATCAAAAAGCAAATTATATTTCTGAAATTTCATAAGGTTGCATTTACCTCAACAATTGCTTGGTAGATTCACTTGTTCTTATCTTAGTCTCTTTTTTTTTTTTTTTTCCTAGACAGATTGACGTGAGAATTAGATCTTGTTAAGAAATCAAGAAAGAGAAAAATGAAAACCACACACAGAGAACACAAAGATTTTAACGTGGTTCACCAACCCAATGTGTGAGGGCTACGTCCATGATTGCAGCTGATCGAAAAGTTTCACTATCTCAGAAAAAAATTGATTACAGAGAAAATTCCATAAAAAACTGAATACCCAAAACCCTAGGATATAAGGAGTTTATATATTATTCCGTACACAGATAGAATTACCAGAATACCCCAGTGTAAAAGGCGCTAAAAAATTGGGGCCCGGGGTGACCCCCACCTCACTTACCAGCAAGCGAAACCACCGGAATCGTGGCTTGGTGATACGTAGGGCCAGGGCAACAAACTTCACAACTACAAATTCATTAGAATTCAAGTCATCCCAACAGATTTTAAGGTGATGGAGTGCTTTAAAGAAACACTAGTCAAGAACATATGCTAAAGGAAACTATGGTATTTTTTTTTTGGTTTTTTGTTGGTAGAATTTATGGGACACTTTTTTGGTTTTTTGTGGGTATAATCTATAGAATACTTTTTTAGTTTTTTTATGGATAAAATCGACAGAACTTTGTTATCATCATCAACTGAAGCTTAAGTTGATGAATGAGAAGGACCAACGTATATTGAAGAGGTGATTGGTTGGTCAAGTTGGGGATTGAAATCCGTTTTTACCTTGTTCAACTTTCAAGGATAATTTCTTGATGGACTACATATTGAATTTATATAGGGATATCTAATTTTAATAATTTGGGATGATGTAACGTGACATTTGAACAACTTAATAATTTACGATGATGTAATGTGACATTTGAACAGCTTATCTATAAATCGATATATCTAATTTTAACAATTTGGGATGATGTAACATGACATTTGAACAACTTATCTATGAGAAATTATCCTTTTTATTTATAATGAATAATTATGACATCTTACAATAGGAAATAAATTTATCCTACATGAAATACAATTTGGATTTTTTCTATATTTTTCTTTCTAGAGAAAGAATTTCCGTCTCTAAAAAATTACTTGCTGTCTCTAAAATTGTACATACCATGCTTTTAGGACCGAATATTTTTGTTTAGGGACAGTTATATCCATCCCTATAGGGGTACATCATCCTTCACGTTTCTGACAGAAACGTCCGTGAGTATAGAGCTCATCCTTTAGCAATGGTTAGGATTCGTCACTATATATGTCATTTGACATAAAAATAGCTGTCACTATTTTCTATCGTTAAAAAATTTTCCCAATAGAGGAAATTTTCATCCGTAATATTTACGATGGCAATTAAAGGAACAGATTTGGTATGAAAATATTTTTGTCTCTAAATGCTTTAGTGATGGATATTTGGTTGTAGGGACGAACATATTCCGTCCCTAAAGAGTGCTATTGTTGTAGTGTCCTATAGTTTCATTTTGTTTCCTTGCTATCATGATTTCTTTTTCCAAGTATGAAATAAAATGGGACACACATACATGTTAGAGATTAAAAACTTGCCATTAATTTGCCTCCAAGTCACATCATTTATTGTAAAGGTAAACCATCTACTTTGTTGTAGTGTCTTATAGTTTCATTTTGTTTCCTAGCCATCATTTTCCAAGCATGAAATAAAAAAGGACACACATACATGTTAGAGATCAAAAACTTGCCATTAATTTGCCTCCAAATTACATCATTTATTGTAAAGGTAAACCATCTACTCAAAAAAAAAAAAAAAAGGAGTTACACCATTAAGTTTTCCTTTCTAGTAATAGCACAAGAGGGATAGCTAGCTAGTGCCAACCAAAGCATAATTATTCTTATTGGTTTTTTAACAGAAATTATGACTAGATTACCATTTTAATTATCCTTTCTCTGATACTCAAATTATTCACTTTCCTCTTAGGGAAATGACAAAATAGCAAACTTATCCTCCTCCTTTGAGAGGTGGTCGCCAACATACTCAATGTACCTATTGAATAGAACATCAATCACAGCATCCCCAAAGTGACAAGCAATCAAGGGTGTTGCCACAGCTCTTAGAAACTTTGCCATTTTCTGCGCACTTATAAATCTATCGAATGTGAAATTCTCATCATCATCGCTCCCATCCCAATTGATGTTAAAGATTTCTAGTTGATCAAGATAAAATGATCCTTCTCCACAAATTATAGCCTCTACCTCTTTACGGGAAGGCATATAGAAAGGCACATTGAATGAGTCCGCTTTAGCTTCTTCAATGTGACCCTAAAACAAATTAATTAAGAAATTTTCAATAATTTGAACGGGAAAAAGATTAAATGCAACCATGAAATTTGAAGGTTTGATTTATAAAATTGTAAGCAATAATTAAATATATATACTTCTAAGACCAAGTCATTTAGGGATTTAGACAAGAGCTCCCAAAAGCCACACTCTTTGCCAAAGGGTTCTTGGCTTCTCCTGCCTAAAATTGTTAGAACCATTCGCCCTTTGGGTGTTATTTCCTTGGAACACAGGCTAAGAAACAAGGAGAAATCTTTTCAAAATTGCTCCGTGTATGCTTGGAGCACACTAGGAGGACTCGTTCTTGCCAAGTAAATATTGCCCTTGTTAATTTCACCCATTGGAGGAACCTGTATGCATCATTGTTAAAAAATATATCATCACTTGCATGAACGTGCATGATAGTATGAATACTTACTCATCATGAGATACAAAGAATTATTTTTTTTTATTTTTTTTTTTAAAAACTTTTTTATACGATTGTAATTTCAACCATTGGATGAAGAAGTGTAATATCAAAATTATCCTTCCCCTATTAAATGAAGGGTTGATATCATGACCGTATACATACACAAACCGTGTACAAAAAATGAAAACCATCCTCCTCTTCATTGTAGCAATTTAATTGGTATATATACATGTGGCGGTAGAGGAGGTGGGGAATTAAAGTAATTGAGTTCGGATCACCTGAATGTACATGTCCTCTCCATGGGATCCCATCACCGTTGATGTGGTGTGGGACCCACTTCTAAAATAGGGGATCTATTAGATATGGACGATGTTGGGATCCCAAGGAGGATACAAGTACATGTAGGTGAACTATTCTCAAAAAAATTAAGTTGCAAACCTGAAAGAGCCAATGAAGGCTGTAAGAGGAATGAAAGAATTCTATAGTAGTGCTTGGAAAGAACCCCTCATAGAAAGAACCAGGTATTCCCACGATGGAACATGATCCAAACTTTTCTCCCTTCTCCTTCCCCAGTTGCTCATAGAATAAGGCTGGAAAGGTCTTGAAAATGGAGTTGAAGTCATTACTTGGAAGATCATTGAGAAACACTTGGAATTCAGGCACATTATGATTCAACTGACGACATATTTCATCAATAGCCTCAATGATCACCAGTAGTGTGTTGGGCCCTGAAGAACAGCCCAAATCTGCTACTCGTAACCATCGAGGTGGATTGGTGGTATACAAATCTGAAATGCTCCGATTCATCACTGACCTTGCCTTGGTTATCGCTATTTTCTGAAAAGACCCAAGTTCATATCTATTCGAAGAAATGAATTAAAATGAAAGAAATTATAGAGAGAGAGAGAGAGAGAGAGAGAGAGAGAGAGAGAGTTAAATAAGAGAAGGGGGTGAGAAAGTGCATGTGTGTGTGTGTGTACTTGAAGTATGGAATTAGTAGCATAGCTATTATCTCCATTCCCTCCATTCATGTGGAGAACTTGGGAAACTTCCATGGCTTCTCTAAGCTTAAAATTCTTAAAGCGCCAACTCTGCAAGTACCAACGTTGCGGAAATTGTCAACTTATATATATATATATATATATATATGTTATTGTAACAAGGGTTTGCTATTTTTCCAAACATAACAAAGAATATATTTTGCCAAAATATATATTGACCAAGGAGTTGGGTGGACCTAGCTAGGATGGAAGACAAAATATAAAACAAGGACTTGACGAGTGGGAAGGAATTAATTATGTAGGTACGGTTCTACAAATCATCTGGTGGTTTTAGAAGTCAGATAGATCCGAAAAACTATCCCCCTTGACATTGATCATAATTAATCTAGTATGGATCTTCCCTTTTCTGCTTGGGTTTCATATTTCATAGAGGGTGATGAGATCTCCTGAAACTCTGGATTGGGATCTTCTCTAATGAGGTTGAAGTGGCAGTTAGGTTTATAGCCACTCGAAGTGTATCGAGATATCCTCACTAGCCACTCAAAGTGCATCGGGATGTGTTCTGATGCACTTTGAGTTGTTGGGATTCTCACTGCCATTTCAGCCTCACTACACATCTCGATGCACTTTGAGTTGCTGGGATCCTCATTACCATTTGAGCCTCACTACAAAAGATCTTTTTCCTGGAACTCTACATATGAAGTTGGGACTCAGTTAATCTTGATTATTTACTTTATTGAGTCAGGTAAATTTGGAGACAGATCCATTTAAGATTCTGAGTTTTTAAATGTTTTTTCTCGCACGAGAAGTATGTCAATTGGAGGGTGAGTCTTGGTAAGATGATAAGGTTGTCAAAGTATGTTGCTTGATAGTCACATGTTTAAAAATGAAAACAATCTCCCTGTGTTGAAAGGGAAAAGCTGCATGTATATTGCCCTTCCCCAGACTTTACTGTTGTAGAAGCCTCATGCACTACACATCCTTTTTATGAAAGGCATGCGGCATGCCTAATAACGTAGGGTTTTTTTTATTATTATTATTTTTTTGGGTAAAATCTAGTTAAGCGCTATTTGGATCAATATAAAAGATGATTTTTTTTTTTAAAGTATCCGTAGCAATACGGACAAAAATGGGTTAAGTGCAGAGTAACAAAAGTACATTGAAAATGGGGAATGAGCTCGGAGGTGAGGTTGGGGGAGATTCCATAAGCATCATTTCTAACAGAGGCTGATGTAATTGATCATCCAATAAAACTCGTGAATCAAGGAAAAGATCATTTCTTGTTGTTCAATTTTTTCAGTCGTGAAGCAACTGCGGCTCAAGTTCACACCCAAAGTGACTTCAGCTGCTGAGTCATTACTGAAAGACTCGAGCAACGGAAGACAATCTAAAATATTAAACACTTTGTTTGTTGGTTTTGTTCTAGAGGTCAAGCACATCTTTAAAACAACAAAGATGGCCAAAAAAATTCGTCATTAATTATGTGTGTTAGCTTTGTTTTGAGGTATGGAATATTGGAGAGGGTTGGAAATAAAATTTAAATATCTCAGCACTAGTTTTCATTCGTTGATATCATCACATATCACATTACAATGTCAACTTCAATCATAAATAAAATCATTTTTGTATTTAAAATATTTAATTAAAAATATTTTAAAATCCTCTCTCCATTGATAGAAAACTTCTCTTCCTCACCTTCATATGTGGTTAATATTTTTTTTTTTTTTAAGAAGATAGATTCTCCTGTCACCTAAAATTTACGAAATCGTATAGAAATAAAAACCCTCAAGATTTTGCCAAAACCTATTCATGTTCTTCTTTGAAATATTAATAAAAGGCCAATCCATTCACTAAAGATATAGCTATTGTAATTCATGATCTTACTACCTTTTCATGGAAAAATAATTTAAATTCTATAATTATGCCATTCTTTTATGATCTAATAAGAAATTTTGGATTAAAGGAATTAATCAGATATCAACCTCAGAAGAAAGTGTTTCATGGAAAAATAATTTAAATTCTATAATTATGCCATTTTTTTAAGATCTAATAAGAAATTTCGGATTAAAGGAATTAATTAGATATCAACCTCAGAAGAAAGTGATCATGAAATTATTAATTACCTGGAGAAAGCATATAACGATTTCATCGAATTTGAATAATTAATTTGACCGACAAAGAAATTGGAAAAGAGCATGAAAGACACTAAGAAATGATAAATTAAGGAAATTTATGTTGGCCACATGTATGGAAGTTCTCGTAATGTCTCTTCCAATCCATCAAGAGTCAATTTCTTTTGCATACTCTACTCTCCTAATAACCCTTTGTCCATGCATAAAAAAGGGATTGTTCCAGTGTACGTCATTCCCTTTACTGCAGGGTTTAGGGATGAATGCCTTTTACTGTAGGGTTTAGGGATGAGTGGAATATACACAGTCTTACCTTTATAACGTTGAAAGACTGTTTCCATGTTTCGAACCCATTTTCCCAGTTCTAAATTGTGGTAAATAAGTTTATCTTGGAGAGAGAGAGAGAGAGTCTCCTCATCGGATTCATATCCTCTCCAGCCTCTAGCCTGCCCCAGCACCATTGGATAATGGTTACACAGGAGAGAGAGTGATCCAATGGTGTTGGGTGGGTTTGGTCTCCATTCTTAGAATGCGTTCTAGGTAAAAAAAGACATTCTGAAAATATAAAAAACAGCGTTTGGTATGCATTCTCAGTCTTAGATCCTAGAATGTATTAAGAGAACCTGGTCTTTTCTGGAATATGCTATTTTTACTCTACATTTTGAGTCCAAAATAAAAATGTCTCGTACTTGGGCCAATTAGCTAGGGGTGAAACAGGGTCGGGTTGGGCCGGGTATTTGCAAACCCAACCCTACCCTAGACCCTTTCATGTTAACCCAGGCCCTACCCTACCCTGTCAGGGTAGGACATAACTTCAACCCTAACCCTACTCTGGCAGGGTACTACCAAACCCTACCCTACTCTGATTTACCCTGATTGGGCCAAGCCGGATTTAACCTGATTGACCCTGAATCAGGGTCGGGTCTACCCTAAATTATCCTGAACTCAACATTTTAACATATATAAAAATACAAATAAATCTCCATCCATGAACGTGAAGTTACTGTTCTACAATACCCATTTTGCCAATTGACCAAAGCCAGTCAACTATTCTGCAAAACCTTGAGTTAATTCAAGAAAGAAAGAAGGAAAAAAATGTTTGAAATGAGTACAATGGCCAAATGTTTATTAGATTTTCAATTTAACCTGGTCAGGTCATTAAAAGCCATGGATGGGTCTAGAAATAAGGCTTCAACCAAATCCATCCACATTTTGGGTAAGTCATAAAGTGAAGATGCAAAACAGAACGGGGGGAGAGAGAGAGAGAGATACCTAAATGGCTGACGATGCTTGCTACGTGCGTTGAAAATTGAAGATGCAAAACATAATTGAAATTTGGATAGTAGACCCAAACAGAACTGAAATACAAAAGTTATTAGAAGTCACAGATGATTCAGAGAGAGAGAGAGAACAGTTTACCTGGCTAAATGGCTGTCAACGAAGGCGATGGTCTATGGCTTTGTCCTACTGCGCCTAAGAGAAGTGAATGGGAGTTGGGAGACTAAAAGATTAGAGCTTATATATATATATATATATATATATATATATATATATAACACAGGGTTAGATAGACTCGAGCCGGGCTCTACCCAAAGCCTCAACCCTAACCCGCCCTTACCCTGACAGGATAAAAAATACCCTGTACCCTAATTGGGTCCTGTCAGGGTTTGGGCTGGGTTAAGCCCTGACCCGATTCAGGTTGGTTCTGGGTGCGATTGGGTCGTCAGGGTAAAACATTCACCCCTACGCATACTACTGTAAGAATGCATTCTCAATATTGAGAATACATTTTCAAAAAAACATTCTAAGAATACATACCAACCAAAACCTTAATTAACTACTCCCAAGAAAGAGTGAAATCTCTTAGTAGTTTGACCAGTTATATAGACTAACCAACCTAATCTGCATTTAGCCGGCAGAATGCAACTGCTTTCTGGCCATTGGGAGGTCTAGTGAGAGAAAATGAGATCAGAACACAAGTAAATGTGCAGACCACGTAAGTTACATGGACTATGCAGACCAGGGAACTTCGATGAACATCCCATTCAACTGGGTGCCAAGATTCTGCAACACAACAGCTAATGAGCTTCCCAGAGTGGGAGCTACAAGAGCATCATGTATCTTGGGGATCATCCATTACCTGCCTGAGATTGTTGTTTTTTTAATGTCTGTTCTCCTTTCTTTTCTTTTTTTTTTTCGCTTTAATCACCTCTAGTATGGTACTCTCTTTATAAAGTTGCTGCTTATCATTCAATAACTCAAAATTTATGCCAAAGTATCAGACAATATACAATATTAGGTGCAAGGTAGAAGGCCCCAACTATACTTATGCTGATATTTATTACATTAGTATTCATGCTTCATAGTTCTATTGGATCGATTGGTTCATAAATGACATCATTCACATATTTGACCATTTCCGATGGAGATGAGAAACCATCATTTCTCATGTAGAAGAGATGGAGTATTTTGCTCATCTTCCAAAACACATCCTTGCATGCTCTTGGAACTACACTTTCCTCTGTCTGCAATACTAATTCCAAGAGCTGCCTCCTATTACTATCAATGGTGGCCTTGATCTCTTTTATGGCCTCTTCTTTGGTAATACTGACAGAGCTGTGCATCATTTGCAAGAGAACACTATTCAGTTTCCCTTGCTTTGCTTCCCTCTGCAACAAACCATAAGGAAAATGAGGAGGTAAAGAAAATTCAGCTTATCAATGCTAAAGGACCCTTGGCCTTGGGGCCAATCAGATTTCGTAGAGGGTCCTCTAAGTGGCTGACCATGCACTCTTATTTTCTTAGACATTTTGCAATGTGAATACCTTAAAAAAAATTGCCTACCTTAAAGCCCTGGATATCATTGAGAAGACGCCCACATGTACTCATAAGCTTGTATAGATTGTGGTACTCTGTACCTTTGACAACCTCTTCTGAAAGCTCAGGCCCAACAAAATAGAGAACTGGGAGAACAATAGGTCCCAAGGCCATCGATACATATCCATTTGTCATATATTCATCCATTGTTGGCACTGAATTGTTTCCAGCCCACTCTGCCTCCCTCATCATGGAATAAAGCAAACTGAGCCACTGCAAAACAGAAGCAGTTTATTACCTTGCCCCAGGTAAAGAAATGAATGAAATTCAGAGCAAAGGATGCCCTATATCAACCCCAGAGCAAGGTTTTGAATCCCAGTATTGGAGGCCAGATCAGACACCACTGATCCAAGTCATATCAGCCAATCTGGCCTGATTGTGGCCGATACTTCATAGAATATTAGGGTATCAGCCAGGACCAGGTGGATTCACATCATCTGATCTATCAGATGGATCGACTGGTACTCCTGATCTGATCCTGACAATTAAAACCATGCCCAAGGATCTAAAAACTAACATCTCAAACTTCTATTGGTTAGAACCCCCTTAGTCAATAGATGTGCTAACCAATAAAAGTCTGACTTTGGAAATGCTGGCATCAAATTATTTTAATCTTACAATCTCAATTAGGTTGCTTGTGACTCTGCGCCGTTGCCATGCAAACGCTTTGTTTCCAAGCTCGGTGATTGTATTGTGAAGTGCAGAAAATATGATTTGCACTTGTTCAGAACAACAATGAGTGGCCTGATTTCCATCCCACCTGTGGGACAGTGCACCATCATTTCTCTTTCCTAAAAAACCTATTCACATGAATCTGCAGGAATTCCAAACCCACGTGATGAAAAAGTATAAAACAGAAGGGATGTAGGGAGGAAGACATACTTCTCAACCAATTCAATAAGAGTTATTAGTTCTTCTTTAGAACCTCCACAGTCAAAGAAGTCATCAATTACGGTAGTGAGGACACCATTTTTGGCCCAAGACAAACGGGCATCAGATAGCTCAGGAGAGAAAAGAGTGGCCGCACCAGAAAAGTAACAGTACACCAATTTCTGCCTTGCAAACTTAAGCTTATCTAATTTGTTCTCTTTCACCCACCTGCTTACATGAAACAGATATCACGAATCATTTAACAAGGGATTACGAAAGTTCTCTTTTTAAGGAATAGCAGCATTTAGGAATCGGTAGGATCAATACAACTCTAGATGCTGGAGTTCTTTACGGTGAATTGCTTGACAGAAATTGAAGTCTTCAACTGCCAGCTGTAGGAAATTTCGATTGTTAATATTTAAGCACCTGATACAAGAGAAAAGGGCGATGAGATGAAAATGTAATTAATTTGGGTAAAAACATTGCCACATAATCTTCTTATTTGTGCTTTCCAATACTTTCAGATATATACCTGGAAGCCGTTTTCAGAATCCTCAGACCATTTGCATTGTAATTCTCAATATTTCTCCTGCTCTGGAGGCGTTCCAAACTGGTATAGTGGGGGAATTTTAGAGTATATTCCACCTGTACCGCATCAAGAGGAAATTTAAAGGTTACCTATCTTGGGGCAAATGGATTCCAAAGCCAACCAAGCCAACCCCCCCCCAAAAAAAAAAAAAAAAAAAAAAAAAAAACCACCACCACAAAAAAAATTGGAGGGGTATGATGAAGAAAGAATTGAAATGACTCCATGGAAGTAAAGAAGCATCAGTTCTATCAGCATATTTGAGCACTCACCTGTTTGCTCATATATTTATGGACTCCATCCTCAGACAATGAATCATTGGACAATTCTTGTTCCAGGCAACGACTTAACCAGAAATTCAGGTTCTCCAGAACTGGTTCATTAGGTAATATCCTGATTTCTGAAGCCTTGTATAACTCTAGAAGAGCACTGACGTCCTCCATACATCCTCCAAGTGGATCAGAGAAATATAGTTTTTCATCAAATTGAGCTAATGCATCTGCATAACATGACAACGTGATTAATCAGTTACAGGAAACAGAAGAATAAATTCATTTTGACAAAATGAAAGTTCAGAAGAAGTACCAGAAGAGACATCATATCCATTTATACGTAAGATCCGAAATGCCATGGCACATGTCGTAGGGTCTAAGAATATCTCCTCCTCACCCTGCAACCAGTATCTGTCACCAGAAAATGTTTTAATTTCAATGGCTGAGAACTAACTAGTATACAAATCAGTTCTTGGAATATACCTGTACGTTTCATCCAAAACAATTCTAATTTCATCCCTAAAATGACGATCAATTCCCAAACCCACCAGAATGTCAACCATAGAGAGACGACCATATGTATCTGAAGGATAAGTTGTTGGAACTGAAAATACCAAAAAAGAGACATTTTAATATTTAATCACATTAAAGAAACCAGTGACCTTGGACAATATTTTGGTTTACCTGCATTGCCAAACCTTTCTAAGACTGAGCGCAAGTAATTGAGGCAGTTAGCATCCTGAAACTGTATAAAAGCAGCTGCAGTTGTAGAGGGTGAATTAAACAGAGATCCATTTTCCCTCTGGTATTTCATGACCCCATTCCAATCCTGCAACTTTCCCAGTCCTTCTGCAACATATGCTAGATACGCTTTCCTTCTCTCGGAACCACTGATAGAAGCTCTAAAAGCATTAAGCAATCAAAAATATGAACATGAGATGACCCAAATAAAAAGAGACGGAAGAATCTCATCACCATAAACATCAATAAGAAGTTGAGGCCTAAAATCGGGCACAAGATGTACGTGGGAGAGATCAAATATTAAAGAACTCTATTTACAGCCCCACCCCACCCCCACTTTTTTTTTTTATTTCCTGTCACATATCCTGCCTTTTTTTTTTTTTTCCCCCTCTGTAAGTCTTTTCCCAAATCATTCACTTATTCCTTCATTCTTCCTCTTCTGTCATCAGTTTCTGAGGATCGAGATTTCTATACTGTGTCTACCACGATTTTATTGATTTCCATTCTTCTTCTAGGTCCATTCATGACAAATCAATGGACATGAATGTGGAACCACCACTTTTTTCTTGTTAGTAAATGCAGGTTTATTGTTAACACTGTTTTAACTTATCATTACTACTATAGCATCATCACTAACAGTAAGATCAGTATCATCTGCTCACTTTCATGTTAAAAATCCTAAAAAAAAGTGAGATCATTTTCATGCATATTCCTTTACCACAAAAATGTTACAATTTTTCTGCTTTTTCATTATCTCTTACAATAGCAGATCAATATTTGATTTCTAATTTCCAAAAACAAAGAAATATATTTTGAAGATTGTACAGTTTTGGTTATGTCGTCTTGGTGTCACCTAGCTTAGTGCTGTCCAAGCTGGCTGCCTTTTTAGTCTTTGGTATTAAGTTAACTTTTGGACTTAGTCTTCTTTATCTATAATTCATTATATGTAATTAGGAGACTAGAATTATTGTCTAACTAGGATTTACTATTTATCTAGGATTCCTTATCATGTTGACATGTGGAATTCGTACCTCTAATGTAACTAGGACTCCTTATCTTGTGGAGTCCTAGAACCTATCACTTTACCTATTTTATTTTATCAATAAATAGTGATTGTTAAGAGGAAAGGTATACACACTGATTCTCTCCATCTTCTCTTCCTCCTCTTTCAATTTATTTTGTTACACGGTATCAGAGTGGTTGATCTGATCTGCCGTTTTGATAGTCGTCTAAGTTCATCGATCTGGTCATGGTGTGCAGCCACCATTGCTGCTTCTGCTACTGCTCTTGCTGATTTTATACTATCACAAGTTCTTCTTCCCTGCTGCTGCTGTGCATCAATTTCCTACCTGATACTGATCTTGTTTCCTTATCTGATTTCATGATGCTCTACCCTCCATTAATGGCTGGTTGAATACTATCGAATTATGTTTTGCTGCCTTCGATACTGATCTGATCTATTATTTTCTGTTGGTTTGATCCACTGTCTATGCTATTGATCTACTACTGGTAATCTACTACTTCAGTTACTATAAATTTGTTGCTGAAATCTGCTGCTGCTATAATAGTCTCCTGATCTGATATTACAGATATCATTTACTGGTCTCCTATTTCTGTGAAACTGCTCTACTATTGCTGATCTCAATCTGATTTACTGCTCTACTGTTTCTGAAACTGATCAGATCTGATCTACTCTGCAGTAGTCCCTGCTTTGTTCCCAATCTGCTAATCAGTGATCAGATATTTATTTCTGATCTGCCCTATTACTGCTGTATATACTATCTGACCAGATCTGATCTTATCTGATCTGATCTAATCCAATTCACTACTGCTGCTATCCTGCTAATACTATCGAGCTGATCTGTTGTTCTATCCATTCTGGTGATATATTTCTACACTGCTACTATTTCTAATTCTTATCTATTGGTTCATGTATCTGTTCCTAATCCCATCATCAGATGGTAATCAGTTTTTGCTCACCTACCTAGTTGTCATTAATTGCTTCACTGCCATTTTTGGTCCACATCAGCTAACTAGGTCTTTGACTTTTCCATTAATGTCAAAAATGCACTTGCATCATTACCTTATTCCTAGTCACACTAGGACTTCACCATATCTCTTAATACGTCCGTTGGATGGTTTTGAAATTTATATATCTTGCTACCTATTGATATTCTATTCTATATCCTATAGTTTGACATCTCTCGTCATAATTTGTCCAAATGGAAGGTTCCATGTGAGGGAGAGAGGGTATATATATATATATATATATATATATATATATATATATATATATATATATATATATATATATCTGTTCAAGTTCGTGTCTTCTCATTGAAGAAACCCTAGCCTACTACTACCTTGTTCATGATGGAGTTTACCTCTTTGCTCACGATAAAGTCTACTACCAGTTACTATGTTGTTGTTAGAGCCTACTACAGTTGCAAGTGATGCAATGCCTACTACCAATTGCACGTGATGCAACATCTACTATCAGTTGCACGTGATACAACCTCTACTATCAATTGCACGTGATGTGGACTCTACTACCAGTTGCACGTGATGCAACCTTTACTACTTGTACGTGATGCAACCTTTACCACTTGCACGTGATGCAACCTCTCCTACCTGCACATGATACAACATTTACTACTTGCATGTGATGCACCCTCTACTAACTGCGCGTGATACAACCTCTACTACCTACACGTGAAGCAACCTTTACTACCTCATCCCTCGTGTTGGAGCCTACTTTTTTTTGTTCACTACTGCTGCTACTATTGCTACCACTACTGCTACTGTTGTTGCTACTACTGCTACTGTTGTTACTACTACTGCGAATGCTATTACTACTATTGCAAGTACTACTGCTATTACAACTACTATCTATCTATCTTCTGTGGGAAGAGCCTATGTTGCGGTTTTTGTTATTCCAAGCTAGAGCATGTTCCAGCTTAAGGGGGAGTGCTGAAGATTGTACGATTTTGGTTCTGTTGTCTAGGTGTCACCTAGGAATGTCTGGGTGTCATGTAGCTTAGTCTTGTCCAGCTGTCTAAGCTGGCTGCTTCTTAGTCTTTGGGATTAAATTAAATTTCGAACTTAGTCATCTTTATCTTTAATTCATTATATGTAATTAGGAAACTAGAATTATTGTCTAACTAGGATTTACTATTTATGTAGGATCCCTTGCCATGTTCACATGTGGTTTTTCTACCTCTAATGTAATTAGGACTCCTTATCTTGTGGAGTCCTCGACCTATCACTTTAGCCATTTTTATTTTGTCTAGAAATAGTGACTACTAAGAAGAGAGAAATACACATTGATTTTCTCCATCTTGTCTCCTTCTTCTCTTTTTTTCTATTTTGTTACAATATATATATATATATATATATATATATATATATATATATATATATATATATATATATATATATGAAAAAATTTTATCTACCACCCAAAAAGTATACGAAATTCGACCTACTACCCACACTTTTCACATAATTTCACCCGCCCCCACTCGATGGAATAAACTTAAAATAAAGTTAGACATTTCTACCCTTCCTCTTTGAAATTGAAAGACATTACAATGTCTAATTTGACCTGCAACTCATCCCTACCCTGCGATCTTCACACCTGTTCAACCATCATCCCCAACCCTCCTTCTCACCACCACCGCAACCCTGGCATCTCCGTTGTATTTGCTTGATCTCCTTATGGTCGGAATTGGAAGGTTTGAAAAGCCTACAGAAACAGAGATGGTAATTGTGGGGAAGTTTAAAAGGAATCTTAATTGGAAATGGTGGTCTGGTTATGGATGTTAAAATTGAAATCTTAATTGGTCTCTGTTTCAGGGAATACTCGCACTCGACACATCTTCTCATCTGTCTTCCCTTACCTCTTGCCCCATCCCTCTTTACTTTTCAGGTTTCTCTGTTTCAGGGAACGCAAAAAGATGAGAGCAACTTTGCTATGCCGACAATACAGGGAGACGATCCGGATGCTGCATACAATCACAAATTGAACAGAATAGAAAATAAATTCAGGGGAAAGAAGTGAAACGAAATGGGAGAGTTGAGAAATTTAGGGGATTGTAAAAATCACTCCTCACATTTAAAGGGGTTTCAACGAATAACCTTTCAATACTCACGAAAAGGGTTTCAGATCTAACGAAGGATGTTTTAGGTTGGAAGAGGGTTCAGATCTCACGAAAGGGCTTTTAGGTTGAAAGAAGTTTCAGATTTCAATTGATTTCCTGTCTTCGTTTCAGCAGCTGCAGGTTTTCAAGGATCCAATTTGAGAAAGCCAAAAGTGAACTTTCAAAATCGAGTTTCAGTAGCAGGTTCTCATTTCATGCGTTTCTTTCGGAATCATGTTGAACAATAGGTTTCCAATTCATGCGTTTTTTGCTCAGAAGAATCAACTTTTGTTGTGTTTTCAATGTAATGTAAAATCAATCAACGATTCCAAAGATGGCTGGATTACGTTCAGAGCTTCTACCAAGTAGAGAGAAGTTGTTTCTGTTTTCCCTGCATGTGGAACCATAGACAGAAACAACTTTGTTTGACTTGGGGAACAAGAAAAGTGTAGCAGGTCGTTTTTTTTTTTTTTTTTTTTCTATAGGATATAAATTGTTCGATACTCTAGAGACAAGAGAGCTTGCTCTTGAATCTGTGGTCGGAATTGGAAGGTTTGAAAAGCTTGCAGAAACATAGATGGTAAGTGTGGAGAAGTTTAAAATGAATCTTAATTGGAAACGGTGGTCTGGTTATGCATGTTAAATTTGAAATCGCACTCGACACATTCTCTGTTTCTGCATTCCCTGGAATTAAAATCGGAAAGAAATCCCAAAATTAAAATCGGTAGGAAATCCCAAAATCAAAATCAATAAGAAATCTCAAAATCGGTAAGAAATCCCAAAATCAAAATCGATAAGAAATCTCAAGTATTCAAGTCGAGTCAGTCCAAACAACATAGCGAATTTTCGATATTCTTCAAGTCAAAAAGATTGAAAGAAATAGCTACAAGAGGACTTCTTGCCTTCTCTCTTCTTCTTTTCTTCATTCTCTGATTTCTCTCTTTCAATTTCGCCATCAAGATTTCTAGGGTTCTCTGCAACTTCAATTGCTTATCTCGCCTTCTTTCTTCTTCCTTTCTTCCTTCTCTGATTTCTATAAAAATAGTTTGGTGTTGCTGCTTCTTCTTCTTCTTCTTTAACCCAATGAGAGCATCACTTCACAAGCCTTCAACAAGAGAGGACGAATAAGTCAGGTATTTTCTGAAATCATCGACAATCTCACAAGGACTCAGTGGAGGTGGGTGATGGGGTTGCGATGATGGTGATGGGTTTGGTGTTGCAGGTTTGCAGTGGTGGTGAGAAGGAAGGTTGGGGATGATGGTTGAACAAGGGTGAAATGGTCTTTCAACATTACAATAAGGGCATTATTGTCCCAGTAATTTTCAATTAGTGATGACGTCATCATCTAACGGAACTCTACTAACGGGGTGGGTTTCTTTTAGTATTTCTGTCAACCGTTTGGGTAGTAGATAAAATTAGGTGAAAAGTATGGGTAGTAGGTCAAATTTCAATTACTTTTTGGGGGGTAGATCAAAATTTTCTATATATATATTGAACCAATAGCCCCGACCCGAGTCCCCAAGTCCGCTTTTCTCCTCCCGCAACCTGGCTTTGCCAATTGAGTTTGACGGGCCCACTGGCCCAGAAGCTTCTCAAGCTCAAGCATTTACTTTTATAGCGACTTCGGTTGCCGGTGCTATAGGTAGGAGTACATTATGGCTCATGAACGCACACCTTTGGCTAATTTGATTCGATGGAGAGATAAACCAGTGGCTCTTTCCATTGTGCAAGCAAGATTGGTTGGGTTAGCCCGCGAGCGATCACTCAGCAATGATACCGCCGGCCGGGAATCCCAATACACTTTGTGTGCGTATAGTATCATCTAATGAAAAATGAAAGATTATCTATGTCCAGTTTTAATTGACCCGCTAGTCGCTGCTCGGCCTTTTGCTTCTTCCGCAGCCTCGTCCAGGCCACTTTGTTAACTCTCTACTCGTAAGAAGAATAATGCTCTTTATCAAATTCGATTGATTGATACGAGTTTCTTTTTCTATTACGATGGATCGACGAAAGACTGGCCCAATAGCTGCTTCAGCGGCTGCAGTCAGAAAGAGTCTTTCTCTTTAACAAGATAGTATAGAAATTGGAAGTACTGATTGTTACATATAATAAATATATATGCCTATTGTTCTTTAGTTCATAAAATCTTTGTCTTTTGCTTTTAGAAGACCATGCATACCTTCCAGAAGCATTCCTGACATCCGAATCCTAGACGGCGGTATAAACGAAGAATACGCGCCGGGACAAAAACCACTCTTCGAGAGAATGGCCTGCCAGAACTTGAAGACGGTGACACCTTCGTCAGAAAGCGCCACATGCGGAACCGTCTAGATAGAATTCCGGCCCGTTAAAGAAGAGGGGTCCCGAGACTCCTTGCAAGAGGTACATTCCCTTACAACTACGAACATAGAGAGTCTACGGGCCTT